>CM035846.1:270718521-271918521 GCA_020510985.1 Pholidichthys leucotaenia | reverse complement strand
ACTGCAGCAGACAGAAAGGACATGAAAACATTCTTCACAGGTTTGAGAGAAATCTCCGACCCTAAACCAAGAGGATTGATCCAACTAAAGGCTATGGATGGTGAAACGGTTTTGCAGGAGAAAGACAAGATCCTGGACAGATTTGCAGACCACTTTGACCAACTACTAAACAACCCTGGAGATCTCACTGAAGAGGCTAAAGAAGCTCTAGTGCAGCGACCAGCTGTATCAAGTCTGGATGAACCATCAAATTTTGATGAACTAATGGCAGCTATCAGGACAACACAGGATGGTAAAGCTCCAGGAAGGGATGGAATTCCAGCAGAAGTGTGGAAATTTGGTGGTGTTCAGCTGACCAACTGCCTGCACAAGCTCATTCAAGAGATATGGGATGCCCAGAAAGTACCTCAAGACTGGAAGGATGCAAGTATTGTTCCTTTGTTCAAGAATGGTGACAGGAAAGATTGTAGAAATTACCGAGGTATATCACTGCTAGCCACTGTTGGTAAGATTCTCTCAAGTGTATTACTGAACAGACTCAATGAACACATCTCGCAGAATGTACTACCGGAAACCCAGTGCAGCTTTAGAAGAGGAAGAAGCACAATGGACATGATTTTCTGCTTGAAACAGGTTCAAGAAAAGTGTATTGAACAGAACATGCCGCTTTATATAGTCTTCATAGACTTCAGTAAAGCCTTCGATACTGTTTCGCGACAAGGACTTTGGCAAGTACTCAAGAAATATGGCTGTACAGAGAAGTTTATCAGCCTGATTGAGGCACTTCATACAGGTATGCAAGCAAACGTGGCAATGAGTGGTTCAGTATCTAAAGACTTTTCAGTAAGCAACGGGGTGAAACAAGGATGTGTGCTGGTGCCTACACTCTTCTTGCTATATCTGGCAGCCATGCTTGAGGTGGCCTTCAAAGACACTTCAGAAGGAGTATACATTCAAACAAGGTGTAATATAAATGTATTTTTAACGTGTGCCCTGATTTGTTTCTCAGTTGCTTTTATAATGTTGACAATCCAATTACTCCTTTCATGGTGGATTTATCTTAAAGCACACAATGACCTGGGCAGTATGACCTTCCCTCAGAAACTGTTACTCCTTAGAAGCACAGCGAGTTTCTACTCCTTAGAGCACTGTTGCATGCTTATGAAACAAAGGCATTCCTTTATTCCTCATGTGTGTGTATGCAATGAAGCAAGAAGCAGATGTCCATTTCACAAGATGTTTTGGGAGTCTGGCAGAGGAATCGCCTGGGAGCGGGGGCTAGCCCTCCCCGCTCCCCACGCGATTCTATGATGGGAGGGGGGGGCTCCTTCAGAGCAGAGAGTGGCTCCTCTGCTCTGTACGTAGCCTTTCCTTTAAAAACAGGGATTTTCCCCTGACGCAACAGAGTCTGCTGTGGGTTTTGCGCAAACGCCCAGCTGATCGATGCGCGCTCTGCCTAAGACTGAACCCGGCTCTCCAGTCTCCTGTATCATTGGTAAGAGCTGATGAAATGACATGAAATGCATTGATCCTTGTGTGTGTAGGAGATGTGATCTGTGGGGAATAAAAGATACAGTTTATTCTAGCAGTCTGTCTCAGTGTGAACTTTCTTTCCTGTGTGCCGACTCCTCACGAACCTGTTTAAATATTTTTCACAAAACATTTTGGCGTCACGAACAGGATTCAAAATTAATAAAGGTAAAGAGGAGCTGTACATAGGAAAGTCATGTTTAAGAAAAGAAATAAACAGAGTGAGACCGGGGGCTCTCCCGGCGATTGTGCTGTGATCCCAGGCTGGGATGGTTCCTGGGAACAGGTGGGTGTGTGTTTAGCTGATGGTGGTGGACGGTCAGAGCCATGGGGAGACCTGGTTGGGGACGGGTCGCCCTCGGTGGTGTCTGGATGTCTTCGGGGTATTGAGGTTGTCCCGAAAGCTCCGCTGGGTGGTATTCAGCGGCAAATGTGGTGTTGTGCAGCGGCATGGCGCCGATGTTATGATAAAGGAAAAGAACAGGAAAAGCAAATAGCTGATTTAGTTCAGCGATTAGAAGGATGGCAACAAAAGGAGGAGGATTTGACAGGGCAAATTTCAAAATTGCAACAAAAATTGGAAAAGGAAAAACTCCGTTCATCTCGGTTGACAGTGATGGCGGAGCAGGGTGTAGCGCGTGTGGCGCAGTTAAATAGGGAGAGAAGGAAAAAGAGACCCCATGCTACCTCCGCTGTTAAAGTGCGGTTGTATGTGGCTGAGATGGTGGAGGGTGATGGGGAATGGGACCCCGACGAGTGGGGTGAAGAGGAGGAGACTCCTCCACCGATCTCTCTGTTGTACCCCAAACTACCGGGGAGTTATCAGGCTGCCCCTGTCCGAAGACGGCGGGAGGAGCAGCGGTTTGTTCCGCCGGTTCGGGAGGCGGTGGTGGATGGTGACGGACAGCCGGTATATGATGAGCAGGGACAGAGGCTATATAACATAGTGCCTCAGGTCCAACCGGACCCCTTGGCAGTGACTATCCTTGAAGATTACACTGCCGAGGAAGTAGCTAATTTGACAACCCGGCATCGTCAACGGGACAGTGAACCGTTGGATCTGTGGGTCGCCAGGCTGCTGGAGGAGGGGGCAGCACGGACTATGGTGGATTCACAGGACGCAATGCGGTTCTCAGGATTATCCAAAATGTCTAGGGTAAATTCGGCATATCGGGCACAGGCCCCGGAGATTAACGTGCCAGGGGGGAAGAACATATTTGGATTATATGCTGAGGCAGTAAGCCATGTTTACCGCCAACCCACTGACTGGCCTGTGTTGGATAAACAATGGAACACTCTAAAAGAGGGAATCCAGCGGCTGACTCAGTTGTGTATGAGAGATGCACTCTACATTGGTGCCGCTGATGAATACACCGACATGCCTATTCCTAAGACTGTTAGGGATTCGGTTATAAGAATGGCTCTGCCCCAATATAAAGCATTGGTGCTATCCATGTTTTTGGGTGACACTGAACGGTCTATGTCAGAAACTAAGTCACTAATGGCGGAGCTAGGAAGTTTGGGTGACTGGGGAACGACCCAGGCGGCTAAGCCCCAGGTGCCCCCACGACCTCCCAGGAGGGATCCGCCCCTGGATTCCAAGGGATCCAGCGGGCCCTCTAGGAGAGACTTATGGAACGCGCTGATTGCAGCCGGGGTGCCTGCTAATAGCATTGATGGTCAGCCCACCAGTGTCCTAAGGGACATGTGTGCCAAAAAAGGGTTAAAGGTAAGAGCTGGACGGGTTGATGAATTGTCATCGCTGTTGACAGCTCTCAAGGATCATGTATTAGGAGTGACGGTTTCACCTAGCGCTCCTCCAGCAGAGGATTCAGATGATTCAGAGTCCCAAGAAGAGGAGGAGGAAGTACATGTGAGGGCAGTGCAGAAGAATAAAGGGAAAAAGAAAAAGGGAAGAAACAAGTATAAGCATCATGATCTCCTCCTGGATTTATAGGATGGAGGCCGAGCCCCACAGATTGGTAATTTGAATTGGTCAATGACAGACATACGGCCCCACGTAAAGGTAGAAATTTATTGGAAAAAGTCTGTCCAAAATGTGGTAGCTCTAGTAGACACAGGGGCGGAGGCCACTTTGATTCATGGTAATCCAGCCAAATTTGTTGGTCCTACGGTTTCTCTCACAGGATTGGGAGGAAATGTTGTGATTGGAAAAAGTGTGCAGCTCCCATTAAAAGTTGGGAGTATGCCCGTAAAATGCTACCCCGTAATTATCACACCCGTTAAAGAGTGGATAATTGGCATGGACATTTTGGCAGGTTTAACCCTGCATTTGAAACAAGGACAGTTCAAATTTGGAGTAACTTCTCCACAGACGGCGGATTGTAGAGCAGTCACGGTGGGGAAGGTACATATGGAACCTTTCCCCATTCCATTGGCAGATAAGGTGGTGAGTATGAAGCAGTATCGAATCCCTGGAGGACATGATGAAATCACCGCCACCATAAAAGACTATGTGGAGGCTGGAGTGTTGAGAACATGTACTACCGCGTGGAACAACCCCATTTGGCCAGTCCGGAAGTCTGATGGATCTTGGCGAATGACGGTTGATTATCGGGAACTAAACAAACACACTCCCCCATTGACAGCGGCAGTACCAGATTCTCCTACCATAATTGACCGGGTGCAGCACCATCCGGGAATATGGTACGGGGTGATTGATCTGGCTAACGCCTTCTTTACGATTCCAATTCCAGAAGACAGGCAGGAGCAGTTTGCGTTTACCTGGGAGGGACGGCAGTATACGTTCACCAGACTCCCGCAGGGCTATCTTCATAGTCCTACCATCTGTCACCGGACGGTGGCAGAGAATTTGGACGGGCTAACAACACCCCCTGGGGTATTGATATCCCACTACATTGCTGACATTATGGTGCAAGGGACCTCTGAAAAAGAAGTCCAGCAGGTACTGGATCGGCTGATCCAGCACATGAAGAGTCATGGTTGGGAGATTAATCCGGCTAAGGTGCAGGGACCTTCACAGAGAGTGAAATTCCTAGGAATCTGCTGGAATAAGGGAGAAAGGGAAATCACGGACAAAGCCAGAGAAAAGATAATGGCTTTTGCCACCCCGCACACCAAAAAGGATGTGCAGCGGTTTATTGGGTTGTTTGGATATTGGAGGAGTCACATTCCTCATTTGGGGCAAATCTTGCAACCTTTACATCAAGTGACAAGGAAAAAAGAACAATTTGAATGGACAGAAAAACAGCAAGTGGCTTTTGACATGGCCAAAGAGGCCATACAGCAAGCCCTATCACTAGGAAAACTGCAGTCTGGTCCGGTCGAGTTGCAGGTGTCGGCTCGGAATGATTATGCAAATTGGAGCTTATGGCAAAAACAAGGCAAGCAACGGAAGCCTTTGGGTTTCTGGTCAAGGAAGCTGCCGAGTGCAGGAATTCGTTACACGCCCTTTGAAAAACAACTGTTGGCGTGTTATTGGAGCTTGGTGGAGACAGAGGCATTGACTGCAGGGCATGAGGTGATCATGAGGCCATTGATACCTATTCTGACGTGGGTAATGAGTGACCCCACTACACATCGGATAGGTACCGCCCAGGAGAGTAGTATCATTAAGTGGAAATGGTACGTGTCTGAAAGAGTGAAGTCTGGACAAAAAGGAGTCTCGGTCTTGCATGAACAAGTCGCTGATGTCCCAGAGACAGATGAGTCTTGTTTTGAAGTTGAGCAGCTGCAAGAGTCTCCTGTGTTAACAGGGCCCCGCTATGATGAACTTACAGACGAGCAGAAGAGCAGGGCATGGTTTGTAGATGGCTCTTCTCAGTGGGTGGCGGGAAAACGAAGGTGGAAAGCCGGGGCTTTCAACCCTCATCTGGGGCAAATTTTGGAAGAAATGGGCGAGGGAAAAAGCAGTCAATGGGCCGAGTTGAAGGCCGTGCACATGGTGATACAACACGCGGGTGTGTCAGGAGCATATATCTACTCTGACTCCTGGTCAGTGGTTAACCACATGGATGCCTACATGGCAGTCCAATCAATGGCGGATTCAAAAGAAAGAGGTGTGGGGTAAAGAGTTGTGGGAAGAAATCTGGCAAAAGATCCAAGGGATCACTATTCATGTCACTCATGTCGATGCCCACACCCAAAATATGGACTCAGAAGCCCTCCACAACTGTTATATTGATGGAGTGGTCAGAGCAATGTCAGTGGAAAGGCAATCCACTATGGATTTGGCCCGGTGGGCCCATGAAAAGAGTGGACATTGGGGAATTCAAGCTACCACTCAATGGGCCAGGGATAGAGGCATTGACTTAAAAACTGATGATGTAAAGACAGCCATTCAACAGTGTTAGGCATGTCAGCATCATAGAAGAGGTGTTCCACAACATCTCACTGGACATATAGTACAAAGGGGAAAGAGCCCAGGACAAATCTGGCAAATGGATTTTATTGGTCCTCTTCCAGAGTCACAACGATGCAAATATGTATGCACGGCTGTGGATACATTTTCGGGTGTGATGGTGGCACACCCAGCTAAAGTGGCTAATCAGAAGGCCACGCTGGCCTGTGTAGAACTAATTGAGAGGTTCTATGGGCTACCCGTACAGATTCAAACTGACAAGGGGACCCATTTCACCGGAAACCTGGTGAAAGATTGGGCCAAACACAACCATGTGGAATGGATCTATCACGTTCCATATCATCCCCAAGCCGCGGGTTTAATTGAGAGGATGAATGGGCTGTTGAAAGCTACCCTGAAGAAAGGAGGGATAAACAACAGCTTGGAAGGGTGGAAAAAACGCTTACCACAAGCGCTGAAACAGCTAAACAGACCCATTGCGCCTGGTACGACACCACTGAACCGAATGATCACTGTCAATCTTGAACATTCCGAAGGACAAATTATTGAGATGTGGAAGATTGACCCAGAAGCAACACTACCAGTGCGAGCGACGAAAGGCTCGGCTGGATTAGATCTAAGAACTATGGAAACCCTCACCTTGGTACCAGGAACACCTACTGTGGTAAAAACCGGGCTAGGGTTGAAATGTCATTCAGTCTCAACTCAATGTCAACTCAGACATTGAGTTGCTAGCTGTTAGCATGAGGCCTACATATCTCCCGAGAGAACACTCACACGTGATCTGCATTGTTGTTTATGCAAATCCGACGGCGAACGCTGGGACAGCGCGTGACGTCATCCATTCAGTAACCAGCAGGCTGCAGACAGAACACCCAGATGCTCTTCTCCTCATCTCAGGCGATTTCAACCACGTTTCACTGTCTCCCATTCTGCCCACTTTCACCCAGTATGTCACATGCCACACTAGAGACAATAAAACACTGGATTTGTTCTACGCAAACACTAAGGAGGCGTACACCTCATCACAACTCCCCCCACTTGGGAGATCGGATCACAACTTGGTTCATCTCCGACCGGTGTACAAACCCCTAGTGCACAGACAACCTCCGGCCATGCACACTGTGGAGTTATGGTCTGAGGAGACAATGGACACTCTAAAGGACTGTTTTGAAGCCACCGCCTGGAAGCAGCTCTGCGATCCACATGGTGAGGACATCGATGGCCTCATTCACACCTTCACGGGCTACCTCAGCTTCTGTGTGGACAAATCCGTTCCCACCAAGACCATACGGCGTCACTCAAACAACAAACCCTGGATCAACCCTGAGATAAAAACACTTCTGAGAGAGAAGAAGAGGATCTTCAGGTCGGGGAACAGGGAGATGCTGAAGTCCGTACAGAGGGAGCTGAGGAGAAAGATCAGAGAAGGCAAGGACAGCTTCAGGAAGAAGATGGAGGACAAGCTGCAACACAGCGACATCAGCGGGGTCTGGAGAAACCTCAAAACCATCTCGGGGCTCCAGAATACCTCCCTCCAGGCCACGGGGGGCAGGGAGTGGGCGAACAACCTGAATCTGTTTTTCAATAGATTTGACCAACCGCCCTCCCCCCTGTCTGCACAACAACCACTGCTGCCCCTAAGAAATCAAGTCCTGCTACCCACTCCCCACTCCACCGACACCCCCCCCACTCCCAACACACAGCCCCCCATCCTGACCCTGACCAAGACCCAGGTGAGGACGGAGCTGAGGAAGATCAAGGCGAGGAAGGCGTCGGGACCGGACGGCATCAGCGCAAAGCTCCTCAAGTCCTGTGCAGACCAGCTGTGTGGGATTGTGACATATCTTCAACATGAGCCTGAAACTGGGGAGGGTACCACAGCTGTGGAAAACATCTTGTGTGGTACCTGTACCAAAAACTTCCCACCCCAAAGACCTGAACAGCTTCAGACCGGTGGCCTTGACGTCCCACTTGATGAAGACCCTGGAGAGACTGCTCCTTGCTCATCTCCGCCCCCTGGTGGAACCAGCGATGGATCCACTCCAGTTCGCCTACCAGCATGGCATTGGGGTGGAGGATGCGGTGATCTTCCTCCTTCACCGTTCTCTGTCCCACCTGGAGAAGCCCGGGAATATGGTGAGGATCATGTTCTTTGACTTCTCCAGTGCTTTCAACACCATCCAACCGATGATCCTGAAGGACAAGCTGCTGCGCGCAGGGGTGGACCAGCACCTGTCATCATGGATCCTGGACTACCTCACGAACCGGCCTCAGTTTGTGAGAACCCGGGACTGTGTTTCCGACACGATCATCAGTAGCACGGGGGCCCCCCAGGGAACGGTGCTGGCTCCCTTCCTGTTCACTCTTTATACTGCGGACTTCTCACACAACACAACACATTGCCATCTACAGAAGTTCTCTGATGACTCTGCGATCGTTGGTCTCATCTCCAGCGGAGATGAAGCTGAGTACAGAGGGCTTATCCAGGACTTTGTGGACTGGTGCCATCGGAACTGCCTCCAGATCAACGCGAGGAAAACTAAGGAGCTGGTGGTGGACTGCCACAGGCATGGGCAGCCCCTCACAGCATCAGTAAATATACAGGGAACAGACATCGAGATGGTGACATCCTACAAGTACCTGGGTATTCATCTGAACAATAAACTAGACTGGTCACACAATACTGACGCACTCTACAAGAAGGGACAGCGCAGGCTGTTCCTGCTGAGGAGACTCAGGTCTTTTGGTGTACAAGGGGCGCTGCTGAAGTCATTCTATGACACGGTGGTGGCATCAGCCATCACTTTTGGAGTGGTCTGCTGGGGCAGTGGCATTACTGCAGCCGATAGGAAGAGACTGAACAAACTGATTAAGAAAGCTAGCTCTGTCCTGGGGCAACGCCTTGATCCGATGGAGGAGATAGGAGAGAGAAGGACGGTGGCTAAACTGTCATCTCTGCTGGAGTCCGAGTTCCACCCTATGCAGGACATACTGGATGCACTGAGGAGCTCATTTAGCAGCAGACTACATCATCCCAGGTGCACAACCGAGAGGTTTCGTAGGTCCTTCCTACCAACGGCTGTCAAACTGTACAACCTAAGCAGGGCTGCTCGCAGAGATAGCAAAAAGACGTAACAAACTAATAGTTTTTTTTGAATGCAAAAGATGCAATAGACTTACACAATGGTCCTCTCCGGCATACGACTAGGAACATACCGGTCGCTATGGAGGGTGAGAATATGTATGGGCACATAATCATACCATGTAGGATAACTAAATAGACGGTTATACTGTTTCATCCCACCTAGCAACAATGCTCTGCACTGTGTGTGTTTATATATTTACATATTTATTCCATCTAGCTACAATGCTCTGCACTGGGTGTGTTTATATTTATATATCTATATATTTATTCCATCTAGCTACAATGCTCAGCACTGGGTGTGTTTATATTTATATATCTATATATTTATTCCATCTAGCTACAATGCTCCGCACTGTGTTTTTATATATCTACATATTATTCCATCTAGCTACATTGCTCCGCACTGTGTGTGTTTATATACTTGCATATTTATTCCACCTAGCTGCAATGCTCCGTACTGTGGGTGTTTATATATTTACATATTTATTCCAGCTAGCTACAATGCTCTGCACTGTGTGTTCATATATTTATTCCATCCAGCTACAATGCTCTGCACTGTGTGTGTGTGTGTATATATATATATTTTATAGTAATATGTACATATGTATATTAGCTGCTCTTGCTTGCTTGTTTTTTTTTCTTGCCTTCTGATTGTTGCTCTCAGTGTTGCTATCCCTGTGCTGTTGCAATCCTGGAATTTCCCCGTTGTGGGACTAATAAAGGCTTATCTTATCTTATGTCCGAATGGAATGTATGGCCACATATTGCCAAAGTCTGGATTATCCCTGAAAGGTTTAACGACTCTGGCAGGTGTGATTGACAGTGATTATCAAGGAGAACTGGGAGTGGTGTGCTATGTACTGGGATCAGAGCCTATAACCCTGAATAAGGGGGATAAAGTGGCCCAATTGGTCATTAAACCATGTCTAATGACTGACCCTGAAGAAATTGCTAAGCCGGCTGTGATAACGCAAAGGGGCGAAAAAGGCTTTGGTTCCACAGATAAATCTGGGGCCAAAGTATGGGTGAGGCAAGAAAATGGCCCTCCCCGCCCGGCTGAGATCATAGCTCAAGGGACGGACCAGGTGGTAACCATTATGTATCCAGGAGAGGAAACCTGGAAGAATGTACCAGTATCAAAATGTTATCTAAGGGAGAACTAATTCTGTGCTTTCTCTTCTCCTAAGTATGTGCTTGCTTTGCAGGGATGTTCGGGTGGAGACTGGTGATTGGACACTCATCACGCCATGGTTCCTCTTCAACACCTCCACAAGCACCGAGGACCTGGCAATGTCGTCTGTTTGGGCATGTGCCGCCCTGCCCTCGTTGTGGCCCTGTGGATGAGTATCGCCGGTTGCTGGATCCACGCCACACCAGGACAAGAAATGTTTGAGGTGGACCAACCTGTCTCGCTGGCATGGAAGGCAGGCAATACCAATCAAAGTCAAGACGGTTTCTTTTGTTCAGCAAACCAAAAGTGCAAGATACTGAACTTAACCAGCCACTGTCCTATTTACATATGCCCCAAATGTGTCGAACACCGACATGATGTGCCTGCGCTGGAGAAGGGGTGCATGGTTAACTTAACCGCCAATGTAACCATGTGTAGTTAAAGTAACTAATGACTCACTAGAATGTGACACTACCTTAAATGGTACAAAGCTATCCATCAATTTAACAGAAGATAAAGAAGTGTATTTGATGAATGGAACAGTCATAAAGGGTCGACAAATCCCCTTTGGGTACCTTATTATGGTGGTCGATAAAAACCCAAAGCGTATATTCCCGACGAATCTGGCACCCATACCGTCGACATGTACGACGGTGGCCACACAAACCAGCCATATCACCGTCAATTGGATGGTAAGGATACCACCCATTCCCAAATGTTCAAACAAGAAGAAGAGAGCATGGTATGACACATTGCTGGGAGGAGCTGGCACAATTTTGGGAATCTCTAACACCATTAACAACGAGGTAACTCGAGCGATGTTGGCAGATACTGGACATCAAACATCCTTGGGCATCCAAAAAGTTGGACTTTGGATGCCTACGGTGGTGGAGTCCCAAATGGGGGCTGCCAATTTGTTTCAGAAAATATTTGAATGGGATTTGACCATGTGGAATGCTACGGGTGAATTGATGACAAATATCACTCGAGCTCTCAATTGGACTGTGTGCAACATTCATGTTTTGGATATTCGCACGCAGTTGGAACGTTTCACTCGCATTGTCACCACCAATCACGCTCGGCAATGGCGAGAAATGTGGAACATTACCGAAGAATGGTGGTTGATTCCACATCCTGAAAAAAACCATTTGTAATAGCACTATGTGTAGCGGGCAATGGACTCAATTAAATGTCACAGGAGCTGTTGATGTGTGCAAATATCACGTGTTACCAGTGATTACTGCTACGGCATTTTGGTTCATTCAGTTAAAAGGGGGATGGTTTGCTCCAGAGCAGAATAATACATATGATTTATCAGAATGTGATTTGACTGACCAAGGATATGCATGCCTAAGTCGAGAAATATATACTGAACCATGCTTAACCATGACAGAGGCACTATGTGAATGGAGAATAGAAAAACCCCGTGACATGATGTGGCAAATAGGGCCCCATACTCTATGTGTAGCCACCTTAAACTTCCATCCAATGTTGCCTAGGATACCTTTCACTGGGTGTCTGCATGGTGTTCACATGTGGCAATGGCATAATCGGACATATCATCTTACCAACTTTTCCAGTGAGACTCACCTGACCGCCCTGCAATGGCGGGCGCTGGAAGTTCCATGGCGGGTGTCCCTGGATCGGTTCAGAGGTGCACTGAATGGATCCAGGGAGGTACAAAAGCTCATTGGTGATCATATGTCGGATGTGCGTGCTGCGGTGATATCCACCATGCTGGCCCAAGGAAAGGTATTGCATGCAGCCCATCAGATAGAGCAAGCTTCTGCTCATCACTGGTGGGATATATTCTCAGGCATGTCAGTCACTGCTCGCACAACACTGGTGCCTCCCCTAGCTATATTAGTTATTGTTCTGTCTTAACACTATGCAATTTCAGCGCTTTCTGCTATATTAGAAGAGTAAAAAAAGATTTTAAGTAAAAGAATATATAACTCTCTAGCGATATGAAAATCAAAATCATCTTTCGAGATGGGGGTTATGGTACCACATCTTGTAAAGAAGAGGTGAGTGCTGAACCTCCTGGTCACTGGATATGCAATTACCCAATGTTTTTTACCAACTGATAAAACAAATAAGGTCAAAGGGTGGAATGTAATATAAATGTATTTTTAACGTGTGCCCTGATTTGTTTCTCAGTTGCTTTTATAATGTTGACAATCCAATTACTCCTTTCATGGTGGATTTATCTTAAAGCACACAATGACCTGGGCAGTATGACCTTCCCTCAGAAACTGTTACTCCTTAGAAGCACAGCGAGTTTCTACTCCTTAGAGCACTGTTGCATGCTTATGAAACAAAGGCATTCCTTTATTCCTCATGTGTGTGTATGCAATGAAGCAAGAAGCAGATGTCCGTTTCACAAGATGTTTTGGGAGTCTGGCAGAGGAATCGCCTGGGAGCAGGGGCTAGCCCTCCCCGCTCCCCACGCGATTCTATGATGGGAGGGGGGGGCTCCTTCAGAGCAGAGAGTGGCTCCTCTGCTCTGTACGTAGCCTTTCCTTTAAAAACAGGGATTTTCCCCTGACGCAACAGAGTCTGCTGTGGGTTTTGCGCAAACGCCCAGCTGATCGATGCGCGCTCTGCCTAAGACTGAACCCGGCTCTCCAGTCTCCTGTATCATTGGTAAGAGCTGATGAAATGACATGAAATGCATTGATCCTTGTGTGTGTAGGAGATGTGATCTGTGGGGAATAAAAGATACAGTTTATTCTAGCAGTCTGTCTCAGTGTGAACTTTCTTTCCTGTGTGCCGACTCCTCACAAACCTGTTTAAATATTTTTCACAAAACACAAGGAAAAAAGCAGACTTGTTCAATGTGGCATAGTTTAAAGCCAAGAATAAGACATTGATAAAGGTAGTAAGAGAAATGGTCTTTGCCGATGATAGTGCTCTAGTTGCACACAGTGTGGAAGATATGCAATCTTTAGTGGAGAAATTTGCAAGAGCAGCTAACCAACTCCAAATCAACATCAAGAAGACAGAGTGCCTTTATCAACCACCAAAGTTCCAATTATCAACATCACTACCAGAAGAGATCAGCATTGGTACAGAGCCACTAGTCAAATGCAAGACTTTCAAGTATCTAGGGAGTACCGTTTCAGATAATACTAGGCTGGAGGATGAACTATCTCTCAGAATGGGAAGAGCGAGCGCTGTGTTTGGAAACTTGAGGGAGAGACTGTGGAACAATCGACATGTGTCTATCCCTGTGAAATGCAAAGTGTACAGAGTGACAGTACTGGCTACTCTATTGTATGGTGCTGAAACTTGGACTGTCTACAGAGTGCAGGTGAAGAAATTCCATGCGTACATGATGAGACACCTTCGAGCCATAATGAACATCTCATGGAAAGACAAGATAACCAACATAGAAGTGCTGAAACGAGCTGGTCTACCATCAATGGAGGACATGCTAATACAGATGAACCTGAGATGGCTCGGACATGTTGAGAGGATGGACCGCCAGCGTCTCCCTCGGCAGTTACTCTACTCACAGTTATGCAAGGGCAAACGCAATCAGGGTAGACCAAGACTCAGATTTAAAGACACTGTAAAAAGAAACTTGAAGAAGTTGGACATAGACAGGAGTTCCTGGCAGCAGAAGGCTGAGGACAGAGCTGTGTGGAGGAATCTGATCAGACCTAAATGAAACAGTCATTGTCACCCACGACAGATTGCGATGATGATGATCTTTAAGGTAAACAAATAGCTTCTTTAACCCAATCCCCAATACCACATTTAAGTTAACGTCTCCCACCCCTTCCCTCACTAATATGTTTTGCTCCTGAATGTACTTCTGGTAGTTCTGAATGACAAGCTCAACAGTTTCTTCCTCTCTTTCACAATAATCACACATCCCTGTCTAGCTCTTATTTGTTAAATGCATATTTAATCTAGTATGACTCAACCTTAATCAGGATGAGATATTCTCTTCTTTTGTTGTTCTCTTTCCCACCCTCCCCTTTACTTCATCTGTATTCTGGATAGCATGCAGATGACGTCCTGTACTTTCTGTATCCCACCTATGCTGACATTCCTGATTACTATATTTTTTGATCAATGCTTTTGCCTCAGACTTACTAAAAGAGATATTCCAAACCTCCTGATGTCTTAGAGCTTGCTTAGCCAGTGTATCCGCAGTTTTGTTGCCCCTTATCCCCTTGTGAGCTGGCATCCACATAAATGATACAACCACATTTCTATTTCTAGGCCTATACAGAGTCTCATATATTTCATAAACTACGTCCGTTGTATAGTTCAATGTTGTTTAAAGATGCTCTTATTTTTGAAGTGCGGTATAGAGGTGCCAACTTCCATTTCCACCACTACACCGCTCCTATAAATATCAGCGGGCAGGGAAGCTCGGCCTCTTTGCTAACGCCCCTGCCTGATTGTTGTATTGTAGAGTTTGCAGCAGCAATAAAAATAAGTTCAGTCATGCACCTGGCCTCATTATTGAGAGACTATTTACAGACATAACATTTTGGCGAAGAGGATAAAGCATGGAAGCGTGCATTTCTCCAATTCAGCCATTCCTGGGTCCTGTGGGTGAGCCACCTGTCCCCTGGCCGAGATGGTATGCAGCCTTTGAAACGTACATTGCTGTGTTCAATCTGGGTGAGATGAGCAAGTTAAGGGAACACGCACTCCTAGTGTACAATTTGGAAATTGAGGGCCAGCAGATACTAAGCACACTCGGTGATTCAGTTGGATTCCAGGACGTGGTCGAACTGATGGCGCTCCATTTTTGCGCCCCGGACAGTGTCATCGTCTGGAGGATCAAGTTTCAACAGTGCCACCAAAAGGCGGGTGAACCTATCCAGCGGTTCGTCGCCGACCTGAAATTAATAATAACAATAATAATGCATCAGATTTATATAGCGCTTTATCATAGACACTCAAAGACATTTTACAAGTAGATACATTATTCATTCACTCCAGACAGACAATGGTAGTGGCAAGCCACTACTTTAGCCACAGCTGCCCTGGGGCAGGCTGACGGAAACGTGGCTGCCAATCCGCGCCAACGGCCTCTCCGGCCACCACAGAACATTTATACACATTCATACCCAGTGTTATGGGCACTGGAGGCAATGCGGGTGAAGTGTCTTGCCCAGGGACACAACGGCAGGATATCTGGGGAGAGCGGGATTTGAACCGCCAACCATCGGGTTATTAGACGACCTGCTCTACCTCCTGAGCCACTGCCGCCCCAAATTACTGGCTAGCAAGTGTCATTTTGGTCCGTTGGAGGAGGAAATGGTTTGCGACCAGCTGGCGGAGCACACAACAACGCTGCGATAAGAATGAAACTGCTCACAGTACCAGGTGACTTGACGCTAGCTAGAGCAATGGAATTGGCTCTCCAATTGGAGACAGTGGACAAACTAGCTTCAGAGCTACATGAGCGTCTGTCACAACGGCAGCTGGAGTTTCCCACCACGACACAAGTAGTGGACCCAGACAGCGATGACAGCATGGAGGACGATGCCACAGAGACCAACGCTGCAAAATTTAGGTCTGCCCCGGGAAAACCCATGTGTATGGGTTGTGGGTCTGTGAAGCACCGTTTCAAGACCAGGGACTGCCTGGAGAGAGGAAAGCACTACGGCAAGTGTGGATGCTCGAACTACTATTCCAGGGTGTGCCGTATATCTGAACAAGGGAGCCCACAAAGGAAATCGACCCCACCCCACGTCCCGACAATTGCTCATGCGGTGTCTCCGAGTGCCAACGGGTACACATTATGAACAGTCGAGCTGGATGGTGTGGAGGTGCCTCTGCTGATCGACACGGGGGCGGAGGGTTCTCTGCTGAATTGGGCTACGGTGAGAAAATTCTTTCCCTACTATAGGATTGCAGGAGACCCAGCGCTGCTCTATGGTTATGGAGGTGGACGGCTGTGCACGGTAGGAACGCTGCTGCTGATGGCGTGGTACAAGTTGGCGGAGATGGCTGACTTCAAGTTCATCATGATGGCCTGAGGCAACAACATCATGGGCTGTGACCTATTTTATGGTCTGGGGTTCACCATTAAGAACAACACTGGGGAGGAGTGGTCTGGTTGTTGACAGTGGAATCGGCCGGTTCCGAGAGTGGAGGACGATGCAGTGTGGGATGAGGATTTACCGGGCACCCCGGAGGTCGAGCAGGACCAGCTTCGCTCACGGTTGACGCAGGAAGGTCTCAGTGCCGGAGCTCAAGACGCCCTGGACAAGGGTACTGAGCGTAACAGCGAGGTGCTTGCGTTGACGAGTGACGCCGACAAGCTAGCTCCAGTTTTCCCCGGAGCTCGGCCACAGTGGGCCAGAGGATCTGGGGCTACGACTGGCGACAGCTGCAGCAGCTTTAAAAGCAGTCGGGCCAGACCGACAGGCATGGAAAAACCGCGTGCCAAGCAGCAACACTGCAAGCCGAGCAAGACCCCTCTGAGAGTCCCAGATCTGGTTTGGGCTAGTGAGGAGTGATACCCACGGTGAATACGAGCCAAACGACACCCTGAAGATCACCAGGGGTGGCTGCGCATTGTGGCTAAACAAAGCGCAGCCTACTTTCAACTGTTGGATGGCTTGTGGAGGCACGCCAAATGAGATGTGGTGTGCCCGGGAGGAGGCTTTGGGTGGTGGGTCCGGAAAAGAGGAACGCTCAACGGCAGGGAAGAGGAGGCGCATCACCGTTTACGTGATCAGCTGTGGCCCTAGAGGGATGTCGCCTCCAGGGGCAGAGATTACCAAGAGACTGTCCGGGGCCCCTACAGGCCAGTTCCACCCCTACCTTGCCAAGTGAAGTGTGAGTTTATGTATATACAGTATATCCATCCATCTTCTTCCGCTTAATCCTTTTTGGGTCGCAGGGGGGCTGGAGCCTATCCCAGCATCTTTGGGCGAGAGGCAGGGTACACCCTGGACAGATCGCCAGTCCATCACAGAGAGACAGACAACCATTCACTCACATCCATACCTAAATACAATTTAGAATCCCCAGTTTTATACCAGTTAACCTAACTTGCATGTTTTTGGCATGTGGGAGGAAACTGGAGAAATCCCGGAGTAAACCCACGCAGACACGGGGAGAACATGCAAACTCCACACAGATCACTGTTGGTTGGGGGCTGGGAATGAACCCAGGATCCCCCGGCCAAGGGTGAGGTGCTGTGCTGCCACAGTGCTAACCACTCCACCACCGCACTGCCTTATGTGTATGTGTATATATATATATATATATATACACACACACACACACAGTATATATAAAAGTTTCAGTGTTCATATGTTTGTGCATGTGTAGAAAAAAAACTATAGGTAGAAGAAAAGACAATTAAAATGTACAGTGTTCTGTGGTTTGCATGTGTTGCATATAAAAGAAATGTTATGATTTGGGGGATTATTTTGTGTCTTGTTGTTAGTTTAGAAACACGGCAAAAGTTTTAATTTATTGATGGACTCCTTTCTTCTTTTGTTTTAGTTAAACACAGGTGGCAGAATAAATCCACCTTGCAGTGTGGGGTAGGACGGCAGTCCACCTGTCTTCCTTAGCTTAGTTTGTTGTGTGAATGTGATAGGCCTTTTAGTTATTCCAGTTTAGTCTTAGTGCGGGATTCGGGTCCTAAATTGGGGAGGGTCTCAATTGTTTGTGTGTTTTGGATTTTTCTATGGGGGGGGGGGGGGGGTTGTACAGTTCAATGTTGTTTAAAGATGCTCGTATTTTTGAAGTGCGGTGTAGTGGTGGAAACGGAATAAATATCAGCGGGCAGGGAAGCTCGGCCTCTTTGCCAATGCCCCTGCCTGACGGTTGTATTGTGGAGTTCGCAGCAGCAATAAAGATAAGTTCAGTTGCGCACCTGGCCTCATTAATGAGAGACTATTTACAGACATAACAATGTTCTGTCTACTGTCAGATGAAAATGATTGTATTGGCATTAGAGCTGCACTGGAATCTGAGCAAAGAACATTTTTGATCGGCAACCCCTCAATCCACCCTAATGCAGTTACCAAAGCTAACATTTCAGCCATGTATACAGACAAATGGGATGATGTTCTTCTATTAACAGTTATTTCCAAGGCAGGAATACAGAAAGCAAAATCAGTGCAACCTGTCTCAGGATCTTTTGACCCATCAGTGAATACTGGGGTAAAGGAATGGTAAACTGTTTTCAAACGATCCTCAAATAAAACTGCAATGTTTCCAAATTTTCTATAATCTGGTATCTTTTCCATCCATCCGTCCATCTTCTTCCACTTAATCCTTTTCGGGTCGCGGTCGTGGGGGGGCTGGAGCCTATCTCAGCATCTTTGGATGAGAGGCAGGGTACACCCTGGACAGATTGCCAGTCCATCGCAGGGCCAACACAAAGAGAGAGACAACCGTTCACTCACAGTCATACCTAAGGACAATTTAGAATCCCCAGTTTTGATGCCAATTAACCTAACTTGCATGTTTTTGGCATGTGGGAGGAAACTGGAGAAATCCCGGAGTAAACCCACGTAGACACAGGGAGAACATGCAAACTCCACAAAGATCACTGTTATAAATCAACAGAAACTAAATAGAAAAACCAGAGTGGTGTGACTTTTATAAAGGAACTGATGGAATATATGATCTATCACATAGTTTCATGTCTCTGGATATCCTCCCAGCATAAAATGCAAAACTGTCCCTTTTGACCCTCTCTCCTTCCCAACATGGCAACAAAACTAGCTGCAGGATGTTGATCCTGAGTGTGCCCTTGCAGATTGACCCAGTAATTCATCATTATCTGTTTACGCCTGACATTTAATGGCATTTCACCCATTTCCACTTGAAGAGCAGCAACGGGGGTTGTTTTAAGCGCATCACAACAGATCCTCAATGCTTGGACCTGGATGACATCTAACTTATTCAGAATTGTTTTGGATGCAGATCTATATACAATATATTAAGGGGGGTGGGGTATAATCTTGGAGTATGAATTGGCCTAGGGGGGTATATTATGGCCTAGGCCAATTCATACCCCAGAGTATGAATTGGCCTAGGCCATAATATACCTGGGGTAGCTTAGGCTGCTTTAACCCCAGGTATAGTCTGGACTGGGGGTATACAATGGCCTGTTACACCGGTTCACATAGCACCATGATCCCCATGATCCCCCCTGCAGGTGGTGAGCCCACTGGAAGGCGGACCTATGTGGCTCCTTTGGGTACACTGGGTCCTTGATGTAACTTTTTTATAGGGATCCACTGGACCAGACTTGGTCTGGACTGTCACCCAGTACCAATCTGTCTTGGGAGACCCTACCTGACAACATAGATCCTGAGATCATTATGGCACCCAAACCCCTGCACCATGATATGATGGCAGTCCATGGAGGGGCTTAAACGGGTACAATGAATCTTATTACACGTTTCCTTCAACTCTCACTCAGATGCAATATTTAGGTACAGCCAGCAGATGCCACTGTTCAAGACTATATCAAATAGTTGGAAGCAGTGACTCACGTTCAGTAGCGATGAGAGCCACAGTTTACTAAAACATACTGAGTCACTTCTGGCTTGTTTGCTAAAAAAAAAAAAAAAAAAAAAAAAAAAAATCACTTTGAAAGATTCATACACCAAATCACTCAGTGCTGTACTGGAGCTCCAACTGCATACCGCTCACTGAAGTGAGAGTTGGCTGAGCGAAGCAGGCGTAGCTCGTTCGCTGAGTATGCGGGTGGTTCAGCTGGTGACCCCTGGCTTACAGTACAGTTCTGGTGAGTGTTCCAGTGCAGTACATTCACATGACATAAAAACTAGTACATCCATGAACCTTACAGCACTAACGTTCAGTGCAAATGGTTCTGTGCTTCAGAAAGCTTCAATTTCTCCATCACTAGTTCTTCGTCCTCATTTTGTTTGATTCTGGGGGTTCAAATCAGTTTGTTGACACATCACTGCAATCTACTGTGTGGGTAAATGGGTAATTTTTTTTTCCACATTTCAATTCGAGTGTTGAATATTGTTGATAAATAATGCTCTTTGAAAAGATGTCCGTGGATCATTATCATTTTTAATCGTATCAGTGGCATACAATAGTCTTGGCATCAACAATAATATTGTTTATCTTGATAATTTCTGGGATAGTTTAATGTCCAACAAAATTTCACACATTATAAGCCTAAGCAAATAATCATACCTGTGGTTTAAAAAAAAAAGTTTCATTATCTCATTCGCAGAATCTTTTTCATAATACCATTGCTATGGCCAAAACGAAGATCCATTTATCCTACTGCCTTTCATCCATGTGACCACAGGGATTGTGTATTTGCACAAATGCTGCCTCTCTTTCCACAACCAGTGCAAACCAGGCATAACAATTCAGTTCTCCATGACATCAACAATTGGGGACAGCTGGAAAATGACCCCACAATGCAGTTCAGCCTTGTCTTCAGCCTGGGAGGCTCCCCTTTTTTCCTCCTCCTTTTTGCCCCCTCTCCTTCCCATGATGTGCCCACACCCTGCTAGCTTCCAAACCGTCTAACTATACACAAGCGGGACTTATGTATACACATTCCCCACCAGTGAATGCTGACACATGACAAATCAAAGGTCTAATAAACAGCTTGTGCCGAACAATTTTCCCCCACCACCAAAGGATGAAAAATAAACAAATCCCCTTCGGTTGGCCGCCCAGGCCATTTAGAAGGTCTGTCTGTCGATGACTGGGTGGCCCAGTGCTGCTTGGTGTGAGGCCTGGGATGGAGCCACAACTGTTTCCTGTGGGCAGCCCCCCCCCCCCCGAACTTCCCCACAGCTGGCTTAGTGGGTGGTATTCCCCTCCTCCTTCTCTTCTTCTCAACCCCCAAACTCCTACACCCTCCTCTCCTGTCTCCCTCTCGCTACCCTATCTGCTCCTCCTACCACTTTTCTTCATTAGTCACTCCATCCTTTCTCAGCCTGAATTCAGCTGTGGCCTTGTAAGAAATTTCAGTAATATTTTGAAGTCCTGACATATAGAATAGAATAGGCTTTATTGTCATTGTACAGTAGTACAGCACAACAAAATTGTGGGTGCTCCACCAGACTACTGCACAATAAAGTAAGAGAGAAGGATTAGAACACCGAAACAACACACGATTAAACCACACAACTGAATAAATAAAAAATAAAAATGACCCAGGATTTTGGAAATATAAACAGACACGGTAGTGGCTACGCGGGTGGAACTATGTACATAAGACAGTCCATCCAGGATTTCTGTCATGAATCACCCTTCAGGGTAGAGAGAAATAGATCCACGCGCTGAACTGCAGTTAGTGGAATTTATCAGCAAAAACACACAACGAGCCAGAGTGCACCAAAACAAAAATTCAAACACAGACAATAAGTAAACTTACATGCAGGAATGATTTCACCAGAGCGGAGAAAGGGCTCTGGACGAGGGGGAATAATTGAGACTGCGGCAGTGAGCAGCAAAAACAACAGTCTATAAATACTGAAACTGCAATTGATGGCAGGTGCGGATTCACATGAGTGGGCAGGTGATCTAATTATTAACACAGAACACACGGAGGAGATAATGACAAAGTGGGAGTGTCTGGAACAGGTGTGAGGCTCATGCCAGGAGGAAACGAAATATACTGTAAATACTGAGAGCAAAAATAACAGAATAACAGAATCATGACATAACAATAAGGACAAGAAAGCCACATCAAAATACTGACAGCCAAAAACACATCTAGAATCACTACACAGAAAACTAGTACAACGCTGGGAGATTACAGAAAATACTTAGATATGACTTAAGAGTCTGGGCCCGGTGATGCACCGCGCTCAGCCTCATGACAGTGTTAAAATTATATGACTAATTAAAACTATGCATTCTCAGATCATCACCAAAATGCAATGGGTTAATTTCTAGCCCAAGGACCACCTTTAGTTAAAATTTCATCCATACCCATCCAGTGCGGAGGAAGGAATCAGACAAACTGACAACACAGACTTTATTTCTCCTCCAACAAGTAAAACGTACTGAATCTGAGTGCCAGAGCAATTTCTCTTATACGTTTTATTCCTGCCTCTCTGGCACCCAGGGTAAGCACATTAACATACACGCTGTGAAACATGCAAACACATCCACATCCACATTAACGTACGTCACAGAGCAGGTCTTAATACAATACATTCGCACCCCTGTGTCCTCAGGTGTGAACCTGGCACAGCGGGGGCGGAAGGCACATCTTTCTTTGGCTTACTAACCCCTAGTGCTCTGGTGCCCTTAGCTGGCTCTTCTCGCCTTTTCCCCATTATCGTTTCTGACTATCTTCTCCCCCCAACAACCCCCTGTCCTGGGTGGTGCCCTGACCTATTGTGTCCCCCACACAGCCCCTCCCAAACACCCAGAAGGGGTCCTATCTCTCTGGACCTTTGGGCCTGAGCAAGCCCCCTAGCGGCTGTAGTGTGGAGCCGCCAGGCCAGTCGAAGTGCCTTCTTGTTGAGGTGGGGGGGAAGGGAGGTCGGTCTCTGGAGGGGGAAAGGGTTAGGAGGGAAAAGGGTTAGCTCCTTGAAAACCATTCTCTGCTGGGGAAACACCAACCTATGGAGCCCCTGCAGGTGGGCGCCCATGCCGGGATGCTTGAGCCAACACCACCTGTTCGTCTGCCAAAACATAAGCAGGCTTCAGCCTGTCTATGCAGACGGTTTCCTTACACCCCCCAAAGTCTAACACAAAATGCTTCTCCCCAGTTTCCAACACTCTGAACGGGCCGTCATACAGCGGGGTTCTGTGAGCGTCGTGCCTGATGAAAACGAATTTGGCGTTCTCTAAGCACTTTGGAACAAAAGTGTGGTGAAAACAATGGTGCGCCAGGCCTGGAACGCTGGCAGCTCTTGTACAGGAAAAATGGTGCGTGGGTGGGATGGTCTGGGGCACAGGGCTCTTGGGCAAAAATTCTCCCGGGATTTGTAACGGCTGAGAAAAAATGAGTTCTGCCGGGGAAGCTGCCAAAGCCCAACTCCAATAGAACCCAAGGCAGGCAGTTGGCTCAATTTGCATCCATTAGTGAGGCCTTGAGTGCTACTTTAAGTGATCTGCGAAAATGCTCACGCAAACCATTAGCTTGTGAGTTGTACGCGGTGGTGTGGTGGATTTTGACTCGCAGGCTATCGGCCATCGCGGACCAAAGCTCCGAAACAAATTGCGGACCGCTGTTGGAAGTGATGTCCGACGGGGTTCCGAACCGTGCAACCCAAGCTGACAAGAACGCGAGGGCTACCTCTGCAGACTTGGTGGAGCTCAGCTGAACCAACTCCGGCCAACGCGTAATGTGGTCCACGATTGCCAAAAGGGGTGTGAACACCTGTGACGGTGGAAGGGTGCCCACTAAATCCACATGTACATGGTCGAACCTCCTGGCTGGAATCTGAAACGGCTCGAGGGGGGCTTTGGTGTGCTTGTGCACTTTAGCCCGCTGGCGCACGATGCACGCTGCAGCCCATTCTTTCAAATCTTTACGTAGGCAAGGCCAGACAAATTTGGACCCCACCAGTTTAACCAAGGTGCGTATGCTGGGATGTGAAAGGGAGTGGACCGACTCAAAAATGCAGCGGCACCATGAGCTCAGAACCATCAGGTGGGTGCGGCCGGTGGAGACGTCGCAGAGCAAGGGGGGGGGGGCACCCTTCTTGCACCACTCTGCTCTCCAGTTTTAATCCAGTAGCTGCGGACTGGAGCGCACAAATGTCTGCGTCCCCGGTTTGGTCGGGGGCCATAGCGAGAAAATCGATCCCCATGTAGACCAGGGAGATTAATGCACACGACAGGCAGCCAGCCACGACATTAAGCTTACCGGCTACGTGTTGAATGTTGGTAATGAGCTCAGAGATTATGGCCAAGTGCCACTGCTGCTGAGCCGACCACGGTTCAGAGACTTTGGACATTGCGCACGTTAGTGGTTTGTGAATGACGAATGTGGTGAACTCGCGGTCCTCGAGCCAGAACTGGAAATGACACGTTGCCAGGTGGAGGGCCAACAACTCTTGGTCAAAAGTATTGTATTTACGCTCGTTTTCGCGCAAAGTACTGCTGAAAAATGCTAATGGCTGCCATGAACCGGAGACGTACTGCTCCACTGCCCCTATCGCAACATCAGATGCGTCTGAGGTGAGTGTTATCCACGCTGACGGGGTTGGGTGGGCCAGCAGAGCCGCGTTAGCGAGCGCCCTTTAGGCGTTTGTGAAAGCCTGAGCCCGCTCGGTGGCCCAGTTGATGCTATCCGCGGGCTTCTTTTTTTTGAGCACACCGTACAGCAGTTGCAGCAGCTGTGCTGCCCGGGGGAGAAAACAGTTGTAAAAATTAACCATCCCCCAAAATTTCTGCAGCGCCCTCACGGTCTGTGGATGTGGAAAATCCGACACTGCTCACACTTTATCCGGCAGTGGATTGCACCGTCTGGCGAGATGTGGTGGCCCAAAAAATCAATCACTGGCAGCCCAAACTGGCACTTTGCTGGGTTAACAATAAGCCCGTGCGCTTCCACTGTTGGAAAACTTGTTTGAGGTGGGCGAGGCGTGCCTTCTCTGACGCGCTAGCCACCAAAATGTCGTCCAAGTAGACAAAAATGAACGTCAGGTCCCGGAGCACCACGTCCATCATTCTTTGAAAAGTTTGCACTGCGCCTTTTAACTTGAACAGCATGTGTAAAAACTCGAAAAGGCCAAAAGGAGTTATTACCGCCATTTTAGGAACGTCCTCTGCACGAATGGTGAGGCACATGGTCTCACCGTGCCTAATGGTATGGCCCTGACCTCTTGTAAATCTGCTGCAGCCATCGCCGTTGTGGCCCCATGTTCACCAGCCCACTTCAGCCGAGCTCCGGGAACAATTGGAACCAGTCCCTTGGTGCCGCTCATTGTCGCAGCTGTACCCTCGCCCAGGGCGACTCGGTCTTTGGCATAATGGTTCCAGCGGCCACACCTGCCGCAGCATCTTGCTCTTGCCACACAGTCCCTGGGCTTGGAACGGTACTTCATGGACCCCCAGCCCATGGGCTTCCCCGGGGCAGAGCTCAACTTGACAACGTTGGCATTTCTGGCATCATCCTCAATGCTCCCATCGCTGTCCGGGTCCGCTACTTGTGTGGTAACAGGAAAACTCCAGCTGTCGACATGACAAACGCTCGCTCAGCAGGTTGCAAACCAACTCCTCCTTCAATGGTCTGAACCAACACACACTAACCAGTAGTTTCAAGTTCAAGTTCAAGTTCAAAAGCTCAAAACCCACTCCTCTGGACGGTGATGTCGTCCAAGGCGCGAAGATTGCACGCCATCATCTCGACTGCATCCTCGATGCTGTCCGAGCGTGTTCAGTATCCGCTGGCCTCCAGTTCCCAAATTGTGCACCAATAACGTGCTTACCCTCAGCCTGTCCATTGTCCCCAGGTTCAGCGGCACCATGTAAGCCAGGAAGGCATTGCACCGTCTCGGCCAGGGGACAGGTGGCCCGCCTGGGAGTTCCAAAACCGGCCGAATAGAAGAACCACACGCTTCCATACCTTGTTTAATCCTCTGTTAATCCTCGCTGAAAAATGTTATGTCTAAATATAGAGCCAAAGGACGAGGCCAGGTGTAGAACTGAACACACATTTATTAAAGAGGTTGCACAGGTACACCACACACAACCGCTAAGCAGAAGGGATGGCAAAGAGACCGCCCCTCCTGCCTGCTGCCCTTTTATAGGCACGTGTGGTGGCGAGGCCAGAAACCGGAGCCACCACACCATGCCTCACAAATAAAAACATGGAACATTAATAACATAAATAACTATACAACAGTGATCTGGAGAGAAGAGGAATGAATGTCAGTAGAAGCAAGACAGAATACATGAGTGTGAATGAGAAGGAGGCAGATGAAACAGTGAAGATGGAAGGAGCAGCGATAGTGAAAGTAGATGAGTTTAAATACCTGGGGTGAACCATCCAAAGCAATGGAAAATGCACAAGAAAAGTGAAGAAGAGAGTGCAGGCAGGGTTGAATGGATGGAGACAAGTGTCGGGGTGATTTGTGACAGAAGGGTAGCAGCAAGAGTGAAAGGGAAGATTTACAAGAAAGTAGTGAGACCTAGTATGATGTATGGTTTGGAGATGGTGGAGCTGAGAAAAAGATAGGAGGTGGAGCTGGCGGTGGCGGAGTTGAAGATGTTAAGATTTTCATTGGGAGTGACTAGGAGGGACAGGATTAGAAATGAGTATATCAGAGGGACAGCTCAGGCTGAGCGATTTGGAGACAAAGTAAGAGAGGCAAGGCTGAGATGGTTTGGACATGTGCAGAGGAGGGATAGTGGATATATTGGACAAAGGATGTTGAAGATAGAGCTGCCAGACAGGATGAAAAGAGGAAGACCACAGAGGAGATTCATGGATGTAGTGAAGGAGGACTTGGAGAGGGTTGGTGTTACAGAGGGAGATGCAAGGGATAGGGTGAGATGGAGGCAGATGATTCGCTGTGGCGACCCCTAAAGGGAGCAGCCGAAAGAGGAAGAACAACATTCATAAGTGTTGTTTCTTGCACTTTGGGAATGGAATTGTTCAGTCATCATTATACTGTAATTGTTTTAGTTTACTATATGTGTAGTTTATAGTCTACCCTCAATAAACTCATTCAGTACTATAACAGGACACATTTACAAATATTTGAGACCCATTGTAGTGCATCCTATTATATTTTAGCAATATTATACTCTAAGTACAAAACACCAAATATTATTACACACAGCAGAATGACCTGTTTGGGTGCGTCAGTGTTGTCCATTTGTCAATAATTAAAAAATGATTTATTTTGTTATTTGAGCGTTTTTGTGTGTCTGGTCACAGTCGTCGTTTAGTCAAAGCATGCATATGTGTCCGCATATGATATGCAATTGATCTGGCCATTCCACTCCACAATCATGGAGGCATTATTATTAAATTTTAATTTTTAGATAGCTGTGCGAGCACACCAGCATGGGGAGGAGCGCCATGTTGAACCAGCGGTCAGGGGCGGTCTTGGCTTGTATGACGCCTTGGACGGACTGCCTCCCCAGCACCCCCCCCCCCACACACACACACACAGACACACATTTTTTTTCTCTCTTGAATGTCGAAATATTCAATTTTCTAAACAATTAGTGAGGTTTTTCTTGTAACTTTTTCCTGGCAAATATATTACTTTTTTTTTTTAAACTTTTGCCATGTTTCACCTTTTTTTTCTCATATTTTCATGATTTTCTTGTACATTTGCACCTATCCTCTCATTGATAGGTGCATCTCAACAAATTAGTGTCATTAAAAAGTTGATTTATTTCAATCATTCAGTTAAAAAAACACCTATATTATATAGATTCATCATTACATACAGAGTGATATATTTCAAGTGTTTGTTTCTTTTAATTTTGATGGTTATGGCTTATAGCTAATGAAAACCTCAAATTCAATTTCTCAAAAAAAAAAAGAGAATATTACATAATTTTTTTTAAAAATTCAAAGTCAGCGCAGCGGTCTACTGGGAAATTTTAAAGCACTTCATGCTTCCCTCCACCAACGAGCTTTATGGAGACTCTGATTTCATTTTCCAGCCGAACTTGGCGCCTGCCCACACTGCCAAAAGTACCAAAACCTGTCAGATTTACCCCTCCGGGGCTTAAGGACAGGCTCATGTGCAGGACGACATTTAGGTATATTTATTAACAATGAAAAACAGCTTGATGGCTGAAAAACATTAAATAGAGCTGAAGCATGATGATAAAGCAGTGGAGAGGTGTGCAGGCAATGACGAGAGCATCGTACTGAAGGTATGGCATGAGCAGTATAGAGCAAGGAATGATTACACAATGCGGCACAGCCATCAATGATTAACATATAAACGGAGGAGCAGAATGAACTGAGACCGCTGTCACATAATACAAAAGGGCAGAACAGGATCATGGCAAATAATAATGCACAGGCAGATAGATAGATAGATAGACAGATAGATAGATAGATAGATAGATAGATAGATAGATAGATAGATAGATACACTTTATTAATCCTCAAAGGGAAATTGATTTGTCTTAGCCAACACAAACTCATACACACAAACAAAACCCCCCGACAAATGTAAATATCCCTAAACAGTTTAAAAACAGTCACTAAATTGCAATATAATAAAATACAGTTCAGTGCACAGTTCTGGAGGCTATATGTATATTGTAAAGCCTGATAGCCTCAGGCAGAAAGGACTTGCTGTGACGCTCCTTTAGACATCTGGGCTGCAGCAGTCTGTTGCTGTGGATGCATCGTAGACTGTCCAGTGTGCTGTAGAGTGGGCGAGAGACATTGTCCATGATTGCTCTGATTTTACCCAGAATTCTGTCTCTGATCACATCCTCCAGTGAAGCCAGCCTGGTACCCACGACTGACAGCCCTTTTTAAAAGTTTATTCAGTCTATTCTTGTCCTTCACCCTGATCCCTGATTCCCAACACACCACTGCAAAGAAAATGGTGCTGGCCACTACCGACTGGTAGAACATGTGGAGCATTCTATTGCAGACATTAAAGGACCTGAGCCTCCTGAAGAAATAGTCGGCTCAAGCTTTTTTTGTAGAGTACCTCAGTGTTTACAGTCTAAGTTAACACCGAGGTACTTGTAAGATGTTACTCGTTCCACTTCTTCGCTCCCGATGGAAATAGGCAGAGGCATTGACTTCCTGTGGCTGAAATCCATTACCATCTCCTTTGTCTTATCCACATTTAGCTGTAAGTGGTTCTTCCCACACCACTTTATAAAATCATCCACCAGTGTTTGGTACTCCTCATCCTGTCCCCTCTCCACACACCCCACTATAGTCGTGTCATCAGAGTATCTTTGAAGATCATATGACTCGGAACAGTATTTAAAATCCACGGTGTAGGTGGTGAAGAGGAAGGGAGAAAGCACTGTTCCCTGGGGGTCCCCGATGTTACTTATCAGACGGTCAGACACACAGCTCTGCAGCCTCACAAACTGTGGTTTGCCCGTCAGATAGTTGGTGATCCAGGTAGTGAGGGGAGTATCAATGTCCATGCTCTCCAACTTTTCCCTCAACAGCCCTGGCTGGATGGTATTAAAGGCAGACGAGAAGTCGAAGAACATGATGCGGACCGTGGTGCTAAGTCTTCTCAAATACATTTTATTTTACTTTCTTATACAACACATAACAACAAACAAACACAACACACAAGTCCGAGTTAAAATAACTGATAACAGAATAAATAATACAAACACAGAATTATGACCAGCTGGCCATAGTAATAGTTAATTAAACAAAAAAGGGGAGGAAAAAGAAAAGGAAAAAATTCCCAAATAATTATTACAATTGCATCTGTACTTTAAATAAGCACATTCTGAGGGCATCATTCCATTTCATCTGCACAACAGAACTCCATCTATACAATATAAAGTCAATGTAAGGTATTCACATCCAGTGTATTTTTCCCCTTCAAAATAATTTCACGTATGTCTACGGGCAAGTATTCTATTAAGGGCTGCCAAATATGCATAAAAATGTTATTGTTTCCTTTTAGTTTGGCACTAAGCCTTTCCATTGGTAACACTCTGAATATTTCTTTGTGCCACTGAGTTACAGTAGGTGGTTTCTCATGGATCCAATTAAACAGTATACATTTTCTAGCTAGACCTAGGAGTTTATTTAGTAGTTTAATTTGTTTGGCATTCATGCTACTTTCTTTAGTTGGCAGCCCCAATAGAAACTGGCCCGGATCTTTATGTATCTTATACTTTAATATATCACTGATTTCTTTAGATACATACATCCAAAACTTAGCGATTTTTGGGCAAGACCAAAAACAATGTACGGTGGGGCAAAAAAGTATTTAGTCAGCCACCAATTGTGCAAGTTCTCCCACTTAAAAGATGAGAGAGGTCTCCAATTTTCATCATAGGTATACCTCAACTATGAGAGACAAAATTAGAAAAAAAAAATCCAGAAAATCACATTGAAGGATTTTTAATGAATTAATTGGTAAATTCCTCAGTAAAATAAGTATTTAGTCACCTACAAACAAGCAAGATTTCTGGCTCTCATAGACCTGTAACTTCTTCTTTAAGAGGCTCCTCTGTCCTCCACTCGTTACCTGTATTAATGGCACCTGTTTGAACTGGTTATCAGTATAAAAGACACCTGTCCACAACCTCAAACAGTCAGACTCCAAACTCCACTATGGCCAAGACCAAAGAGCTGTCAAAGGACACAAGAAACAAAATTGTAGACCTGCACCAGGCTGGGAAAGACTGAATCTGCAATAGGTAAGCAGCTTGGTGTGAAGAAATCAACTGTGGGAGCAATTATTAGAAAATGGAAGACATACAAGACCACTGATAATCTCCCTCAATCTGGGGCTCCACACAAGATCTCACCCCGTGGGGTCAAAATTATCACGAGAACGGTGAGCAAAAATCCCAGAACCACACGGGGAGACCTAGTGAATGACCTGCAGAGAGCTGGGACAAAAGTAACAAAGGCTACATCAGAAACACACTACGCCGCCAGGGCCTCAAATCCTGCAGTGCCAGACGTGTCCCCCTGCTTAAGCCAGTACATGTCCAGGCCCGTCTGAAATTTGCTAGAGAGCATTTGGATGATCCAGAAGAGGATTGGGAGAATGTCATATGGTCAGATGAAACCAAAATAGAACTTTTTGGTAAAAACTCAACTTGTCGTGTTTGGAGGAGAAAGAACACCATACCTATTGTGAATCATGGGGGTGGAAACATCATACTTTGGGGCTGTTTTTCTGCAAAGGGACAAGGACGACTGATCCGTGTAAAGGAAAGAATGAATGGGGCCATGTATCGTGAGATTTTGAGTGAAAACCTCCTTCCACCAGCAAAGGCATTGAAGATGAAACGTGGCTGGGTCTTTCAGCATGACAATGATCCCAAACACACCGCCCGGGCAACGAAGGAGTGGCTTCGTAAGAAGCATTTCAAGGTCCTGGAGTGGCCTAGCCAGTCTCCAGATCTCAACCCCATAGAAAATCTTTGGAGGGAGTTGAAAGTCTCTGTTGCCCAGCGACAGCCCCAAAACATCACTGCTCTAGAGGAGATCTGCATAGAGGAATTGGCCAAAATACCAGCAACAGTGTGTGAAAACCTTGTGAAAACTTACAGAAAACGTTTGACTTCTGTCATTGCCAACAAAGGGTATATAACAAAGTATTGAGATGAACTTTTGTTATTGACCAAATACTTATCTTGCCAAGGAATTTACCAATTAATTCATTAAAAATTCTTCAATGTGATTTTCTGGATTTTTTTTTCTTATTTTGTCTCTCATAGTTGAGGTATACCTATGATGAAAATTGGAGACCTCTCTCATCTTTTAAGTGAGAGAACTTGCACAATTGGTGGCTGACTAAATACTTATTTGCCCCACTGTATATACTATGTCCCCATTGTCATTTTGCATTTAAGACATAATGATGATTTATTAGAATCTATTTTATTCAATATATAAGGTGTCCTGTGCTGTCTATGTAATATTTTGTACTGCATTTCTTTAAATTTATTGCTAATAAATAATGAATGAATACTCTGAGTACACTTTCTCCATGCATCTTCATTAAAGCCACTTTGAAGATCTTCTTCCCATCTTTAAACTAATTTTCCCATATCATATTTTTTATAGTTCTGCAGGCTTTTATAAAAGTATGAAATGTGACCTTTATTTAATTTGAAGTTTATTATGAGTTTCTCAATTGGTCCTAATGAGACTGCATTCTGTAAAGATTTATTGTTTGTTGTAATGAAGTGTTGGGCTTGGTGAAAGGCAAAAAAATCTCTTTTTTTTTTTTGGTAAATTAAAGGTATTTTGAACTTGTGTGAAGGACATAAATACATTATTCTCATCGAACAGGTATCCTATCACTCTCACTTCCGCTTCATACCAAGATCTAAATATGGCATTATTAACACCAGGAGGAAAATCTCTATTATTCATGAGTGGGGTGAGATATGAAAAGGTACTTTTTCTATCACTGAATTTATTCATGTCTTGCCAGATCTTAATGGAGTTTGACAGAATTGGATTGTCCCTGAGTTTTGTAGACATTTTTATACAAGTAAGTTCCCCCAATAGCTCAAAGGGGGCACAACCCCATGAATCTATTGGGTTTTCTTTCCTTTCCACAAAGCCATGAACCCATCCGTGAATAATTCTGCCATGACAGGCCCAGTTGTACAGTATAAGGTTAGGAAAAGCAAGACCTCCTTTATCCTTGGGCAACTGCAGAGTCTTCATACTAATCCTGGGTTTTCTCCCTTGCCATATAAAATGTGACAGATCTTTTTCAATCTCTTTTGCCATTTTCTTAGAGATATAAACAGGTAACATGTGCATTGGGTATAATAGGTGTGGTATCACATTCATTTTTAACAGATTAATTCTACCCATCCAAGAAATTGGCAGATCCTTCCATCTTATTAGATCCTTCTTAATACTCTTATGTACAGTATGAAAGTTCAAGTTCAGCAGGTTTTGAACATTTGGTGTAATATTAATCCCCAAATATGAGAACCCTGAGGTAGACCAAGAAAAAGGAAAATTAGGGAGATTTGGTATGTTCTTGTCATACCCAACTGGCATAGCCAGTGATTTATCAAGGTTGATCTTGTACCCTGAGAAGGACCCAAAGGTTTCAATAACTGACATTAAAGCTGGTATAGATTCTTCTGGGTTTGTAATAAACAACAAAACATCATCCGCATACAGCACAATTTTGAATATATTATTTTTAATTTGGAAGCCAGTAATGCTGTTTTGACTTCTAATGGCCTCTGCCAATGGTTCAATGGCCAAGGCAAATATTAATGGTGATACAGGGTCTCCCTGTCGAGTAGATCTCCCAAGTGTAAATTCAGATGACTTTGCACCATTTATAAGCACACTAGCTCTAGGTGAATAATATATTAGTTTGACCAAGTTGATAAAGTCTTCTCCCAAGCCAAATTTTCCCATTACTGTGAAAAGGTAAGGCCACTCTACGCGATCGAAAGCCTTCTCCGCATCCAGTGAAATAATAAGACCATGTTGCTGGTCACAGGTCGATGATCGATTTTGTTATCGTGTCATCAGACCTGTGACTGTATGTCTTGGACACTCGGGTAAAGAGAGGTGCAGAGCTGTCAACTGATCACCACCTGGTGGTGATTTGGATCCGATGGCAGGGGAGGATGCCATTCAGACCTGGTAGACCCAAACGTATAGTGAGGGTGTGCTGGGAACGTCTGGCTGAGGCCCCTGTCCGCGAGGTCTTCAACTCCTACCTCCGGAAGAACTTCAACCACATTCCGAGGGAGTCTGGAGACATGGAGTCTGAATGGGCCATGTTCTCCATCTCTATTGTTGAAGCGGCGGCCCAGAGCTGCGGCCGCAAAGGGGTCAGTGCATCTCGTGGTGGAAACCCCCCAACCAAGTGGTGGACACCAGTGGTGAGGGGGGCCATTAAGCTGAAGAAGGAGTCCTATCAGGCTTGGTTGGCTTGTGGGACTCCCGAAGCAGCTGAGGTGTACTGGCAGGCCAAGCGGAGTGCAGCTCGGGTGGTTGCTGAAGCAAAAACCCAGGTATGGGAGGAGTTCGGTGAGGCCATGGAACAAGAGAAAACATGCAGGTTAGGTTAACTGGAGACTCTAAAGTGGCCCTAGGTGTGAATGTGTGTGTGAATGGTTAAGGGATAGCGCTGTACCGTGGCTGCTTCATCCATCCAGGTGGATGCCCTCAATTTCCCCTCTGGGGATCAATAAAGTATACAAAATCAAAAAAAAAAAAAAAAGAGATTCTGGCAAACTGTCTGGCGGCTCAGGAGGGGGAAGCAGCTCCCTGTCCACACTGTGTATGGTGCAGCATGGGGCGCTGTTGACTTCGACTGGGGATATCGTTGGGCGGTGGAAGGAATACTTTGAGGATCTCCTCAATCCCACTGATACGCTTTCCACAGAGGAAGCAGGGCTTGTGGACGAGGGGGATGACTTGCCTATCACAGGGGCTGAGGTCGCCAAGGTGGTTAAAAATCTCCTTGGTGGCCGGGCCCCGGGGGTGGACGATATTCGCCCTGAGTACCTCAAGGCCCTGAATGTTGTTGGGCTGTCATGGTTGACACGCCTCTGCAACATTGCATGGAGGTCGGGGACAGTGCCTTTGGCATGGCAAACTGGGGTGGTGGTTCCTCTTTTCAAAAAAGGGGACCGGAGGGTGTGCTCCAGCTTTAGAGGGATCACACTCCTCAGCCTCCCTGGGAAGGTCTATGTCAGGGTACTGGAGAGGAGAGTCCGGCCGTTGGTTGAACCTCGGATTCAGGAGGAGCAATGTGGTTTTCGTCCTGGCCGTGGCACATCGGACCAGCTCTTTACCCTCTCGAGAATCCTCGAGGGTTCGTGGGAGATTGCCCAACCAGTTTACATGTGCTTTGTGGACTTGGAGAAGGCATTCGACCGCATCCCTCGTGGTTTTTTGTGGGGGGTGTTTCGGGAGTATGGGGTATCGGGCTTGTTGTTACGAGCTATTTGGTCTCTGTACGACCGTTGTGAGAGTTTGGCTCGTATTGCCAACACTCGGTCGGACTCATTCCCAGTGAGAGTTAGACTCCGCCAGGGCTGCCCTTTGTCACCGATCCTGTTCATAATTTTTATGGATAGGATTTCTAGGTGCAGCCAGGGAATGGAGGGCGTCATGCTTGGTGACCACAGGATCTCATCTCTGTTGTTTGCAGATGATGTTGTCCTGTTGACTTCATCCAGCAATGACCTACAATTCTTGCTGGGACGGTTTTCCGCTGAGTGTGAAGCGGCTGGGATGAGAATCAGCACCTCCAAGTCCGAGTCCATGGTCCTCAGCCGAAAAAGGTGGACTGTCCTCTCTGGGTTGGGGACAGGCTCCTGCCCCAAGTGGAGGAGTTCAAGTATCTTGGGGTCTTGTTCACGAGTGAGGGGAGAATGGAGCGAGAGATTGACAGACGGATTGGAGCAGCATCTGCAATGATGCGGACGTTGTACCGGTCTGTTGTGGTGAAGAGGGAGCTGAGTTCTAAGGCAAAGCTGTCATTTTACCAGTCAATCTACGTTCCTACTCTCACCTATGGTCACGAGCTTTGGGTAATGACCGAAAGAACGAGATCGCGGATACAAGTGGCTGAAATGAGCTTTTGCCGTAGGATTGCTGGATTCACCCTTAGAGATAGGGTGAGGAGCTCAGTCATCCGGGAGAGGCTCAGAGTAGAACTGCTGCTCCTCCACATTGAAAGGAGTCAGTTGAGGTGGTATGGGCATCTGATTAGGATGCCTCCTGGACGTCTCCCACTTGAGGTGTTTCGGGCACAACCCACTGGGAGGAGACTCAGGACTCGGTGGAGAGACTATGTCTCCCAGCTGGCCTGGGAACACCATGGTCTCCTCTCTGAAGAGCTGGAGCAGGTGGCTGGGGAGAGGGAAGTCTGGGCTTCTCTGCTTGAACTGCTGCCTCCGCGACCCGGACCTCCGGAAAAGCGGTAGAAGATGGATGGATGGATGGATGGATGGATGGATGGATAGCGCTAGGTGAATAATATATTAGTTTGACCAAGCTGATAAAGTCCTCTCCCAAGCCAAATTTTCCCATTACTGTGAAAAGGTAAGGCCACTCTACGCGATCGAAAGCCTTCTCCGCATCCAGTGAAATAATAAGACCATGTTGCTGATTCATATTTGCATGCTGAATAATGTTGAGTACTTTTTTCATATTAGTTTGGGAAGTTCTGTTCTTAATAAAACCCATCTGGTCTGACTTAATTAGTAGGGGGAGATAGCGTTCAAGTCTGTTTGCTAATATCTTGGAGAAGATTTTACTATCTACATTGGTCAAACTGATGGGTCGATATGAACTGCATTTTTCAAGGGCCTTATCTTTTTTAAGAGTTAATGAGATGTTTGCCGAGTACAAAGAGTTGGGAAGAGAACCATTCTCAGCCGAGTGGAAGTACATCTTTAAAAGAGGGCCCTTTAATGAGTCCTGGAATATTTTATAAAACTCAGGGCCATATCCATCAGGCCCAGGAGCTTTTCCACCCTGAAGGGAGTTAATTACCTTTCTAATCTCGTCCTCATTTATTGGTCTACCAAGTGCAGCTCTTTCTGTCTCTATAAGTGATGGAAGTTTCAGATTTCCTAGGAAATCATCAATACTTTTCTGAGTTCTATTGGATTCAGAAGTATAGAGTTTTTTATAAATTTTTCCATTATCTCTACTAACGTTTTAGTTTCATAGTCATTTTTCCCATGCTCGTCTTCTAATGATGAGATAGGTTTGAAATCTTGCCTGCCAGCTGCTAATCGAGCAAGCAGTCGTCCCGGTTTGTCTCCCATTTCAAACAATCTATGTTTTGCATAAAAGATACTTGCTTCTGCTTTTTGTGTTAGGAGTTGATTAAGAGCTGATCTGATGTCTTCAGATTTCTTGTATAGGGCCCCAGATGGATTATCCTTAATTTGCTTATCAACCTCATTCAGTTGTTTTTCTAGATTAGTTTGTTCTTTCAAAGATTCCTTTTTCCTGGCTGCACTATAAGAAATTATGACTCCTCTCAAGTAAGCTTTAAGAGTGTCCCACAAAATTGATGGGTTTGTATCTTTGCTATCATTTATTGAGAGAAAAAAATTCAATTTGTTGTTTCAAAAATAACACAAATGAGAGATTATTTAAAAATGAAGGGTTAAGACGCCAGTTATGTGAAGTTGGTTGAGGAGTAGGAGGGGAGACTGTGATATAGACATCTGCATGATCGGATAATAGACGGGTACCTATAACACATTTCTCGATTCTCTCTAATACTGTTCTTGAAACAAAAATGTAATCAATTCGAGAAAAACTTTAGTGTGGGTGAGAAAAGAAGGTGTAATCCTTATCTTTGGGATGGAGAACTCTCCAAGTATCAAATAATTGCAAATCTGAACATAGTTCTCTAGTCGCTTCTCTCATCTTAGATACTGTATTTTTTGCTGAGGGGTTTTGATCTACATCAGGGTTCATCCATCCATGTTCTTCCGCTTAATCCTTTTCGGGTCGTGGGGGGGCTGGAGCCTATCCCAGCATCTTTGGGCGAGAGGCAGGGTACACCCTGGACAGATCGCCAGTCCATTGCAGGGCCAACACAGAGAGACATCTCCTGCCAGAATACTAAACTCAGATGACATTGAGGAAATTTCAGTTAGTAGTTTAGAGTAAAATTCTCCTTGATAAACATTCGATGCATATACACAACCAACCATAACATTTTCACCATGTAAAGTACCCATTATAAGAACATAACAACCTTGATGATCCTTTACACATTTTAACAGGGTCAATGGTGTATTTTTACTTATAAGAATAGCCACACCTCTCTTTTTTGTTGAAAATGACGACTAGTAAACTTGTCCAACCCACTCTTTCTTAAGTTTTCCATGCTCCTTATCATTGAGGTGTGTTTCCTGTAACAGGGCAATGTTAGTTTTCTCCATCTGAAGCCAGGATAACAATTTCTTGCATTTTATAGCATGATTAAGTCCTTTGACATTAAAAGATATATACTGAATTGGATTCATTTAAACCACAATATATGTTTATATCTACACACTAGTGCGAAGTATAAGGTAACATCAAAGAAGGGAAGATAAAACAAAAAAAAATAACAAAAAATAACAAAAATAACATAGAAAAGATAAAAAAAAAATAAATTAAAAAATTAAAAAAGAGAGAGGAAAAAAGGGGGAAAGAAAATAGGTATACTCAGGCTTACTACTCTATTAGATTTATCTTTAGACATTATGAGTACTAAAAGTTTATTCTCACAAATAAATCCGTTTACTCCATTTAACTCGAGCAGTCTCAGCAGCATCAACAGAACAAAAACAATCCTAGCAAAAACGTCAAAACGATCACTTCTCAGGGCTGAGGGGAAACGGCACCTCTTGCACATACACACACAGTCTAGTCCGCTGATCTTCTTCATATCCAACAGTCAATGTGTTGCTGCTCACTCCAGATTCAAACTTCTCCATCTCTCATTATACTCATGTAGTCACTCAGGCTGTTTGTTCACAGGGCCATACCCATCGTCTCCATGAAGGTTTCAGCCTTCTCTGCCATATCAAAAGAAAGCTCTTTATTATTATAGGTGAAGTGGAGGGTCGCTGGATATTGCATCCTAAACCTGATGGTTTTCCCGATCAGCTTCTGGCACACTGCATTGAAGCGTCTCCTCTATTGCAAAATATTTTGTGGCAAATCTTGTCGGATGGTGATTCTTGCTCCTTCGTATTCCAGATTTTGTTTGCCACTAAGCATTAAAATCTTGGTCTTGTCTGCAGGATAATGGAGCTTCATTATAACAGCCCGAGGGCTATCTGGTTTAGGGCGGCCAAGTCCTCTGTGGCATCTGTCCAGCCTTATCCTACCTTCTTTGGACTCCATATTAAGTAGCTTGGGTAGCCCGGTTTCAAAGAATGATAATACATTCTTTCCTTCAATTCCTTCCTTGACGCCAAAGACTCTGATGCTGTCCCGACGGGACTGTGCCTCTTGGTCATCCATATGATTAGTGAAGGTGACTAGCTTAGCTTCCGCTTCAGCTAACCTACCCTCAAGTTCGGCGATAATATCCTCGGCGCTGGAAATATGACATTCGGCTTCTCCCAAGTGTTTTGAGTCCTCTTCTATCTTTATCATAATCATGTCTAATTTATTAGAAAACGCGGCCAATTTCTCCTCCATGACGGCTGCCACCTTGGTTGTAATTTCCCTTATTAAGGCAGCGCTATCAACAAGCGGGCTAGCATTAGCCTCCATAGAGTCTCCTTCTTTAACAGACAGTTCAATGGGTTGTCAGCGATTATTTCTCTGAGATCTTTGTTTTTCAGGAACCTCTGTCGATATTCCTTTGTTGGACATGATCTCCAACTGCCTCCTGACTGAAGCATGCACAGTGACTACAACTTTCATGGTTAAAATATAGGTTTTGAGATAGTTTGGTTGGGAGCTATCTGGCCGCGGTCCTCTCAGTACAACGTCATCCTGTCGGGTCCCGGTGCTAGGTCTGTCTAGGGAAGAGTAGGCCCTCTGCAGCAGGTAAATAATTGCATGGTCCACCCCCACATGGGGCTGGTACGCAAATTGCAGCGGGTCTTGGACCGAACAAACAAGTCTCCTCAGGTGAGCCAGCACCAACCTCTCCATGACCTTCATTATGTGGGAGGTCAGAGCTATGGGCCTGTAATCATTCAGTGCCACAGGACGACTTTTCTTAGGCACTGGGATCACGCATGAAGTTTTCCATAGCTCTGGAACTCTGGTGGTACAGGCTCATATTGAAGAGGTGCTGCAGGACTCCACACAGCTGGCTCGCACAGGCCTTCAGCACACTTGGACTTATGCCATCCGGTCCTGGAGTCTTCCTAAGGTGGAGCCTCTCCAGCTCTTTCCTCACTTGGTCAGCAGTAATACTAAAGGTGGCTTTACTGTCAAGAGATGTGGTTCTGTCAGGAGATGAAGCAGAATTGCCTGGTGAGTGAGAGGAAGGAGGTGTCCAGCTCAGAGCTGGCTGGCTACTGCTGGTGTGTGATGGGGTGTGGGGGAAAACAGACCAGTGATAGAGTTGCTGTTGGTGGGTGACTCAAACCTATTAAAAAACTGGTTCAGCTCATTAACCCACTGTGTATTCCCCTCAACAGCACCCATGGTCTTCTTACTAAAAGCAATTATTTCTCTCATCCCACTCCACACAGCCCTGACATTATTTTCCTCCAATTTCTTCTCCAACTTTCTCCTATAATTCAATTCAACTCAATTCAACTTAATTTATATAGCGCCATTTCACAACAACAGTCATCTCAGCATTTTCAACTGTAGGGGAAACCCCCACAATTGCAGAAAGACCCCAGCAATCAGGCTATCCCCTGTGAGCAAGTACTTGGTGACGGTGGAGAGGAAAAACTCTCTTTTAGCAGGAAGAAACCTCCAGCAGAACCAGGCTCAGGGAAAGGCAGTCATCCGCTGAGACTGGCTGGGGGGTGAGGAGATCGAGAAGAAGAAGAAAAGAACAGTCATGTAGAGTGCAAACAACATGATGAGGACTCAGTCTATGGGAGAGAACAAAGATATTCATGACCAGCAAAAATATTTCATTGATAGTGAAAAAAGGAGTAAAGCCCAGTGCAATGTTGGAGGTTCACTGGCTGTCTAAGCCTATTAATAGCATAACTAAGGGAGGGTTCAGGGGCACATGATCCCACCCTAATTATAGGCCATATCAAAAAGGAAGGTTTTAACCCTATTGTTAAAAATAGAGATCGAGTCTGACTCCCAAATCCAGATTGGCAGCTGGTTCCACAGGAGAGCAGCTTGATAACTGAAGGCTCTGCCTCCCATTGTACTTTTGGAGATTCTACGTATTACATTGCTCTAGGTGAATTTTGGGAGCATAGTGCTCTGTTAGGATAATAGGGTAGTATCAGATCTTTTAAATAAAAAGGGGCCTGATTATGTAGAGCTTTGTAAGTGAGAAGAAGGATTTTAAACTTAATTCTAAACTCTATGGGAAGCCAATGAAGGGAGGCCAGAACTGGAGAGATATGATCTTTCTAGTACCTGTTAAAACTCTTGCTGTAGCATTTTGAATCAGCTGAAGACTTTTTAAAGATGTTTTAGGACAACCTGATAATAAAGAGTTACAATAATCTAATCTAGAGCTAACAAAAGCATGGATTAGTTTCTCAGCATCACTCTGAGACAAGATGCTCCTAATCTTGGCATTATGCAAATGATAGAAGGCAGTCTTAGAAACAAGTTTAATATGTGAATTATAAAACAGATCTTGATCAAAAATAACTCCAAGGTTCCTCACAGAACTATTAAGAGAAAGAGTAACCACATCCAAACTAAGAGTTTGATTTGGAAAAGTATTTCTAAGGTTTTTTGGACCAACTAGAATGACTTCAGTCTTATCTGAATTTAATAGTAGGAAATTACAAGTCATCCAAGCTTTGATTTCCTTAAGACAGGCCTCTAACTTGGCTAATTGATTACTATCATCTGACTTCATTGACAGGTATAATTGTATGTCATCTGCATAACAATGAAAATGTATACAGTGCTTTTTAATAATGTTGCCTAGCGGAAGCACATATAAACTAAAAGGAATAGGGCCTAGGACAGATCCCTGTGGAACTCCGTGACTGAGCTTTGAGTTGGAAGAAACTCATTATTGACATGAACAAATTGGAACCTATCAGATAAATAAGATCTAAACCACTGCAGCGAAGTTCAGTATAGAACTATAGATGTTTCTGTTTTTCCCCAAGTTTTTGTTTCAGCTCCTTCTGTACCTCATGAGTTCTGTTTTATCCCCTGCCTTAAACGCCCTCTTCTTTTCATTTAGTAAGTTTTCAGTTCACTAGTAATCCAAGGTTTATTATTTGGGTAACAGAGGACCTTTCTGATGGAGGTAGAATTATCCACACAGAACCCAATATAATCAGTGATACAGTCTGTTCAACCATCTATGTATATCTTCTCCATGAGCTTCATTTAAAGCTCCCTAATCAGTGGCTTCCAATGCACCACAAGTGTCTCAAAACCCTCAGGAGACCATTTCCTCACTATCTTTACTGTAACTTGTTGTTTAACAACCGGCTTCAGGTGTGAGTAGAACTAAATTATGGTCTGATCTGCCTACTGGGGAAAGTGCACTAGAGATACAGTATATGCATTCTTTACATTTGCATAGAGCAGATCTAAAGTCTTATTTTCCCTTGTGGTGCATTTAACAAACTGATAAAATGTGAGGAGAGTTTTGGATAGCGAAGCATGGTTAAAGTCACCTGTAATCAGGATGAATGCAGTGGGATGTTTTGTGAGGAGGTCTGCTGTGACAGAATGGATGACGTCAAATGCAGTGTCAGCTTTCCTGAAGGAGGAACATAGACAGAAATGACGATCACATTAGTAAATTCTCTCTGGAAGATAGTTATGGGCACATTTCAATGGCAATGAGTTCAATATTGGGGATAAACTCATGCTTTTTAACATGAATGTGCCCCGGGTTGCACCAGCGGGAATTTACAAAAACGGCAAGTCCACCTCCTTTGCATTTGCCACTTGTGGTGATGCCTCTGTCTGCTCAGATGGTGTAGAAGCCGGGGAGAGCCATGGCTCAATCCGACATCTGCTCATGCAGCCGTGTTTCACAGAAGCACATAATTCTGCACTCCCTGTATTCTCTCCATGTCTTGGTAAAAGCTTCCAACTCATCCATTTTATTTATCAGGGACTGCATGTTTCCTGTAATGACCACGGGAATGTAGGGTTTAAATCTCCTCTGCTTCAAATGCCTTTTGACACCCAACTGACAGCCTCTTCATCTCCTCTTCCGTAGCTCCACTGGTATATTAAACTTTCCTCCATCCGGGACTTCCGGTCTGGACGCCATGGCGACTGCAGCTTAACACTGAAGTTCTCAGACCCAATTCAGGATAACACCTTGAAAATCAAACTTAACGGATTTTTGGAGGAGTGAAAATCAAAAGACAAAATCATCATGTCTAAAGGAAAACAGAAGAAACTGAAATTCTCCAGGCCAGGACACGTATCGGCCGGAGAATCCGAACTGGAAGATCTCCGTTCAGAAGACGAGGAACTGGTGATAGCTAACAAAAGGGTTAGCCTGAAATCCCTATTTGAGGAGCTACGACGATTTCGCCGAGATGTTACGGCCGAATTTCGGGAATTCAGAGAAGAATTGAAAAGGACAAACAGCAGAGTGGACCAGGCCGAGAACCGAATCTTGGAAACAGAGGATCGAATAAAAGTGCTCGAAGATTCTGTGCTAGACCTACGCAAAAGACAAGCAGCTATAGAGGCTAAGCTAACCGACCAAGAAGGAAAACAAAGAAGAGACAACATAAGAATTCATGGTCTGATAGAAGGAACCGAAAATGGTTTTAACTCAATGGCAGAATGCGTGGAATCCTTACTAAGAGAGAAATTGGATATTCCACAAACCACCGACTTGAAGATAGAAAAGGCACATCGTTCATTAGCCGCTAGGCCGGCGGCGGAAGCGCCCCCACGTTCGGTGTTGGTAAGATTTTCCAATTTCAAAATAAAACAAGAGGTTGTAAGACTGGCCTGGCAGAAAAAAGGATTTATGCACCAGGAGAGAAAAGTCTACGTGGAACACGATTACGCCCCGGAGGTCCTTAAAAAGCGCAGGGAATACAATGACGCGAAAAAGGTGTTAAGAGAGAAGAAATTGCGCTTTCAGACACCATTTCCTGCGAAGTTAAGGGTCTTCTACGGCGATGAAACGTGTCTCTATAATTCGGCGGAAGAAGCAACAGCTGACATGGCGAAAAGAGGCCTCCCGGTAACGGTATTTAAACCCCCAGCAGACCCGAGTGAGAAGATCAGAGCTCAAACATGGACAACACAAAGACCTTCAAAATCCACGGACCAGCAGCGGGAAACCCAGCACCAGAGCGTCGCGGATAAACTATCCGTTTTCAGGTTGGAATAGCGACCTTTTTTTTTTTTTTTTTTTTTTTTCTCTTGAATCAATCCGCACATCCAACCCCCCTCATACAAGGTAACAAACATTAAAGGAGATGCATATTTAGCATGTGGTAAAACATTTCATGGAACAATCTTATTATTTGAAACAAATAAGTCTTTGTAATAAAAAAAAAAAAAAACTTGTTAAAATAGAAATGTGACAATAATCCACGTTCTCCTCATACTAACAAATACTGTTTTTGCGTGAATGTTTGATGTGATGGGGGTGGGGGGGTGCACACAATTTCACAGGGTTTAGGCATAAAAGGAAAAAAAAAAAATCATTACAAGTTTGGATTGGGTTCTGAAACTCACGTTAAAAGCATGGGACTACTTTCAGTGGTAAGAGAGGGCCCTCAACACGTAACAGAGTTTGAGGAATTTCCCTCAGAGCCTTCACTCCATCAAGGCTCTTACAGGGTCTTTAAAAAGACCTCAGCTCAGGAAGTTCTTATGACAGCTTTTTGTTTTAAAGTTTTTTACACTATGTTCTTAATGTTTTTCTTGTTTTTAATGTTCTTTCAGTTTCTGAGTAGCACAAAAGAGGGCCACCACACAGTTATACTAAACAAAACAACACAATGGAGAAACAGGGTGTAACCAAAATAATTTCATATAATGTAAAAGGAATCCTGAATCCAGTTAAAAGATCCAAGATTCTAGGCAAAATGAAAAAAGACAAAGCAGGAATAATACTTTTACAAGAAACCCACCTAACAGACGTGGAACACAATAAACTCAGTAGACAAGGGTTTAAAATGATCTCTTCATCTTCATATAAATCAGGGAGGAGGAGGGGAGTAGCGACATTGATATCAACCAAAATTACATTTGAAAAAAAATCAGAACACAAAGATAAAGAAGGGAGATACAGTTTGGTAACTGGGCGGCTAGAGGGAGAAGATATCACCCTGCTGAATGTGTATGCTCCCCCAGGGGCTAACTGGAAATTTTATAAAAATGTATTCGACCTAATGATAACTAAAGCTCAAGGTTTAGTGATATGTGGTGGGGACTTCAATCTTAGACTGAATCCATACTGGGATGCTTCTGGTAATTCCCCACATCAAAATAACACCCAAAACAGGAAGACTCGGATGCTACTAAAAGAATTGGGAATCTGTGACGTGTGGAGGGAACTCAACCCCAGTGTAAAAGACTATACATTTTACTCAACTCCACATTCATCTTACTCAAGGATTGACTATTTTTTTATGTTTAATAGAGACATTGGAAGAGTAAAAACATGTAAAATAGGACTGATGGATCTCTCCGACCACAGTCCGATCTACATGGACTTAAATATCCAAAAATACACAAATAATACATTTTCTTGGAGGTTAAATTCAAATGTCCTGAAAGGACCATTGAAAGATGAATTGGAATCAGATATTCTCAGATATTTGGAAGATAACGATAATGGAGAAGTATCCCCTTTAATACTGTGGGATGCATGTAAAGCTGTAATAAGAGGAAAGATTATTGCAAAACTGGCAACCCAAAAGAAACTAAGACAAGAAAAACTATCCACATTAGAGTCAGAACTTAGGAACCTAGAAAAAGAACACAAAGGCAACACTCATTCTACTGACTCGCTCAAGATTAAGGAAATTAAAAACCAAATAAATGAGATCTACACAATAGAAATCCAGAAGAAACTTACATTTCTGAAACAAAAATACTATGAAGCAGGCAGTAAATCGGCAAAATTGCTAGCCTATAAATTGAGGAAACATCAAACAGAAAGAGCAATCTACAAAATCAGAGACCCAGTATCAAAGGAAATAAAATTCAGAATTCAGGATATTCTTAAAAACTTCGAGAATTACTATAAGAACTTATACTCCCACAAAAAACATAAAAACGCATCCGAGGCATTCCTAAACACATTAAACCTTCCCCAACTTACGGAGTCACACAATAAAACACTACTGTCAGAAATACATCCTAAAGAATTGGAAAAAGCAATTATGAAACTTAAAGCTAACAAATCCCCAGGAGCTGATGGCTATACAGCAGAGTGGTACAAAACCTTTAAACAGCAACTATCTCCTCTCCTCCTGAAAACATTTAATTATGTCCTCCACACAGGGGAAATCCCCCCCTCCTGGAGAGAAGGGGTCATTGCAGTTATACCTAAACCTGAAAAGGATAAACTAGAGTGCTCCAACTACAGACCAATCAGTGTACTAAATCAGGACTATAAGCTTTTTACCATTATCCTTGCCAAAAGGTTAGAAAATATACTGACAGACCTAATTCATTTAGACCAAACAGGTTTTATAAGACAAAGACAGACACAAGACAACATTCGACGCACTTTACACATAATTCATCATATAAAAAAATATAACTTAAATGCAGTCATATTGGGATTAGATGCTGAAAAAGCATTCGATTCGGTTGACTGGTCTTTTCTATATAGAATCTTATCCAGTTTCAATTTTCATAACAACTTCATTAGAACTATACAGGCATTATATAAAAAACCAACAGCTAAAATAAGGATTAACGGTAATTTATCATCATCTTTTGAACTGGAAAGAGGATGTCGTTAGGGCTGCCCCCTGTCTCCACTGCTCTTTGCAATCTTCATAGAACCTCTGAGCCAATGGATAAGACAAAACCAAAAAATTCAAGGTATTACACTTGGTCAGAAGGAACATAAAATAGCACTCTTTGCTGATGACATTTTAATATACCTAGGGCAGCCGGACACTTCTTTACCAGAACTAACCTCAGTTTTTTCAGAGTATGGAGATTTATCGGGGTACAAATTAAATATGCATAAAACCCAAGTTTTAACATTCAACTATGACCCAAATCATTATTCACTAAGCAAACTCAAAACTAACTGGGAGTCGGAATCTATGAAATATCTGGGGGTCAATATCCCGAAACAACTCAACAAAATTATATCACTAAACTATGATCCACTGGTGACAAAAATAAAATCTGACCTAGCAAGATGGAATATGATACCATTCTTGGGTACTGCACAAAGAATTGAAGCAGTCAAAATGAATATACTTCCACGTCTTCTATACCTTTTCCAAACAATACCGGTAGAACCTCCCAAAAAAACATGGCAGGAGCTGGACAGAAGGATCTCAAGATTCATATGGCAGGGCAAGAGACCTAGAATCAGATATAGAACCCTACAGCTAAACAAAGACAAAGGTGGGCTCGCACTGCCAAATATCAGGGACTACTTTAAAGCCGCACAAATTAAAACTTTAGTAGAGATATGTAACCCAGTCTACACTGCACAATGGAAGGAGATCGAATGCCAAATAACAAGTGACATCCCCCTACAGGCGATAATAGGGAACAATGTCTTACCTAAGCTTTTGAATAACACTAACCCGTGGATAGAGACCCCGCTAAAAATTTGGTTTAAGATAGTCAGAGAGAATCAAACTAAAGAGCCCTATCGACTTCTGCAATGGATCGCCTATGATCAGGACTTTACTCCTAATAAAACAGACACCAGATTTAAAAAGTGGAAGGAGAAAGGGCTGATAAAATATTACGATTTTTTTAAAGGGCAAATCTTAAGAAGTTTTGAAGATTTGAAAAAACAAGGCCTAATAAATCAAGACCTTTACAGGTTCTTCCAGCTTAGACACCACATAAACAATATACTTAAAAAGGAGGTTTTGGAAAGGGCCCAGTCAGGTGTTCTGAAGGTCTTCTTAATGGCATATAAAGGGATCCCAGGGATCAGATACATTTCTAAAATATACCAAGGTCTTCAAGACTTAAAAGGAGACAACACATCTTATATAAAAGAGAGATGGGAAAAAGAGGGGAATTTCACTTTACAACTGGAAATATGGGAAAAGCTAAATAAACAGCAATGGAAAAGTACCTCATCCCTGCAGTGGAGAGAATTTGGATGGAAAAACTTGGCAAGATTTTTCAGAACACCTGCACAAAACAAATTTACCCATAAGGGATTGAACTGTTGGCGCTTGTGTGGTGAAAAGACTGCAAATCATTTTCATGTGTTTTGGTCATGCCCAGTTATCCACCAATATTGGACCAAGGTACAGACAATATTGGGGAAAATATTCAAAATTACAGTTCCCTTTTCTTTTGTAACTTTGTATTTGGGTTTACTACCGGACTCACTGGAAAGACGAGGAGAAAAATACTTATTCAGTGTTTTAATATTGGCAAGCAAAAAAGCTCTAACTAAAAAATGGATGTTGAAGGACTGTCCTACACCTGAAGATTGGACTAACGTGATCCAAGACATTTACTTGATGGAAAAGTTGACATTCGCACTGAGACAGGACATGGATGTGTTCATGAACTTTTGGCAACCCTGGACCGCATATGTGTCTTCCATTAGATCTAATCTTTGACAAATACCATTTCAATAATGGTTCCGCTCTTTGTTCCAACGCTACTCAGATGCTCTTTTATCTTTATTTACTTACTTTTTCTTTTTGTTTGTTTTTTACTGGTTTGTTTGTTTTTTTTTGTTATTTGTTTCTTGTTTTTTTCTCTCTTTAATTTCACTTTTTCTTTCACTTTAAAAAAAAAAAAAAAAAAAGGGGTGTTGTAAGAATTAATCTTCCAATGTTGTCAGATATCAGAAAATAAGGGAACATGTGATGAAAATGTAAACACTGCATTGCTGTAACGACCTGTATACCCTTTACAAAAACTTAAATAAAAAAAAATAAAAACTTTCCTCCATCCAAAGAGCATGTATTATGAATGCAATAAGTTCATCTTGAGTGTACACTATGCGAGGAGTCATGGTAAGGAGTCCAAACACAAAGCACAGCAATAAAAAGTCCCCAATCCACCTGGCTGTCGTCATTATACCTCCAGAAAGTGCAGTTTAAAAGTGTGGTTTAGAAGTTAAGAAGTCTCCAAGATCACATGCAACCACTACAAACACTCAGCTAAGACAGGCAGCCGCTGTCACGGTGCCATTACACAGGATAAACATAACTAAGAATGAATATAACTGAGGGCAAGGACAAACATACTACTACTAATAATAAGTCCGAAGAACAACATAAGATGTGGACAGGATTTGACCCTGTCCCGACCTCAACAGTACTCCCCCTTTTAAGTGGCGGATACCAGACGACCCTCAAAGTACTATCAAAAAAAAAAAAATAGAACCCTCACAGGGTGGGTGGTGAGGGTACAAGGCCAGGCGGGCCAAAACAGATCCTTACCCCCACAGAGTTCAAACCCCAGCACATAATCTTCTGGGGTCAACCCAAGTCCAAAGCCCCCAAACGGGTCAGGTAGTCTGTTCAAGTCCATGGCCCACCAGACCAGAGCCCAGAGTGGATTGGGTGGTCTGCCACTGTCCTTAGGCCACTGAACCACAAAGCAAGGTGCAACAACGGCCGCAGGGGCACAGAACTTGGCAAACACTAACAAGGGCGCTCCATGCTCTCCGACCAGTGCCTGCAGCACGCTGACTCCAGAAGCTGATGATGGAGCCCCCCCGGCTTCTGGAACAACAGGTGGAGGTCGCCTTACCTCTGGAACAATGGGTGGAGGTCCCCTGACCTCTGGAATGACAAGTTGCGGTCCCCCGACCTCTGGAACATCGGGTGGAGATTCCCTGACCTCTGGAACAATGGGTAGAGGTTCCCTGACCCCTGGAACATTGGGTGGAGAGCCTCTGACATCTGGAACATTGGGTGGAGGTCCCCTGACCTCTGGAACAATGACGGTGGAGTGAACTGTTCAACCTCTAGAACGATGGGAGGAGCAGACTGCTCGGCCTCTGGAACAATGGCAGGTGGAGCAGACTGCTCAGCCTCTGGAACAGCGACTGGTGGAGCGGACTGCTCAACCTCTGGAACAACAGCGGGTGGAGCAGACTGCTTGACCTCTGGAATAATGACAGGTGGAGCAGACTGCTTGACCTCAGGAATGATGATGGGTAGAGCCCGACGGCCTCTTGAACAAGGACAGGTGGAGGTCCCCCAACCTCTGAAACAACAGGTGGAGGTCCCCTGACCTCTGGAATGACAGGTAATGACAGGTAAAGTGTGCCGTTCAGGCGATGGTGGAGCGTGCACAGACAGCTGTAGCTGTAGCATGCAACGCCATCCCTGACGCAGGCACCTCGGACATGGGGGAAGAAATGGAGAACGTGTCAGTACAGGAACCAACATTGGAGCCCGGCGATGAAAGGCCAGAAGCAGATGGGAGCTGCAACTGGGTTCCTCCACCAGGAGTAAGACAAGACTCTTTAAGTATAGATGCTAATGATACTAAATGAGGTACTTACCTTAACTCCTGCTCCACTGTGGGTGAGGTCCCTGGTGACTCCGGTGCTGGAGAGGTGACAAACGAGGCATTCTGACATGCAGCAGCGGGTGACGGCACCAGTGCAGCAGATGGGGGAGCCGGCACTGTAAGCCTGATGACGGGCAATGCAGTTGCCATGGAAACTAATGTGGGAGAGCCCTCCAGGGCTGAAACACTCTGTGAGGCTGGAGCAGTCACTACCAGAGTGTGCACGTGAAGAGGAGCAGTCTCTGCAGGAGCATGCACGTGGAAAGGAGCAGCCTCTGCAAGAGTGTACATGTGGAGAGGAGCAGCAGCTTCAGGGGAGCTCATCCTCTTGGACGTGGAGGCTGTGGAGGTGGAGACAATTTCAGGAGGGAGAGGAAGAGCAGAGGTGAGAGGCAGCATGGAGAAGGCAGCAGAAGCAGCTAGGGAGGGATCAGAAACAGCAGGTGGCTGTGACTGGGAATCCTCGCTCAGAGCAAGGCAGTACGTTTCATTAATGGGTGTTAGATAAAAGTACTTGCCTTGCTTGACCCTCTGTCTCTGCTGGAGCTGCCGCTGGCAAGCCATGGAAATCCGTCTGGAAATCCGTCTGAGCGGCTGCAAAAAACTCTTGGAGCGAGGACAAGACGGTCTCCGGAGACATCACTGGTACAGACGAGATGGCCTCGGGGAATGCTGCTGAGATGCCGACCTCGAGAGGAGCTGCTGATGAAGCTGCAGGTAAAGAGGTAGGGGGTGAAACAGTTATTGAGGTGATCTCCGGTAACGCTGCAGAAGTGATGAGAGGTGGGGCAAACAGCTCAGGCAAAACAGGTGGCGCATGAGCTGGTGTGTGCACCATGGAGAGTGCTGGTGCTGGTGGTGGTACACGGCGTCAAGAGAAGTGGAGTCTTCCAAAGCCCTCCTTCCTTCCAGGACCGCTGGACGCCAGTCTCAAGCCCCGAGACTCTTCTCTCTCAATGGCGGATGTCTCCCAATGCACCTGTGGTGCAGCGGACTGCTGCTTGGGAGGTGGAGATGGGTCTGGAGCTGGTGCACGATGTGGTGGGAGAGACCCTGGAGCCCCTTGGCGCAGGTCACGGCATTGCTGAAATGTCTCCCACCATCATCCAATACATTTGCCGGAGGGTTGGGACGAACTGGAGCAGCTCAGTCAGCTCGGGGTAGCACCACAGGCTGAGGTATACTCACATTACCATGGCCACAGCATCCAGGCACTCCAGTTCTTCTTCCGGCGTGAGAGAGGTGTAAACGTCTGAGGCAAGACTCTCAAGGAGCTGAACCGCTCCTAACTCTTCCGAGTCGGCACGCCTGGCCACCAGTCTCCTCCTGCCTGCTGAGTACAAGCAGGGTAGCGTCATGCTGTTATTTTCGTCTGCTGAGTCCTTCACTGATGGCACTCTACTGTCAGGTTTGCCCCTCCAGGGCTTAAGGATGGCCTCACATGCAGGGCAACATTAAGGCATATTTATTAACAATGAAAAACAGCTTGAGGGCTGAAAAACAATAAACAGAGCTGAAACATGATGATAAAGCAGCGGAGAGGTGTGCAGGCAATGACAAGAGCGCCGTACTGAAGGTATGGCATGAGCAGTATATACAGTATAGAGTAGGGAATAATTACACAATGCGGCACAGCCATGAATGATTAACAACACATAAACGGAGGAGCAGAATGAACTGAGAGCACTGTCACATAATATAAAGGGCAAGACAGAATCATGGCAAATACTGTAATAATGCACAGGATAAACATAACCAAGAGTGAATATAACTGAGGGCAAGGAAAAACATACTAATAATAATAATGAGTTGGAACAAGAACATAAGTCATGGACAGGGTCTGACTCTGTCCAGACCGTGACAAAACCTGGTTTAATGACCATAGTGTCTCTGAGCGTGACTGACCAGCAAACTCTCCTGACCTAAACCCCATGGAGAATCTACAAAGTATTGTCAAGAGGACCATGAGAGATACCAGACCCAACAATGCAGATGAGCTGAAGGCCGCTATCAAAGCAACCTGGGCCTCCATACCACCTCAGTAGTACCACAGGCTGACCACCTCCATGACATGCCGCATTGATACAGTAATTCATGCAAAAGGAGCCCTCACCAAGTATTGAGTGTGTTTCTTCTTCTTGCTCTGAGAGAGAGCAGTCGCATTTTTTCTTCCCTCCTCCCGTCTGCCTTCCTGACCTATTCCCAGCTTTGCAATGTTGCGTTTTTGTCTGTGTTTAGTCGCTCTTCTTTGCTGAATCTTAATCTAAATGGAAATTATGGATTTGGAAGCGGCTTAAGTGTGCTATTGTCACTATTTTTCGACAAGAATCGGGCCAAGGGGGAGCCCAAGAATTGGAACCTGCGAGGAGACTCATGGACATTGGAATTCATGCGTCTGTGGAAACATCATTATTGGTTATGATCTCAGGACTTCTATTTTTGGCTGTGAAGTTCCCTGATGTATCAGAAATTGAAGGAAGGTGAGAGAGCTGATCAAAGCGGACCCGGCAAGCTCCTTCATCAAATTCGACCAGTTGGGGAGGGCACGAGTAGCGGCAAACAGGGATCTGAATGACAGTGATTCAGTGGAGGAATACATCTGGAGCCCTGTGCTCTCCATGGGATTAAAGTTTAAGCCTGCATATGGAAATTATGAAAGCACAGAATTGCACGGGTGAGGAAAAATCTATTCTCTGAGTGCACTGTGCAGATTTGATTTGACCTTGTCTTGGTACCCTGTATTTACATTCCTCCTGATGAAGATAAGCGGAAGAGTGGCTCTGCTAACCCAAATATCGACAAACAATGGCTGTTGTTCTGCAGATTGAGCTCCTCAAGGACAGCGCTCATGTGTTTACAGAACTTGCCACCTGCATGAGGAGAGATAAACTCTGGACATGCCATGTAGAACACATGACTATCCGTTGCCAGGGGGTGCCCTCTGCTGTTCACCAGCAATTGACACATCTCCACACTGCATTACACACTGATCATATGCTGACTACATACACTGGTCTCTCTCGCTTGTTATTGTGTGATCTGTCTGCTAAATGTGCATTGAGGTTTTTTTTTCCTGCAATCAAAGTTTCGCTCACTCACTGAGCGATATTTTGATAAACATGTTTTTTTCTCTCGCCTACTGTGTCATCCCATATTTCTTTCTTTATTCCCACTATGACTGGCGCCTAGCGGCTGCCCCGGCCTTGGATGTGCTCTGCAGAGTGTGCCCAAATGCCAAGTCACGTTTCGTTACCTTGTATTCATACATGTGTAATGACAATAAAGTTGAATCTCATCTCATCTCATCACATGGAAATACTTTTCCATCAGCCAATATTTCTATTAAAAATCCATTTTTTAGATTAATTTTACGTAATCTAATTTTTTGAAAAACTGAATTTGTGGTTTTCATGAGGTATAAGCCATAACCATCAACATTAAAAAAAATAAAGACTTGAAATATATCGCTCTGTGTGTACTGAATCTGTATAATATATGACTTTCATTTTTTAACTGAATTATTGAAATAAATAAACTTTTTGATGAATTCTAATTTATTGAGGTGCATCTGTACTACTATCCTTGCAGCCTTTGTGGAGATAGAGGGGGGCAGTTTAACAATGGGGATGGTTTTGGCTTATTTTGCTGACTAGGTGAATGGCCTTTTTAATTTTTTTTGCAATGATTTAGTAATTTGAATGAAGTTTTAATTATTTATTTATTGAAAGAAAAACTTTTTTCAGATTTTTGCAAAAATGTTTTTATTTTGAAGAGAAAAAAATTTTTTCAATGGAAGCTGCCCATTTTTTATTTATTTATTTTTATTTATTTATTTTGCCATTGACTTTTACATAATTAACAATGAAGACCGTGGTTTCTGTGGCAGTTGATAATTTGTAAAAATCTGTGGGGTATTAAATATGTCCTTGAGTGTATAGTTATTAAAGTAAAATAAATACAATCTAAGTAACATATAAAGTTGACATATATTTTTAACAAATCTCATTCCATGGGCCCTTTTTTTAATTAATTTGTGCTCCTGCCTCTCAAATGGTCTCTGCACAGCCCTGAAATTAATTCATGTGGCTACTAAATTGAAGCCGACTACAACACATTGGAGAAAAATTATGTTACATAACATAAGCTGTGATAACCAAATGTTGCTGTTTTAGGGCTAATGTTTTAAAATTCAAACCACTGCATAATTTAAAAGCTTGCTGGCTACTTTGCCGAACACACACGTAGCATGAAGCTGTGGGCTGAAGTGCTGTTGGCGCCAAAAGACACTAAGCTAGCTAGGTTGGGGGAGCTAATGGCCCAGCTAGTAGCAATAGAGAAATTAGCCACGGGGCTAAATGGGCGCAAAATACAGAAGCTACCCAGGCAGTTGCCTTTAGCTAACACGGTGGAATCTGAGCCACAGGAGAGGGACCCCGTGTCCATCGAGAACAACAAGCCACCCGAAGAGCACAGCACGGGGAGTGAGCGCAGTGGAAAGGGAGAATTCAGTGCATAGAGTGACCGCAGCACAATGGGGGAGCAGTGAACAGGTTTGGCTCAGTTTTCCACTCAGCCAGAGTCGGTGCCGTGGGAGAGGGAATGCGAGCATGCTGATGCTACGTGTCCACTGGTTCCATCATTTTGCCGCTTTCCATTCATTGTGTATTGGAAACGCAGCGGAAAGCATTTGGGTGCGGAGCGGTCGAAAACCGTACTTGTTGTGCCTAGTCGTCCGGGGGTACCCTACAGCTCATTTGCATAAAGATCTCCCTCGGTAAAGATTTTTTCCGTACAGTCATGAACCGGAGGCAGCACTCTTTTCCTAACCTTTTAAACCAGCTGTTTTTGATGTCAAATAATGACGGATTCATTAAGTGGACCTACTATTTCTCACACAAAATGATGTTAGAAACACTTTTTGCCGGTTTGTTTTAAAGATATGGAGACCAAGGACGCCATATTGTCTGGTAGCAGCAGAGAGCTGAAGACCGCCCACAGCCGGACCCGTTGACCAATCCAGTGAACCAGCCAGCTGGAGGAGAAGATGGGGGTGGGGGGGGGAAGACAAGCAGATTTGTACATTACCTGTTGTTGTGAAGACTTGAAGGAGAAATTAATAACCGCTGTTTCAGGCAACCCGATACTATATGACCAGTCCTTGCCATCATATAGAAACAACATACAAAGGAATGAGGCATGGAGAGCAGTGGAACATGGGCTCATCCAGCTGATGCTCATGCACCAGGCGGTCAAATTCAACATGCATTGTGCGGGTCTTGCGGGATTGGGTGAACCCAAAATCGGTGGCGATGACGACAAAGTCGCCTTTTGTAGCCAACTATACCAGCACTATTAAAAACAATCTGCTCATGGTTAATAATGACTATTCCAGTATTTCATCCCGCATTGCTCGACTCCACCTAGCCAAGAACTATGCTACACGCCCCTTTTCCACGCCTCAGAGGTTGCGGTATGCAAATTCCTTTCCGAAAAATCCGGACCAGTGGACATGTAGCGTGAAAGCCCCGAAAAGCAGCAGCGGCAGCCGGGCATAGCCAGAGCACATGACGCGGCACAGCAGAGTGCTTCAGTGATCAACACCAAAGTGCACACTTCATGCTGTCTGGAGGAGAGTGGCTCAGGGAAGGAGCCGGACGGCTTTGGAGTCCGCACTCGGCCAGCTGTATTGGGAGTGACCGAGTTGGCGGGTGGAGAGTCTGTTTCAATGAGTGACAACGGCGAGGTACCGGACTATTTTGGAACCCAAGATGAGCCACAGCGGGCGCCGCTGAGGATTGTAGTGAAGCTGGAGTCAAAGTGTTTTCGGCAGACGGATGATTCGGTTTCGCACACAAACAGACTGCGGCCTGTCTGGGTGGCGGCTCCAGGCGGTGGGGCTCCAAGCGGTGGGGCTCCACGGGAGTCGGCTACCGCAGTATGGGACCCAGGCTCCGGCATCATGAAGATTGTCCCCGGGGGTCCGGCAACTCCAGGGAGGAGGCCGCCACGAGCCTGCTTCAAAGCTCCAGGGACGCAGCCACCGTGAGGCCACCGCGGGGCTCCCCCAATGGAACTGCCCTTAATGTGGAAGATTGTAAAGAAAAAAAGAAATGAATGACTGTTTAGTTAGGAGCGCGGCTAAAAAAATTAACCTGCACTTATATAATCACAAAGACCACTCAAAGCGCTTTCACTAGTACTAACCCTCTATTCTAAGGGCCTATAGGAAACAGATATCTAGGGACAATTTAGAACAGCCAATTAACCTAACATGCATGTCTTTGGATTGTGGGAGGAAACCGGAGCCCCCGGAGTAAACTCACGCAGCACAGGGAGAACATGCAAACTCCACACAGAAAGGTTCCAACCCCTGCCAGCCTGGGGATTTGAACCAGGAACCTTCTAGCTGTAAGGCAACAGTGCTAACCACTGCACCACCGTGCTGCCCTTAAAAAAAAAATGTGGCAGAATAATCCACTTAGCCCGCTCGGTCTAGCAGCGGTCCACCCGCAGACCCTAGTTCTAAGTTAAAAAGGAAAAAAGGATGTATTTTAAGATATTATAGGGAGTTGATTTGCTGAATTATATATATATATATGTGTGTGTGTGTGTATATATATTGTTCTACATTTTTCTGAAGCGGGGGAGATGTGATGTGTGACTTTGGGGGGGCGGGGTTTGAACTCTGGGGCTTGCTTTTGCCAGCGTCAGACCTCAGAGTTGATGATGTCAGGCTTACTGCGGTCTCTGTATATTTATGCCCATATTCCTGTAATAAAGTTCAGTTGGATGTTCGGCATAAGATGGCTCACGGATCACTTATTTCACACATAACATCGGGGTCTGTCTTGGTCTGGGGTGGGGGATTTCTCTCCTCTCTGTTTCTGTAGCTCGGCATTGTCTTTTGGATGATTTTTCATATACTTGTTTAAATTAGTTGTGTTACCACTGTATTTCACAGCCTTTTTACAAATTGTACAGTTTGCCGTTGTCTCATTTTTGGCCTGAAAATATAGCGGCGCTCCTTCTGCTTCGTCTCTGTGCCGTGTGTGCGCGGCAGCCAGCGGCTGCTGCTTCTAGCTTGTTTACCTGGCGCTGCTGAGTCATGTGATGGTACAAGAGGGAGGAAGAGGGAGGAGGTAAAACGGCTCTGGGTAAAACCGCAAGAAGAAGAGGAGCAAAGTGTGCCTGAGTGTGCCTGCTTTGTGCTGTGATGGGAGCAGCAACACAGACACAGAGTATTGATCTCATTACACTGGTATTGATCAATATCAATACCAACGTTGGTATCGATATTATCAATGTCCGTATCGATCCGCCCACCACTACTAGCTGCTGCTCCCCCCCTCTCCCAACACACCCAAGGACCTCGCGTTCTCCACATATGCCGAATTATCCTTTAGAGCTAAGCATTAAATCTTCAGGATTCTCTTTTTCTGGTCAAATTTGTCGCTTTTCACTTCCTTGTTTTGTTTACGGAGTGCTCTGGTGACTAGTCATGATGCTGCATATTAACCAATGAGTACAGAGTCAATCCGAAACCCTGCCCACACTTCTAGAAGCCAGAGCATGAGGAAACAGAGTGGTTGGCTAAACTTTTATTGATAAAAATTACATATTTTGACTGAGCAACTCCATACTTGGGGATGCACACCCTTGTAACCTCAACAAAGCACTTATGAAATCTGAGGCCAGTCTGACAAACGGTTTGGGAGATATCCGAGGAACACACACACAGACAGAGATTTGTTGCATTTATTGGTAGATATGCTGAATTGTCAGGTTTTCAAAGCCTAGAATGTTGATGTTTAATCACTCTTCCATAGTTTACGGACAAACATATGAAGCAATGCGTAACATCTACTGTTTGTCCACAGAGTAACATTGAATAAATGTGACAAATTGCTTCATGGTAAAGGTTTGCAAAATCGAAACACTAAAGCTTCATAATTGTTCATGTGAGTGCAAGTATTCCCTACATCTTCACATACTGCAGTCATGGAAAGTGCAGCAGCATGTTGATTAGTTGGTGGTTGGTATAGAGGAAGTGCTCGGTTTTGCGACGGAGGGTTCCTTGTATCTCTTGGCCCCGCATCTGTTCCACTGCCTTCCCTTTTTCCATCTGTCTAAAGGCATATTTTCTCAGTGTAAAGAAAATTGGCAGAGGCCACAGCTCCGTTCCCCTATACTGACTAAATAAACGCACATATGCTTACTGTACGTGAGCAGCGCACAATTACAAACCACCCAGGAAGGTTGTCAGAAGAGGAGAGGAGCAGAGAAGAAAGAAAAACGAAATAGGAGTATTAGACATTGGTTCACTTTTTTGTTCTTTTTTTCAAATTTTATTTTAAATGTACAAACATTCAGTAACCCTTTATTAAGGCATACATTTTCAAACTAGATCTTTAGAACAACTGCAACTTTTTGGATCAATTCTTGGTCAATGAGTGGGATGAATAAGATTACTTGGAAACAAAACAAAACAAAACAAAACCTTTTGCAGGACCTTGTCCAAGTATTTGGGGTCTGCGTTGCGTTATACAGTATGACCAGCAGAGTGCAACATAGCTGCAAACAGAAGCAGGAGGTATCTGGCGTTGCTCTGTCCAGCACTAACAAATGCTTATGAACTAATAGGAGGATAAAATTACCCCCTTTTAACTATTCATGTCTACAGAACAGGTTTGATTTAATGTGCTGTTAAACAAAATGGTTGTCTTTATAAAAGACACAAAACTTCTTGAGGAAAGGAGCTTAACTTTGTCTGGATCATTCACTCTTAAGCATATTAGTATTCTTGGCATGTGTTGGGATTCACTAAAACATGCTAATGACCCATTTTGGTTCCCAGCTCATCATCTTAGAAAGACTGCTGTATTGATTAGCCTTACTCTTTAAACACATCTCTTAAAAGCTGTTTGAAATGGTTTAGAAAACAGTTTGGTCGCCTTTGAGCTCTGCCACACTGACCTGTTTTCCCACTTGGCCTAGTTCATACCTTCCCCTGCGCTTGTGTTTGTTTTTGTGGGCTCAATAGTGAGGAGAGGTTAGAGGATTTTTCTCAGTTGATGTCAGTACTGACTTTTTGTAAAGGTTATCTGTGTAAATTAGGGCTATCATGGTGTCAGATTGTATCACAGTAACTGTTAATGGATATCTATCCTATCGATTACTTATGAATTTTTATTTTCATTTTTATAGGCACCAGCCCACCCCCCCGTGACCTGAAAAGGATTAAGCGGTAGAAGATGGATGGATGGAAGGATAAATACTGTATGTATAACTGGACAAAGCAAAAATACTTTCAGTGACTTGTGAAAAGGCAGTCAGAATGAAGTCTGAATGATTCAGCTTGTGGGTTTAAGATTAATGAGCATAAGGGCACAGAGAAAGTTTTTTCATTTATTATTTATGTATTGCACATAGGCTATGTTACATATACAAACTGCCTATATTACTTTATCAATGTGCTTATTATCATGGATCAACTGGATGATGTATAATTGAAAAGAATGTTTAATTTAGAAAAGTTAGATACTTCTCAGAATAAAACTTATTTAAAACAGGAGGTGTTATTTACATTGTAAACCAGTGGTTCTGTTGTTGCTTGTGATTGTCAAGCAAAAATTTGGTCTGTAGTTTAGGCTAGTTGACAAATTTCAGTCACTTGCTAAATCAAAAGAAACTTCCATGTTTGTACTTCAGTATGGATTGTAACTAGTGCTGGAAATATTAATGTATTAACACAATTATTTGTGGTGCTCCAATTAATGAATTTTAAACATTTCCATGAATTAACACCCTCATGTTATAGCGGAACTCTGAAACTCGGAACTGTCCTGTCAGGACAGTCTTTCAAGCGACACACAATAGAGTCGCGTGAAGCTTGCAGACAAACTCCTCATTTCATTTCAAATGAAATGTGCTCAAATTAGTTTGCCGGAGTATTGTTGTCTTAATATATGGACATTTGGACCATAGATTATGTTTAATTAGACATTGAGATGAGCGACTGCAGGGAATGAATCTCTTCAGTGAGCTCAGTTGGCTAACTGGAAGTTATGTGAGGCTAGCTACAGTAGAACTACTGTTTCCTTTTTACTGTTGGCAAATGTTTGCTTTTTGGACAGCCTGTGGGTGTGGATAAAGGGCAAGAGACAGACAAAGTAACATTTTTTTCCATCAATGGCAGATCATGGAGGGAAAAAAAAAATAGTTCCTGGACGTTAGCAACAAGTGCTAGAATCACCATAGAGTTACAGTGGAATGGACCAGCTCCAAGCTACTTTTAAGGGATAAGACATTTAAAATGTATGATTTTACATTATCAGCACATCAGACTCATATGGGCTTGTGCAATTTAGTATATTTCTACCTCTGCCAAGGGAGGCGGTAATGTTTTTGGAAGCGTTGTTTGTTTGTTGGTTTGTCTGTCTGTCTGTTAGCAACATTACTCAAAAGGTTCTGAACAGATTTTGATTAAATTTTCAGGAAAGGTGTGTAATGGCACGGGGAACAGATGATTAGATTTTGGTGGTGAATTTTTTTGGGGGGAAAATAATAATAATATTGGCTTCCCCTTAAGACGTGTCCACCCCTTTAAGACGTGTCCACGGAGTTAACATTCACCTCTGCACCCATACACAGTATGTGATGGTTGACATTATTTCATCTGAAGATGCCAACAAAAAGCAAGCAAACTGCGGTTTATGAACAGATTTTGATGACGTTTTTAGAAAAAGTGTGTAATGACACGAGGAACACAGTACCGGCAGACAAGCTAAGGATGTCTTGCGAGGCACGTTACCCAAACGGTATTTAAACACACAACACTTGACAATGTTTAATCTTTATCACCTCCACCAAGAGGAGGAGGTTATGTTTTTGCCGGTGTCATGCCAAAAAGTACACGGTAATTGTCAATTGTTGACGCATAGAATATGTATTTATACGGTATCTACATGTATATATCCAGTAAATCTATGTATTTTTCCATGTAACTTTGTGACTGCATTATTTTAATTGCTTTTAATCCTACATCAAGTTTGTTTCTGGTTCAAAATGCATCATAAGTGTTAAATATATCTTATTATATCTAACTCAGTACTGTTTACCTGTTGAAATACTGTATATATTTTACAGTTAATATAACCCCATAACTACAATATGGCACCTGATGATCAATTTTTGGCAGCTAATCACTTTTTGTCACGACACCGACATTGCTTTGTCTGTCTGCCTCTTAACAACATTAACCCAAAATTTGTGAATGGGTTTTGATGAAATTTTTAGGAAAGGTGTGTAATGGCATGGGGAATAGATGATTACATTTTAGTAGTGATCCGGATCACCGGGAGCTAAGGAATTTTTAGGAAAATCCAGGATCCAGGAATTTTTACCTGGATCCAGGAATTTTTAGGAAAAATCAGTATCAGCCTGGTTAAATTTTACTTTTGCTGGTGTACCAGAATTTCTGTAGCTAAGTTACCTAATACTATTTATTTGTTATTTCAATAAATCTTATAGAAGGAAACTTGAATTAGTATTTTTCATCAATATCAAATGCAGAAATGTTGTATTTAGAAAAACTGCTGCATTTCTAACAATGTTATTTGGGGGAAATGAACTGCTTGCCAGAGGTCTGCGCTCTCTGAGTGCTTTTGTAGTTGTTTTTGATGCCGTTTCTCTGTCTGTTAGCAGGATCATACAAAAACTCATTGATGGATTTGGATGACATTTTCACTAGATTTGGCCCTTGGCCCAAAGATGAACTCATTACATGTCGGAGGTGGTCCATGAGTGCATACCTCCACAAAGGCCCTATCTCGCAATGTACAGATGTCATGTATGCCTCTTTGGGGCAGAGGAAATGATCCAAGTGTTGAACTGTAATTGTGACATTTATTAACAAAAATAACATGAAGTCCAAAAATAGTCCAGACAATACAAAAATGCAAAACAAGAATAACTTACAGAAATGAGCACTCCAGAGCCGGCCTAGCTCTGGAGGAGATGGGAGGATGATCAGAGTAATGATCAGGGGGAAAAAAACATTCACAGATGTCCAAAGAAGAACCAATATTACCGCAATGACACAATGAGTAGGCATGCTTAAATACGAGGGGATAAATAAGTCGCAGGTGTGAGCCGCTGAGTGAACAGGTGACCTAATTGGGCCAACTGCTCACAGCTGAAGATGACCAGGAGCAGACTGTGAGCAGTTAGTGGGAGTATCTGGGAAAGGGGAGGCTTTCCCAGACAAAATATATTCAGAAACTAACAAAATCAAGCTAACAGACAAACAATACTAGAAATAAATTAAGAGTCTGAGCTCTGTGAAAACACACACTCAGACACATGACAGAGCCCCCCTTTAAGGGGTGGATTCCAGACACCCCCAGGCAACACCAAAGAACCCCCCCCCCCAAAAAAAAAGGTGCAATCATACACCAGTCAGGGTGGGAGATGGGGGAAACTGGTTGGGGGGAATAAAAACATAGAGCCCACTCAGGACCTGCACCCATGTTACATCAAGGCCTTGGGCCCCCCAGACAGTTTGGGTGGCCGGCCGAAGTCCCAGGCCAGCCGGATGGCCAGATGGAATGAGTCGGGTGTTCCTGCCGGAGAATACATGACCCGGCGTCACAGTCTTTCGGGCGGCCGGATGGAGTTTTTAAGCCACCAGGACCGGAGGGGTGACCCAGGAGGATGTTCCCCCACGGGGAGGCTTGATGGAGGGATGAAGGCCCGGAGGAGGGGGACCACGACGGTGTCTGGCAAAAGATGGAGAACCCTGACGCCCTTGATCTGGCCAGCAGCACCCTCAGTGGTCCTGGATTGGGACAGAGTTGCACCCGCAGTGGCTCCAGGCTGGGGCATAGCAGTACCCTCTGTGGCTCCGGGCTGAATCACTGCAGCACCCTCGGTGGCTCGGGGCTGGATCACTGCAACCCCCATGATGGCTCCAGGCTGGAGCACAGCTGCACCCTCGGTGGCTCCAGGCTGGAGCACTGCAGCACCTGTGGTGGGTCTGGGCTGGAGCACAGCTGCACCCTCGGTGGCTCCGGGCAGGAGCGGACCTGCACCCTTGGTGGACCCAGACCGGACCAGAGCTGCACCCACGGTGGACCCGGATTGGGCCAGAGCTACACCCACGGTGAACAGGCTGACCCATGAGAGCACCAGGCCAAGGAGGCGGTCCACTAATGGGACGCCGGACGAAGGTGAAAGAGGTAAGTCCACGACAACCTCAGTGGGGGGAGCTGGACCCATGATGACCTTGGGCGGGGAGCCTGGATCTACGGAGATATCTGGTTGTGCTGGAGTATTCCCGATGATCCTGGGAGAAAGCTCAGACAAACACATAGAAGGGGAATCAGGGTCACAGGCAGTGGCGGAGCCCGGTGAGGCGAGCTCAGGTGCAGCAGGCTGCTGCACCCGGCTTCCCTCACCAAGAGCCAGGCAAGATTGCTCTAGGACAGACAGGAGAAAAACAAAAGAGAGCACTTGCCTGAGCTCGAGCTCCACCACTGTCCAGGACTCTGGTGATCCAGGCGATGATTTCAACTTGGGCTCGGCCCTCTGGAGATCCAGCTCAGCCTCGAACTCTGCTGTGGCAGCCTCCACAGCAGGCATGGCGGTGGTTGCAGTCTTTGTTTCCTCAAGCGATGTGACCCATGCTGGTGGCTCTTCTGGCGTGGCAACTGGGGGTTGGCTCACCGCTGGTTCTGGAGTAGGACTCTCCAGGGCCTCAGGCTACTCCCGCATCTGGATGCTCAGACCCAGGGGCAACGGACATTCAGGGGGAAAAGGAGGAGACACGGAGAGGGCTGGTGAGCAATGGGTGGCTGCAGCAGGTGGTGAGGACTCAGGGGATACATACCCTGAGCCTCATCACCAGGAGTCAGGCAAGACATATCATCATTAAAGGAAGAAGAAATAAATGACACTTGCCTGTTCTCCCGGTGTCTGATGTTGCCTGCTGCAGTGGGTGGAAAGTCGTCCCTCTCCGTGGCTATGGTGATTATGGGCCCCTCAGTGGACTGTGGAGGAGCTGCCCCTGTAGCCGTGGAGGCGGACGGTGCCGGAAAGGATGCAGCCAGACCCTCAGCAGCGGGAGGATACACCGAGGAGACGGAGTTGGCAGCAGGAAAGGAAGAGGAGGAGACAGACGTGACAGCCGGCAACGGAGAACAAGGAGGAGAGGTTGCTGCGGGATTAGTCTGGCTCGATGTTGGGGAAGTTGCTGACTGAGAGGTGGAGGCGCTTCTCCGGCGGTCCGGAGCTGGACGACGGCGCCGCCGTGGAACTGGTGACATGCGTGTTGGAGCTGGAGGGTGATCTGGCGAACCAGGATGGGAGGAGGACGTTGGCTGTGGAGGAGATAGGAGGATGATCAGAGTAATGATCAGAGGAAAAAAAAAAACATTCACAGATGTCCAAAGAAGAACCAATATTGCCGCAATGACACAGTGAGTAGGCATACTTAAATACGAGGGGATAAATAAGTTGCAGGTGTGAGCCGCTGATCGAGCAGGTGACCTAATTGGGCCAAGTGCTCACAGCTGAGATGACCAGGAGCAGACTGTGAGCAGTTAGTGGGAGTGTCTGGGAAAGGGGAGGCTCAAAAGACAACACACCAAAATATATTCAGAAACTAACAAAATCAAGCTAACAGACAAACAATACTAGAAATAAATTAAGAGTCTGAGCTCTGTGAAAACACACACTCAGACACATGACAACAGATGGATGGCGATATGGACGGACAAAGCAACGGAGGGGAGGACAAAGGAAGGGAGGGAGGGAGACTTGGCGGAGGTATGCGCTCTCTGAGTGTCCTCTAGTTTAAATATATTTTCCACTGGCTTAGTAAATTTCGACAACATTAATTAGTAAATAATGGCCAGCTGGGTGGAGCACAGCAAGAAGTTTGTGGGTTTGACCCCACCACTGGTGACCTTTCCGGGTGGAGTTTGCATGTTCTCCCCTTGTCTGATGGGTTTTTACCGGGTAGTCCGGTTTCCTCCAATTTCATTTTTTTTTCATTTTATGTCTTTATTTCGAACATATAAGACAATTAAAAGGACATATGATTGGTTAAATAAAGAGAAAAAAATCTTAAAATTTTATAAACGTAACAAAACATGTTCGAAAAGGAGCAGGAAGTTGTCAAGATTTATCTAGTCCTACCCCCCAAAGGCCATATTTTCAAATAAAAACGGTCAACATCAACTCCATCTCCCACAAGCCAAAGATATATTACCGGAGTGGTGGCTCAGTTGGTAGAGCATCCGCCCCACACCCGGGAGGCAGGGGTTCAAATCCTGGCCGGGTCACGCCGAAGACCATATAAAAAAGTGGAACTTCCTGCCGTCCAGCTTGGTGCTCGGCAATAATGGAATGGAGGAGGGAAATTTGTGGCGGCGCCTTGCATGGCAGCGGCCCTCTGATTCTACACTTGGGGTGTGTGTGATTAACACAGTAGATAGGTAAAGCACAATCTCGTTCTACTGTACATGATTGGTTGTACAGTTGAATGACAATAAAGGGTGAAAAGAAAAAGAAAAAAATATGCCCATTAGTTTAATTGGCACTAAGTGGGGATTCTAAATTGTCCTTGGGTTTGAATGTGAGAATGAATGGTTGTCTGTCTCTCTGTGTTGGCCCTGCAATGGACTGGTGATCTGTCCAGGGTGTATCTTGACCAAAGATGCTAGGGTAGACTCCAGTCCCCCCATGATCTGAAAAGGACTAAGCCGTTGAAGATGAATGAATAATAAAATATTATTCTACAATAACTGCCATCAGTTCATTGTAATTCTGATAATTCAGAAGTGCTTTCCACTTAAGAATCATTTTAATTCTGTAATTATTTTCTTCCTGGCCCTGTAACATTTTACTTCACCTATGTGACAGTTTCTGCAGCTGGCTCAAAGTAAAAAAGTAGGCCTTATTTATCAGGCTTTAAATTTGCAAAGTTTGCAAATATCAGACTGCCACTTTTAACAGAACTGTTAAATGAACTGTTTGAAGCTCAGTTGGTGCTTTGTTAAAAACTAAAGCTACATGCCCACCTAGGCACCTGTTGATGGAAGGTTCCTGCGCCTGGCAGGATGGTGGTACAGTGGTTAGCACTGTTGCTTAACAGCTAGAAGGTTCCAGGTCTGAATCCCCACACTGGCAGGGGTAGGAACCTTTCTGTGTGGAGTTTACATGTTCTCCCTGTGCTGTGTGGATTTACTCCGGGAGCTCCGGTTTCCTCCCACAATCCAAAGACATGCATGTTAAGTTAATTGGTGATTCTAAATTGTCCCTAGTTATCTGTTTCCCATAGGCCCTTAGAATAGAAGGTTAGTACTAGTGAAGCACTTTGAATGGTCCTTGAGACTAGAAGAAGCTCTATATAAGTACAGGTCCTTATTCCTTCTCCACATTGGGAGCCGTCGGAAGTGTAAAAGGGACGTAACAAGGCGAGAGTCACGAGTCCAATACTCCGTAGCCGTAAACTGCATGGAAAGTATCAGCACCTGATCAGAGAACTTTGGTCAGTTTTCAAGCAATATTTTCAGTTACAAAAGTACAGTCTGATGAGCTTTTTCTGTCTACCCAACCTGCTGTGTTCACCCCGACCTGCACAACCTGCACATTATTGTTCACTGCGACTCCTGATGGGTGGGCTGTCCTAGTCTGTTCACAATGCTTCCAGATGTTAAACTTTCACCTATAGCTTCAAAAGTGACAAGCGAAACATTTTTCAGAAAATGGTTGAGGCGAGAAATAAATGTGCAATTGCCAAATATGTGTTTACTTTTTACTGATAACCACTATTTTAAAAGTTCAGCACAAGCTCTGGGTAGCAGTTGGCTCCACGCACCTGCTCCTCATTTGTGTATTATGGATCTAAGCAGGGATTCAGAAGGAGGAGGAGGAGTGGGCACCTCCAAGCGAAGGCTCAAGATTCTTGACACCACACTACCAGAGTGCATGTGAGGTGCGTTACATACACAATTAATGGGAAGCGTGAAAATGCACGCCCGGGTGGACAAGTACCATAAAGGCCTGTTCAGAGTCCCTCCGAGGGGAAAACAAAGATTCAAAGATTGAAAGGTTTTTATTTGTCTAAACTTCTACTTATATGTACAGGACATACAGTAGAATTGAAATGCCATTTCTCTCTCTCTTAGTGGTGTGTGCAATATATAAGACAGAAGGAATAAGGATGGAAAACAACAACAATCTATGTACAGTAATGCTACCCATAGTGCAAATAATGGTAAAAACAGCAGTCCTACATTATGTACAGTAAACCATAATACCGGTAAATTGCAAGTTCAATGTGGTAACGGGGGTGCAGACAGTGACAGATCGGTCTGCGCATGATCAGTATTGCAATGACAGATAGCAGCAGGTATGGCATTTGTGCAAATGGTTACAGTAAGGTGCAAGACACAGCAGCAGATGTGGTACTGTTGGTGTGCCAAGTTTTTCTGTGCAGTTGTGTTGGTGAGTGTGTTACAGTCCAGGGGCGGGGGGGTGGGGTGGGGCAGAATTCAGGGTCCTGATGGCCTGCTGAAACATTTACGTTCTGTAGACTGCGTTTGTGTACACAGTAGTATTCAAATCAAATCAAATCAACCTTTATTGTCATGTTGCTGTACATACAACTGTAGTGCAGGCAAGATGAAATTACATTTCTCTAGGCATCCATGTATGTAAAAAGAACATGATTTAAAACACACTCACACCCCCACTGCAGCTGCTGCTCAGAGAAGCTACGTTTCACGCATGCACAGTGAAAATAGTCTGCAGTTCACATGGCTGTACTGTCAGTAGCAGCCAAGAGCCACCAAACTGATTTGAACAGCTGCAACCTAAACACAAAAGAAGAACATGGAGGGAGACATTTAAAATGGCAGAAGCGATGGAGGTATGTGAATCCAATGACAATCAAGACAAACAGGAACTTTTGCTGTTTAGTGGCAGAGGAAGAAAACAGACGGGCCAAAAGATGGTCATTTGTTCACCCAGTATTGCCGGATTGCTCAGTACTTCCCCCTGGTGGGAGTTTCTGGGCACATGAGCAGTTCACTGTGACCATTTGCGTACTTGTACGTGTATACACTTTTTGGGGGCTGCATGTGCTTGGTCAGCGCTCACCCTCTGCGTAGGGTTTGTGGACGAATGCGTCCACTGCGCTGGTTTGTGTACAAACATGTTTTTGCCACCATGAATTGGGCTTAAGGTGTTGTACTTAAAAAGTTGCCTAAAATACTTCTTTTTCATTGTTTTTTCATTGTAAATTCAGCAATTAATTTGTGGTTAACTAATTAACTAGCAAAAACAATAATAATGATTAATCATGGTTAATTATGGAAAACTGGTATGATTAATTTGTTAAAAAATTGTAATCAAATCTCAACACTCGTAACTGAACTGTTTTTGTGAGTTGTTCAAGTGAAATTGTGAAGTTGCTGAGTCTGATAGTAACCAGTTGTGGTTGTGTTGTATTTATCAAAGAATCCCTGACTGCCACACTGTATAAGATAGAGTGACCATAACCTGTCATGCAACCCTTTGACAGGCAGGCAGGAATAACTGGACTCTTAAGCACAGCAGGACTACGGTCTTAACTTGATTTATTTTCAAACTTAAAACACAGAAATAAATGGCAGCTCAAGGGCTGAACACAATATGAACCATGGAAGGCAAAACACACTTACTCGTACTGGGCTGGGATACAGACAGGGACAACTGACAGAGGGAAAATCCTGGTACAACACAATAACGCCACATCAGACTGACACAGAACGTCGACATATATAGACAAGTGAGTGATCACAGAACAGGTGGGAACAGTTAAGGGCAGCAGGGAAGTGGCTACAGGTGAGAACAGGATGAGCGAGAGCGTACAGACAATCATAGACAGGGGAAGCACATGAAACATAACAATGACACTAAAGGGTAGAACCAGGGAGCGCTAAGGCAAAACTGAGAGCATAATAATAATCATAATAAACATACATGTAGGGCAGGAACCAAAATTACAGAACATAATTAGAGACAAAATAGTGAAAATAAACACAGTGCTCAAACTAAGGCTGAGGTAGGGAAACACAGAACAGCTGGGATAACAGTCAGGGCTAAACAAGAACAAACATGAGGAAATGGCTATGGGTATGGAAACATGAGTAGCTGAGGACAATATAGAGACAAATATACACACAAGACCACCAAAATGACAACAAAGACAGAGAATGAACACAGTGGACCAGGGGAAACTCAGGAGACACATAATGCAAATAATAATCATAAATAATCACAGGGAGAATGAAAATAAACATAAAGCAGATTCATGAAGCCCCCCCCCCCCAAGGGCAAACAGAGAATACCCCAATTGGGTGGAAGGAGGGGGACATAGATATGGCGGGGCAAAACAAAGACATAAGTATTTATCAGATGGTCGGCCAAAGTCTCTGGACCACCAGACTGAAGGACATGGCACATTGGGTGGCCTACCAGAGTCCTTGGACAACCAGACAGATGGGCACAGTGCATTGGGTGGCCTACCAAAGTCCAGGGACCACCAAATGGATGAACACGGTGCCGTGGGGGCGTGGAGCTCAGGAGCTTTTATTACAGGAGCTAACATGGAAGCTTTTTGCTCAGGAGATAACATCATAAGAACATTAAACTCAGGAGATAATGACATAGAAACTCTTTGTACAGGAGGCAACATAGGAGCCTTAACCTCAGGAGATAACACAGGAACTTTTTGTTCTAAAGATAACACAGAGACTTTAACTTCAAACTCAGATGACAACATGGACACTTTAAACTCAGGAGATGACAGCATGGAACCCTTAAACTGAGGAGGTGACAACATGGAACCTTTAACCTCAGGAGGTGACAACATGGACACTTTAAACTCAGGAAGTGACAACATAGAACCTTTAAACTCAGGAGGTGACAACATAGAACCTTTAAACTTAGTAGGTGACAACATAGAACCTTTAATCTCAGGAGGTGACAACATACACGTTAAACTCAGGAAGTGACAACATAGACACTTTAAACTCAGGAGGTGACAACATAAATACCTTAAACTCAGAAGGTGACAAAGTACAACCTTTAAACTCAGGAGATGACAACATAAAACCTAAACATAAAACCTTTAAACTCAGGAGATGACATGGGAGCTTTTTGCTTTGGAGAAAACAACATGAAAACGTTCTGCTCTCGAGAAAATAATGTAGGGGCCTCTTGCGCTGGAGAAAACAAAATAAGAGCCTCCTGCTCTGGAGATAACAACACAGGATTTTTTTTTTTTTGCTTTGGAGATAACAACATGGGAGTTTTAAACTCAGGAGATAACATAGAAACCTCTTGCTTTGAAGAAAACAACATGGGGGTTTTAAACTCACGAGATGACATTGGAGCCTTTTGCTCAAGGGAAAACAACAGTTGAGTTTTAAACTTAGGAGAAAGCTTGGGGACTTTTTGCTGTGGAGACCACAAAGAAGTTTTTTTGCTCTGGGGACAACAACATAGGAGTTTCTAGCACTGGAGATACCAACATAGGAACTCTTAGCTCTGGAGATAACAATGTAAGAGCTTTCTGCTCAGGGGACAATAACTCAGGGGTTTCTAGTTCAGGAGATATCAACACAGGAGTTTCTACTTTTGGAGATAGTACCTGAGGGGCCTTTGGTGCAGGGGCTAAGAGCAGCTGAGAAGTGGTGACCCCAAGTGGCGAAGGTGGAGCGGACTGCTTGGACAAACTAGGTGGAGCGGACTGCTCAAACTAACCAGGTGAAGTGGACTGCTCAGACAAACCAGATGTAGTGGACTACTTGGACAATCCCGGTGGCGCGGACTGCTTGGACAATCATGGTGAAGTGGACTGCTCGGACAAACCCGGTGGAGCTGTGGGGTGCACCTCAAAGACAGCTAGAGCTGTGGCATGTGCCTCAGAGACAGCTGGAACTGTGGCGTGCACCTCAGAGACAGCTGGTGCTGTGGCATGCACCTTCATCCCTGATGCAGGTACCTCAGACATGGAGGAGAGATGGAGGACTGGTCAGTTCAGGAACCAACAGTGGAGCCCACTGGAGGGAGGCCAGAAGCAGATGGAAGCTGCAACTGGGTTCCCCCACTAGGAGTAAGGCAAGACTCTTTAAGTTCAGATGTTAATGATACTAAATGAGGTACATGCCTTAACTCCCGCTCCACTGTCAGTAAGGTTCGTGGTGACTCTGCTGCTGAAGAGGCAATTTCCACCTCTGGGGACACTGGAGGAACAGTGGATGAGGCAGTCTGAGGCACGGCAGTGGGTGTGGGGACCAGCATAGAAAACGCCGGAGCCGGCATTGCAGGCATGGTGATGGGTGAAACAGCTGTCATAGGAGCTGGCTAAACAGCTGATCTGGGAGCCAACATTGGAGAGCCCTCCAGGGCTGGAGCGGAGGTGGAAGAGCAGCAAGGACATGGAGCTCGGACTGGAGAAAGAGGGGAGGCTGAAGACATCAGGGCCAGGGGACGCTGTCTCATCAGCATAGTCTCCGGCGTCTCAGGCAAACCCCTCTCTTGCTCGTGGCATGGTGGTGAATTGTGAGGAGGTGAAAAAACTGGAGCGGACATGATGGCAGCTGCTGCTGACGGAGCCAGGGAACGATTTACCATCAGCTCAGGCTTCCATGATGCCAGGGCTGATGACCGATGAGAGCTGAGGCTGGAGTGGAGTGAGGAGATGTGCGTAACGGAGCCAGGGAACATTTTACCAACAACACTGGGTCCCATGATGCCGAAACCAGGGGACACTCCATCATTGGTGCAAGCTTTGGGCTTCTCACCAGACCACAAAGTAAATCTTGCAGGTTTGGCACCAAGGTGAGCAGTCCAACCAGACCGGGATAGTCCTGCAAACTGGGGTAATCCACAATCACGCCGACCGTGGCCTCCGGGAACATCATGGCCCACTCTGGAGTGTGGCATGACCTGGCATCAGAGATTAGCCCCTCAACCAGCTGAGCTGCCCATAACTCAACCTTGTCCAAACCAAACGCGCTGTAGTCCGTGCCTGCAGAGTCCTCATTTGGTAGCGACATACTGTCATGTAGCCCTCTGACAGGCAGGCAGGAATAATTGGACTCTTACGCGCAGCAGGACTATAGCCAACTCAGTTTATTTTCAAACTTAAAACACAGAGATAAACGGCAGCTTGAGGGCTGAACACAAAATGAACCATGGAAGGCAAAACACACTTACTCGTACTGGGCTGGGATACAGACAGGGACGATTGCCAGAAGGAAAATCACGGTACAGCACAATGACGCCACATCAGACTGACACAGAATGCTGACATACAGTGGATATAAAAAGTGTACACACCCCTGTTCAAATGCCAGGTTTTTGTGATGTAAAAAAATGACACCAAGATAAATCATTTCCAAACTTTTTCCACCATTAATGTGGCCTATAACCTGTACAACTTAATTGAAAAACAAACTGAAATCTTTAAAGGGGAAACATAAAAAATTAAAAACGTACAATAACCTGTCTGCATAAATACGCACACCCTTAAACTAATACTTTGTTGCAGCACCTTTGGCATTTTTCTCCCCTTGTCCTGTCAGGCAGCTAGGTGAGCAGAACAGAAATCTGCTACCCTTATTGTGCCAAAACAGATTTACTTTGTCAAAAGGAGCTCTATACAGTACGTATCTATGTACTGTATATTGTTGTAAACTCCTCCTGTAATAACTTTTAATACTTTATTTTAATTATTTTACCCATGAACAGCCCAACAGGATGGGGAATGGGGAAAGGAAGTGTGGGGAGGGGAAAAGAAAAGAGAGAGGAACAGACAAAAAAGACAAACAAACCAACAACTAAAACAAATAGAAGACAGACTGCTTCTTCCACCGAAGAGGTCTCAACATGAGTCTGGTATCCGCACCTGTTAAAGGGGAGACATTTGTGCATGTGCATCCGTGTGCGTGTATATGAAAGTGCGCACAAAGTAAGTGTGTGCATGTGAGTGGTTTGTCGTGGAACATATGAAGAAGGCGGCCGGTCGCAGCAACTCCCCTTCCCGGAGTAAGCAAGGCAGTGCCACCAACCCCTAGAGGGCACAAATGCCCGAGGTCAACAAACCCAGGAAAACCAGGCATCTGCTCCAGGAGGGATGGCTGAGGGAGGCCAGGTTGCTAGGCAGCCAGTGCAGCAGGCCCACACCCTCAAGCCCACCAACCACCTACCCCCTCAGTGGGGCCAATGCCAGCTCCCGGGCCCCAGGCACCGGGAGGCCAGCTCCCCCACCCCCCAGCCCGGAGACCGGCCTGCACCCCCGGCGCCAGGCACCCCCTCAGTGGGCCCCCCCCAGCACCACTGCTGCACACCCCGGGGACCCCGATGCCCAAAGAGCCCCCCCCCCGTGCAGGGGACCCCACGTAGGCGAGAGGCACTACCCCCTCAATCCAGCACCTCCTGACTGGCAGACACACCCATTCCCACACATTCACACCCACATGCTCTCATAAGCACCCACATGCACTCACTCACTCTCACTCCCCCACACAGTCCCACACTTCCATACCCACCCATTCTCTCTCACTCCTGTACCCACCCAATCTTGCTCCCACTCACTCTCAGGGTCACCCACTCTCACTCACATTCACCCATACACGCACTCTCACTCACACTCCGATCTACTCATATCCATTCGTGCTCTCCCCCACACACTCACCCACTGTCATTCACCCTTATTACTTAGGGCAACCGTGATGCAGATGCAGTGAGCCTGAATGTGCACCAGTGCCCGGCAGCGGCCAGGGAGACAGCTGGCGCAGGCCAGCAGCCACCCCCTTACCGACCCACCCTAGGGCGGCCGGGTCCACAGAAGCAGACCCCCTCCCCTAGCGCCCACCCGAGCGACTGATCAGCAGACCACTGCAGACACCCCGAGATGCCACCCGACATGCAAAGTGCCACACAAACCCGACCCACCATCACCACCTCCACTCATCACTCCCTCACTCTCGCTTACTCTTTTGTTCAATCCCTCTCTCACTCCCTTGCTCATATCTATTCATTCGGCAGCACCCAGGGATTTTGACAACATGACAGGTCCCAGGGCCTGCGCTGGGCCCCCAGGCCCTCGACAGAAGGAGAACAACAGGGGTGGGGGAAGACCCCACCCCCCCCACACAAATTGTGATAGGTCTGTGTCAGTCGTATGATGTGATTGTGTGCAGGTGTGTGAACTACCATAGTGCAGTTAAAACTAGGAGGATGGTGGTTGGAGCACCACGAGCCACTGCGGTAGACACTAAGGCCCCCATCCCCCCAAGCCCCAGTGTCTAAAATGCAATTAAAATTGAGGTGAGAGAAGCCCCACTGCACAGCAGAGGTTCCCCTTCACCAACACAGCGCAGCACACCCCCGCCCCAAAACCCTAAGTATATCCAGGAAGATGTATGTTCCACCCAGAATCGGGGGGGTGGGTGGGAAATAAGACTGGGAGGGAGGTGGTTCAAAAGGGAACCTGTCCACCCCCCAGAAGCCAGCTCGTAAACTGGTTCAGGAGGCCACCCACTGTCCCCAAATCCCAACCCAGAGCGAGTGCCGCCAGGCCGAGCAGTCCAGGACCCACCAGTGTTGTGTCCCTGTGCTCCCAGCACCACAAATATGATGGAGCAGCCACACCCATTCCCACTCATCTTGCACACACAAACATGCACAACAATAGTCACAATAGTGAGCAATGGGCCGGACCCATACGGTGCCCCACACGCCAAGCGACACCCCCAAGCACCCACCGCAAGCCCACCATCCACCCACCCCAGACGCACACCACCGACAGCGGCAGGCTACCCTGCAGCCACGCCACCCGGAGCAGCCCGACGGCAACACGGCCGCCAGCCCCCCCCCCCCCTCCCCGACCACCTCTGAGCACCCAAACACACCCAGCGCCAAAGACACCAGGGGCAATGCGACAAAGCAACAAAGCACACACACACACCCCACCCCCATGTGCACACACACATTCACCATCACACATGCCCACCTACACCCACACACATCCCCACATGCCCACACACAACACACATGCACGCACGCACCCACAGCCGAACCTGCACACGCACACACACTCTCACACGTACACACACAGCACCTTTGGCTTTTATTACAGCACTCAGTCTTTTTGGTTAGGAGTCTATCAGCGTGGCACATCTTGATGTGGCAATATTTGCCCACTCTTCTTTGCAAAAACACTCCACATCTGTCAGATTGCAAGGGCATCTCCTGTGCGCAGCCCTCTTCAGATCAACCCACAGATGTTTGATCGGATTCAGGTTTGGACTGTGGCTGGGCCATTCCAAAACCTTAATCTTCTTCAGGTGAAGCCATTCTTTTGTTGATTTGGATGTGCTTTGGTCATTGTCATGCTGAAAGATGAAGTTCCTCTTCATCTTCAGCATTCTAGCAGAAGCTTAAAGGTTTTATGCCTACACTGACGTATTTGGAACTGTTCATAATTCCCTCCACTTTGATTAAGGCCCCAGTTTCAGATGAAGAAAAACAGCCCCAAAGCATGATGCTGCCACTACCATGCTTCACTGTAGGTATGGTGTAAGAGTACAACAATTAAAACACTCTGACAATTACAAAAGGTGCAGAAGAGCAAACGTCTCGCTTAACTCTGAATATGCTAAATCCCGAATTGGTGCACCAGACTGGGGATTTTTTTTTTTTCCAACCAAAAGCTGGCACAGATTATTGATGAGCAGTGTTGTGTTTGTGCCAAATATACCTTTTGGAATTATGACCAAAAAGTTTAACCTTAGTTTCATCGGACCATGACACATTTTCACATTTGGGAGATTTCAAATGTGTTTTTGCAAAATGTAGCTGGGCTTGGATGTTTCTCGTAAGATAAGGCTTCCATCTTGCCACCATACTCCATAGCCCAGACATATGAAGAAGACAGGATATTGTTGTCACATGTACTAAACAGCCAGTACTTGGCAGAAATTCCTGCAGCTCCTTCAATGTTGCTGGCAACCTCTTGGCAACCTCCCTGACCAGTTTTCTTCTCATTTTTTCATCAATTTTGGAGGGCCATCCAGTTCTTGGTAATGTCACTGCTGTGCAATATTTTCTCCACTTGATGATGACTGTCTTCATTGTGTTCCATGGTATATTTAATGCCTTGGAAATTCTTTTGTAACCTTCTCCTGACTGATACCTTTGAACAATGAGATCCCTCTGATGCTTTGGAAGCTCTCTGTGGACCATGGCTTGTGCTGTAAGATGTGACTGCAAAAATGTGAGGAAACTCCTACTAGAACAGCTGAACTTTATATAGGGTTAATCAGAGGCTCTTAAATAGTGGCAGGTGTGCGCTGACTCCCATTTAACATGAGTTTGAATGTAATTGGCTAATTCTGAACACAGCCACATCCCCAGTTATACCAGGTTATTGTAAGTTTTTTACTTTTTAATTTTTCCCCTTAAAAGATTTCAGTATGTTTTCAGTTGGGTTGTACAGGTTATAGGTCACATTAATAGTGGAAAAAGTTTTGAAATTATTTATCTTGGTCTAATTTTTTTTTTTTACATCACAAAAGCCTGGCATTTGAACAGGTGTGTGTAGATTTTTTATATCCACTGTATATAGACAGGGGGGTGATCCCAGAACAGGTGGGAACAATTAAGGGCAGCAGGGAAGTGGCTACAGGTGAAGAGAACAGGACAGGCGGGACTGTACAGACAACCATTGACAGGGAAGCACATGAAACATAACAATGAGACTAAAGGGTAGAACCAGGGAGCGCAAAGGCAAAACTGAGAGCATAATAATAATCATAATAAACATACACGTAGAGCAGGAACCAAAATTACAGGGCATAAATAGAGACATGATAGTGAAAATAAACACAGTGATCAAACTAAGGTTGAGGTAGGGAAAGACAGAACAGCTGAGATAACAGTCAGGGGCTAAACAAGAACACACATGAGGAAATGGCTATGGATATGGAAACATGAGTAGCTGGGGGCAATATAGAGAAAACTATACACACAACACCACCAAAATAGAACACTAGCAACACCAAGCAGATGTGGCAGGGAGTTCGGACACTGACGGGCTATAAGTCTAGGCAGGGGGTCGATGATGACGACGCTTCCAGACAGGCTCAACGACTTCTTTGCACGTTTTGAAGCATCTAACCCGACAACCAGAGGGAGGGCTGGCCCACCTCCTACCATCGGTCGGACCAGCTTTTACCATCAACACAGCGGACACACGGAGGACCCTAACCAGAGTCAACCCATGTAAAGCTGCAGGTCCGGACAACATCCCGGGACATGTACTCCGAGACTGCGTGAGCGAGTTGGCAGATGTCCTGACTGACATTTATAACATCTCCCTGAGTCAGGCCATTGTTCCCAGATGCTTCAAGACCTCTATCATTGTACCAGTGGCAAAGAAACCAGTTGTGTCCTGTTTGAATGACTATCGTCCTGTTGCACTGACACCAATTGTGATGAAGTGTTTTGAACGGCTTGTCAAACCACACATTACAGCCTGCCTCCCTGCATCACACGACCCACTCCAGTTTGCATATCGTTCAAACTGCTCCACGGAGGATGCTATAGTCACCACCCTACACTCTGTCATCACCCACCTGGACCAGAAAGACACCTACGCCAGACTCCTGTACATTGATTTCAGTTCAGCATTCAACACCATTATTCCCCAGAGACTGATGGAGAAATTACTCCTTCTTGGTCTGAACACCGCCACATGTCTCTGGATCCTGGATTTCCTGACTGAGAGACCTCAGTCTGTCCGGGTTGGAAACAACATCTCCAACTCTGTCACGCTGAGCACTGGATCCCCTCAAGGCTGTGTACTCAGTCCACTGTTGTTTACACTTCTAACACATGACTGTGTATCCAGACACGAGGGGAACCAGATTATTAAGTTTGCAGACGACACCACGGTGGTGGGACTTATTCAGAGGGATGAGGAATCAATGTACAGGGAAGAAGTGAGAGACCTGGAGGGCTGGTGCAGGGAGAACAATCTGGTGCTCAACGTGGACAAAATGAAGGAGATGATTATCCGGCGGTCACAGCCTGAACACGTCCCCCTCAGCATCGGCGGCCGTTTAGTGGAGAGAGTGGAGAACATCAAGTTCCTCGGAGTGCAGATCTCGCAGGACCTGACCTGGAGCAAGAATTCCTTGGGGATCAGGAAGCGGGCTCAGCAGAGACTGCACTTCTTGAGGAAACTCAAACAGGCCTCTCTCCCCATCTGCATCCTCAGGACCTTCTACAGAGGTGTGGTGGAGAGTGTTCTGACGTACTGCATTGCTACATGGTACTCCAGCTGCAGTATGTCAGACAAAAAAGCCCTGCAGAGGATAGTCAAGGGAGCTGAGAGGGTAATTGGAGTCTCCCTCCCCTCTGTCCAAGAACTTTTTTCAGAACCGTTGTAGGAGCAGGGCACTGAACATTGTCAAGGACCGTTCTCACCCTCTGCATAAACACTTTGAACTTCTGCCATCTGGTAAACAATTCCGGAGCATCAGAGGCAGAACCACCAGACTGATCAACAGCTTCCTTCCACAAGCTGTCAGGATGCTGAACAGATGATCCGGAATCTCTCATAAACACTACTGCACCACGGACATTATGTATATTATTTGTATATTATAGTTAGTTAGTTTTTCCCAAGTATGTCTCAGGGATGTGCGAATGGATGGGGGGTGGGGGTGGGGGGGTGAAGATATGTGTGAGTGTGTCTTATATCATGCTGCTTCTATTTATATGGATGCCGAGAGAAACACAATTTCATCTTGCCTGCACTACAGTTGTATGTACAGCAATATGACAATAAAGTTTGATTTGATTTGATTTGATTTGATTTGAAAATGACAACAAAGACAAACAGAGAATGAACACAGTGGACCAGGGGAAACTCAGGAGACACATAATGCAAATAATAATCATAAACAATCACAGGGAGAATGAAAGTAAACATGGGGGGTAGGTGGCTGGTGGGTCCGGGGGTGTGGGCTCGCTGCACTGGCCGCCTGGCGACCTAGCCTCCCTCGATCGTCCCTCTGGGGGCGGATGCCTGGCTTTCCTGGGGCTTGCTGACCTAGGACGTTTGTGGCCCATGGACGTTGGTGGCGCTGCCTTGCCTGCTCGGGGGTCCCGGGGGGAGAGCTGCTGCGACCGGCCCTCCGCTTCGTATCTTTCCTGACAAACCACTCACATGCACACACTTATTTTGTGCGCACTCTCATATATACGCACGCAGACGTACACGCACAAGTGTCTCTCCTTTAACAGGTGTGGAAACCAGACTCGTGTTGAGACATCTTTGGTGGAAGAAGCAGTTTGTCTTTTGTTTGTTTTATTTGTTGGTTTGTTTGTCTTTTTGTCTGTTCCCCTCCCTTTTCTTTCCCCCTCCACACACTTCCTTTCCCTCTTTCCCATCCTGTAGGGTCTTCCGTGGGTAAAATATTTAACATAAAGTGTTAAAAGTTATTACAGGAGGAATTTACAATAATATACAATACATAGTTAGGTACTGTATAAGCTCCTTTTGGCAAAATAAATCTGTTCTGGCACAATAAGGGTGACAGATCCCTGTTCTGCTTGTCTAGCTGCCTGACAGGACGGGGGGGAGAAATCACAGAGAGAATGAAAATAAGCATAAAGCACATTCATGACATTTCCTGACTTTCTACCCACCCAGGTAACAAATATGGCAAATAAATAATTTGGCTTCAGGTCAAAAAATAAATATGTAAAAAAATATTTTCCTTGGGTGAATCAAATTATTTAATTGAACTGTTGTCCAGTTTAAAACCTGCAGTCTGGCCACATCTAGTCTCCATGCAATTTTAGGAAGTCTGTATAAATCACATACACAGTTGCATGATGAATTTTTTTTTTTTTTTTTTTTTTTGGGTCTGTTGAGACACTGTTTATTTATCTAGTGTGTATTTCTAAAACTGTTTTATAGCCATTGCCTCAAATGTGCTTTCTCTTACATTTTCCTTGTTGGTTCTCAGAAGTTCTACAGTAAACTGCAGAAAGTGGGAATAAAATAATAACATAAATAAATAAAGTAAGCTATAGTGGGAAAAATGCACCTAAATCAATGTTAGATCATTAGCATTAGCCCATTGATTCTATTCCTGATTTCAGTCATGCTCCTTTATGTGAATCGTACAGATTGAAATACAGCAGACCCCCATATGGCCTCTTAAAGGGAACACCAATCAAAACCACAAACCATGAATAGCACCCAAATGTGTCGGTGTGCTTTTGAAATTAATCCTTAAAACCCACAAATTTTCTTTTTCCCCCTTTTTATAGAGAAGTCATGTTTGCTTGTGCAGAATTGAACGCAACATGTGGACCCCAGTGTTCTCAAACAAAAACTACACCTATGCAGGGCGTTTTACTACTCTTTCCCCAAAGCCACAGATTGGATCACTGCAAAACATTCCGTCATGTCAGTTTAAGTCTATTATGGATGATGAAGCAATTTTACTGCTGTGATAGACTATCGATTGATTAAGGAAAGACCTCATTGCAATTGCATATTTTCTGACAAAGTTGTTCTGGTTTTAATAGTGTTTGTCATGAAAACCAGTAACAGCTCATGGTTTGAGTCAAAAGGGGAGGCCATGGTTGGTATTACCAAGAACCCGTTCTAAAAAAAGACTTTGAAGTTCAAATTTTATTAGAAAAAAAAGAATAAATAAAGAAACCACTTTGCTGGCCACACCGTGAGTTTAAAGTGTGGTTTAGAAACACCACAGCAAACTTTTGTTCATCATTATAGATGAAATCAAGAGTTAAAGCTGAAAGCATTAATCTTATAAATTACCAGTTTAACCTCAGAGCGACACAATCACGCTAATGGTGTTTAATCTTATGTTTGAAGTCAGAAAACAGAAATTGATGGGATTTTAAACTTGCAGAATAACTGTAGAAAATATTCTTATATTTTTTTCTAAAGTTGCAGATGACATTTACTCAGTTTTTTTTAAATGGCTCATTTTTTTAATGGCTCATGATGGAACTTAATTCTTTCTGTATTGTGATAAGCAGGCCACACTATAGTGTCGGTTTTATTGATAGCGCACCCCAAATGTGTTAATACCATCGTTTGCCTTTCCTCTTCCAGAGACAATGATTTGACAAAGCCCAAAATAAACAATACAGAAAAACCGTGCTCGTGTATGGTGTCAATTATACTTTATCCTCTGGTTTGCCTTGCTTTTGTAGAGTAAAGTTCTGCCTTATTGCTCCCCAGCCTGCCCCAGTCCTCCTCCTCCTTTTCTCCTCTCCTCTTCACCACATGAAATGGCTGTCTGTGCCAGCCTAGTGCTGAGCCTTCATTAGCTTTTACTACCCCACTTGGATGTGTTTAGCTTTGCTCTCTTTCTCTCCCTCTCTGTGTGTGTGCGTGTCTCACCCCTCTGTATGTGTCTGTGTCTGCATATGTTTAATTACCAGCCCCCGCCCTCCCTTTGGAGTACCCCCTCAATGCCATGCCACCATATCATTACACTGTGGCTGCAATTTAAACTTCAGTCACACATGCACACACACCAACATACCCTGGCTGGCCTGCAAATTGTAAAGAGGAGACAGTGGGGTGCTTTAGAGAGCAGCTATAGCTGCGTTATTCCCCCCTAAGATGGAGTTTACGAATGGAAACTCGCAGGCATAAAGAAAGGATGCTGAGAAAGTACGAGTTGGCTACAAGAAAAATGTAAGAAAAATTGCTGTGCTGTGCTGCAGCACAACGTATCATGAGCGTGATCCACAACTACGTTTGGCGTTCAGACTGTTATTGTTTGAACCAAACAAATCACTTATAAACACAAGGCCTCTGCCTTGCGAGGCTCATATTTAGGCCCTTCTGTAAACAGCAAAGCACAGAATGAATCAATTAAAAGGGCATTACGCTGGTTCCTGTTTATTTAAAACATGTTTACACTATATGGGCCCTCCCGCCTGTCTGCATGATTGCCTGGAACTTAGCATTCCTCCTCCTCCTGCCACCCCTCGACAGGCCTGGTCACGGCCAAGGTATACCAAATACACCCTCCCCGCCCCCCCCACACACATAGATTACAAACACATTTGTTATATTGAAGAGCATTTTCAGTAAATATTGATCTCGTTCCTCCTCTGTTTCTGTGAGAGATGATTAGAAGAACTCAGTCGGAGGAACGGTCTGGTACAGTGTGCAATCACAGCACAGGAACACATATAAATACGTGCCTGCACAAAAAAAATACGTGCCTGCACTGAGAAACTCGACTCTTGAAGAGGCATTCTGTTTGAGTGAAGGGGCTCAGACACAGGATAGTGATGAATTCAAGCAGGAAGTTCTTCGGTTTGCTAAAAGAGGTGAGAGTGGCGTATACAAAATCATCCAGACGGCTAACTGGATTATTTAAAGTTACTGTATGAAACTTTTGGGAACTCATGTTTTAGTAACACCTTGTGATCACTAATAAGTGAACTGCATCCCTATTCACTCTATTTTTGTAAAGGACTGTATGTGGGATTCCCCAGTAAAGCAGCTGAGACGAGACGGGGGTTCCTGCACAACCGGCAGGTGCAGGTTAAGGACCGCAGGTTCAGGACCCTCAGGTTTTCATGACAGCGCCACCTACTTCCTGCACAACCGGTCTTTTTTCCCCATCCATATTAAAATAACAAAATATGCATACAATAGTGAACAAATGAAAATAATAAAAGATAAGCATAGAATCACGTGGTGGGAGGGACAAGGCACTTATAACAACTGAAAAATCAATATTTTATGATCATTCAGAAGACAGTAATCCATTCATTTCTTTCAGATTTTTTTTTTTTGGGGGGGGGGGCGATAATGCGCAGTCTTTGCTGCTTTTATGTTTGTGTCAGTATTGGAACAGTATATTGTTATGTCTATAATCAATAACCCAATGACGAGGCCGGAGGTGCAACAGAACTCAACTTTATTGTGCAGACGCACAGAGACAAGACGCTCTCGTACAGGCAGAGGTGAAGGTCAAAAGAGACCGTGCCTCTTCCGCATCGGCCTTTTATACCCAGGGTGGCAGCAGAACCGGAAAGGTGGAGCCACCACCCTCACCACACAATAATATAACATATTCATATATGACATTCCCCCCCTTCCCATAGAAAAGTCTAAAACACATTCACACTAATTAGGCCCTCCCAAGTTTAATACCCTAATCACTCTCTAATAACAACAATTAAAATAGGCCTATCCATACACACAAACAAATAAACCTAGAGAGGGACAGGTGGACTGCTGACCCACCTCCACACGGCCAGACGGATTATTCTGCTGTCTCTGAAACTAAAAGGTCCATAAAATAAAACAATGATGTGTTCCTAATATACTATCAAAATAATTCCATGAACTAATATACACAAAGAAAGAAAATTTCAACACACAACCAGTTAACATGCACCTTCATACACCACCATAACATTCCCCAAAATACCACTCCAACCTGGGCAAACCCCACAATAATACACACCCCAAACATGGTGACACACACATTACATGGGTATTTTTTTTTCACATGGGTACCTGTTATAGCAGTCCAGTATGAGAAACATGTCAACTACGTAGCCCGGGAAATTCCCATTTAACCCAATCCATCGCCACCTGCTACCGTACAGTCTCGATGGAGAAGCCACCGCCCAGGGGATTCGTCTGGCGGGTCCCGCCCAGAGCTCCTTTGTTTCTTTGTTCCTGGAGATGAGCCACGTCGGGGCCCCAACACCTCCTTCTCCTCAGTAACACGCCACAGGTCATTGGGGTGTCTCCATGAGTCATCTGACAGCGGAAGGTATCCGTCGTCCTGAACAGCGACCACCCTCAGCCGCCCCTGGTCCTCGTGTTGCTTCCTCTTTCCGTGGGCACCTCTCAGTCGAGCCTCCTCTCTGGGTCGAACCATGTCAGCAACTCTTAAAGGAACTCACCTCGACTTCCCATGTCCACGATGTCTCCATTGGGCCTCCTCACTGGGCAGCGCCACTCCGGCGACCCTCCGCGAAGCCCGACTCGGCCTAAAGTGTCCCTGTGTGGCATGTCTGTTTCCCGTGCCAGCCTGTCTTGCCCCGCTCTTTTTCATTTTAAACGCTGGCATAGCCGTCACAGCTCCATGCTTCATGGTATCTGCAGGCCGAACCCTGGAAGCTGAGGGGGTCATCTTCACAGCCTCACCCACCATTACGGGCGTTCCACCATACCGCCCAGTTCCCTCACCTAGGGTAACGTGGGCCCTGGCACCGGAACCCTGCCCTGATGGCCCTGGGTGGAAATTGTCCTGTCCATCTCCCAGAATACTTGGCCATGTGTCGTCCCAAACCGCATTGTCGACCACTTGCGGAACCGGCCAGTCCCAAAAACCACAGCCCGACCATTCGTCTCTGCAGCTGCTGGTAATTGAGAAGCCCAGTCCTTAAAACAGATCACAGCCCATCACATTCGACCCACTCACGGTCACCACGAACTGTATGTTGGACATCACTGCTGTCTTGTACCTCACCATCAGCTCCAGTGAACCCACGATGGACAGCCTATTACCGCCATACCCGCAAAATGGCGTTGACAGACCTCTCACACGATGGTAGGGGAAATAGCTCTTCACAGTAGACCAGTTCAACATGGACCTCACTGCACCCGTGTCCACGAACAATGGGAAGTCTTTGCTGTCCAACTTAATTGTTAGATATGTACGGCCTTCTGTGCTTGGGGATACGGTGTGAATAACCGTAAGAGTCTTTGCAGGGGAATCCATTTCACGTCGTAGCTCCCCTTGCTCAAACCTTTTACAGGACCTAGCAAAATGATTTAAGAGTCCACATTTGCCACAACATTTGCCTTTTTCCGGGCACTCTCTCGCCTTGTACCGGTGTCTTGGTAGACCCACAGCCAACACACTTTGGTGACCCCGGGGCGGACCTAATTTTTATAGCGGTAGCATATTCTTCTCTGTCTTCCACATTGTCATCGCTATCCGGGTCTACAGCCTGCGCCGCTGAATGTGAGTCATGCTGCCCCAATGCTGTTCTCTCACCAAGGTCCCGTGACAGTTTATCCGCTGCTTCGAACTGCTGGGCTGTCTCCACTGCTTTGACCAACATCACCTCATCAGAATGTGTAAGGAGTCTTGACCACGCAGCCGCACACAATGTGTGCTCCACCAGCTGATCCTTGACCATATCTTCCTCTAAGGTCCCATACTGGCAACCCTCAGCCAGTTGGCACAGGTCAGCAACATACCGCTGCACCGACTCTCCAGTCTGCTGGCAGCGTTGTTGGAACTGGATCCTCCGGACTATGATGTTTTCCAGGGCGCGAAAGTAGCATGCCATTAGCCCAACCACATCCTCGAAACTGTCACTCACTCCCAATGTGCTAAGAATGCGCTGTCCCTCCATGCCGAGATTATGGACCAAAATTGCTTGCGCACACAATTTCTCCAACTCACCAAGGTTCAGTGCCACCAGATAATTCTTGAATGCGGCAAACCACCTCTCCCATGGCACCGGTGGCTCACCAGGAAGCTCCAGAAATCGCCGAATGCCCGAAATAGCTTTATCCATGCTTTTATCCTCGTCGACAAATGTTACGTCCATAAACCAGTAACCCAAACACGAGGCCGGAGGTGCAATAGAACTCAACTTTACTGTGCAGACTGACAGAGACAAGGCGCTCCCGTACAGGCAGAGGTGAAGGTCAAAAGAGACCGTGCCTCTTCCACAACGGTCTTTTATACCCAGGGTAGCAGCGGAACCGGAAAGGTGGACCCACCACCCTCACCACACAATAATATAACATATTCATATATGACAGATATATTGAAGCTCATTCTTAAGTATTAGAATATTTGGGGTGGATTGCAAGAATTTTGCTTTATATTTTGCAGTGCGGTGGCGGAGTGGTTAGCACTGCGGCAGTACAGCAACTCACCCTTGGCCGGGGGATCCTGGGTTCGATCCCAGCCCCCGACCAAAAGTGATCTGTGTGGAGTTTGCATGTTCTCCCCGTGTCTGCATGGGTTTCCACCAGGATTTCTCCGGTTTCCTCCCACATGCCAAAAACGTGCATGTTAGGTTAATTGGCATCAAACTGGGGATTCTAAATTGTCCTTAGGTATGACTGTGAGCGTGAATGGTTGTCTGTCTCTCTGTGTTGGCCCTGCTATGGACTGGCGATCTGTCCAGGGTGTACCTTGCCTCTCGCCCAAAGATGCTGGGATAGGCTCCAGCCCCCCTGCGACCAGAAAAAGGATTAAGCAGAAGAAGATGGATGGATGGATGGATTTTCCAACACAAAAATTTCATGTATTGAGAAAGGAAGCGTTCATGCTTCCCCATTTTCCACAACAGTGCCACCTAATGGATTTGATGAGAACACTAAACCACAGGATCAGGACTGAAAGTAATCAATATTTTAGAAGTGTTACCTTGTAGAAGACCTACTAGAGTACATTAATAATATACACTAAATAATGGTCTTTACCATTATCAATTTTATCCTGACAATGTATAATTTTTAATAGAAAAGTTTTTAGCTTACAATATACACACAAACACTAAGAACTTAATAGGTTAATAAATCACAAGAAAAGAACATGAATTTGAACCTCATAGTGATTAAAAAAACAGACTGATTCTCTTACTCTCCACCATTCATCCTGTCACAAGCTACGTTCCGATCCACAGTGTACTTCAACTGCATTCCTTACTCCCTGCTCCATTCTCATGGAAAATCAGTTAACTACCCTTCACAAAATTTCTCCATTTGAAGCACCCTATAACTGTCAGCTCCCTCCTCCGTGCACTACCACGGTAACCATGGACACGTACTGATACTATGGTGGATAATTTATATTTCTTAAATAAAATATTAATACAAATATATTTTTATTACTATCAGTTGGTATAAACAATAACCAACATCATTTTAGCTTGTTAATAACATTAGCAACAATAGTTTGTTTTACTTGTATTTGAGGCGCAATGGCTTGTGGGTAATCTTCTTGTCAACTTCCAGTGAAGTGCTGTACCATTGTTCACTTCTTCCCTGTTCCATCCTCAGTTCCCTTTGAACTGAAGACCGTTTGCTCTCTTCGGTTTAGAATCTCATTTAATATGGCGGAATACCCTGTGCAGTCCACTTCGGAGTACACTATTGGGCGATTGGAACGCACCTACAGATTTACTCATCATAGTACATAAGAGTCTGGCACAAACACAGAAACAACCATCTTGGATGATTTATAGTACTAATAAGCCATATCTGTATTTTTTTTTTTTTTTTGAGGTAGCGGGAAGTTTATTTATAGCACAAGTAACCCTATGACATGCACATACAGAATTAAAGTACAGTTTCTAAAATACACAGGCAGACCTGAGAAAGTGAAATATCGTTTGCACATGCACATGTACAGATGTGAAGCTCTAGTCTACAGTGAAGGGGACAGTTTGAGAATGTTCATAAAGAAGTACAAAAACTTGCCCGACACTACAAATACCAAATCTGGTGACAACCATGCTAGTAATAGTGAAAGATTTACAAAACAAAACCCAGTCAACCAACCCACCCCAACACCCATGAAAAAGATGAAACCAAATCGCACACTTATGCACGCTCTCCCCTGATTCGCCTGGCCTGCTGAATGTCCTTGGGCATGATGATGACCCTCTTTGCGTGAATGGCACACAGATTAGCGTCCTCAAACAAGCCGACCAAGTATGCCTCACTTGCTTCCTGGAAGGCACCAATTGCTGCACTTTGGAACCGCGGACCTGTTTTGGAATCTTGAGCAATTTTGCTGACAAGATGCTGGAAAGGCAGCTTCTTGATGAGTTGCTCAGTTTTTATTTATTTAGCGAATGCAAAGTCCTTAAGCCAAGCAGTTGCCTCCTGGTTTGCTGTATGGAGGGTGTGTAATCCTCCTTCCAGTCTTTGGAGCGGGCAAGCCTCTATGATGTGTTCCATAGTTTGCTCCTCTCCACATGCGCACAGTGGGCTAGGGCTACTGCCCCATCTGTGAAGGCTGGCCAAGCAGGGGCCATGTCCAGTCCTGAAGCGATTGAGTGTAGACCACTGTCTCCTTGGGAGGTTGGTGCCCGGGACCTGTTGGTTGGGGTTTATCACCAGCTGTTTGTTTGGGACCTCCTTGGTTTCCCATTCCTCTTGCCAAGCTGTCTGGATGGTAAAGTCAGCTGGGGGAGGGTTTTTCCAAATCGGCCGTCTGGATGAAAGTCGGGCAGTGGGTGGGGTGTAGATATCTGCATGGATTGGTAAGTGAGGAAAATCTTTAACTTTTTGGAGCATCCTTTGAGTTAATGCTGCTCGCCGGATGTGTGGAGGGGCTATGTTTGACAGTACAGAGAGCCAGGGGAGTGGTGTTGAGCGGATTGTTCCAGTTATAGTTCTCATGGTTGAGTTGAGCTGGGTGTCTACATGGTGTGTGTAAGATGACCTAAACCAGACAGGGGCACAATATTCTGCTACAGAGTATGAAAGGGCCAGTGCTGAGGTGCGCAGGGTGGAGACTGCCGCCCCCCATTTTGCACCAGCGAGCTTGCAGAGCAGGTTGTTTCGTACTTTCACCTTAGCAGCCGTCCCCTTTAGATGTTCCTTGAAGGATAAGGTCCTATCAAGGGTCACTCCAAGATAAGTTGGATTTGGGGCATGCTTAAGCTTGAGTCCGCTCAGGTGGATGTTTAGTTCTCTGGCAGCTTTTGCATTGTGGAGATGAAATACACTGGAGACGGTTTTTGCTGGGCTTGGTTTTAGGCGCCAGATTTTGCAGAACTGGTCCAGTTTAGCAAGATCTTCCGTGAGCACCCGTTCCAGTGGTTCAAAGTCTGGTGCTTGGAATGCCAAACAGATGTCGTCTGCATAGATGAATTTGCGGGATTTTGTAGTAGGCAGGTCGTTTATGTAGAGGTTGAACAGAGTTGGAGCTAGAACTGAGCCTTGTGGGAGTCCGTTTTTCTGCATTCTCCATGCACTTGTGTTCTGACTGAGGTGGACTCTGAACCTTCGGTTGGTCAGCAGGGTTTTTATAATTGCTGTTGCCCAGTTGCCCATAGTTGCTCAGTGGACTTCTGACACTGACGGATCTCACGCAGAGCAACAGTACCAGGCCTCTATCTGTGTGGCTTTTTCACTCCGCTGGTGGATCGTGCGCTTTTCCTGGCTGCCTTTGTGGCTAGCTGCTTCTTCTGGTGGATTTATGAGTGGTTTGCTTGGTACGAACCATTTCTTACTTTAAAGCCTTTTATTTTCTAGGCAATACATGTCTCCTCCTCGATGCTGTCTTCAGTGTCAAACCAGATCTCTATTATGATTAACTGATCTTGGAACAATAGTTGATCTTCAATCTACTATGTCTCAAAGTTGTAGTCAAAAATTTGACAACATTTTGGCAAATAGCTTAGACTCCACACCACCAAGGACCTGAACAGCTACAGACCAGTGGCCCTCACATCACACCTAATGAAGACAATGTTTCCTCTGGCTTAAAGACCTTGGCATGGTGGCAACATATTTTTCTGGGGGGATGGGGGGTGGGGGGGACACATGACACTATTGTAACCGGAATATGTTAATTTTATACTTTCTTTCTTTTTTTTCATTCTGCACAGTAACTTTGCATCTGGAACTTGAATGTTGGAATATTGGGCCAGTTGGGGTCCCACCCAGACGTCGAGTGTTTAGACTTTTTAGTGGTGTCATCCTTCTCTGCTTCCTCTGCTCACACCTCTCCTGCACCCTCTGTCTGAACACTTTTCTCTCCTTGGCTCCTCTCTTCTGTCTCATCTTGCCCTCTCTGAGCCCTGTCTAATTCAGGTTCTTTCTCTGTCTATGGGGGTATACAACCAGGTTAGAAAATATCAAGTGTTGTGTTTTGTCTTGCAGGATTTTTTTTTTTCATGGTTTACGTAATTGACAAAAATATATGTATTTTTTTTGTATTTTTGCTCAGACGTCACCCGGGTTAACAAGGTCAGGAGTTCCTGGCAGCAGAAGGCGAAGGATAGAGCTGCGTGGAGGAATCTGATCAGACCTAAATGAAACAGTCATTGTTGCCCCCGACAGACTGCTATGATGATGATGATGATGATGATTCTAGTGTTTCTTTTTTTTCCATTGAGAGAGTAGGGAAGGGGAAAAACCCCCCATTCATAATAGTTTTACTCATGCATACTTAAATTATATGATCAGAGGTGGGAAAAGTAGCCAGAAATTCTACTCATGTAAAAGCAGTGCTTTGAAATTAATAATTAAAAGTAGACAACCAAAAATTTCTAGTTGAGTTAAAGGGTTGATGACATGATTTTGACATTTTTTAGCATGTTGTGTAAACCCAAAAGTCGTTGTCAATGATCAATATAATATTTACAACAGCGCCTGCATAAACGAGTTATCATCAAAAAACCGCAGCTGCTGACTGGACTGTGATGCCACCCATCAAATGAAGGGCGGCACCCCCATGACGTAAGCAAAAGAATGGACTCCGGTGTTGTTGACTGGAATGACAGCAGCTTTGTAGCTCACAGTTTCTCTGGTTTCTTGTTTTAATTTTACGGCTATGCCTTCGCGTTGTGTCACAGGCTTAGATAAACAGCAGGCTGTGAAAGACCACATCACACGCTTCAGCTCTGTCATAAGCCTCCTCATGTGCTTTTACGCAGGAGGAGCACACAAGGAGGGGAAAGATGAATGGATTTACGCACAGCTTTGACCTACTTTCTGTGATCGCATGCTGACTCTCGTCGGTCCGGCCACGTCCCCTCTATCATTATCATCAGCTGATTCCAGCTCCCTCTGATCATCTTTCCCGGTCCTCGCCCAGGTGCTTCTCATCACACCATCACCAGCAGTGCTTGTATTTCGCGGCCATTTGCCAGTCACACACTGCTGGTCCATAGTATTGTCATCTGTACTGTTAGTCTGCCAATATTTTCAGCACTCTCACGACGTGTTAGTCACTCCATGTTCGCCGTGGTTCTCGTGCGTCCTTGAAGTGATGTCGGCTCTGGGGCGCAACTGTGGTTAACACGTCTCCTCAACTCACGCTGATCATCTTTCCCGGTCCTCGCCCAGGTGCTTCTCATCACACCATCACCAGCAGTGTGTGTACTTCGCGGCCATTTGCCAGTCATGCACTGCTGGTCCATAGTATCGTCATCTGTGCTGTTAGTCTGCCAGTATTTTCAGCACTCTCACGACGTGTTAGTCACTCCATGTGCGCCGTGGTTCTCGTGCATTCTTGAAGTGATGTTGGCTCTGGGGCGCAACTGTGGCAAACACGTCTCCTCTCAATCGTTCTCTGGGCGATGCCGGCCCCCGAAAGCCATCAGTAAGCGTGTTTGTGTTTTTTGTATGTCGTCACCTTTTTGGGAATTGTCTATCTTTCTGTATTAAATGTGCTGTGGTGAACCCTGCGCGTAGATCCTCGTTATTTCATCCTCCCTCGCCATGCCCTGCGTAAGAGTGCACGGAGGGTCATGATGAATGGATTTACGTGCAGGATTCACCACAGCACATGTATTGAACATAAGAATGATGACAACAGTTCCCAAAAAGGTGAAGACTTACAAAAATAAACAGAAACACTTACAGTTGGCGTTCGGGGCTGACATTGCCCAGCAAACATGGAGAGAAGACGTGTTAACCACGGTTGCGCCCCAGGGCCAACATTGCTTCAAGGGGCGCAACAGAACCACGGCTGTGTGGAGTGGCTAACACGTCGTGATAGTGTTGGCAACATTGACTGGCTGACAACACAGCAGATGATGCCCACAAACCATGAACAGCTGACTGTCAAAGAGAGAGGGCGTGTGTGTTTGGACCGGCGAATCTTGGACAGCGCCCACCTGAAAGTGGCTCAAAACGCACATAAAACACATGTACAGAACAAAAACAACAACTCAAAATATAATCCATAATTAACCCGATGCCTGAGACACAGAGAATACACTGCTATGATTTTATTGAAAAATCGGGTTTAAATCAAATATATTTATGAACAAATAATTTGTTGCAATATCTGTAACAAAAGAATAACACTCGGTGTTCCCCTGCCGTGTGCTTGCCGCTGCTGCTGTGGCGGGCATGTGTGCCTCTCCACTGTCACTCTCTCAGTGTGACTCGCTTGGCACGATGCCCACTTGGCACAGCTCAAACCTATACATCTGATGCCCCTAGATTCTTCATTGTCATCCCATTCTTCGGAGCTACAATCGTCTGAAGAGTGGACAACACAAACCAATTCCAGACTACATGTGCTGAAACCATCGTCGATGTTTTCTACCACTTCCATCCTGTGTGTACAATGGGCAGCCAAGTGTTGTGTTCCTTCGATGACGTTACAACATGGCTGGGGGGGTTTCCAGCCACTGACGCAATTGGTGATGTGGTGCTCATGACAACGTTGGATATTCGCGTGAAAAAAAGCCTGTTTGACTTAAAACTGCACAGACCAACCTATTTCGTCATATTGTATTATGTGTTGAAAATTTAGATGAAGTCAAAAACGTGTCATCAGCACTTTAAGGGTACAAAGAGCACCCACTTAAAAACTTGAGTAATGACTTCTGTCTTGACGTGTTGAGGTTTTTCTCCAAAATTTATAACAAATTTCTTATAGTTTTCTACTTTTCTCTGTAAATTTATCTAAATTTGAAACGACTTTCCTCAAATCTGTAATTTCCTCTTGTAAAATTGACTTTTGTTGTACATTTGAGACTTTATTATAAATTTGTGGATTTTTTTTTTTTTGGCTAATTTTTGTCTATTTTTTTGTCAAATAAATTTGAAACAGACCGTGTTTTTTTTGTGGTTTTTTTTTTACTTTTTCCTTATAACAATTTGCATTTTTTACCATAATTTTGCAGAGCCAGAGCAGAACAATAATTTAACTCTGATTTCAAAGATAAAAGTATTTATAAAATTTTATTTAATAAAATAAATTAACTTAAATGATCAAAGATAAAGTTATTTCGGTTATAATATTTCTATATATTTATAGTTGTTTTTTTTTTTGTTTTTTTTAGAAATCTCCTCACCACCCAGACAGCAGGAAAAATCTTCCTTATTTTGAAATCCAAAAGTTGGTACATTTAGTTTGTCTGAAGGCTGCTGATGGATTAAAGTCATTGACTTCGTGAATTTCGGTCATCTTAATTTGCCAGGTACATAATAATGAACGTAAATTAGTTAATTAATATTAACTGAGGTCAAGGTAAAAACAGCTCCTTTTCATTCTTGTCTGAAATAAGAAAAATAAAAAAAATTTATAATTAAAAAGAAGAAAAAATGAACCAACGCAAGCTCCTAACCACATCTGTTAGCTAAGCAACACTTCCATTATTGCTCCTGTTACTGGTGGGTTAAAACCATGATAAATGCCTTCACTGCTTACGTACCTCTTCTGCTTTTTTTCCACGTTTAAACTACTTTAATAAGCTCATGCTTCTGTCGGACAGCGATGCTAGTTGCGAGACACTCTGCTTGCCGACTGGAGCAGTCACGTGGGCGGGGTGCTTCTGAACTCTGTGTGGATGGCGGTCATGCACGTTGTTCGTGTGCGTGCTTGCAGACCATCATTCCTTCATATTTTTTTCTTAAATTTATATTTCCTCATAGAATGGCGGGATAATTTCAAGTGTGGTGGGCCGCCACCTGGAAATGTTAGCAGAGGAAATCCTGGAAGACCTCGGAGAGGCTGCTTCTTGCCCACCTCTGCCCCCTGGTGGGACCAGCGATGGACCCACTTCAGTTTGCCTACCAACATGGCATCGGGGTGGAGGATGTAGTGATCTTCCTCCTACATTGTTCCCTGTCCTACCTGGAGATGACTGGGAGCACTGTGAGGATCATGTTCTTTGATTTCTCCAGTGCTTTCAACACCATACAACCAGTGGCCCTGAGAGACAAGCTGCTGTGTGCAGGGGGTGACCAGCACCTGTCATCCTGGACTACCTCACAGACGGACCACAGTTTGTGAGAATCCAGAACTGTGTGTCTGACACCATCATCTGCAGTACAGGGGCCTCCCAGGGAACAGTTCTGGCTCCCTTCCTGTTTACCCTCTACACTGCTGAATTTTCACACAATACACCACACTGCCATCTACAGAAGTTCTCTGATGACTCTGGGATTGTCGGCATCATCTCTGATGGGGATGATTTGGAATACAGAGGACTTATCCACGACTTTGTGGACTGGTGCCTGCAAAACTGCCTCTAGATCAATGCAAGGAAAACCAAAGAACTGGTGGTGGACTGCCGCAGGCAAGGACAACCCCCTACAACACCGGTAAATATCCAGGGAACAGACATTGAGATGATGACATCTTACAAGTACCTGGGTGTTCACCTGAACAATAAACTGGACTGGTCACACAACACCAACGTGCTCTACAAGAAGGGGCAATGCAGGCTGTACCTCCTGAGGAGACTCAGGTCTTTTGGAGTGCAAGGGGCACTCCTGAAGACCTTCTACTATTCAGTAGTGGCATCACTCATCACATTTGAAGTGGTCTGCTGGGGCAGTGGCATCACAGCAACCAACAGGAGGAGACTGAACAGGCTGATCAAAAAAGCCAGCTCTGTTCTGGGGCGCCACCTGGACCCAGTGGAGGAGATAGGAGAGAGGAGGATGGTGGTTAAGCTGTCATCTCTGCTGGAGTCCGAGTCCCACCCAATGCGGAACATGCTGAACTCACTGAAGAGCTCATTTAGTGGTAGGCATGTCCTTCCTACCTACGGCTATCAGACTTCATAATGTAACCGGTGCTGCTCATAGAGGTTGTATTAAATGCAGTATACTTCACAATTTTACACAATAGACATCGTCCCCTCAATACACAACTAAGACAATTACAATTATTATCGAGGGTGGCAACAGCACTGTTGATTCTTATATGAAATATACTGTCTGGGTACATATTTATATTTTACCGGGTAATGCTAACTGTAATGCTGTTGATACAATCTAGCAGCAATGCTCCTGCACTGTGTATATAATTGTCTACATATGTATATTTACTGTATTTACCACTTTGGCTAACCTGTTCTTATCTTATTATCTTATTTACTATTGCTCTGAGTGCTGCTGTCCCTTTGCTGCTGCAATCCTGGAATTTCCCCATTGTGGGACTGGTAAAGGCTTATCTTATCTTAAACAGCATATTTTGATGATTTAAAAAAAAAAGTATTTAGTTTATTGAGTAGGATGCCCAAACTTTTGCACTGTCACAATTTTTGTTGTTGGAGTTTTTGTTTGTTTATTTAATTTACTAGTGCATATCCGTGCATGCCCGTAGAAACCAAGTATAAGCAAGTATTTTTGCTTGCCCACAGAAAGCAAGTGTAAGCAAGCATTTCTGCATGTCTGCCTTTGATCTTTGACATAGCTACTATGGCAACAGTAACCATGGTGAAACCTGCCTTTGATCTTTGATGTCACCCCTCGTTCACTGATGCTTGCCTTTGATCTTTGATGATGTATCTGCCTGGCAACAGTAACCATGGCAACATCTGTGCGTCTATGATGCCATAACTGTGAACGCCCATAGCTCCCCTAAGGACGTTCATTAAAGATTTCCCCTCCTAAACTTCCACACATCTGGGGAGGCTGAAATTCGGGGATGCACACCCTCGTAACCTCAGCAAAACACATATAAAATCTGAGGCCAGTCCGTCGAACGGTTCAAGAGATATGTGTGGAACACACACACACACACACACACACACACACACACACAGATTCCTTGCATTATAATATGACTAGTGCATGCCCGTAGAAAGCAAGTATTCCTGTCTGAAACAGGTAGCCCAATCAGGCTTTACAGGCCCAAACACAGGCTGTGTTTGAAAGTGGGATACAGAGGTGCAGCATATGTAGGCAATCACACATGTTAGACTTTGACACATATGAAAGGGACTGAACTGAGATTTATTTGATTGTGTGAATATTAATTACAGAATTATTGAAAATGAATGGGACATCCAATATTAGTCACTGTTTAAGACCCGCTTGTTTATTTTTTGTCAGATCACTTATTTGTGTGATCTTTTATGAGTTATATTCATAAATGTTGTATCTTGCACTTTGGGGAATGGGAGTTGTTCAGTCACCATTATAATTTAGTTTATATGTGTAGTTTTTGTCTATTGTCAATAATCTCATGCAGTACTACAGACGTGGACAAAATTGTTGGTACCCCTCTGTTAATGAAAGAAAAACCCACAATGGTCACAGAAATAACTTGAATCTGAAAAAAGTGGTAATAAATAAAAATTCTATGAAAATTAACCAATGAAAGTCAGACAATGCTTTTGAATTGTGGTTCAACAGAATTATTTTAAAAAACAAACTCAAACACTGCTAAAGCGTTAAGTTCTGGGTAGTCAATGCAACGCCATTCACTCAGTAACTGGCAGGCTGCTGACAGAACACCCAGATGCTCTTCTCCTCATCTCAGGTGATTTCAACCATATTTCATTGTCCCCCATTCTGCCCACGTTCACCCAGTATGTCACATGCCACACTAGAGACAATAAAACACTGGACTTATTCTATGATAACACTAAGGTGACAAATTTATCAGCCCAGGAAACACGCACGCAGGCTCAGGTAAGATTTAATAGCTTTATTCAACAGCAAAAGGGTGTTTGGGTGCGTGTATGAGATATGTCTGTGGATTGTGGGTGGACGATGAGAGTCGGGAACAGAGCAGCACGCCGTGCGGCCAGGCAACCCTATGGGAAGAACAGAGACAGGGAAATTAGCTGGGCATAACCACACAGGGAAGTAATGCTGGGTGATGCTTACTTGCAGAAGGGAAGGTGGCTGGCGTTGGCTAGGATCTTCGGCCTGGGAGACAGCACCCTGCTGCGCACACGACGAGGCGTGGAGATGCGGGAGGAGGAGATGGCGAAAATGAGAGAATCCGCCGCCAGGGAATCCACCTGTGCACAGGGGAGGACTGAAAGACAGGTAAGAGGCAAACAGCTTACGTGATGAAGCGATGAGTGGCAGGATGGGAAGAGACGATCCTGCTGAGGGTTTGAGCGCGTAGTAGAGCAGATGGCTCCAGACCGAAGCTCAGGGCCGAGTGGACTAAATAGCCCATCACTGACAAGGCGCAGGTGTGTGCGCAGCTGAGGTGGATGCCTGAGAGCGGTGAGTTGTGACATAAGGAGGCGTACACCTCATCACCACTCCCCCCACTCGGGAGATCGGATCACAACTTGGTTCATCTCCTGCCCGTGTACAAACTCCTAGTACACAGACAGCCTCCGGTCATGCGCACAGTGAAGTTATGGTCTAAGGAGGCAATGGACGCTCTAAAGGACTGTTTTGAAACCACTGCCTGGGAGCAGCTCTGCGATCCACATGGTGAGGACATCGATGGCCTCACTCACACCATCACGGACTACATCAGCTTCTGTGTGGACAACACCGTACCCACCAGCAACAAACCCTGGATCAACCCTGAGATAAAAACACTTCTGAGAGAGAAGAAGAGGATCTTCAGGTCGGGGAACAGGGAGATGCTGAAGTCTGTACAGAGGGAGCTGAGGAGGAAGATCAGAGAAGGCAAGGACAGCTTCAGGGAGAAGATGGAGGACAAGCTGTGACAGAGCGACATCGGCGGGGTCTGGAGAAACCTTAAAACCATCTCTGGGCTCCAGAATATCTCCTCCCAGGCTACGGGGGGCAGGGAGTGGGAGAACAATCTGAACCTGTTTTTTAATAGATTTGACCAACCGCCCTCCCCCCTGACTGCACAACAACCACTGCTGCCTCTAAAGTCATCAAGACCTGCTGTCCACACCCCACTCCACCAACCCCGCCCCCCCCACTCCCAGCACACAGCCCCCCAACCTGACCCTCACTAAGACCCAGGTGAGGACGGAGCTGAGGAAGATCAAGGCGAGGAAGGCCTTGGGACCGGACAGCATCAGCGCGAAGCTCCTCAAGTCCTGTGCAGACCAGCTGTGTGGGATTGTGGAGCACATCTTCAACCTGAGCCTGAAGCTGGGGAGGGTACCACAGTTGTGGAAAACATCTTGTGTGGTACCTGTACCAAAGACTTCCCACCCCAAAGACCTGAACAGCTACAGAACAGTGGCCCTGACGTCTCACATGATGAAGACCCTGGAGAGACTGCTCCTTGCTCACCTCCGCCCCCTGGTGGGACCAGCGATGGATCCACTCCAGTTCGCCTACCAGCATGGCATTGGGGTGGAGGATGCAGTGAGCTTTTGCTTGTGTACAAGCAGATCTTGATCTTTTATGCACATCAAAAGTGCATAAAAACACAATAACAGTGCTGGGGTTGAGCAGAACTTGAAATAGTAGAAATATTTTTCCTCTTGAACAACAATTAAATAAATAGAATGAAATATACAATTCTGTAATGCGATTCACAGTATTTTCCCATTTCTAATCCATTTAAATCCTTTGTATAGAGGTAGGAACTGATGGTAAACGGGACTAAAAATAGCACTCTCATCATAGAATCCCATGTTTGTGTCTCCTTCTTTCCTTTTTGTCATTGCTGTCTATCTTTACATTCACTTCTGGTTTCACAATGCATTTCTTTTACATACAAATACACATTTTTAGGTGATAAAGATTATGGTAATGGTGAAGGTTAGTGTTAAGAAAAGATGAGAGTCTAGTTTACACAGATTACAAACCTTCTGCCATGTCACTTCAAGTCATTATTTACATGACCACTAGAGTTTCCTTTATATATGAAATATACATATAAAATGACCATAATGGATGTTTTCTGTTCATTCATCCAGATTACTTTGGTGTGACTTTCATAGTTTTAGAAATACAGTTGAAGTAGGCAAGATCTTGTATGTGTAGACAGGCTGTGGCTTTTTGAGAAGTGCTCATTAATTCTATTGTATTCAAGAGAAGGCAGTTCTGATGAATTACATAAAACTACACTTCCTTATCCTCGTAACAACCATGGAGTCACCTGTGGTGGCCCATTACTTGTTTGAATTGGATTATGCTTTATCTACATGGAAACAAGCACATCTTTTTTATTCTCCCTTTGTCCTGTCAGGCAGCTAGGTGAGCAGAACAGAAATCTGCTTCCCTTATTGTGCCAAACAGATTTACTTTGCCAAAAGGAGTTTTATACAGTACATACATACCACACCGGAGTGGTGGCTCAGTTGGTAGAGCATCCGCCCCACACTCGGGAGGCAGGGATTCAAATCCCGGCCGGGTCATGTCGAAGACCATATAAAAGTGGAACTTCCTGCCGTCCAGCTTGGTGCTCAGCAATAATGGAATGGAGGAGGGAAATTTGTGGCGGCGCCTTGCATGGCAGCGGTCCTCTGATTCTACACTTGGGGTGTGTGTGATTAACACAGTAGATAGGTAAAGCACAATCTCGTTCTACTGTACATGATTGGTTGTACAGTTGAATGACAATAAAGGGTGATTTAATTTAATTTAATATATCAGTCCCTCCAGGATTTCGTGGGATGGTTTTATGAATGCTGTGGCCCAAAAAGCCTGAATTCGCAGGAGCTTTTCAAAAAAAGTGGTGATAAAAGTTGTGATATTTTTAGTGCTTTTTCACTAAAAATTGTGGGAAGAATTACAAATTTTAAAGCAGATGGTTTTTTCCAGTTTACTACGGTGATATTCTATATAACAATAGAAGAAAAGCACAGGATTGTCAAATATTTCCTATTACAGTGATTTGTAAATTAAGCAGAAACTTCCGCTATACAGAAAAACTCTTTTGTGTAACAGCAAATACAGACTTTAACACAATACCCATTACAACAGCTAAATTGCATTGAATGCATGTTAAAGATTATAGATTTGGAAATTATTGGCAGTACCTTCATTTGTAAACTCCCTACGGTCCCCAACCACTCGGCACGGAGCAGAGAGGAAAAAAAAAAAAAATTATTCTGTTGCTCTGTATTGTCTATAGGAGTCTGTTTTTCTGAAAAAAAAAGTTAGACAATATTCTCGCTATTTCTGCGCCTGACTCCTACCTGTCTGTGTGCTGCACCTCGGTCTTCACACACACACACACACACACACACACACACACCCCTTTCATTTACGGCAAGACGGGGGGGGGGGGGGGGTTGTCCGTCCAGACCAGAGATCTACAGCTTTAAAGCTCATTGACCAGATGTAATAATGATTTTACCTCTAAAGATGTATAAAATGTTCAAACACTGGCTGTAGTGTTAGATTTGCTCGTACGGTGTCTCTCCTCATGCGCGCTCCCACAACGGAGTGCGTTTAGAGCAGGCGGACGTTTTTCAACACAAACCCAGCGCTTCGTACACATGGTCAGGACAGAGACATGGCGAAACGTCCACCGGCAGGCTGGGGGAGATGGAGGAAGGGACGTGTTGGAAACCTTGCGGGTGATTTTTTTTTTTTTTAAATCACACACTTTGTTTGCTGATGTGTTCTGTTAAAACTCACTGTAAATACGGAAGTGAATGCGGTGCAGCAATGCATTTGGTTGGTTAGACTGAGTGTTTCAGTGCCAGAGACAAATTTGATTGATGAAATTGGTGGAAGTTGATGAGCATTGACCAAAATTGTGGGAAAGTTCTGGTGATTGGCTAAAGTTGCAAGGTTGCACAATAGTTGCGCTGATTGATTTCGCGTGAATTGATGCGATCACAACATCATGAAATCCTGGAGGGACTGATGTATACAGGGTGTACTGTATATTGTTTATAAACTCCTCTTGTAATAACTTTTAATACTTTATTTAAATTGTTTCACCCATGAAGGACCCAACAAGGGGGAAATGGGGAAAGGAGGGGTGGGGAGGGGAAAGCAAAGGGAGAGGAACAAACAAAGAAGACAAATAACAACTGAAACAAACAGAAGACAGACTCTTTCTTCCACTGAATAGGTTTCAACACCAGTCTGATATCTGTACCTGTTAAAGGAGAGAGAAAAAAAAAAAGCAAATTTAATAGAAACTATAAGATGATAATACCCCTTTTCAAATTTGGTACACCCTATAGTATGTAGTGCAACCTATAGTATGCTTTGTCAGTAGCATACTATAAAAGGTTGCACTGTATTGTGACTATAAGAGTTATTCTGTGAAGACCAAGCGTTGCTGCGGACATCTAGTAGAGCAATTACAATTCCCCCAGATTTGTGTGGTATGACAGTCTGAAGTCTGCTTTCTTGCTGGCTTTACAGCTAATTCCCCCATTGTTCTCTGCTGCTTTTAGTGCAGAAGTAGAAACACATACACCACCCCCTGCTTCACACAGACACACGCATGTCAGTGCATGTTTTAACAAACACATACACACATGCTTTTCTTTACTAATCAGCTCTATTGAATTCCAGTGACAATAGGCACTCATCCGCTGGCCACCCAAGCTGTGCATACACTCGCATACACATGCACCAGCATTGCCATATCATAGAGCCACTGTCTCTTTTTTCTTGTCTTTTTGTTGTGTTTTATGATTTTTTAAAAAAATAACAGATTCTGAAAAAGTAACCCAGCCACAGGGGGTGCACAAGCCAGTATACTCCTAGTGCTGGTCCCAAGCCTGGGTAAATGGGGAGGGTTATGTCAGGAAGGGCATCCGATGTAAAACCTTTGCCAAATCAAACATGTGGATCATGACAAATGAGACTTTCATACCGGATTGGTTGAGGCCCAGGTTAACAACGACCGCCACCAGTGCTGTTAACCAACAGGGTGCCGGCGGAAATTGGGCTACTGCTGGTCCAAGATCAGTGAGGAAGAGGGGGAAGGCGTGTTAAGAGGCAGTGAGAGAAAAGGAAAGGCAGGAGTGTGGAGGTGAGAGTAGGGACGTTAAATGTAGGGACTATGACTGCAAAAGGCAGAGAGTTGGCTGATATGATGGAGAGAAGAAAGGAAGATATATTATGTGTTCAAGAATCCAGAAGGAAGGGAAGCAAGGCTAGGAGCATTAGAGGGGGATTTAAACTGTTCTACCATGGTGTAGATAAGAAGAGAAATGGAGTAGGAGTAATCTTGAAGGAAGAGTATGTGAAGAGTGTTCAAAAGGTAAAGACGGAGTCAGACAGAATCATGAGTTTGAAGCTAGAAGTCAAAGGTGTGATGATGAATGCTGTCAGCGCATATGCCCCACAAGTTTGGTGTTAGGTAGAAGACAAAGAGGAATTCTGGAGTAAGTTGGATGAAGTGGTAGACAGTGGTGATTGGAATGGACTTTAATGGGCATGTAGGTGAAGGGAACAGAGGTGATGAGGAGGTCCTGGTAGGTATTGTCTTAAGGAGAGAAATGTGGAAGGGCAGATGGTTGTGGATTTTTCTAAAAGGATGGATATGGCTGTGGTGAACCCATACTTCAAGAAGAAAGAGGAACATAGGGTGACTTACAAGAGTGGAGGAAGGTGCACACAGGTGAACTACATCTTATGCAGAAGGAAAAATCTGAAAGAGATAAGAGACTGCAAGGTGGTGGAGAATGTAGCTAGACAGCATCGAATGGTAGTCTGTAGTATGACTGCAAAGCAAGAAGAGGAAAACAGTGAAGGCAAAGCCAAAGATTAAGTAGGGGAGATTACAGAAGAAAGAAGGTCACACAGAGTTCAGGAAGGAGTTGATACAGGCTCTGGGTGGTAGGGAAGAATTACCAGATGACTGGGAAAGTACAGCAAAAGTACTGAGGGAAACGGGTAGAAAGGTATGTGGCGGATCCAGTGGACAAAGAAAGGAAGACAAGGAGACTTGGTAATGGAGTGAGGAGGTGCAGGAAAGTATTCAAAGGAAGAGGTTAGCAAAGAAAAAGTAGGATAGTATAGGAGATGAAGAAAGTAGACAGGAGTATTTGGAATCTAGCCGCATGGCAAAGAGAGAGGTGGCAAAGGCAAAGGCAAAGGCATATAGTGAGTTGTATGAGAGGCTAAACACTAAGGAAGGAGAAAAGGAGTTGTATAGACTGGCTAGACATAGAGATCGAGCTGGAAAAGATGCACAGCAGGTTAGGTTGATTAAAGACAAAAATGGTAATGTACTAACAAATGACGAGAGTGTGTTGAGAAGGTGGAAGGAGAACTTTGAAGAGGTGATGAATAAAGAAAATAAGAGGAGGATGGATGAAAGAAAGATGGTGAACAAGGAAGTCCCGAGGATTTAGCAAGGCAGAAGTGAGTGCAGCTTTGAAGAGGATGAAGAATGGAAAGGCAGTTGATCCAGATGACATACTACCAGCGGAGGTATGGAGATGTTCTGGAGAGATGGCAGTGGACTTTTTAACCAAATTGTTCAACACAGTCTTGAAGAGTGAGAGGATGCCTGAGGAGTGAAGTGTTTTGGTATCAATTTTCAGGAACAAGGGTGATGCTCAGAGCTGTAGTAACTTCAGTTGGGCTGAAACGATTAGTCAATGTTGTCGATAATGTCGACAATAAAAATTTGTTGACGCAGATTTTTATTGTCGACAAATCATTTAATTTTAAAGTTTATATGCATGCCACAGAAATGTTCAGATGTAACTGCTATGCACAACTGGAACTGCTGCACGCAGTAGTGCCTCTGTTATCCGGCATGCATGAACAATTTCCAGCAAAGAAGAAGAGGAACACAGCATGGTGAAGTTAAAAGATTAAAAAAAAAAAAAAAAAAACCTCGAAGTGGAGCTAAAAAAAAGGCAGAGCCAAACTTTCTATAGTATGGGAACAGTCATCTCATCTTGAGGTCAGCACGCCTCAGTCGTCTCGTTCAGAGGTCAGTGCGCCTTAGTCATCTGTTTTTGAGCAAGAGACTCTAATGTTATTACCCCCAGAGCTGAACGCTCCCATGTTAGAGCCTGAGTTCGGAGCCTCTATGTCAGGGCTATTCAATTACAAAATCAGTTCGGCTACAAGTTGAAATCAAGCCATGTAACTGGGCCACACACGTTCAGAGATCTGTTGAATATGATAAATTTCAAACCAATATATATCAATATGATGAAAAATGGTCACTTTTTATTCATTGTCTTGGTTTTAAATGTGTGCTTGGCACATGACAAAGGCACATCAAAAGTGCATAAAAACACAATAACAGTGCTGGGGTTGAGCAGAACTTGAAATAGTATAAATATTTTTCCTCTTGAACAACAATTAAATAAATAGAATGAAAAAATACAGTTTTGTAAATAACCATTTTGGTCACATTTTACTCAGGCATATCTCAAACTGCATAAAAACTCAATGTGCATTGTTAGTAGCATTAACATTTGTTTTCCTTTTGAAATAAAATGTACTACATCCTGGTCATATCTGACCTTAGCACATCACAAAGTGTATTTAGCTGAATAAAAAATGAACTGTCAAACATTTCAGTGCACAACCCCCCACCCCAAGAAAAGATTGATAACATTAACAAACATTGCACAACCTGTCATAAATCACCCTTGACATGGGTGGATAGAAGACTCCAAACGTACACTGTGAGTTTGCACATTTAATAATGAAAAAACACAAAATATAACAAACACAAAAACTTATGAGGATTAGGCTGGATACAAAAGGGTTACAGCACAGAGGCTGAGGTGATAGAATGCCGGCGCATGGGGAACACCCGGAAGATACAAAATATACAATGAGACGGGGACTTCGTCTGAACATAGAGAGACATAGGAATAATGTCTAAATACCAGAAGGCTGCAGCGAGGAGTGAGCCACACAACAGTCCTTGAATAGGAGCAAACCACATGAAGGTCAGGTGTGGGTAACATGAGTGAGGAAATCAGGACAAATAATAAACAGGTGTGACAGCCCGTGCACGGATGTTTGACAGGAGGAAATGAACAATGGGACTGTCAAAATAAAAGCACATACCGAAAACCCAAAACAGAAGATACACAAGCAACCAACAACAACTAATGACATAAAGACAAAGACCAGATAACAGTAAATGATAAGACTGTTAAATGCAAAACAAAAGGAAACCAAGGTGAGGATGAGGGAGGCTATTAAACAACACAGGTATAAATAAAATACAAAACCAGAAAACCATGAGCACACAAATTAAAGGAATCAGACTAGTCATGACCAAACTAAGAATACAGGACATTTCATAAACAAACAGCAACAAATGATGACCCAAAGAGCAAAATACAGAAATGCATGAAATAACCAAACTAAGATAAAATAACAGGAAACTCAACACAACAACAAAAGGACAACTCAGATAACCAAATACACCGAACCTTACTAAATACAAAATAAACAGAGATGCAGAAATACAGAGAATGTCTTAAACAAATTTAAAGGCTGAACATGGCTCCCCACCCATGCTCAGTATTGTGACACATCCACTGTTGTGGTTTTTTTTTTTTTTTTTTTTTTTTTTTTTTTTTCTCTCGGCGCCACACCAGTCGGCTGCCTTTTGCAACAGCGGCTCGATTCCGAGTCTTTTTCCCTTCCTCTCTCTTTTGATCCGTCTTTTTTTTTCACCCCACTTATATCACGGACACACAGATCGTCCTAAATGTCTCCTGAGCCGGTGGACGGAGCCACTGTTTATAGCAGGATACGATACAGCAGAGAACAGCTGCTAGCATTCAACCGCCACCCGGTCCCATTGGAAAAACTCGACATACCGAGAGAACTGAGGCGAAAACGCCGCGGCTGCCGGGCTGGAGTAAGGCGGAGGACAAAAAATATAAGGTACAGACCCTCCCTTCCATCTGTTGTCATGGGAAATGTACGGTCGATACTGGGAAAGTTAGATGAGCTAGCGGCTATCTCCCGTTATGATAGCACATACCGGGAGTGCTCTCTCCTTTTGTTTACTGAGACGTGGCTAACTGAACTAGCAGCAGATGCTAACATTGAGCTGGAGGGTTTTCACATGATACGAGCTGACCGAACACCAGACAGTGGCAAGGCTAGGGGCGGTGGAGTGATAATGTATGTTAACAACAACTGGTGCAGACCGGGACATATCACTGTTAAACAACGACACTGCAGCAAAGACATTGAGTTGCTAGCTGTTAGCATGAGGCCTACATATCTCCCGAGAGAACACTCACACGTGATCTGCATTGTTGTTTATGCAAATCCGACGGCGAACGCTGGGACAGCACGTGACGTCATCCATTCAGTAACCAGCAGGCTGCAGACAGAACACCCAGATGCTCTTCTCCTCATCTCAGGCGATTTCAACCATGTTTCACTGTCTCCCATTCTACCCACGTTCACCCAGTATGTCACATGCCACACTAGAGACAATAAAACACTGGATTTATTCTACGCAAACACTAAGGAGGCGTACACCTCATCACAACTCCCCCCACTCGGGAGATCGGATCACAACTTGGTTCATCTCCGGCCGGTGTACAAACCCCTAGTGCACAGACAACCTCCGGCCATGCACACTGTGGAGTTATGGTCTGAGGCGACAATGGACACCCTAAAGGGCTGTTTTGAAGCCACCGCCTGGAAGCAGCTCTGCGATCCACATGGTGAGGACATCGATGGCCTCATTCACACCTTCACGGGCTACCTCAGCTTCTGTGTGGACAAATCCGTTCCCACCAAGACCATACGGCGTCACTCAAACAACAAACCCTGGATCAACCCTGAGATAAAAACACTTCTGAGAGAGAAGAAGAGGATCTTCAGGTCAGGGAACAGGGAGATGCTGAAGTCCGTACAGAGGGAGCTGAGGAGAAAGATCAGAGAAGGCAAGGACAGCTTCAGGAAGAAGATGGAGGACAAGCTGCAACAGAGCGACATCAGCGGGGTCTGGAGAAACCTCAAAACCATCTCGGGGCTCCAGAATACCTCCCCCCAGGCCACAGGGGGCAGGGAGTGGGCGAACAACCTGAATCTGTTTTTCAATAGATTTGACCAACCGCCCTCCCCCCTGACTGCACAACAACCACTGTTGCCTCTAAAGAAATCAAGTCCTGCTGCCCACTCCCCACTCCACCAACACCCCCCCACTCCCAACACACAGCCCCCCATCCTGACCCTGACCAGGACCCAGGTGAGGACGGAGCTGAGGAAGATCAAGGCGAGGAAGGCGCCGGGACCGGACGGCATCAGCGCAAAGCTCCTCAAGTCCTGTGCAGACCAGCTGTGTGGGATTGTGACGTATATCTTCAACATGAGCCTGAAACTGGGGAGGGTACCACAGCTGTGGAAAACATCTTGTGTGGTACCTGTACCAAAAACTTCCCACCCCAAAGACCTGAACAGCTACAGACCGGTGGCCTTGACGTCCCACTTGATGAAGACCCTGGAGAGACTGCTCCTTGCTCACCTCCGCCCCCTGGTGGAACCAGCGATGGATCCACTCCAGTTCGCCTACCAGCATGGCATTGGGGTGGAGGATGCGGTGATCTTCCTCCTTCACCATTCTCTGTCCCACCTGGAGAAGCCCGGGAATATGGTGAGGATCATGTTCTTTGACTTCTCCAGTGCTTTCAACACCATCCAACCGATGATCCTGAAGGACAAGCTGCTGCGCGCAGGGGTGGACCAGCACCTGTCATCATGGATCCTGGACTACCTCACGAACCGGCCTCAGTTTGTGAGAACCCGGGACTGTGTGTCCGACACGATCATCAGTAGCACGGGGGCCCCCCAGGGAACGGTGCTGGCTCCCTTCCTGTTCACTCTTTATACTGCGGACTTCTCACACAACACAACACACTGCCATCTACAGAAGTTCTCTGATGACTCTGCGATCGTTGGCCTCATCTCCAATGGAGATGAAGCTGAGTACAGAGGGCTTATCCAGGACTTCGTGGACTGGTGCCATCGGAACTGCCTCCAAATCAACGCGAGGAAAACTAAGGAGCTGGTGGTGGACTGCCGCAGGCATGGGCAGCCCCTCACAGTACCAGTAAATATACAGGGAACAGACATCGAGATGGTGACATCCTATAAGTACCTGGGTATTCATCTGAACAATAAACTAGACTGGTCACACAATACTGATGCACTCTACAAGAAGGGACAGCGCAGGCTGTTCCTGCTGAGGAGACTCAGGTCTTTTGGTGTACAAGGGGCGCTGCTGAAGTCATTCTATGACACGGTGGTGGCATCAGCCATCACTTTTGGAGTGGTCTGCTGGGGCAGTGGCATTACTGCAGCCGATAGGAAGAGACTGAACAAACTGATTAAGAAAGCTAGCTCTGTCCTGGGGCAGCGCCTTGATCCGATGGAGGAGATAGGAGAGAGAAGGACGGTGGCTAAACTGTCATCTCTGCTGGAGTCCGAGTTCCACCCTATGCAGGACATACTGAATGCACTGAGGAGCTCATTTAGCAGCAGACTACATCATCCCAGGTGCACAACCGAGAGGTTTCGTAGGTCCTTCCTACCAACGGCTGTCAGACTGTACAACCTAAGCAGGGCTGCTCGCAGAGATAGCAAAAAGACGTAACAAACTAATAGTTTTTTGAATGCAAAAGATGCAATAGACTTACACAATGGTCCCCTCCGGCATACAACTAGGAACTTACCGGTCGCTATGGAGGGTGAGAATATGTATGGGCACATAATCATACCATGTAGGATAACTAAGTAGACGGTTATGCTGTTTCATTCCATCTAGCAACAATGCTCTGCACTGTGTGTGTTTATATATTTACATATTTATTCCATCTAGCTACAATGCTCAGCACTGGGTGTGTTTATATATTTATATATCTACATATTATTCCATCTAGCTACATTGCTCCGCACTGTGTGTGTTTATATACTTGCATATTTATTCCACCTAGCTGCAATGCTCCGTACTGTGGGTGTTTATATATTTACATATTTATTCCATCTAGCTACAATGCTCTGCACTGTGTGTTCATATATTCATATATTTGTTCCATCCAGCTACAATGCTCTGCACTGTGTGTCTGTGTGTGTGTGTATATATATATATTTTATAGTAATACGTACATATGTATATTAGCTGCTCTTGCTTGCTTGTTTTTTTTTTTTTCTTGCCTTCTGATTGTTGCTCTGAGTGTTGCTGTCCCTGTGCTGTTGCAATCCTGGAATTTCCCCGTTGTGGGACTAATAAAGGCTTATCTTATCTTATCTTATCTTATCTTTTGTTTAAATCACCATATGTATGAGTAGGAACCTCTTTTTATAACTACACATTCCATTACACACGTATCAGTCAACCAAAAATTTCTAGTAGAGTTAAGGATGCAAAAAGCCCTCACTTAAAAACTTGAGTAATGACTTCAGTCTTGAAGGTTTGAGTTTTTTCTCCAAAATTTATAACAATTTTTTTTTATAGTTTTCTACTTTTCTCTGTAAATTTATCTAAATTTGAAACCATTTTCCTCAAATTTGTAATTTCCTCTTGTAAAATTGACTTTTCTCGTACATTTGAGACTTTATTATAAATTTGTGGATTAGTTTATGGCTAATTTTTGTATTTTTTTTTAAATAAAATGACTGTTTTTGTCATAAACCCCCTGTGCGCACTACAATTGCGCACGGTGGAGAGAAGGAAGAATGAGGATTTAACCACAGGGTTTCACCAAACACACATTTACTGACGTAAACAGTTCAGGTACAGACGAACACGTTAGTCAAAATATAACGAGGAAGCGATCGGAGAGCGGGGAGGACAACAGGATGTTGAACTACTTGGGGGAACGTAAACTGGGCCACAGCCTAAGCGTAGCAGTTTGCTGTGGAAAGAAACGCCACCAGAAGCACAGCAGAATACTGCAAGGGAAGAAGCGCTTCTGGTTCAGCGTAGCAGTGAACCACAGAGAGAAACGCAAACAGTTTACTCACAAGTAAAACAGTCCCGAAGGTCCAATACTTCCAGCGAGTGTAATCCAGATATCCTTCAATGACGTGACGGTCACACCACGGAAGTCGAGAGTGTGACTCGTACAATGAACCAGCGGTGTTTGTCCAGCAGAAGGCTGCTTCATACAAACACCGCTGGCCTCACAAATAGGCAGCACCTGGGCGAGGATAATTACCAGGATAAGGAACAGCTGGTAGAATTACTGAGAGCGAGGGGGCATGGTAGGACCGACAGACTGTCAGCAGCGTGGGAAAAAGATCAGAGGCTGATTAACAGCTGCCGGTCAGGCAGTGGTTAAGGATGAGAAAATATACAAAGTGCACATACACAGTAGCACCAAAAAAACCCCAAAGCGATTGAGACCAAGCTGGGGAAAGCCAAGCTGGCTTGGCTCATGACAGAGCCCCCCCTCGAAGGGGTGGTCCCCAGACACCCCAGGTAACAACAACCCCCCCCCCCCCCCGACAGGAGCAACAACAACAAACAACACGAACTCGGGTGGGAGGTAGGGGGAACAGGGAGGAGGGAACACAATACCCCGCCCAGGATCTATGATTACCCCCCCCAAGTCCACGGGTGTTGGGGCTCAGGAGGCCGCCCAGAGTCCCAGGCCCAGCAGAAGGCCCAGTGGATGGTGTCTGGCATCCGGCGGCCTGCCGAGAAACAAGGGCCACCTGACCCGAGGAGTCAGTTCTTCTGGTGGCCGGCCAATGTTGCTCAGCCACCAGGACTGAAGGGGTGAAACAGGAGGCGGCCTGCCCACCGGAAGACTGACTGATGAGTACCCGGACCGGAGAGAGGGAACTTCCATGGGGTCCTTCAGGTAGTCCGCGGTGGCACCCGTGGTGGCCCCTGACCGGCCGGCTCCACTGCGCCCACGATGGACTCCAGTGGGAGCCTAACTGCATCCATGGTGACCTCCGGCTGTGGCTCTGCCGCATCCATGGTGGCCCCTGCCCGGGCCGGCTCCACTGCACCCACGGTGGACTCCAGTGGGAGCCTAGCTGCAACCGTGGTGGCTTCCAGCTGAGACTCAGCTGCACCCACGGTGGCCTCTGGCTGAGGCTCAGCTGCACCCACAGTGGCCTCCGGCTGAGGCTCAGCTGCACCCACGGTGGACCCCGACCCAGAGCGTGGTGTCCATGATGGGTCTGGGCAGGAGTGCAGCACCCAAGTTGGGCTAATCCTGAGCTGTAGTGTCCACGAGGGTCCAAAGCCACCTTGCTGGACCCAGAGCATTGCGGCCTGTGGAGGAGACCACATGATGACCTCAGACCTCCGGAGAGCTGGACCCGCAAAATCATCGGGCGGTGAGGCTGGCTCCACGAGGACCCCTGGAGATGGTGGTTCCTCTCTGGCGACCCTAGAAAGTGGCTCAGAAGTGGGAAAAGAAACAGGGTCATTAGGGTCGCCGGCAGTGGCAGAGCCCGGTGAGGGAAGTTCAGACACAGCTGTGCGCTGCGCCTGACTCTCCCCACCTAGTGCCAGGCAAGATCTCTCCAACACTGTGATCAGAAAAACCAGAGAGAGTACTTGCCTGAGCCCGAGCTCCACCGCAGTCCAGGACTCCATCGATCCTGGTGATGAATCCTCAGGCACGGCCTCCAGGAGGACCAGCTCAGGCTCCCAGTCCGCAGCAAACGGCTTAGCAGCTGGCAAGATGGTGTTGGCAGTCCTGTTGTCCACCTGCAGCAGCTCCAATGCTGGGGATTCCTCTGGCGAGGCTGCAGGGGGGACCTCCCCGTGCTGGCTCCGGGCAGGAATCATCCGAAGCCACTGGCTCCTCCACCATCTGTTGGCCCTGACCCTGGGCTGACAGGCCCTCGGGGTGAATTGGAGGAGACACGGAGAGGGGAAAAAATGGGTTAGTGCGTGCAGCTGGGGGAGAGGACCCAGCATACTGCTTATGCTGGGCCCCTCATTTGGGAGACAGGCAAGATTCAGCGTCATTAGCTGGTAAACAATGAAGAAATACTTGCCTGTCCTCCCGGTCATCATTGTTCCCAGCTGCAGGCAGGAGACAATCCTCCCTCTCTGTGTCCATGGTGACTTGGGCCCCATCAGAAGCTTGTGGAGGAGCTGTCTCCACAACGATGGAGGAAGGTGTTACCGGGGTGGACTCGGCGGACCTCACGGCAGTTGGAGGGCAGAGGGCTGCCGAAGGCGACGAGGAGTTCTCCCGGTGTCTCCTAACTGGTGGGTTGGTGTTGGCAGTCCTGGTCCTATGACGCTCCTCCTCAACCCAGCGGTTGACTGTGGCGAGCAGGTTCACCCACTCCTCGTCAGATGGTACATTCAGGGTCAGCGTAGGTGTAGGATATGAGACCCTCACCGCCGGTGAAGTGCGTCCGTGGACCTCCCTCTCTCGGCGCTCCTCCTCGACCCGGCCATTGAGCACAGCGAGCATAGCCGACCATTCCTCGTCCACCAATGCAGCCGCAGAGGGACCTCTCCGTGCTGGCTCCCGGAAGGAATCATCCGCAACCACCGACTCCTCCATCATCTGGCAGCTCGGTTCTCGGACTGGTAGGTGCTCAGGAAGTGAAGGAGGAGGCACAGAGAGGGTAGAAAGGGAGTTATTTGCTACAGCCGGTAGGGGGAGCCCAGCGGACTGCTGTGACTGAGCCCCTCTCCCGGGAGACAAACAAGGTTTATTATTGTCATAATGAGAATGGGGGGAGAAAAAACACTTGCCTGTCACCCGGCCCTTGATGTTAACTGCTGCAGCTGGCAGGCTGTCATTCCGCTCTGTGTCCATGCTGAAACAGCCCCTTCAACAGGAGGAGGAGGAGCCTGCTCCATGGCAACAGAGGTGGCCTTTCCCAGGATGACTTCAACGGACCTCACAGCTGCCGGAGGGATGATGGCGGCTGACAGAGGAAAGGGCCTCTCCCAGCACTTCCACGCGGAATGACACTGTCCTTGCTTTGCTGGGTTGGGTTTGGCGTGAGCGGGAGTGAAGAGCTGGTGGGGAACAGTCTCAGTGGCGTCCTGGGAGCACCCTCCCCTGGGCACGAGCCTGGTCTTTTTCGGGGATTTCCTCTCCCTCTGTCCGTACTCACGTCAGAGCACTGCCAGCTGGGAAATCTGCTCAGCTCCCTCGGGATGTTCGGAGAGCTGGGGGCATCGCTGGACCTCTGCCTCCGCCAGTTTAACATACCACATGACATCTGCTGGAGTGGAATATTCGTTCGCCATGGATATGAAGCCGTCATTGGAGGCATTCCCAGCCGAGACTCCTCGGATAACGCCGGCCCCACGACATCTCCAACCCAGGTAAGCCCCAGCAAGTAATGCAAAAAAAAAAAATAGAAAAGGGATGTGTGGGTGAACCCGCTAAATCCTTTTTAGGGGCTGGTTCATTCTGTCATAAACCCCCCGTGTGCACTACAATTGCACACGGTGGAGAGAAGGAAGAATGAGGATTTAACCACAGGGTTTCACCAAACACACATTTATTGACATAAACAGTTCAGGTACAGACGAACACGTTAGTCAAAATATAACAAGGAAGCGATCGGAGAGCGGGGAGAACAACACGGCGTTAAACTACTTTTGGGAATGTAAACTGGGCCACAGCCTAAGCGTAGCAGTTTGCTGCAGAAAGAAACGCCACCAGAAGCACAGCAGAATACTGCAAGGGAAGAAGCACTTCTGGCTCAGCGTAGCAGCGAACCACGGAGAGAAACGCAAACAGTTTACTCACAAGTAAAACAGTCCCGAAGGTCCAATACTCCCAGCGAGCGTAATCCAGATATCCTTCAACGACGTACCAGTCACACCACGGAAGACGAGGGTGTGACTCGTACAATGAACCAGCGGTGTTTGTCCAGCAGAAGGCTGCTTTATACAAACACCACTGGCCTCACAAAAAGGCAGCACCTGGGTGAGAATAATTACCAGGATAGGGAACAGCTGGTAGAATTACTGAGAGCGAGGGGGCATGGTAGGACCGACAGACTGTCAGCAGCGTGGGAAAAAGATCAGAGGCTGATTAACAGCTGCCGGTCAGGCAGTGGCTAAGGATGAGAAAATACACAAAGTGCACATACACAGTAGCACCAAAAAAAACCCAAAGCGATTGAGACTGAGCCAGGGAAGGCCAAGCCGGCTCGGCTCATGACAGTTTTTTAATATAAATTTGAAACAGATTGTTGTAAAATTTTGACTTTTTTCCTTATACAATTTATACTTTTGACCATAATTTTGCAGAGCCACAACAGAACAATAATTACCTCCGCCAAGGAGGTTATGTTTTCATCGGCGTTGGTTTGTCTGTCTGTCTGTCTGTCTGTCTGTTTGTTAGCAAGATAACTCAAAAAGTTATGGACGGATTTTCATGAAATTTTCACAGATTGTCAGAAATAGGGTATCCTACAGATGATTAGATTTTGGTGGTGATCCGGATCACCGTCCACAAGAAAACTGCCATTACGCAAAATGCCATTTTCGTGAATAACTACTAAACCACTAATCCTGTGGCCGGCACACATTGTGGGCTCACGCTGCCACAGAGACAGGACTGAATGTGTATTGTGGGGTGTCACGTCTGCAAGGACTAAGCACTCGAATCTACAGGAGGTAACAAGGAAGTGTGAGATTTGTCTCTTTGTCCCACAGAAGACGCCCCGGAGGGTTTTCCGGTTCATCAGGAAATGAGAGACAATGGTGAAGCTTCAAGGGGATGCTTTGTAACTGTATGTTGACTGAAGACACCATGTGACTTGAATTCTGATGCTGGAAATGTATAAAAGGGGGTTGAAGTATGACTCTTTCTCTTTCCTGCTTTGAGAATGCTAGAAGCTGCGTTCTGTCAAATAAAGCTGGTTTTATGACTAAAACTCAGCCTCGTTATTTGAGCATGCTTCTATACTGGTGACCTACGACGGAGAATGAGCAGACAGAATTCTCCCGAGCGGGGCTCGGTGGAAGCCAGCCTGATGGCCGCCTCCATGATCCGGCTGCCCGATTTCTGGCAGCACAGCCCGCGCTCATGGTTTAGCGCAATCGAGGCGCAGTTCAACCTCCGGAGAATCTCCAACGATGACACAAGATTCTACCACGTGGTAGCGAAGCTGGACAGCGACACGGTCCAGAGAGTGGAAGATCTGGTTAATCATCCACCAGACAGCGACAAGTACAGCGCATTGAAGGACGCGCTGATCAGCCATTTCACCCCCTCAGTCCAACAACGAGCAGAGGGGCTCCTGGCGCTGACGGAGGCCGAAAACGATAGACCTGCGGACCTGATGGTGAAGATGCTGCAGCTCAAAGCCTCTGAGGATGGCGAATTCATTTTCGCCCACCTTTTCCTTCGAACCCTACCACCAGCAGTGAGAGTGGCCCTGGCAGAGTCACCCCGATTGGCCAGGCGAGACTACCATGGGTTGAGCAAGGAGGTGCAGAGGTTGGTCGACGCCCACAAGCGGAACGCGGTCTCGGCCGCGGCGGCCAGTCCAGGAACGGCATCCGGACACAGTGCGGGTACAGCGGCCGCGGCGCCAGACGCACCAACGACGGCGGCGATAGGAGCCAGACGACGCGGAGCGGAGAACGACTCGTGCTTCTACCACCGCCGTTTTGCAGAGAGAGCGCACAGGTGCGTCCCACCGTGCAATTTTAAGCGCCAGGGAAACGCCAAGACCGAGGGCCGGTAGCAGCTGCGACCCTCGGCAACGAGAACAGGCTGCTTTACCTGACGGATGCACGCTCGGGGAAACAGTTCCTCGTGGACACGGGCTCTCAGCTGAGCTTCGTCACACCCACCTACGCGGAACGGCTCTCGCCTTCTAAAGCCCCCTGGGTGTCAGTGTCAGCAGCGAACGGCTCCACGATTAAAACGTTTGGTGAGAGGACCATGCTTCTGTCCTTACAGGGCCGTTCACTTGAGTGGACATTTATTGTAGCAGCAGTCAGTTTCAACATGTTAGGGGCTGATTTTTTGTGCTCACATGGTTTATTGGTTGACCTTGCTAATAGACGTCTGATTAATGCACTGTCCTTTCATTCTATTCCCTGCACAGCTCGGGTGGCCCCGCCAACTGCACATGCCAGCGTCTCAGCTGCGGGTGGTAAGTTTCACACTCTGCTTGCTCAGTTTCCAGCACTCACAGTCCCCACGTTTTCAGCAACGGTGGCCAAACATGGGGTAGAACATTTCATAACGACCACAGGCCCTCCCGTGTTTGCAAAGGCTCGGCGCTTGGACCCAGCTAAACTGGCCATCGCGCGCGAGGAGTTCACTAATCTGGAAAAACTGGGCATTGTTAGACGTTCCAAGAGCTCTTGGGCTTCGCCGTTACACATGGTCCCAAAAGCTGACGGCTCGTGGCGACCTTGCGGTGATTTCCGCAGGTTGAACAACGTTTCAGCTCATGACCGCTACCCGATTCCGCACATTCAGGATTTTTCTGTCCATTTGGCGGGGGCGCGCATTTTTTCTAAAATAGACTTGGTGCGTGGCTTTCACCAGGTGCCAGTGCGCGCGCAGGATGTACCCAAAACAGCGGTCATAACGCCTTTCGGCCTTTTTGAGTTCTTGCGCATGCCTTTTGGCCTCAAGGGGGCCGCGCAGACTTTCCAACGCATGATGGATGCAGTTTTACGCGACCTGCCTTTCGTGTTCGTTTATTTGGACGATATTTTGGTAGCCAGCGCGTCCAAAGGTGAACATGAAAAACACCTCACAGCAGTTTTCCAGAGGTTGGCAGAGCACGGGTTAATAGTTAACCCAGCGAAGTGTCAGTTTGGGGTGGCGCAGATTGATTTTTTGGGACATCGCGTTTCGGCAGAGGGAGCAGTTCCCCTTCCAAATAAAGTGCGTGCCATAACGGATTTTCCGCAACCTCAAACGGTCAAGGCGCTTCAGGAGTTTCTAGGGATGGTTAATTTTTACAACCGTTTCCTCCCAAGCGCAGCACGACTCATGCAGCCATTGTACACCGCGTTAAAAAAACAAAAGCCCGCAAATAAAGTTGAATGGTCTCCGGAGTGGGAGCGCGCTTTTGCCCAGGTCAAATCAGCCCTGGCAAACGCAGTTTTGTTAGCGCACCCAGTTCCAACGGCCCGCATGGCGCTCACCACTGACGCTTCCGATGTAGCGGTGGGGGCAGTAGTTGAACAGTTTGTGGCAGGTACCTGGCAACCCCTCGCGTTTTTCAGCAGGACCTTGCGCGATAGTGAACGGAAATACAACGCGTTTGACAGGGAGCTTTTGGCCCTACACTTGGCCATCCGTCATTTTCAGTTCTGGTTAGAGGGGCGACGTTTCACCGCTTTTGTGGATCATAAACCGCTAACGTTTGCGATGGCCAAAATTTCAGAACCCTGGTCAGGCCGGCAACAAAGGCAACTAGCCGCCATATCGGAGTTCACTACTGATATTCAGCATGTCGCGGATAAACACAATGTTGTAGCAGACTGCCTCTCGCGGGCAGTAGCACCGCCAAGCCCCATAGGGGCAGACTCTGTAGCCATGGCCGCGGGCCCGGGCAGTGACGCGGGAGCGCGCGCAGCCCCGGTCTGTGTTGGGTTAGATTATGCAGCTATGGCTGCGGAGCAGGTTAACGACGCGGACGTGCGCGCGCTCCAGTCTGGACCAACAGGGTTAAGGCTGGAGCACAGGGTGCAACAAAACGGTATGCCCCCGCTAATCTGCGATGTCTCCACGGGACGGCCCCGCCCTGTGGTGCCAACCGCGTGGCGTCGCCGTGTTTTTGACTTGGTCCATTCTCTCGCGCACCCGGGGGTGCGCGCATCGATTAAGTTGGTGGGGGAGAAATTTGTTTGGCCCGGGTTGCGCAAACAGGTCAAGGAATGGGCAGCAGCCTGCGTAGCGTGTCAGCGAGCTAAAATACACAGACACACTAAGGCCCCGTTAGAACCTTTCCACATCCCCGCTAAGCGTTTTGATCATGTGCATATTGACCTGGTCGGCCCGCTTCCGTTATCACACGGGCACACACACCTTTTGACGATGGTAGACCGCACCACGCGCTGGCCAGAGGCGGTTCCTCTGGCATCAACCACAGCGGAAGAAATTGCGCGAACATTTTTAGCAGCATGGGTTGCGCGTTTTGGTGTACCGTCGGACATAACGTCCGACAGGGGTCCCCAATTTATTTCCGAGCTGTGGTCATCGACGGCCCGCAGCTTAGGGGTGAAGATTCATCGCACCACCGCGTATAACCCCCAGGCTAATGGTTTATGCAAACGCTTTCACAGGTCATTGAAAGCAGCCCTCAGAGCGTCGCTAACGGATACAAATTGGGTAGACAAACTTCCATGGGTTTTATTAGGGTTGCGTTCTGCACCTAAGGAAGATTTGCATGCTTCCCCGGCTGAATTAGTTTTCGCCCAACCGCTTCGTTTGCCCGGGGAATTTCTTCCTGATAATCCCGCACCTAGTGGCCCCCCCGCTCAGCCGTGGCAGAGCGGCTCAGGAGCAAACACACTTCCTGGCCCAATCCATCACAGTTTCCCACACGTTTTTGTGCCCAAAGCTTTAAAAAATGCAGAGTTTGTTTTTGTTAAACATGACGCCCAGCGTCCAAGTTTGCGGCCGTTTTACGACGGACCGTTTCGAGTGCTGGAGACCGGGCAGAAGCATTTTCTGCTTGATTTAGGGGGCAGACGGGAGCTGATTTGCATTAACAGACTCAAACCCGCTTTTGTTCTGGCTGACGAGGAGGTGCAGCTCGCGAGGCCCCCCCGCTGGGGCAGGCCACCGAGGGGACATTCTCCAAAGTCTTCACAGAGAGGTGCTAACGGCTTTAATCCACAGGTGCAGAGAGACGTTGCAGGTGCAGCCAAGCCAGGTTGCAGCAGATTCGGCAGAAGATTAAAACCTAGGCAGTTGGTGGATTGATTAGCGATGTATGGAGTGCTTTGTGTTTTTCTTTTTGTTATGCCATTTAGATTTTGCCTTACTAGACGTGTGGGGGGGGTAGTGTGGCCGACACACATTGTGGGCTCACGCTGCCACAGAGACAGGAATGAATGTGTATTGTGGGGTGTCACGTCTGCAAGGACTGAGGACTCGAATCTACAGGAGGTAACAAGGAAGTGTGAGATTTGTCTCTTTGTCCCACAGAAGATGCCCCAGAGGGTTTTCCGGTTCATCAGGAAATGAGAGACAATGGTGAAGCTTCAAGGGGATGCTTTGTAACTGTATGTTGACTGAAGACACCATGTGACTTGAATTCTGATGCTGGAAATGTATAAAAGGGGGTTGAAGTATGATTCTTTCTCTTTCCTGCTTTGAGAATGCTAGAAGCTGCGTTCTGTCAAATAAAGCTGGTTTTATGACTGAAACTCAGCCTCGTTATTTGAGCATGCTTCTACAACCCTATCATTGTCAATCCAATTGCTTGTCATATGTTTTCATGGTCAAGGAATCTGAAAACGTACACACAAACACTGTATGGGGGGAACTGTGGCGTTAAACCGCCATTACGGAAAATGCCATTTTCGTCAATAACTACTGAACCACTAATCCTATCATTGTGAATCCAATTGCTAGTCATATGTTTTCATGGTCAAGGAATCTGAAAACGTACACACAAACACTGTATGGGGGGAACTGTGGTGCTTGGTGGAGGTCTGCGCTCTCCCAGTGCTTTTCTAGTTTAAGTCTGATTTCAAAGAAAAAAAATAATAAAATTGCATTTAATGACAGAAATTAAATTACCAATGCTGCAGTTATTTCTGTTATAATGTTTCTATATATTTATAGTTTTTTAGAACTCTCCTCATCAACCAGACAGCAGTAAAACCTCCCTTATTTTGAAATCCAAATGTTGGCAGGTTTAGTTTGTCTAAAGGCTGTTGATGGATTAAAGTTCCTGTTACCAGTGGGTTAAAGCCACCATAAATGCCTCCACTGCTTACATACCTCTTCTGCCTTTTTCCACATTTAAAGTACTTTAATAAGCTCATGCTTCTCTCGGACAGTTACTCTAGCGAGACACTGGCTGCCGACTGGAACGGTCACGCGGGCGGGGTGCTTCTGAACTCCGCGCGGATGATGGTCTTGCACGTTGTTCGTGTGCACGCTTGTGGATCGTCATTCCTTCATATTTTTTTCTTATATTTATATTTCCTTGATTTGGCCTGGGCCCACGGGCCACTCAGAGATTGGTTGTGGACCGCATGTGGCCCGCGGGCCGCTAATTGAATACACCTGCTCTATGTTATTATTTTCTGAGGTCAAGGGTCCTTTGTTATCTGTCCCTCATTATCTGTGGACCCGTTCTGCTCTCTGATCTGGTGATCCTGGGACTCTAGGAGATCATCCAACTGGTTATGTTCGGGAGGCCCATGAACTGGGTTAGGCCCCCCGACCTGCTTTGTTCTCTGGTCCAGTGGTCTAGGGACTCTGGTAGACCACCTGATGTGCTTTGTGCTCTGGTCTAGGGTCCCATGGACTTGGACAGGCTCCCGACCTGCCTTGCTCTCTGGCCCAGTGGCCTTGGAACTCTGGAAGACCACCTGACACGTTTTGTGTTGGACTTTGCTGGGGAGGGAGTTTGTTTCGGCCCACCTGACCTTTTCCCCCACTACCCACCCTTTGAGGATTTTGGGGTTTTCTTTATTTTCCCTCTTATGGGTGTTACCCTTGTGTTGTCTGGGATTCTACCCTTAAAGGGGGAGTACTGTAGTGTTCTGGACAGGTCTGCAGCCCCTGTCCATGCTTTATGTTCCCTTTTGACCCATTTATCATGCTTTCCCTCTGTGTTTGTACAGCCCCCCTGTCCTGTGCTGCCCGATGGCCTTGATGGTGCTCACCTGTTCTGTATTGTCTTGTTTGCTCCCCCTCTCTATATACGTATGTGCATTTTCAGTCTGTGTTCTTTGCTGCGTCCTTATCTTAACTCTGTTGACCTCGCTATTATTTATACCACAGTTTGGATTATTACTATTTTTTCACTCCACTCTGTTTGGATTATTATTTTATTTCACTTCTGCCCTCGTGCAGCGTTTGTTTTCTGTTTTGTAATAAATCATGGTTTACCAGATTCACCTGGCAAGTGGGTTCTCCCCTCCTTCTTTGCCCCGGAGGGGCAGACCCTTCTATAACATATAAAGTAAAAAATGAAACAATAACAGAAAACCACCTGCCCAGGGTAGGTGGTGGGAGCACCGGGCCAGGTGGGTCACTGTTTATTATTCTTTTAAATTTCTTTCATGTTATTCCTACAAAACAAATGTAGTCACCAAAATCACCATTAGAAACCAAATTCAAGAAGTCCCCCCATAAAGTTTCTTTTCCCTTTTCTTAAATTTGTAACTTCAAATCTATATTTTTCTCTCTTTTTTCTTTTTTAATTGCAGCATCCTGTGACAAACCTGTCACATTCCCAGGCAATATTGCTACTGTCCTTTCTCCTAAATTTGGGAACTTCCTTTAAAAAAAAAAAATAAATAAATAAAAAAAAATCTGAACTTTTTCTTGAAAATTTTATTTATTAAATTCTTTTTCTCAAATATTTAAAATTTTGGGCTGTATTTCATCCATTACCTTCATATTAATTGTAAATTGTGTAGAAAATTAAATATGTTTAATCCTTACCATCAAATTGCACCTTCATTTTATAAATCTGCTACCTCCCACTGTAAATCTCTACAGTAAATTTGTGTTTAAAAATTGAAACTTCTTCTTTTCTTTCTTTTAATTAAATCTGTGGCAGTCTTTTGTAAATTTAGAACTTAAGAAACAACCCCCCCCCCCCCCACACACACACACACAATGTCCAAAACAACACATAGTCACATGGGGCTAACCACAGTCCAAAGCTCAAAAACAGGATTGTGGTGGGTTGGGTGGTCTTCCTTTGTCCCAAGACCACCGGACCAGAGAACAAGGCGGATTTGGGGGCCTACAGGGGTCCATGGCTCCCCAGTCCGCTATCCATGGTGGGTCTGGCAGCCTACCAAAGTCCCTAGGCCTCCGGACTATAAACCAGGAGGGTGAGGGGCGCTGAGCTTGGGGCACAGCAACAAAGGAGTTCCTAAATCTAAGAACTGCAACAAGGGAGCCTTCAATTCTGGAAGGAGCAACGGTGACACACTGACCTCAAAAGCAGCGGATAAGAACCCCCCCGGCCTCTGAAACGCCTGGCAGAGCGGACTGCTCGACCACTAGATTGATGGGTGGGGCAGACTGCTCGATTTCTAGGACTGTGACGGGTGGGGTGGACTGCTTGCCCTCAGGAACTGCGATGGGTGGAGCAGACTGCTTGCCCTCAGGAACTGCAATGGGTGGAGCAGACTGCTTGCCCTCAGGAACTGCGATGGGTGGAGCAGACTGCTTGCCCTCAGGAACTGCGAAGGGTGGAGCAGACTGCACAATCTCTGGAACAATGACGGGTGGGGCAGACTGCTCACCCTCAGGAACTGCGACGGGTGGAGCGGACTGCTCGCCCTCAGGAACCGTGATGGGTGGAGCAGACTGCTCACCCTCAGGAACTGTGATGGATCAAGCGGACTGCTTGCCCTCAGGAACTGCGACGGGTGGAGTGAACTGTTTGCCCTCAGGAACTGTGATGGATGGAGCAGACTGCTCACCCTCAGGAAGTGCGATGGGTGGAGCAGACTGCTCACACCCAGGAACTGCAATGGGTGGAGTGGACTGCTCACCCTCAGGAACTGCGACGGATCGAGCGGACTGCTTGCCCTCAGGAATTGCGACGGGTGGAGTGAACTGCTCACTCTCAGGATCTGCAATGGGTGGAGCGGACTGCTCGACCTCGGGAAGTGCGACGAGTGGAGCAGACTGCTCGACCTCTAGGACAACTGGTACAGGTCCACCGACCTCTGGAACGATGGGTGAAGCGGACTGCTTGACCTCTGGAATGACGACGGGTGGGGGTCCCCCAACTTCTGGAACAGCAGGTTCCACCATCACACCTGCTCTTGTTTATGTGTTGTGCAAGGCAAAGACAGTTCAACTGTGTGATGAGCTGAAGACAGCACAAGGTTGGGTGTGTTGTGTAAATATTTTCAATCTGGGGGCAGAGCTCTGTGAGGACACCTGAGTCTTTCCAATTGGAGGCAGTCTGGCAGTTGAAGAAGAAAAACAAGAAGAAGATGATGATGATGATGATGATTAGGGGAAATAACAATGGGTCTTCTGGCACACCAAGTTGTATGACAGGGGTGCCCAACCAGTTGATGGCGATCGGTTGGTCGATCTTGAGATGCTTATAGGTTGATCGCAAATGTGTGCCTCGCTGTGACCACCAACTTTGCTGCACTGTCAAAGTGACTGAACATGTCAATGTTGCGTACGCGCTGAGTGACATCATATGTCGTGCGCAAGCACACCCATCGCATAGAGACCTGACTACTGAGGTTAAAAAGTCATGTCCTGCTAGAAACTGGTCAGCCTGCCACCGGAGCATGCTTGCTCAGCCATTTTTCTTGGTTTGGTATACAGCTGCTTTCTGCCAATGCAAAATGTCACCAGCAGACCAAGCATAGCTATTTCAAACAGAACCATCCACACAAAACATCTCATCACACCCCCGTATGCAGGTCCAATGCATTGGCTGCAAGCAAACAGTGCTGTTTCTTCCACCAACCCAAAGCACCATGCTGAATGAGCAGTCAGGCTACAGTCGTGTGAAAAAATTTGGACACCCTGTGTGTGTGTGTGTTTTTAACATATTTGGACATATGGATATTTAATATCAACATTAAAAATACTTGGAGATTCATGTAATACAAGTAAACAATTAAAAATGAATTAAAGACTTTTTTCAAATTTTCTGTAAAATGTAATTCTAAACAAATAGTGAGGAATAAATTAGGCCACCCCCATCCTTTTTAGGACACCCCACATTCATTCCCACTTACAATGGTTAAAATAAATGTTAAAAAATGCAAATAAAAGCAAAAACGGTTAGACATAGATATGTGAACATTTCTTAATAAAGAAATGAATATTTAATGAGGTGTCCTAATTTTTTCACAGGACTGTATGTGTGGAGGTTTTATTCAGTCATAACGCCGAGAGCATTTCCCTCTGATATGAGAGCACAGGGTCCAAAAACGTTGTTTTATTCACTCAGTTTTTTCCATGGCATGGACAGCTTGGTGACCTGGATCCCTCTCAGCATGCCACATGGACAAATAAAGGGCAGGACAGGTGGGGACATGTCCCCAAACCTGGAAAGGAAAAAACTGTTCCACCCTAATGATCATAATTCCTTCCATATCAAGTTACACAACTGAACAAAATGCATTTGAAGCACCACTCAGCAGGAGTGTGGGTTTTTTTCTTTAAAATTTGCAGCTTTTCTTATAAAGTTGTCAGTTTTTCCTCATTAATTTACTACATTTATTTGTAAATTTACAACTTTTGTAAATTAACTACTTTTTGCATCTTACATTTGAAACTTTTTCTTGTAACTTTTTACCTTTTTGACGAGTAGATCTTCTGATGTTGAAAAATCTAAAAGCAGATCTCAAATGTAAAAAATGTTGGGCACCCCTGGCAAACGTATACAGGCAGATGAGGACGTCAACAGAAAAACTTTTTTGTGGAACAAAATTCAACATTTCAGTAATCTGGGCTTAAAAGGTGTATGTTTACCTTCTGAGGTCTACCTCCTGAGCCACGGGGCTGCAGTGGCTCAGGAGGTAGAGCAGGTTGTCCAATAACCACGTGGTTGGCGGTTTGAATCCCGCTCTCCCCAGATATCCTGTCGTTGTGTCCTTGGGCAAGACACTTCACCCCTAATTCTGGGGTCTGGAAGCGCCATGTTAGGTAGCATGCCACCATCAGTGTGTGAATGTGTGTACGAATGGGTGGATAGCAGGATCTCTAAAGCACTTTGGTCATCAAGAGATGAGAATTAAAGAGCGCTATATAAGTGAATACCATTTATGTAGAAATGCATCTTTTTTTTATTATTTTTATTACATAGGCTAATCTTAGTTTTATGAATGTGAAGCCTACTCTTTCTTCAAAATCACTTGCCAGAATGGATGTGATGTATGCACCCTCCTTTTATTCAATGCAGCCTATCTACTTCCTTAGCAAGCGCAGTGAAATCCTATGTGAAGCAGTGTAAGTGTTGATCTGCTTTATGCTGCTGCATTACTGTGAACTGTTTCACGTCATTGAAATCACTTTTAATATCATAGAGATTTCATTTAATTGATTTGAAACCCACAAATGAACATGTCATACAGATCCCTTAGATATCACACAGTTATTAAATATAAAACATAACTATTGCACCCACACTGATGAAAAGGTAACATTAAGCTTTGAAAAAGTCGTTGATGTTTTAATTTAGCATGAAATGTGAACATTTTTGACTGTTTTGACAGTTCCAGTTCTACAAAAGGCTCTGTTTGTGATTTCCTCTTCATGATGTTTACTTTGTGGTCATTAGGTTGCCCTAAAGTGAGCAGGTAATGAACCTCTTGCACTCCGGGCGGTCACGTCTCTGCGTCACACTGTGCGTCCTAGTGCGCACTGAAAAAAAAAGCTGCATTTCCGTTCTTCCACTACAGACACAGCCGCGAACAGAAAGCCAAAGGAGTGCTTTGATTGGTTTAGATTTGATTGACCTCTTATTCGACTAATAAGAGCCTTGAATTGGGTTTCTGGAACCTTGAAGAACCAATGACTGAAAACCTAGCAAGAAGGACCCTCCTACCAACGGCTGCGAATACAGCGAGCCAATTGAAGCAGAGAAGTTCGACGATTGAAAGCGTGCATCCCGTGCATAAAATCTGTTTTGTGTAAGCCGCGGTGTGTAACGGTAGCGTTCGCCAGTCTTTTTTTCTTACTACTGTTCTTATTTGTTTTGAAAAATTGTTTGCCAAAACCGCAATCATGGAAGCGCAAAACCGCAATAATGGAATCATGGTTTGACCGGGTCGCGTGACCAGAACCACGAGTCGTAACAAGCGGACCAGCGTCATGTTCGTCTGACAATGAGGAACAGATGTTCGCCAACGGCACTGCTGTTGTGGACAGGTAAGTGTTATAAGCTAAATTATTCTTTATCCCTGAAAATTGTAATCAAAATGACTTTTGACCGATCGGTAAATTACAACTGTGCGTCATCGCCACATGACGAACCGCGGCGCACGGACCGGACAGTGCACGGAGAACGGTCCCCCCCCCCCCCGCTACTCCTCTGTAGCGGATTGCAGATATATTGCAGATATTTTAGTACAACTGTGCGTAATAGACCACGGCGCACGGTCTGGTCCGTGCGCCCCGGTCCGTCATGTGGCGATGGACGAGGTCCGTCCTCTGTAGCGGGGGTGGTGGGAGTTGTTATCCTCTACATTACAGATATTTTAGTATAATTTTTATTGCACTGTAGGTTATTTTTTCTTGTAAAAAAAGCCACACATTTTTTACGTGGCATGCTTCTTTGTGTGTGGGGGCTTGTTTGTTCATTCATTCATTCATGAATGAATAAACAACCCCCCCCCACACACACACACACACACAGCCCTGAGTGTCACCTTTCATTAGAGCCCAAGATCAAGCTTCTATATTGAATCATTCAAAAGTTACAGACGTTTTTCCAAACTGTGCCATTTGGCACAATTTGGCACAGTTCAAAAACGACTGGGAACAACCTGACAAAAAAGCTGTGTAATATATTCATTTTTTGTGGTATTGTTACAAAATTTTGACCTCAGCTGGATAACACTTGGTTCTACATTTCTGTTGCATTTTCCAGCCCTGATCTGACAGCTGTGTGTTATTTGCAAGCATTTGTATCCAAAAAAACACCCAGGCGAACTTTATTTTCTTCAAGTTCAGTATGTTTAGATGACTGTTACTCAGTGGCAGGAGCACTTAGAGAGATTATGACTGTTTTGCCAAAAAATTCAAAGTGTTTTCTTTTAAATGAGACCAATCCCATGAAGATGCTGCAAAGGGTTGAAGAACAGCTTTTGATTTACTTTGGGTATGTTATTTTTAGGCGTTTTTAGGGAAATTGACCAGAGTGCAAGGGGTTAATAATTTCATTATAACTCTTCAGTTATTGAAGAGTTATTATGTATAACCACTTCCGCCCCTGGAGAGTATGTTATCACATTAGCTAAGCAGAGTTAAGAGCATTATGTTTGCATGGTAAGCTATGCAGCTGCATGCTAATTATTTGCATTGTTATTAGGAACAAAGTCTTTCCTGTTAATATTCTTGGTTTACTTCAGACAACTTGGTTTCTTCCCCTCCCAGGAAATCTGTGAAAACAAGGCTGTCTCAGACCGGGACACGCTTTTCGAAGTAAAGGCTTATTTATTTCACATTCTGTTTTTTCCAGAGTTGAAGTTTGCCACGGCTGTTGGAACAGCTGAAAACTGCACATTTAGCTGGGTTAATTATTCCAATTGACAACAATTTGTCATTATGTTCTCCAACTAATATTTTTACTGTTTTTGTAATAAAGTTGTAATTCATTATAGTGAGCTTCCATGGTGACTAATGATTGGGTGTGGCTCATGTGGCCCCTGCTGGCCTTAGCAGACTAGTTTCTAGGAGTTTTCCATGCTCTGGTGCCAGTCTGCTGAGTAATGTCACCACGGTAAGTTCTCTAGTAATAAGCTCCAGCAAAAAACTTGAAATAAGTCTTGTTTTATACTAAAAGTACATTCCTTAGTAGACATGTTCAACAAGGTTAACAAACTTAATGTCTGATATATTTGTGGTGAGTAAATGTCTTAAATTTATAACTTATGGAGCTCACCAGTTCATAGAGGCCTGCTAGCGTAAGTGTTGCCTCGTGCTCAGGTAGCGTGGCCGATGTAATAACTTGCAATTAGCTGAAATATATTCTCTGTGTTTTAGTATTTGTTGAAACTTATTACTGCAGACAAGGCTGTGAGAGACCATATGATTTGTTGTTACCAGGTACAGTTCTGTTGTATTGTTTTATTTCACACTTAAGGCCAGTCTGCTGAGTGCTGTCACTGTGTATTTGCTGGCACTGAAGCCCAATTTATAGTGGCAAAAACACACTGGTACATGAGCGAGCGCAGTGGACGCATTTGTGCGCAAACCCTACACAGATGGTGAACGCTGACCGAGCGAATGCAGACCCCAAAAAGTGACTGCACATACAAGAACGCAGTAGTCGCAGTGAACTGCACATGCGCCAGGAAACTCCTGCCATCCCAGACGGGGAAGTATTGGTGAGGCTAAACAGATGTGCATGTGTTTCGCTATTAAAACATGTTTTTCACGTAACCTCGAAATAAACGTTGTGCATTCTTCTACTGTGAAATGGCTCGTCTGTCAATTTTTCACCCAGAACACCAAAACAGTAAATTTGTTCATTGCTTTGTGTTTCTCCATAGCTCATGACAGCAGCTGCTACAGGTGTGGTTTGGGGCTGGGGAAAATTGTTTCACTCACTTTATGGTAAATATTGTGGGGGACACAAGAGGACATGGCACTCCATCCAGGACAGGGGGTTGGTGGGGGAGAAGGTAGTCAGAAATGGTAATGGGGAAAAGGCGAGAAGAGCCAGCTAAGGGCGCCAGAGTGCTAGGGGGTATAAAGCCAAAGACAGACGTGCCTTATGCCCCTGCAGTGCCAGGTTCACACCTGAGGACACAAGGGTGCGAATGTATTGTATCAAGACCTGCTCTGTGACGGTATGTTAATGTGTATGTGGATGTGTGTGCTTGTTTCACAGCTTGTATATGTTAATGTGTTTACCCTGGGTGCCGGAGGTGGGAATGTGGTTTGGGGCTGGGGAAAATTGTTTCACTCACTTTATGGTAAATATTGTGGGGGACACAAGAGGACATAGCACTCCATCCAGGACAGGGGGTTGGTGGGGGAGAAGGTAGTCAGAAATGGTAATGGGGAAAAGGCGAGAAGAGCCAGCTAAGGGCGCCAGTCAGCGCAGACTGGTTGGCAGAAGGCAGCGGCCTGGCTCTTATGGCTGCGTGCAGATCCCACATCAGGACGTTTGGAGAAAGGATGGTGATTGTCTGTTTATACGGACGCAATTACCAGTGGGACTTTGTGGTAGCTGCATGTTCGGTCCACATCTTAGGTGCTGATTTTCTGTGTGCCCATGGATTGCTTGTTGATGTTACAAACAGATGCTTAGTGGACGCTGTTTCATTTTCCTCCTTGCCCTGCACAGCTCGGGGAGTTGGGCCACCAACACACGTTAACGTTCTAGCTCCAGGGGGTAAGTACCAGCATTTGCTGACGGTTCTCACCTTTTCCACTATGGCAACCAAGCACGGGATCAAATATTTTATCACAATGAAAGGTCCGCCTGTGTTCACGTGCCCTCGCTGCCTGGATGCAGCTAAACTAGCCAGCGCGCGCAAGGAATTTGCTAACGTGCTAATGCTCCAACAGCCCTTGGGCATCTCCGCTGCACATGGTGCCCAAGGCTGATGGGTTGTGGCAGCCATGCGGTGATTTCCGACTCTTGAACAACGCCACGGAACATGACCAGTATCCCATCTAGCACATCCAGGGTTTATCCATGCACCTGGCTGGGACGCGCATTTTTTCAAAAGTGGATCTAGTCCGCGGTTACCACCAGGTCCCGGTTCGTGCAGAGGACGTTCCTAAAACAGTGGTAATAACTCCTTTTGGCCTTTTTGAGTTTTTATGCATGCCATTCGGGTTAAAAGGCACAGCGCAAACCTTTCAAAGAATGATGGATGCGGTGCTCCGTGACCTGCCATTCATTTTTGTCTACTTGGATGACATTTTGGTTGCTAGCATGTGACAGGAGGAGCACCTCACCCACCTCCAACAAGTTTTCCAACGGTTGGAAGCGCACAGACTTATTGTTAACCCAGCAAAGTGCCAGTTCGGGCTGCCAGTGCTTGATTTTTTGGGCTGCTGCATCTCACCAGACGGCGCAATCCTGCTGCCGGATGAAGTGCGCGTAGTGTCGGATTTTCTGTGTCCACAGGCCGTAAGGGTGCTGCAGGAATTTGGTGGGATGGTCACTTTTTACAACCATTTTCTCCCCCGGGCAGCACAACTCCTGCAACCGCTGTACGGCGTGCTCAAAAAAAAGAAGCCCACAGATAGCATCAACTGGACCCCCGAGTGGGCCAAGGCTTTCACAAATGCCAAAATGGTGCTCGCTAACACAGCTCTGCTGGCCCACCCAACCCCGTCAGCATGGACAGCGCTCACCACAGATGTGTCTGACGTCACGATAGGGGCAGTGGTGGAGCAGTACATCTCCGGTTCGTGGCAGCCACTCTCGTTTTTCAGCCAAACTTTGCACTACAATGACCGTAAATACAGCACATTTGACTGGGAGTTGTTGGCCCTTCACCTGGCTAAGCATCATTTCCAGTTTTGGCTCGAGGACCGTGAGTTCACCGTATTTGTTGATCACAAACCACTAACGTATGCAATGTCCAAAGTTACGGAGCCGTGGTGGGCCCGGCAGCAACAGCAGTTGGCCACAGTCTCCAAGTTCACTACCGACATTCAACACATAGCCAGTAAGCTTAATATCGTGGCCAACTGCTTGTCATGCGCATTAGTCTCCTCAGTCTACATGGGGATAGATTTTCCCACTATGGCCGCTGACCAAACCGGGGATGCAGACATTTGCGCACTCCAGTCCACAGCTACCGGATTAAAACTGGAGAGCAGGGTGGTGCAAGAAGCCCCCCCCCCCCCAGCTCTGCGACGTCTCCGGCTGCCCCCGCCTGGCAGTTCTGAGCTCTTGTCACCACCGCATTTTTGAGTCCGTCCACTCCCTTTCACATCCCGGCATGCACGCCTCAGTTAAACTGGTGGGGTCCAAATTTGTCTGGCCTTGCCTACGCAAGGATGTGAAAGAATGGGCTGCAGCGTGCGTTGTGTGCCAGCGGGCTAAAGTGCACAAGCACGCCAAAGCCCCCCTCGAGCCGTTTCAGATTCCAGCCAGGAGGTTCGACCACATACATGTGGATTCAGTGGGCCCCCTCCTGCCGTCACAGGGGTTCACACACCTTTTAACAATCGTGGACCACACTACCCGTTGGCCGGAGGTGTTTCCGCTGAGTTCCACCACGTCTGCCAAGGTAGCCCGCACGTTCTTGTCAGCTTGGGTTGCATGGTTCAGATCCCCATTGGACATCACTTCTGACAGGGGACCGCAATTTGTTTCGAAGCTTTGGTCTGCGATAGCTGATAGCCTGCGGGTCAGAATTTACCACACCACTGCATACAACCCTCAGGCTAACGGTTTGTGCAAGCATTTTGACAGGTCACTTAAGGCAGCGCTCAGGGCCTCACTGACAGATTTAAATTGGCCCGACTGCCTGCCTTGGGTTCTATTGAGGTTGCCTTCCACACCTAAGGAAGATTTGGCAGCTTCCCCGGCAGAACTAGTTTTTTCTCAGCTGTTGTGGATCCCGGGAGAATTTTTGCCCGAGAGCCCTGGGACCGTCCCACCCGCACACCTTTTTTCTGGTGCAGGGGCTACCAGCGTTCCGGGCCTGGCGCACCATTGTTTTTCCTGCTCTTTTGTTCTAAAGCGCTTAGAGAACGCCAAATTTGTTTTCATCGGGCACGATGCTCACAGAACCCCGCTGCGGCTACCGTACGATGGCCCGTTCAGAGTGTTGGAAACTGGGGAGAAGCATTTTGTGTTTGATTTGGGGGGGGCATAAGGAAACCGTCTGCATAGACAGGCTGAAGCCCACTTATTTGTTGGCAGACGAACAGGTGGTGTTGGTTGTTGGTTCAAGCTCCCCAGCGTGGGCGACCGCCTGCATCGGCTACGCAGGTTTGTGTTTCCCCAGCAGAGAATGGTTTGCACGGAACTTACCCTTTTCCCTCCCCACTCTTTCCCCCTCCAGAGACCGACCTCCCTTTCCACTCACCTCGACAAGAAGGAGTTTTGACCAGCCTGGCAGCTCCATGCTACAGCCACTACGGGCACTTGCTCAAGCCCAAATGTCCAGAGGGATAGGACCCCTTCTGAGTGTCCAGGGGAAGGGGGGCTGTGTGGGGGACACAAGAGGACATTGCATTCCACCCAGGACAGGGGGTTGGTGGGGGAGAAGGTAGTCAGAAATGGTAATGGGGAAAAGGCGAGAAGAGCCAGCTAAGGGCGCCAGAACACTTGTCGTTGGCCTCCGTCAGTCTATGATGACCATGGAAGAGAATCCTAGATGTCTACTCTGCTGGAACAGCACCGCCTGTGGCTGAACAGGCTGATGCGCGAATGGCAGTCTCTGTCACACAGGTCGCACTTGTGGATGGTCTCCATGCTGCTGGGTCTGTGGCGGTTCTTCCTGCGGGTCCTTTCTTCATCTGCTGCAGCAGTCAGTTTCTCTTCACCCGCCTTGAGCTGTCTAGCCAGGGTGCCTCTCCATTTGGAGCGGTCCATTGCGAGATCCTCCCAGCACTCTGTGTTGATCTCCAGGGCCTTCATATCTCTCGTGCAGATGTCTCTGAAGCGCAGCTGTGGGAGGCCAACGTCTCTCCTGCCAGTCGCCAGTTCTCCATAGAGGACGTCTTTGGGGATTCTGCCATCCTCCATACGGTGAACATGGCCCAACCAGCGGAGCCTGCGCTGCCTGAGTAGAGTGAACATGAAGGGAAGGCCTGCGCGAGACAGGACTTCTGTGTTGGGCACTTTGTCCTGCCAGGATATGTCCAGGATGCGGCGAATGCAGCGCAAGTGGAAAAAATTCAGTCCCTTTTCCTGCCGGGCGTATGTTGTCCACGTCTCACTCCCATAGAGCAGTGTGCTGATGACGCAGGCATTGTACACTGCCATCTTCGTCTTGACAGAGAGTTTGGGATTCTCCCACACTCGTGCGGTGAGGCGAGCGAGTGTGAAGGCTGATTTTCCAATCCTCTTGTCGATCTCTGTATCAAGGGAGAGGTTGCTGCTGATCGTGGACCCCAGGTACATGAACTGATTCATGACCTCCAGCTCGTAGTCGTCAATGGTGATGGTTGGTGGTGCTTCCGTGCCTTGCGTCAAGACGTTAGTCTTCTTTAGGCTGATGGTAAGCCCGAAGTCCATGCATGCCTGGGAGAAGCGGTCCATCAGGGACTGAAGCTCCTGCTGTGTGTGGGTCACGACGGCAGCGTCGTCTACGAACAGCATATCTCTGATTAGAGCCTCACGTACTTTGGTTTTGGCTTTCAGGCGGGCGAGGTTGAAAAGCCTGCCGTCAGATCTTGTATGCAGGTAGATTCCCTCTGTTGCTGTGCTGAAGGCATGCCTCAGGAGCATAGCAAAGAAAATCCCAAAGAGGGTTGGCCCAAGTACACAGCCCTGTTTCACTCCACTGTGTATATTGAATGGCTCTGAGACGTTGCCGTCGTACTGCACCATCCCCTGCATGTTGGTGTGAAATGATTCGATGAGGCTTTGCAACTTTGGTGGGCATCCTATATTTGGCAGGATTTTGAAAAGTCCCTCTCTGCTGACCAGATCGAACGCTTTGGTGAACGCTTTTGGTTCCAAGGTTGTCATAGCCAGGAGCGGCACTGGGGTTAAGCTCCCAGTGCTCATAAAATGCTCCTTATGGCGTGCGTCTCGAAAAGCCTCTGACAACTAAGTCCAACTCCTAGCCTGCCCGTGTGGTTTAGTCTCTAAGCCCGGTGGAATTGCTTTTACTAATAGGAGAAGGGGCGAGGGCGGATCTCTGGCGCCTTAAAACCAGATGCTTCGGGTAGATGGTGGCTCATCAACCTGGGAAGGTAGCCCATCTAGGGGAAGGTAAACCCTGATTTCAAACCTCCACTGCCTTGCGGCACACCCGGTCACGGGAAAGGCTTCGGGAGTCAACCCTGAGGAAAAATCCGGAGTCGGAGCCCCTAAGGCAGTTCTCTGTTGTGCTCAACATCGTTCTGGCAGCTCCTGCGACGGCGCTGATGCCAAACTGTAGCAGCCCTACTGTTCCTTTGGATTCATCAGTGACGTGGAGAGGGGCGACATGCTGCATGGGTAACATCTTGTCCTCCATATCTTCCTGCCCAGGCTTGAATCCTACCAACGCCCAACGCTGGAAGGTAGAACACCGGATCACTGGAGAGGACACTCTAGCTTCGCCTTTGGCGTAGACAAAACACGGGGAATGACAGTTACCGGTTATAAGCCACCACTCAATTGGCATAGACCGCGGCGCCAGGGGTTGTTCCCGACGGTGGGAGGGATCATCGGATCTCACTGGACAGCTACCGCCTGCCTCAAGTTGGGCAGCCCCCAGCCAATAAGGTGTTTTCCCGCCACAGCTTGCTTTCCTCATTGGGTGCATGGGGATGAGGAGAAGTCCAAACAGCAGGCTGAGAACCTTCGCACCAGGCAAGACAAAAAACAAAAGAGACCAATGTGGAGAATGTGCGGAAGGATGAGACTGAGTTATTCCTCAGGTTCAGCTTTATTGACAATCACATACTCCAACAATTTCAAAGCAGGAAAATAGGAAGAATAATATCACATCTCTCATTTTATATCCCAGACATCGAAACTCAAGTCACATGGTGTTTAAGCAAACATACAGTCACATGGTACTTAATCCCAGTCACAACGTAACCCCTTTGATCTTCACACTGATCTTCACACCATTGTCCTTTAGTCTCCGATGGTCCGGAAATCTCTCCAGGTCATCTCCCTGAAACAAAGGCCAAATCTCACACTCTACCGTTGTCTCTTGGAGACTCAGTCCTTTTGTTCCCTGAGACGTGCAGCACACAATAAACACACAGCAATATATTTGTGGAGCATATATAACCAACATATGTGCCCACATGACCCCCCCAAACGTCTAAAATGGAACAATCATAACCAGAGATGCATAACATAATAAAATTACAACACATCAATCCACCAGTCTCCTAGGTCTAAGTCTTCTGCCGTATTTGCTGTAAGCCGGCTTTACTGCCCCTGCAGTGTCCTCCTGTTGTGGAACTGTTGCCTGTGGAATAGAACTGTTAGTCAATCTCTGTGGGTGTTCTGGAGAATGCCCTCTAGGGGGTCTGCCGCGACGGGGGGCCCTCGCCAACTGCACTGCTTCATCCGCCAAAACAAAAGCGGGTTTGAGTCTGTTTATACTAATTACCTCCTTTCTGTCTCCCAAATCCAGCAAAAAATGCTTCTCCCCTGTTTCCAGCACCCTAAACGGTCCATCGTAAGGCGGCCGCAAGTTTGGGCGATGGGCATCATGTCTGACAAAAACAAACTCTGTATTTTTTAAAGCCTTCGGCACAAAAACGCGTGGAAAACTGTGATGAACCAGGCCAGGAAGCGTGTTTGATCCTGTATCGCTCTGCAACCGCTGAGCTGGGGGGCAATTTGGCGCAGGATTATCGGGGAGAAATTCCCCAGGCAGACGGAGAGGCTGTGCAAAAACTAACTCAGCTGGGGAGGCTTGCAAATCCTCTTTAGGTGCAGAACGCAACCCCAATAATACCCATGGAAGCCTGTCTACCCAATTTGTATCCATAAGCGACGCTCTGAGGGCTGCTTTCAATGACCTATGGAAACGTTCGCATAAACCGTTAGCCTGGGGGTTGTACGCGGTAGTGCGGTGGATCGTTACCCCTAGGCTGCGGGCCATCGATGACCAGAGCTTGGAAACAAATTGAGGACCTCTGTCGGACGTTATGTCCGAAGGAACTCCAAAGCGCGCTACCCAAGCTGTTAAAAACGCGCGCGCCACCTCCTCGGCTGTGGTTGATGCCAGTGGGACCGCTTCCGGCCAACGCGTGGTGCTGTCCACCATAGTCAAAAGATGTGTGTACCCCTGTGACAACGGAAGGGGGCCTACCAAGTCGACATGCACATGATCAAAGCGCTTAGCTGGGATGTGAAAAGGCTCCAAAGGAGCTCTAGTGTGTCTGTGTATTTTGGCTCCCTGACACGCTACGCAGGCTGTCGCCCATTCCTTGACCTGTTTGCGCAACCCCGGCCATACAAATTTCTCTCCTACCATTTTGACCAATGCGCGCACCCCCGGGTGCGCCAGAGAATGGATCGAGTCAAAAACACGGTGGCGCCACGCAGCTGGTACCACCGAGTGCGGCCGCCCAGTGGAGATATTGCAGATTAGCGGGGGCATACCACCTTGCAGCACCCTGTCCTCCAGCCTTAACCCTGTTGGTCCAGACTGGAGCGCGCGCACGTCCGCGTCGCTAACCTGCTCCGCGGCCATGGCTGCATAATCTAACCCTACGCGGACCAGGGCTGCGCGCGCTTCCGCGTCGCTACCCTGGTCTGCGGCCATGGCTGCAGAGTCTTCCCCCATGGGGCTTGGAGCCGTCACAGCATGTGAGAGGCAGTCTGCCACTACATTATGTTTACCCGCGACATGCTGGATATCGGTGGTAAACTCTGATATCGCGTCCAGCTGTCTCTGCTGCCGGCCCGACCAAGGTTCCGAAATCTTGGCCATCGCAAAAGTCAGCGGCTTGTGGTCCACGAACGCAGTGAAATGGCGCCCTTCCAGCCAGAACTGGAAATGGCGGATGGCCAAGTGTAGCGCCAACAACTCCCTGTCGAACGCGCTGTACTTTCGCTCGCTATCGCGCAAGGTTTTGCTGAAAAACACGAGCGGTTGCCAGGTCCCAGCCACATACTGTTCAACGACCGCCCCTACTGCTAAATCGGACGCGTGAGTGGTGAGCGCCATGCGTACCGTTGGAACTGGGTGTGCCAACAAGGTAGCGTTTGCCAAGGCTGATTTGACTTGAGAGAATGCGCGCTCCCGCTCAGGAGACCATTCGATTTTATTCGTGGGTTTTTGTTTTTTTAGTGCAGCATACAATGGTTGCATGAGCTGCGCTGCGCTGGGGAGGAAACGGTTATAAAAATTAACCATTCCCAAAAACTCCTGCAATGCTTTGACCATTTGAGGGTGGAGAAAATTTGTTATTCCGCGCACTTTATCGGGCAGAGGGACCGCTCCTTCTGGCGAAACGCGATGCCCCAAAAAATCAATCTGCGCCACCCCAAACTGACACTTCGCCAGGTTAATTATTAACCCGTGCTCTGCCAACCTCCGGAAAACTGCTGTGAGGTGGCTTTCATGTTCGTCTTCGGACGTGCTGGCTACCAAAATGTCGTCCAAATAGACGAACACGAAAGGGAGGTCACGTAGGACCGCGTCCATCATGCGCTGGAACGTCTGCGTGGCACCCTTGAGTCCAAAAGGCATGCGCAAAAACTCAAAAAGCCCAAAAGGAGTTATTACCGCTGTTTTGGGTATGTCCTGAGCGCGCACTGGAACCTGATGGTAACCGCGTACTAAATCTATTTTAGAAAAAATGCACGCCCCCGCCAAATGAACTGAAAAATCTTGGATGGGTGGGATCGGGTAGCGGTCATGTGCAGTGGCGTTATTCAACCTGCGGAAATCACCGCAAGGTCGCCACGAGCCATCAGCCTTTGGGACCATGTGCAATGGTGAAGCCCAGGGGCTTTAAGAACGTCTGATGATGCCCAGTTTTTCCAGGTTGGCAAACTCCTCGCGCGCTATGGTCAGTTTAGCTGAGTCCAAGCGCCAAGCTTTTGCAAAAACGGGTGGGCCGGTGGTAGTGATATAATGTTCTTCCCCATGTTTAGCCACAGCATTTTCACCATCAGGTCTACGGGTCTGTTGTTCTCCGACTCTGTCAACGCTAGGAGTCCCTCTGCTCGCTGTTGCACCGAGGGGGTGAAGTGGCTGATAAGCGCAGCCTTCAATGCGCTGTATTTGCCACTGTCTGGTGGGTGATTGACCAGATCTTCCACCCTCTGGACTGTGTGGCTGTCCAGCTTCGCCACCACATGGTAGAATTTCGTGTCGTCTCTTGAGATTCTCCGGAGGTTGAACTGCGCCTCGACCGCGCTAAACCAGGAGCGCGGACTATGCTGCCAGAAATCGGGCAGCTGGAATGTGACAGCAGCCATCAGGCCGGCTTCTGCCGAGACCCGCTCGGGAGAATTATCTCTGTTCATACTTCGTCGTAAGGTCACCAGTGTGGAGAATGTGCGGAAGGATGAGACTGAGTTATTCCTCAGGTTCAGCTTTATTGACAATCACATACTCCAACAATTTCAAAGCAGGAAAAGAGGAAGAATAATATCACATCTCTCATTTTATATCCCAGACATCGAAACTCAAGTCACATGGTGTTTAAGCAAACATACAGTCACATGGTACTTAATCCCAGTCACAATGTAACCCCTTTGATCTTCACACTGATCTTCACACCATTGTCCTTTAGTCTCCGATGGTCCGGAAATCTCTCCAGGTCATCTCCCTGAAACAAAGGCCAAATCTCACACTCTACCGTTGTCTCTTGGAGACTCAGTCCTTTTGTTCCCTGAGACGTGCAGCACACAATAAACACACAGCAATATAATTGTGGAGCATATATAACCAACATATGTGCCCACACCAACTCTAAAACTGGGAACTTGGAACGTCTGCACTATGATGACAGGACTCGCTGCTAACCTCAAGGACATCAACGACACCAGGAAGACTGCCATCATCAATAATGAGCTGAAGAGACTGGGAGTGGATATCGCCACTCTCCAGGAAACACGGTTGGCTGACGCAGGCACACTGAGAGAGAAGGACTACACGTTCTACTGGCAGGGAAAGGGCAGTGACGAACACAGGGAACACGGAGTGGGCTTCGCAGTGAAGAACACCTTGCTGAAGATGGTGGAACCGGGCAGCAATGGCTGAGCACGACTCCTCACCCTCCGCCTCAACACCACTCAAGGCCCTGTCACCCTCGTCAGTGTGTATGCCCCAACACTGACAGCCACGCCAGAGGCAAAAGACGAGTTCTACGAGAATCTCGCAACAACTGTCAGGATCATCCCCACCTCTGAACAACTCATTCTCCTTGGAGACTTCAATGCCAGAGTGGGTGCTGACCACGACTCCTGGCCCTCCTGTTTTGGACCATTCGGCGTGGGCAGAATGAACGACAATGGACAGCGGCTGCTCGAGTTCTGCACATATCACGATCTGTGCATCACAAACTCGTTCTTCAAGACCAAGCCCCAACACAAGGTTTCCTGGCGACATCCACGCTCAAAGCACTGGCACCAGCTGGACTTGATCCTGACCAGGCGCACCTCACTGAAGAATGTGCTAATCACCCGTTCGTTCCAGAGTGCAGATTGCGACACAGACCATTCATTGGTGTGTTGCAAGGTCAGGCTGCAGCTGAAGAAATTTCATCGTGCTAGACAGCCTGGAAAGGCACGGATTGTGCTTCCTGGAGAGTGGCGATATCCACTTCCAGTCTCTTCAGCTCATTATTGATGATGACAGTCTTCCTGGTGTCGCTGATGTTCTTGAAGTTAGCAGCGAGTCCTGTCATCATAGTGCGGACGTTCCAAGTTCCCAGTTTTAGAGTTGGTCTCTTTTGTTTTGTTGTCTTGCCTGGTGCGAAGGTTCTCAGCCTGCCGTTCGGACTTCACCTCATCCCCATGCACCCAATGAGGAAAGCAGGCTGTGGCGGGACAACACCTTATTGGCTGGGGGCTGCCCAGCTTGAGGCGGGCGGTAGCTGTCCAATGAGATCAAATGATCCCTCCCACCGTCGGGAACAACCCCTGGCGCCACGCTCTACACCAGTTGAGCGGTGGCTTATAACCGGTAACTGTCATTCCCCGTGTATTGTCTATGCCGTAGGCGAAGCTGGAGTGTCCTCTCCAGTGATCCGGTGTTCTACCTTCCAGCGTTGGGCGTTGGTAGGATTCAAGCCTGGGCAGGAAGATATGGAAGACAAGATGTTGCCCATACAGCATGTCCCCCCTCTCCACGTCACTGATGAGTCCAAAGGAACAGCAGAGCTGCTACAGTTTGGCACCAGCGACGTCGCAGGAGCTGCCAGAACGATGTTGAGCACAACAGAGAACTGCCTTAGGGACTCCGACTCCGGATTTTTCCTCAGGGTTGACTCCTGAAGCCTTTCCCGTGACCGGGTATGCCGCAAGGCAGTGGAGGTTTGAAATCAGGGTTTACCTTCCCCTAGATGGGCTACCTTCCCAGGTTAACGGGCCACCGAAGCATCTGGTTTTAAGGCTCCAGAAATCCACCCTCGCCCCTTCTCCTATTAGTAAAAGCAGTTCCGCCGGGCTTAGAAACTAAACCACACGGGCAGGCTAGGAGTTGGACTTAGTTGTCAGAGGCTTTTCGAGACGCACGCCATAAGGAGCATTTTATAAGCATTGGGAGCTTAACCCCAGTGCCGCTCCTGACTATGACAACCTTGGAACCAAGGTATCCGCTGTATATACCCCATATACAGCGGATATATGGGCATATCCCCCCCACTAGGGGGATATAAAGCCAAAGAAAGATGTGCCTTCCGCCCCCGCTGTGCCAGGTTCACACCTGAGGACACAGAGGTGCGAATGTATTGTATCAAGACCTGCTCTGTGACAGTATGTTAATGTGTATGTGGATGTGTGTGCCTGTTTCACAGCTTGCATGTTAATGTGTTTACCCTGGGTGCCGGAGGCGGGAATAAAGTGTACAAGAGAGTTCGCTCTGGCACTCAGATTCAGTCTGTTATGTTTGATGGAGGAGAATAAAGTTGGTGTTGTCAGCTCGTGGTCTCATCTGATTCCTTCCTCCACAATATATATGTAAGACATTTAATCCACAGATTCATTCATTCATTCATTCATCTTCTTCCGCTTAATCCTTTTCAGGTTGTGGGGGGGCTGGAGCCTATCTCAGCATCTTTGGGCGAGAGGCAGGGTACACCCTGGACAGATCACCAGTCCATCGCAGGGCCAACACAGAGAGACAGACAACCATTCACTCTCACAGTCATACCTAAGGACAATTTAGAATCCCCAGTTTTGATGCCAATTAACCTAACTTGCATGTTTTTGGCATGTGGGAGGAAACCGGAGAAATCCTACAGATTACTAAAGTTAAAAAAAACAAACTACCACCAAGCTCTTCTTCTGTGTTTCGATTGCAGCTGTTAAAACATTTACATTTATTTTCACTGCACATGCGCAAAATGTGACTGCTGAACGGTAGCTGCAGTGGCTCAAAAATAACTGTGAATATTGCCGTGTATGGAAACACAGTCTACAGAACGCAAATGTTATTCCCTCGGAGGGACTCTGAACAGCCCTTTATTACTACAGACCCTGCTGTGAGAGACCATATAATCTGTTGTTACCAGATTCTACAATAAATGGCGTGGTACTGCCAAAGAGAGAAGCCGTCTGAGCCTGATTAATAAACAACGCAAAGAGAGAGTACACAGCTGCTACACACACCCACACACACATTCTTCTTGATTTCCTTGACCTTTTTTCAGAAGTGATTTTGAGTAAAAAGAAAATTAAAAGAAATTATATAGGAGCATGGACAGCTTCCATTCGAATATCTCCACCACAATAATGCTAGTTTGTCTACTTCTGATATTTGTCTGGACTGGTCTACGCAACTTTCTGAAGAAACAAGACCAAAGTCATTTGAAATAAGTGGAACTGGCAACTCAGGTCTGGGAAATCTCATTTACTCTGTTGTGGTCAAATGTGACTGGCAAGCAAAAAGACCAAACAGATAACGGACCTGTCAAGTCATGTTCTGACTGATTATTGTTTTGTTCATTTAACAAGCCACAGAGTGTGTGCTTGTTTGTCCCTGGGGATCCCCTCACACAATATTGATCCGGATTCTAAATATTCAACATACTGGATATTTATAGTTTGAGACTGGAGTGACCCCGTCATTCTTCTTAGCAGACCACACACCTCAGGAAAATCTGACAAGAAATAGGTAGGACCACCAAGATAGTAAGACTTTCCGTGAGTGTTAGAAGTGGAGAATAAGGCCCCAAATCATCTGAATTATCTTGTGGTGGCATAGCTGGCTTTATCTGGACTATCGAATTCTGTCAAACACTAAAGTGACTCAAAAAGAAAAAAATGTGCTAATTCCCTCACTTTGCATCAGTGACAAGAAGCAGATACATAGACAAAGGTAATGTTATCATAAAGATAATGTAGATGTCACTTGTAGTGCCATTATTGCTGTCATTTTGAAACATGAAACTTTTACCTACTGTCTCGCTGATAATCTGTTCAATCACCTAAAAGTGCAAAGAATACAGACCTGAAATAAATAAAAAACAAACATTTGAATGAATTAATAGCCTAAATGCTCTCTAGACTTTTTTTTTTTACTTTGATCATAGGAGACTGAAAGATATTGCATAGGCACTTTTGAAAGTTTCTCTCTAATTTTGGCATCTTCTCTTTGGCATCTTTGGCATCAGATGATGCATCTCAGGCATATCCATAAATTTATAAAACAAAGACACAGATGACTCAGAACTTGAGGAAACATGTTACAGTTTGATAGCAGCTAAAAACCTGAATATCTCTTAATCTAATTAAAGACATGTTTCTCTCAAGAGTTCAAGTCCAATAAAGCTTTTTAATGTTGTTATTTCCTATGTGATAGAGTTTACAGTACTCCTCGTTCATTCATACATCTGTGGGAAAACTTCCCTGTTCAAAAAGCAAGTTTACATAACGGATGACATCATTAAATCTTTATTAGTGAATGCAGTTACGAAAATGATGGTGAGGACAATTTCAGTGTAAAGGTTAACACTCCTGATTAGATTGTACTGATTTCAAAGTCAGGATTACTACAGATTACGTCATATTGTATCTCATATAGCAGGCATGTGCTCTTTTGGCATATCTGACATGTTGTGTTGCTTCTAGCATTAAATGTAAGCCTTAAGATAATTGTCTGAATTCCACCACATACTGTAATAGACTCCAGCACCTCTGTGACCCATAACTGCACATGTTTTCTTGACCTTAAATAAAAATTAATGTTCGTATGATTACTTGACTCACTGGCCAACTTCTTCCCATTAATATTTTTCTTCACAGAAGCTTTGTAGCTTGTGTTCTGTATACAGTGTTGAGTTGAATGCTAGATTTAAAGTGAGATCTTAAGTTTAAAGTTGCACTACATCTTCAGATTGATCATTGTGGTGCTCTGTCTGTCTGCTTGTGTGTGTTCGAGAGTGCGAGGCTTGCCTCAGAGGTGGATGTGCATGACGGGCACTTCAAAAGAGTGAGGTATCAGATTCAGATGTGGGTTGCTTTTGCCCGGGCTGACAAACGAGGAGCTGTTGTGTGGGAAGCAAAGGAATTTACAGCATCTACCTTTTATCTACACAGGTGGGCCTGTGTGTATACGTGTGTACGAGGAAGCAGAGGGGTGTGTGTGTGTGTGTGTGGTGATGGTGGTGGTGGGGGGTGCATATGTGAGCGAGTAGTCTGGCTTGTCTTGGAATTTTTCAACAATCTGCACATAAACATAAGAGTGGTGTGTGTGTGTGTGTGTGTGTGTGTGTGTGTGCGCCCGCACGTGCGTGCGTGCGTGCACTGCGGTGGAGATTTAGACAGACAAGTCACAACAGTGATTCAGGCAACCAGTGATCCCAGACACTTTCCAGGTGGTTCAATGCTTCAGCTCAGGGGCTCTTAATGTTAAGTCATTGTTCATGAAGTGGAGACATTTTATGCTGCAGGAAACACACACGGCCATGATTTTTTGTTTTTAAACAGCTGTGTCAGGAAGTGAAGCCTGAAGAGCGACACATTTTCCAGGGATTAGGTTCTTTAATATTTATGTTTCGTTCAGTCAGGGGATTTGAAGTGAAGCTGAAGGTATGATGTGAGTCAGTGGTAAACACTACTGCCTCACAGCAAGAGGGTCTGGGGTTGGACTTGGGTTCAATCCCAGGTCAAGACCTTCATGTGTCCATCTAACTCCTTTGCCCAAGACCAGCTGAGCAGTTACTCAGAGTGGCTGTGATTTAATGTAAGCCGTCTGCCACCATGTCATTGTGGACATTCTTGAATGCTCACATGTTTGAGTGTCTCTTGATACTTGGTTTTTGACTGTGCCTTTCTTGATTGACCAAGTGGCACTCTGTTATGTGTTCATTTAATTGTTTTTAGACAAGCATACTTAAAAAATTTGGGACTTGCCATCTTTTGTTTATCCCATTAATCAAATACTGTTTATAATTTATTTTAGGTTGGGGGACTAGGCCAAGCTTAAGTCTTCTACTCCCAAACACACCACCTCTGGTAACCTGTTGTTCGTCACATTTAGGTTTAAAGGAGCTACTATTCTCTACTTTACTTCACTATGGTTAGTTAGGGGCCATGCACACAACAATGTTTTTACCCCAAGCCGTGGAAGTTTTGTTGTGTCCATAATTATGAGAATGACGAGGAAGCAGAACTCGGTTAACAGGGCTTTATTCTTGATAATCTGTGAGAAGATGGCGGCCGGGATGGTCACACTTTTTCAGTGCTGAGACAAAGTTGCTGATTTTGCCACTAAAATAACTAACCGACAGCGAATATCTGATTGGCATTTGTGACACACACGCACGGGCTGAATTTCCACCTTGGATGAAATACTCCTTTGTTTGCCTTTCACCAGGCTCTGTGAGTAAACTGATGAGCGTTTCTTTTTGTGGTTTGCTGCTATGCTTTACCCGAAGTGTTTGCTAAGCTAACGCTATCACTATAGCTAACGCCATAGCTAGTCGTAGCACCTAACACCGACACAAAGAAGCGACTCTGTCCCTGGTGATTGGGGCTCGCCGGAGGAACTAACCGAGGCAACAGTTGGACGGGAGCCGGATCGGAGTTCGGATGCAGCGGTGGTGGGAGACGGGAACCAGTGGAGGACCGCCGGGGCCCCAGCTGGACAAGAGCCGGAGTTGGAGCCCAGTTACAGCGGCGGGGCTCAGCGGAGGATCTAACTGAGGAAGACGCCGGTAGGTGGCGGGGCTCAGCGGAGGAACTACCGGGACCCCAGCTAGGCAGGAGCAGAATCGGACCTCAACTACAGTGGCGGTGGGCGGCGGGACTCGGTGGAGGAGCGGCCGGTATCCCGGCTGGACAGGAGCTCAGTTGCAGCGGGACTAGTAGCGGAGGGGGCTAGCTGAGGCCCAGCTGGATTCTAGGTCGGTCGGATCAGATACCGGCGACACCAGCAGAGATTGTTTTACTATCAACAGGTCAGTAAAAATGTCACCAAAGAAGGAGGAAATGGAAGAGATCAAAAAATCTCTGAACTTCTTGTCAGAAGAACTGACCAAAGTAGCTAGTCAACAGACTAAAATATTAGGACTAATGGAAGAAGTCCGAGAATTAAAATTAACAATTAAGGAAGAAGACAAAAAAATTGCGGACTTGGAGCGATGTGTCGAGGATCTTGAGCAATGTTCTTGTATGGATGATCTAATTATAAGTGGACTAGACATTAAATATCAATCATATGCTCGTGCTACAGTAGGAATGAGAGGTGAGGAGGCTCCCGCAAGTGAATCAGTCTCCCTGGAAAACCAGGTGCTTCCGTTCCTTGATAGTAGAAATATAAAGGTAGAAGCAAATGCAATTTCAGCCTGTCATGCTTTACCCAGAAAGGATAATAAAACAAAGAAATCACTTGTGATGCGCTTTGTGAACAGAAGGGTAAAGAATGACATACTGAAGCAGGCCAGAAAGCTACAGGGAACAGAAGTTTACCTAAATGAACATCTAACAAAAACTAATGCTGAAATAGCATGGCAAGCACGGATGCTGAAAAGACAAAATAAGATACAGGCAACATGGACAAGAAATTGTAGAGTTTGGATCAAACTAAATGGAACACCTGAGGAAGCAAAGAGTATAATAATCAGAGATGTTGCTGACTTAAATAAATACAGCTGAACACTGATTAAGAAAATTAAGAGACTATGATAATCCATATCCACACACACAGCAAGAATAGTTCTTTTGACATACCATGTCAATGTACTTAAAAAAAAAAATTAAACAAAACAAACAAAAAAACTTATGACTGACTTGAGTAGACATCAATTATCCCCAGTTGGAGGAAGTCATTTGACACAGAGTGAGGAAATTCAAACTCTGAAAATATGCCATTATGCCGAACATAAACTACAAGAGATGGAGAATGATACTGACCCTGATAACCACTTTTTTTATAATCATTCTGAATATTACACTGAAAAGCAATTCAAAAGTCAAGTGCAACTAGATGGTAAACTATCAATAATACACTTCAACAGCAGAAGTCTTAACAAAAACTTTCCACAGATTCAGGACTATTTAAAACAGCTAGACAGAAAATTTACAGCTATCGCAGTCTCTGAAACTTGGCTTAATGAAGAGCAGGCTCCTCTGATGGCAATAGAGGGATATCAGATGTTTCATATTAACAGATCTCAAAAAAAGGGTGGTGGTGTTGCACTGTATATTGATGACCTGTATAGGTGTAAACTTGTAAATGGAATGTCCTTTGCACTACCAGGGATTTTGGAATGTGTTACTGTTGAGATTGATCAAGATAAAACAAAAAAATCTAATTATAAGTTGTATATATAGAACGCCGGGAACTTGCATTGAGACATTCAGAGATAAATTAGTTGAGCTGTACAATAATATTACTAGTAAGAAAATGGTAGTAATTTGTGGAGATTTCAATATTGATTTACTAAATCCATATCAACAAAATGTAATTACAGAGTTCATGAATTCTATGTACAGCATGAGTCTATATGCCACAATAACACATCCCAGTAGAATCACAGTTCACACTGCTACACTTATTGACAACCTGTTTGTTAATATTATTGATAAGAAAATAGAAAGTGGATTATTGATAAATGATATACACTACTGTTCAAAAGTTTGGGGTCACTTAGAAATTTCCTTATTTTTGAAAGAAAAGCACTGTTTTTTTCAATGGAGATAACTTTAAACTAATCAGAAATACACTCTAATATCTAATATACATTGCTAATGTGGTAAATGACTATTCTAGCTACAAATGTCTGGTTTTTGGTGCAATATCTACATAGGTGTATAGAGGCCCATTTCCAGCAACTATCACTCCAGTGTTCTAATGGTACAATGTGTTTGCTCATTGCGTCAGAAGGCTAATGGATGATTAGAAAACCCTTGTGCAATCATGTTAGCACAGCTGAAAACAGTTTAGCTGGTTAGAGAAGCTATAAAACTGACCTTCCTTTGAGCAGGTTGAGTATCTGGAAAAAATTATTATTTCAAATACAAATCATTACTTCTAACCTTGTCAATGTCTTGACTATATTTTCTATTAATTTTACAACTCATGGTGGTAAATAAGTGTGACTTTTCATGAAAAACACAAAATAATTGTCTGGGTGACCCCAAACTTTTGAACGGTAGTGTAAGTGACCATTTGCCAACCTTTGCACTTATCCATGGCCACACGGGGGCCAATACAGAAAATTTTTTAAAATCGTTCAGATACAAATCACAAAATGCAATCAGTTCTTTTAAAGAAGACTTGCTGAAGCAAGTCTGGACAAAAGTCTATGTATCAGATGTAAATGAAGCCTATGACACATTTATAAACATTGTAACCACTCTTTATAAAAAAAAAAGTGTTCATTAGTAAAGAAAAAGCTTAAACATAAATTTGCCGATAAGCCATGGTTAACCAAAGGATTACAAAAGGCATGTAAAAAGAAAATTTATTATATAAAGCTTTCCTAAAGAAAAGGACAAAAGAAGCAGAGCAGCGGTATAAAACATACAAAAATAAGTTAACATATATAATAAGATGTAGTAAAAGAGACTATTACAGTAAAGAACTGGAGAAAAACAGAGACAATATTAAAATACATGGACAATACTTAACAATATTCTTGGAAATAAAAACAGAAATGCAAGCTACCCAACTGATTTTTCAAAAAATAATAAAACGACTCAGAGTGTGAATGCAGCTTCACCTGCAGATGAATTTAATAACTTTTTTGTTAACATTGGTCCTAATTTGGCTCGAGAAATACCCATTACGGCACCTACAAGTGATACAATAAGCAAAAACACTGCTATAAAAGACTCCATTTTCATAAAGAACACAGACGAGAGAGAGGTCATTGAAATTGTTAAATCGTTTAAAAGTAAAACATCTACGGACTGTGATGGTACTGACATGCTCTTAGTCAAAACTATTATTGAATGCTTAGTGAAACCACTGACGTATATCTGTAACCTGTCTCTCCAAACAGGTATATTTCCCAATGCAATGAAAATAGCTAAAGTAATTCCAATATACAAGACGGGTGATAGAGGGGAATTCTCAAACTATAGACCAATTTCACTATTGCCACAATTTTCCAAGATACTTGAAAAAATATTTTATGAGAGAATTGACAACTTCATACTGAAGAATAATTTAATGTGTGAGCAGCAATATGGGTTCAGACACAAGAGGACAACTGCATTTGTTCTAATGGAATTTATAGAAAAAAATATCAACTGCCGTTGAAAATAAAGAGTATTCAGTTGGGGTATTCCTGGATCTTAAAAAAGCATTTGATACAGTGGATCATAATTTATTATTAAAGAAACTACAAAATTGTGGTATTAGGGGGGTAGCACTGTCCTGGTTATGTAGTTACTTAAAGAATAGATATCAGTATGTATGTGTTGGTAACAAAAGCTCACAGTTACTGAAGGTTACTTGTGGAGTCCCACAGGGTTCAGTTTTGGGGCCATTGTTATTCAATATGTATATAAATGATATATGTAAAGTTTCAGAAAAAATGGATTTAATATTGTTTGCTGATGACACTAATTTATTATGCAGTGGAAGCAATTTGGAACAACTTTTGGATACACTCGGAAAGGAATTAGGAAAGCTTAAACTGTGGTTTGATTCAAACAAATTAACGCTCAATTTAAGTAAGACAAAATTTATAGTTTTTAACAACCATCACAACAACTTAGTATCTAAACTCAGTGTAAACGGTGTAGAGATTGAAATGGTATCCGAAACTAAATTTCTTGGAGTAATAATTGATAATAAACTGTGTATAAGTATGTATAATATAACTGTGTGTAAGTCACATATTGATTATATTAAAGGTAAAATATCCAAATCAATTGCAATACTACACAGAGTGAAATATTTGCTGAATCAACCCACACTATATACCTTGTATCATTCATTAATACTCCCATACATGACATATTGTACTGAAGTATGGGGAAATACATATAAAACAAACATTTATCCAGTCTTTGTGCTCCAGAAGAAAGCTATTAGAATAATAAACAAAGCTGCTTACAGGAAACCAACAAACCCACTTTTTCTTAAATTAAAAGCTCTCAAGTTGAAAGATCTGGTTGACTTTAAAACTGCAGTAATAATGTTTAAAGTGAAGAATCTATCACTGCCCGCAAATATCCAAAAGCTGTTCCAAATAAGGGAGAAACAATATCATTTCAGAGGAACATGTATATTTCAAAAACCTTCAGTGAGAACTACCACCAAACAACACTGTGTTTCAGTGCAAGGAGTCAGATTATGGAACGCTTTTGGACCTGAATTAAAATCATGTACAACGCTTGGACAGTTTAAACAAAAACTAAAGGAAGAAATACTCCAAACATATTTACAAGATGACATGTAAAATCACATAAGGATTGTCATATCCAGTCTGCATTGTGTTGTTGCTTAGTTTTTTGTCACATTTTGTCTTAGCTATGTTCTGAATTGTAATCGCTCTTGTTTTGTTTTTCTTTTGAATTCTTGGATGGAATATGGGTGGGCAATATAAGCTGCGGCTTCAGCCATCACCCATTTCGGATAACTTATGTTGAACTGTATAATCAGAGGAGTTATTGTCTAATTTGACCTTGTTGGATTTTCTTTCCCCCTTTGTTATATTATTCTGTTTCTTTTAATCTGTACTTTTAATCTATCCGAAATAAAGATTCATTCATTCATAACTGTATAACTATATGCAAAGGCTTATGGCACTCGCTTGCATGCCAGGTGGCTCCACGACGAAAGAGGCAGAGCCTCTTCCGTCCACTTCCTTTATACCCCGGGTGGCGTCACTACCGGAAACCGGCAGTCAGCCACCCCAGTCCACCCATGTCCAACCCAGACGCCATCTTACTAGTACCAGCCTATTTACATATGTTGTGGTGCACATATGTGGGTTCCATATGCTTCACATGTGTATTACTGTATGCTTATTGTGTGCTTCACGTCTCAGAGGAACAAAAGGTCTGAACCTCCTAGGGGTAACAGGAGGATGCGAAGTCTGGTCTTTTGTATGCAGAGAGACGGCCTTGAGGGATTTCCTGACCACCAGGACTTTAGGTGAAGACGAGAAGACCTGGAGGGGGATGCATTGTGATTTGGGATTAAAAGACCATGTGACTGTGTGTTTTGATATCCCGAGGTATTAAAGGGACAAATGTGGGGGGATTCCTTTCTCTTTCTGTTTTTTGGATGTTGGAGAATGTGAATGTGAAATAAAGCTGGTCTTGAGAAATAAACTCAGCCTCGTCCTTCCACATATCTCCACACTGGTGACCTTAAGACGTATCATGAGTGGAGACGAATCTCCCGAGCCAGACTCGTCAGGAGCCAGCCAAACAAATGCAGCCACAGGTCAACTACCGGACTTCTGGCCGAACAATCCGCGCTCCTGGTTTAACGCAGTCGAGGCACAGTTCCACCTCCGGAGGATTTTGGTAGACGCCACAAAGTTCTACCATGTGGTTGCAAAGCTGGACAACCACACAGCCCAGCGAGTGGAGAGCCTGATCAACCACCCGCCGGACAGCAACAAGTACAGCACGTTGAAGGCTGCACTCATTCGTTACTTCACCCCTTCGGTGGAGGAGCGAGCAGAGAGGCTCCTGGCGCTGACTGAATTTGAGAGCGACAGACCTGCAGACCTGATGGGGAAGATGTTGAGTTTGAGAGACTCCGAAGATGATAACTTCATCTTCACCCACCTTTTCCTCAGAACCCTACTGTCAGCGGTGAGAGTGACCCTGGCCAGTTCACCACTGTTGGCCCGATGAAACTACCACGAGCTGGGCCAGGAGGCGCAACGACTCGTCGACGACAATAAACGGCGTGCGGCTACGGCTGCAGCAGCGGGGCCAGGCACAACGCTTTTTTTATGTTGAACGTTTTTATGTTGAAGGTTGTTTTTTCCCCCCCCCCAAAAAAAAAAAAAAAAAGATGGCGGCGCGCCTAGACGCAGCGGCCCCTCTTGGTATCAGCGAGTGTGAGAGTTTTAATCATCCCAGACGTACATTCTGTAAAACTTACAACCGTGAGACCTTATTAAACATCAAGGTACTGCACGCTGCAAGAATCGCGGCGATTGGTTGTGATTTGGACATTCTACGCCAGCATGGAATTTTGGCGGAGTCCCCACTGGAAGCTACCCGGGAGAGGAGGAAGCGGAAGCGGAGCAAGCGCAAGCAAAAGTGAGGAAAAAGGGCCGGGATCCATGCTAGGCTAAAGGCTAACCCCTCCAGACCAGCGGTACCGTCTTTTCTTCTATCAAACGTGCGCGCCCTCGAAAACAAGGTAGACGAGCTGCGTTTGCTGAAAGAAACCCGGAGAGAATGGAGGGACTGCTGTGTGTTTGTTTTCACCGAGACATGGCTCCACGACAACATTCCTGACAAGGCCATTCAGCTGGAAGATATGGCGATGTTCCGGGCCGACAGGGAAACGGCGAGCTCCGGTAAGAGCCGGGGGGGTGGGCTATGCATCTATGTTAACAAGAACTGGTGCGTTAATGCCACGTTAGTGTCTAAACACTGTTCTCCGTTGGCGGAGTTCCTTATTGTTAATTGTCGGCCTTTTTATCTGCCGAGGGAATTCAGCAACGTGTTTGTAGTTGGTGTTTACATAGCGCCGAGCGCTAACGCTAAAGCTAATGCTAAGAAGGCACTCGGGGAACTGCACAATGCAATCAGTAAAATCCAAACGTCACACCCGGACAGTTTTGTGGTGGTTGCGGGGGATTTTAACCACACCAGCTTAAAGACTGTGCTCCCCAAGTTTAAACAATGTGTAGACTTTAAGACCAGAGGAGAGAATATGTTGGACTTAGTGTACACAAACACAGATGCATATAAAGCGTTACCCCGCCCCCATCTCGGCCGTTCTGATCACATGTCCGTGATGCTGGTTCCTGCCTATAAACCTTTATTGAAGCGCAGCAGGCCAGCAGTGAAACAAATCAGGATTTTGCCAGAGAGTGCAACCTCTGCACTGCAAGACTGTTTTCATCACACAGACTGGAGGATCTTCAAAATAGCAGCCTCCCAGGAAGACAGGACAGATGTGGAGGAGTATGCTGATTCGGTCACCAGCTACATCGCAAAGTGCACAGAGGATGTCACTACAGTGAAGACCATCACTATGCGGGGTAATCATAAGCCCTGGATGACTGCAGAGGTGCGCTCGCTGCTTAAAGCCAGAGATGCAGCGTTCAGAGCGAAGGACAGGATTGCCCTCCGCTCAGCCAGGTCTGCGCTTTCAAAGGGAATTAAGGTGGCAAAGCGCGCCTATGCGGAGAAAATCCAGGGACACCTCTGTGACACTAGGAACACCAAGCAGATGTGGCAGGGAGTTCGGACACTGACGGGCTTTAAGTCTAGGCAGGGGGTCGATGATGACGACGTTTCGCTTCCAGACAGGCTTAACGACTTCTTTGCACGTTTTGAAGCATCAAACTCGACAATCAGAGGGAGGGCCGGCCCACTCCCACCATCGGTCGGACCAGCTTTTACCATTAACACAGCGGACACACGGAGGACCCTATCCAGAATCAACCCACGCAAAGCTGCAGGTCCAGACAACATTCTGGGACGTGTGCTCTGAGACTGCGCGAGCGAGTTGGCGGATGTCCTGACTGACATTTATAACATCTCCCTGAGTCAGGCCATCGTTCCCAGATGCTTCAAGACCTCTATCATTGTACCGGTGGCAAAGAAACCAGTGGTGTCATGTTTGAATGACTATCGTCCTGTTGCACTTACACCAATTGTGATGAAGTGTTTTGAACGGCTTGTCAAACCACACATCACAGCCTGCCTCCCTGCATCACACGACCCGCTCCAGTTTGCATATCGTTCAAACTGCTCCACGGAGGATGCTATAGTCACCACCCTACACTCTGTCATCACCCACCTGGACCAGAAAGACACCTACGCCAGACTCCTGTACATTGATTTCAGTTCAGCATTCAACACCATTATTCCCCAGAGACTGATAGAGAAATTACTCCTTCTCGGTCTGAACACCGCCACATGTCTCTGGATCCTGGATTTCCTGACTGAGAGACCTCAGTCTGTCCGGGTTGGAAACAACATCTCCAACTCTGTCACGCTGAGCACTGGATCCCCTCAAGGCTGTGTACTCAGTCCACTGTTGTTTATACTTCTAACACATGACTGTGTATCCAGACACGAGGGGAACCAGATTATTAAGTTTGCAGACGACACCACGGTGGTGGGACTTATTCAGAGGGATGAGGAATCAATGTACAGGGAAGAAGTGAGAGACCTGGAGGGCTGGTGCAGGGAGAACAATCTGGTGCTCAACGTGGACAAAACAAAGGAGATGATTATCGACTTCCGGCGGTCACAGCCTGAGCACGTCCCCCTCAGCATCGGCGGCCGTTTAGTGGAGAGAGTAGAGAACATCAAGTTCCTCGGAGTGCAGATCTCGCAGGACCTGACCTGGAGCAAGAATTCCTTGGAGATCAGGAAGCGAGCTCAGCAGAGACTACACTTCTTGAGGAAACTCAAACAGGCCTCTCTCCCCATCTGCATCCTCAGGACCTTCTACAGAGGTGTGGTGGAGAGTGTTCTGACGTACTGCATTGCTACATGGTACTCCAGCTGCAGTATGTCAGACAAAAAAGCCCTGCAGAGGATAGTCAAGGGGGCGGAGAGGGTAATTGGAGTCTCCCTCCCCTCTGTCCAAGAACTTTTTCAGAACCGTTGTAGGAGCAGGGCACTGAACATTGTCAAGGACCGTTCTCACCCTCTGCATAAACACTTTGAACTTCTTCCATCTGGTAAACGATTCCGGAGCATCAGAGGCAGAACCACCAGACTGATCAACAGCTTCCTCCCACAAGCTGTCAGGATGCTGAACAGCTGACCCGGAATCTCACATACACACTACTGCACCTATGGACATTTTGTATATTATAGTTAGTTATTCTTTTTCCCCAAGTATGTCTCAGGGATGTGTGAATGGATGGGGGGGTGGGAGCTATGTGGGAGTGTGTCTTAATCATGCTGCTTCTTATATGGATGCCGAGAGAAACGCAATTTCATCTTGCCTGCACTACAGTTGTATGTACAGCAATATGACAATAAAGTTTGATTTGATTTGATTTGATTTGATTTGATTTGATTTGATTTGATTTGAATGTCCGTAGAAGGCAGGGGGCCAGAGGCTGCAGCACCAGACTCACTGACGACGGCGGCGGCAGGGGCCAGGAAACACGGAGCAGACGACATCCTTTGCTTCTACCATCGACGCTTCGCAGAGAGGGCACGCAAGTGCATTCCACCGTGCCACTTTAAGTGCTCAGGAAACGCCAAGACCGGGGGTCGGTAGCAGCTGCGGCCCTCGGAGAGGAGAACAAGCTGCTCTACTTGAGGGACGCGCACTCGGGGAGGCATTTCCTCGTGGACACGGGCTCCCAGCTGAGTTTCATCACACCTTCCTACGCTGACCGGCTGGTGCCTTCCAGTGGTCCCCGGGTGTCAGCAGTGAACGGCTCGGCGATTAAGACCTTCGGTGAGAGGACTCTGCTTCTGTCTTTACACGACCGTACATTCGAGTGGACTTTCGTCATAGTGGCAGTCAATTTCAACATGTTAGGGGCTGATTTTTTGTGCTCACATAGTTTGTTGGTTGATCTTGCTAACAGACGCCTGGTTAATGCACTCTCTTTTTCTTCTATTCCCTGTACAGCTCGAGTGGCCCCGCCAACAGCACAAGCCAACGTCACAGCTGCAGGTGGTAAGTTCCACACACTCCTCACTCAGTTCCCAGCACTCACGGTCCCGACATTTTCGGCGACAGTGGCTAAACACGGGGTGAAACATTTTATTACTACCACCGGACCGCCCGTTTTTGCAAAAGCTCGGCGCTTGGATTCAGCTAAACTGACCATAGCGCGCGAGGAGTTCGCCAATCTGGAGAGGTTAGGCATCATCAGGCGTTCGAAGAGCCCATGGGCTTCACTGCTTCACATGGTCCCGAAAGCTGATGGCTCGTGGCGGCCTTGCGGTGATTTCCGCAGGCTGAACAATGCTATAGCGCACGACCGCTACCCGATCCCGCACATCCAAGATTTTTCAGTTCATTTGGCGGGGGCGCGCATTTTTTCTAAAATAGACTTGGTACGCGGTTACCACCAGGTCCCAGTGCGTGCTGAGGACATACCCAAAACAGCGGTAATAACTCCTTTCGGGCTTTTCGAGTTTTTGTGCATGCCGTTTGAGCTTAAAGGTGCGGCGCAGACGTTCCAACGCATGATGGACACGGTTTTGCGCGATCTCCCTTTCGTGTTCGTCTACCTGGACGACATATTGGTAGCCAGCGCGTCCGAAGACGAACACGAAAACCACCTCACGGCAGTTTTCCGGAGGTTGGCAGAGCACGGGTTAATAATTAACCCAGCGAAGTGTCAGTTCGGGGTGACGCAGATTGATTTTTTGGGGCATCGCGTCTCCCCAGAGGGAGCGGTCCCTCTGCCTGACAAAGTGCGCGCAATAACAAATTTTCCCCAGCCACAAACGGTCAAATCATTACAGGAGTTTTTGGGAATGGTGAATTTTTATAACTGTTTCCTCCCCCGCGCAGCGCAGCTCATGCAACCATTGTATGCTGCACTAAAAAATCAAAAACCCACAAACAAAGTCGAATGGTCTCCGGAGCGAGAGCGCGCATTCTCTGAAGTCAAAACAGCCCTGGCAAACGCTGCGTTGTTGGCATATCCAGTCCCAGCGGCCCGCATAGTGCTCACTACTGACGCGTCAGATGTGGCTATAGGGGCGGTTGTGGAACAGTATGTAGCTGGAGCCTGGCAACCGCTCACCTTTTTCAGTAAGACCCTGCGCGACAGCGAACGAAAATACAGCGCATTCGACAGGGAGTTGTTAGCTCTCCACTTGGCCATTCGCCACTTCCAGTTCTGGCTGGAAGGACGCCGTTTCACCGCGTTCGTTGACCACAAGCCGCTGACTTTCACGATGGCCAAGATTTCAGAACCTTGGTTGGGCAGGCAGCAGAGACAGCTGGCCGCAATATCGGAGTTTACTACCGATATCCAGCATGTGGCGGGTAAACTTAATGTAGTGGCGGACTGCCTCTCGCGCGCCGCAGCAGCTCCAGCCCGCGTTGAGGTAGATTCTTCAGCCATGGCCGCAGAGCAGGTTAGCGACACGGAAGTGCGCGCGGCCCCGGTCTGCGTGGGGATAGATTATGCAGCCATGGCCACGGAGCAGGTTAGCGACGCGGATGTGCGCGCGCTCCAGTCTGGACCAACAGGGTTAAGGCTGGAGAACAGGGTGCTGCAAGACGGTATGCCCCCCCTAATCTGCGATGTCTCCACTGGGCGGCCGCGTCCTGTGGTTCCAGCCGGGTGGCGCCGCCGCGTTTTTGACTCGATTCATTCTCTGGCGCACCCGGGAGTGCGCGCTTCGGTCAAAATGGTAGGAGAGAAATTTGTATGGCGAGCCTGCGCAAACAAGTTAGAGAATGGGCGGCAGCCTGCACGGCTTGTCAGCGGGCCAAGGTTCATAGACACACGAGAGCTCCCTTGGAGCCGTTTCACATCCCAGCTAAAAGGTTTGATCATGTCCACGTGGACCTCGTAGGCCCCCTCCCGCCCTCACAAGGGTGCACACATCTTCTGACAATGGTTGACCGCACCATGCACTGGCCGGAAGTGGTTCCGCTGTCATCAACCACAGCCAAGAAGGTGGCGCGTGCGTTTTTAACAGCATGGGTAGCGCGTTTTGGAGTTCCGTCGGACATTAAGTCCAACAGAGGCCCGCAATTTGTTTCCGAAGTTTGGTCAGCGATGGCCCGCAGCCTGGGGGCAACGGTCCACCGCACGACCGTGTACAACCCGCAGGCTAACGGGTTATGCGAACATTTCCATAGGTCATTGAAGGCGGCTCTCAGAGCGTCGCTTACGGATGCAAATTGGGTTGACAAGCTACCATGGGTTTTATTGGGGTTGCGTTCTGCACCTAAAGAGGATTTAGAAGCCTCCCCAGCTGAGCTAGTTTTCGCACAGCCACTTCGGCTGCCCGGGGAATTTCTCCCAGATAATCCAGCGCCAGAGTGCTCCCCAGCTCAGCGGTTACAGAATAGCATGGGCCCGAGCACGCTACCTGGCCCCGTTCACCACAGTTTTCCGCGTGTTTTTGTGCCTAAAGCTTTAAAAAATGCGGAGTTTGTTTTTGTCAGACATGACGCCCATCGTCCGCCTTTACGCCCACCTTATGACGGACCATACAGAGTGCTGGAAACAGGGGATAAGCATTTTTTGCTAGATTTGGGGGGCAGAAAAGAAATGATTGGCATTAACAGGCTCAAACCCGCTTTTGTGGTAGCTGACGAAGCTGTGCAGTAGGCTAAGGCTCCTCGACGCGGCAGACCCCCTAGAGAGCATTCCCCAGAACACCCACAGAGGTTGACTAACAGTTCTCACCCCCAGGCAGCAACTCCACAGCAGGAAGACGCCGCGGAAGTGGTGCAGCCTGCTTACAGCAGATACGGGAGAAGGCTGAGACCCAAGCGGCACCTGGACTGATATGTAGTGATTTTATTATGACATGCAATCTGTGGTTATGTTGTTCCATCTTAGACGTTTGGGGGGATCATGTGGTGCACATATGTGGGTTCCATATGCTTCACATGAGTATTACTGTATGCTTATTGTGTGCTTCACGTCTCAGAGGAACAAAAGGTCTGAACCTCCTAGGGGTAACAGGAGGATGTGAAGTCTGGCCTTTTGTATGCAGAGAGATGGCCTTGAGGGATTTCCTGACCACCAGGACTGTAGGTGAAGACGAGAAGACCTGGAGGGGGATGCATTGTGATTTGGGATTAAAAGACCATATGACTGTGTGTTTTGATGTCCCGAGGTATTAAAGGGACAAATGTGGGGGGATTCCTTTCTCTTTCTGTTTTTTGGATGTTGGAGAATGTGAATGTGAAATAAAGCTGGTCTTGAGAAATAAACTCAGCCTCGTCCTTCCACATATCTCCACAATGTAACATTTATCCCCCCCCCTTTAAAAAAATGTCAGGCACACAAATAACCCACCCCAATTTGTCACCCGACTTGCGCACTAACAGGAAAAACATATGTACAAAAAAAAAAATACCTATCCACTCACACAGCTAAGGCTGTGGGGCCGGGTAGACTACCAGTGCCCCCTACATGGCTGAGTGGGTTATTCTGTTGCTAGAAGAGAACACAAAATGAAATAACAGGAGGCCGTGTCTCTAACTACAAAACAATCCCCATATTTATACTATACACACACAACACACATAAAACCACAATACTTATACTACTGGCGGCCCCCACCCCAACTCCCACCCCATAATGGGCATTCACAGTGAGACTACTTTGGGCATTCAATAAAAAATAGGTCAAATAAACCAGGTGGGCTCAAACTGGGTGGTGCGGTGGCACAGTGGTAAGCACTGCACCAGCACAGCAACTCACCCTTGGCCATGGGATCCCTGGTTCAATCCCAGCCCCTGACCAACAGTGATCTGTGTGGAATTTGCATGTTCTCCCTGTATCTGTGTGGGTTTACTCCGGGATTTGTCCGGTTTCCTCCCACATGCCAAAAACATGCAGGTTAGGTTAATTGGAGACTCTAAAGTGGCCCTAGGTGTGAATGTGTGTGTGAATGGTTAAGGGATAGCGCCATACCGTGGCTGCTTCATCCATCTAGGTGGATGCCCTCAATTTCCCCTCTGGGGATCAATAAAGTATACAAAAACAAAAAAAAAATCACCTTAAACATAATTACCCACCATTCTGACTACAAAATTTAACAAACACATGCCAATTAAACAAAACACGCTAAATGTTAGAATAATTTTGAGCTTAAATTATTCAAAGTCAAATAATCAGGCGGAAAGTTGAATTTATGTACATTTATTACAAAATCACCCCATTGGCCACCTTGGGGGAGAGGTTACAAGGCATGACATTCAGACACACCTAGAATCTCTAAAGGATCCATTCTTCTAAGTCTGATATATATAGGTAGGAGAAAGGAGAGGGAGGATGAGGATAAGGGAAGTGACAGAACAGGACAGTCCTGATAACTGAGCTTATCCAGGCGGACGTCAGACACTCTGGAGACATGGGTCATGAAGACATGAGATCCATAAAACTAACAGAATATCCATGAAACACTAATCTATAAGATGAGGAGTTCCTGTGTATTCCTGTGACCCGAAACAGAACATGTCAAAGAGATTATAATAAATGGCTTAGATCATTCCTTACACATGTACTGATCCTCAGTCTGAACTCGCTGAAATTGCTCACAGAAACAGGCCAAGAATATATAAACTTATCCTATATGGAATGCACATATAAACATTAAACATGGCATATGAAAAGTATGATACTTTTCAAATATAATGATACATTATTCATATCAATAGTATAGATAATATGGAATTTTTCTATCATATTCCCCCTTGATGCTTAATAAAGCATCAGGATTAAAAGAAAAATAATAAAGTGAATGAATTAATATGTGTAAGAATTTACATGCTGTTATACAGTGGGGCAAAAAAAGTATTTAGTCAGCCACCAATTGTGCAAGTTCTCCCACTTAAAAGATGAGAGAGGTCTCCAGTTTTCATCATAGGTATACCTCAACTATGAGAGACAAAATGAGGAAAAAAAATCCAGAAAATCACATTGAAGGATTTTTAATGAATTAATTGGTAAATTCCTCGGTAAAATAAGTATTTGGTCACCTACAAACAAGCAAGATTTCTGGTTCTCACAGACCTGTAACTTCTTCTTTAAGAGGCTCCTCTGTCCTCCACTCGTTACCTGTATTAATGGCACCTGTTTGAACTCGTTATCAGTATAAAATACACCTGTCCACAACCTCAAACAGTCAGACTCCAAACTCAACTATGGCCAAGACCAAAGAGCTGTCAAAGGACACCAGAAACAAAACTGTAGACCTGCACCAGGCTGGGAAGACTGAATCTGCAATAGGTAAGCAGCTTGGTGTGAAGAAATCAACTATGGGAGCAATTATTAGAAAATGGAAGATACAAGACCACTGATAATCTCCCTCGATCTGGGGCTCCACGCAAGATCTCACCCCGTGGGGTCAAAATGATCACGAGAACAGTGAGCAAAAATCCCAGAACCACATGGGGGAACCTAGTGAATGACCTGCAGAGAGCTGGGACCAAAGTAACAAAGGCTACCATCAGTAACACATTATGCCACCAGGGACTCAAATCCTGCAGTGCCAGACGTGTCCCCCTGCTTAAGCCAGTACATGTCCAGGCCCGTCTGAAGTTTGCTAGAGAGCATTTGGATGATCCAGAAGAGGATTGGGAGCATGTCATATGGTCAGATGAAACCAAAATAGAACTTTATTGTAAAAACTCAACTTGTCGTGTTTGGAGGAGAAAGAACACCATACCTACTGTGAAGCATGGGGGTGGAAACATCATGCTTTGGGACTGTTTTTCTGCAAAGGGACCAGGACGACTGATCCATGTAAAGGAAAGAATGAATGGGGCCATGTATCGTGAGATTTTGAGTGAAAACCTCCTTCCATCAGCAAGGGCATTAAAGATGAAACATGGCTGGGTCTTTCAGCATGACAATGATCCCAAACACACCGCCCAGGCAACGAAGGAGTGGCTTCCTAAAAAGCATTTCAAGGTCCTGGAGTGGCCTAGCCAGTCTCCAGATCTCAACCCCATAGAAAATCTTTGGAGGGAGTTGAAAGTCCGTGTTGCCCAGCAACAGCCCCAAAACATCACTGCTCTAGAGGAGATCTGCATGGAGGAATGGGCCAAAATACCAGCAGCAGTGTGTGAAAACCTTGTGTAGACTTACAGAAAACGTTTGACCTCTGTCATTGCCAACAAAGGGTATATAACAAAGTATTGAGATGAACTTTTGTTATTGACCAAATACTTATTTTACCGAGGAATTTACCAATTAATTCATTAAAAAATCCTTCCATGTGATTTTCTGGATTTTTTTTTCCTCATTTTGTCTCTCATAGTTGAGGTATACCTATGATGAAAACTGGAGACCTCTCTCATCTTTTAAGTGGGAGAACTTGCACAATTGGTGGCTAACTAAATACTTTTTTGCCCCACCGTAAGTGTGACAAACATATAAAAAAAATGAGAAATCAGGAAGGGAGCAAACACTTTTTCACACCACTGTACATACACCTATGCACGCAGGCATGCACAAATGCATACACACAAACAACAGAGGACTCCCCTCCCCCCATTCATCCCCTATTTGGATCTGGACTGTGTCTTTGGTGTCTTGCTATGAGTCTTTTATGTGTTTTTATGTCTTCTGTTTTCATGTATTTTAATGAATGGGTGTTGCAACACAAATTTCCATGTAAATAGACAATAAACATCATATCTTTTCTATCTTATCTTCTTCTCCTAAATTATTACTCCGAATATGCAGTATTCTGAAAATAGCCTATTTTATGATTATCTTAATTTGGGGGTATACATGAACTCTTCCTATAGTTAAGAATAATAAAGTCAGTGTAATTGCAGTAGCGATGATCCACGTGAGTATAAGGCCTCAGGCTCCTGTAAATGCTTGATTTCTTCTTAAAAGAAACAACTCTCCATTCAAAGTAAGGGCATATTTTGAATCTCTAGCTGAGCACTACAGCCCCACTCACTGTATATGCTGTTTCAAATCTTGTTTGTCAGCAGCAGTCAAAGAGGAGTAGATTTAAAGTTAGTATAGCCTCCATCTATCCATCTATTTTCTACCGCTTTTTCAGAGATCTGGGTTGCAGAGGCAGCAGCTCAAGCAGAGAAGCCCAGAGTTCCCTCTCCCCAGCCACCTGCTCCAGCTCTTCAGAGAGGATATCAAGACGTTCCCAGACCAGTTGGAAGATATAGTCTCTCCAGCGTGTCCTGGGTCTGGCCCGGGGTCTCCTCCCAGTGGGACATACCCAAAACACCTCAAGTGGGAGGCATCCAGGACGCATCCTGGACTGGTGGTGGTCCAGGCAACTGGAGTGGTGGCTTAGAGGTAGAACATCGGCCCAACAACCAGGAGATCGGGCTTCAAATCCCGGCTGGGTCATGCCAAAGACCACATAAAAATAGAACTTCCTGCTGTCCAGCTTGGTGCTCAGCAAAAATGGAATGGAGGAAGGAAATGTGGGCGGCAGTGGCTCAGGAGGTAAAGCGGCTCGTCCAATAACCAGAGAGTTGGTGGTTCGAATCCTGCTCTCCCCAGCCATCCTGCCATTGTGTCCATGGGCAAGGCACTTTACCCACCTTGCCTCCAGTGTCCATGACACTGGGTATGAATTTGTATAAATGTTTGGTCGTGGTCGGAGAAGCCGTTGGCACAGATTGGCAGCTATGTTTCTGTCAGTCTGCCCCAGAGCATTACCACTATCAATGTCTGTCTTGGGTGAAGGAATAATGGACTCACTGTCAGCGCTTTGAGATGTCACTTGACATGTAAAGTGCCATATAAATCTAATCCATTATTATTATTATTATTATTATTATTATTATTATCCTGATCAGATGCCCAAACCACCTCAGCTGCCTCTTTTTGATGTGGAGGAGCAGTGGTTCTACTCTGAGCCTCTCCAGGATGACTGAGCTCCTCACTGTATCTCTAAGGGTGAGTCCAGCAATCCTACAGAGCACAGGTGGCGTTAGGCCTTTTTTAGGGGTGCTGTAGCACTCTTAAATATAAACTCAGCACCCCTTAAAATTGGAGTGAGAAAGCTGTGATTATAAAATTTTAGTTTGTCTTTGACAAGCTGAAATAACATCCAAAACATATTGTGACGTATGCGGGGTTCACACAAAGAAGAGGAGCAGATGGCTGCAACGAACAGGCTTTATTCAAACACACACACACCCCAGCCAACACCCTGAACACAGACAGGAGGGGAGGTCATTCTCTCAGACCCCCGTTTCAATCATGGTTACACACACATGATACATCTTGCCCTAATCCTGCCTATAAACACTGCTGGGTCATTATAACGCAGTTATAATGACACAGCAGTATAATAACTCAGTAATAACACATTTAATACACACACACAGTAACGTTTTCAGCTGGCAAAGCATGCTGGGAAATCCCTGCCTCCTTAACATGGCCCCGACGTTACACTGCCCCCCCCCCCACGGTACTGGTTTCTGTCCCCAGAAAAATCAAAGTCCAACCCAGAAGTCCAACGCGAATCAGTCCAGGTGTTGGGGCGGCTTCGATGCAGACGACCAGCACCTCCAACAGCTTCAGTAGGACTACGCGCAGTCCCTCCCTGGCAGCGGGAGTCACGACTCCCACTGCTGCCAGGACCTCCCAGGCGGCCTCTGGCCCGCGTCCAGGCGTCCAGCCCCTGCCGAGCCCGGGAAAAGACCGGATCTGTCCTGCTTGCTCCGCTGCTGCTGTGCGCCGAGAGCCTCTGTGACGTCATCGCCGGGGGAAGCATCTGCGGGAGGCAGTCTGTCCCCGTCCATGCCACCTCGCTCTAATTTAACGTCAGCGAGGGGCCAGTTTCTCGTGGGGTGGGCGCGGGGCAGTACCGTGTGATGTGCCCTGGCTCTCTGTAGCGGAAGCACCCTTCCTCGCGTCGCCACAGCCGTCTCCTCTGTGGACACGCCGCCGTGGTCTGCTGTAACTCCTCCTCCTCCCCCTTGCTCTCAGCACGGCGGTTTCCTCCAGTGACCAGTCATTCATCACGGCAGCCAACTCGACCTGGGCCAGGTGGTCATCCAACAGGTTCTCGCCGTTGTAGCGGGGAATCTTGGCCCGCTGCCAGATGGATGGGACGGTTGCCTCCCGGTCGATTACCGCTCCTGATCGCCCTGGAATTGCCAGCCCGTCCTGCCCTGAAAAGGGCGGGAAGCGGGGCTGGTTTGCTCTGCTTGGCCCGCTCTGCCTTGAAAAAGGCAGAAGGCGGGGTACGCTGGTCCGTCCATCGCAGCGAGCCACTCCGGGGGTCGGTGTCTCAGCTCTGCGCTCTGTTCCCAACCGAGCGATGAACCGCCCCGGCTGCTGGACCTCCGCCCGGGTCCTGGCCACCATCTTGCTCCATCCCACTCCTGACACCAGTGTGACGTATGTAGGGTTCACACAAAGAAGAGGAGCAGATGGTTGCGACGAACAGGCTTTATTCAAACACCCCCCCCAACCAACACTCTGAGCACAGACAGGAGGGGAGGTCATTCTCCCAGACCCCCGTTTCAATCATGGTTGCACACACATGATACATCTTGCCCTAATCCTGCCTATAAACACTGCTGGGTCATTATAACGCAGTTATAATGACACAGCAGTATAATAACTCAGTAATCACATTTAATACACACACAGTAACGTTTTCAGCTGGCAAAGCATGCTGGGAAATCCCTGCCCCCCTTAACACGGCTCCGACGTTACAATATTCATTTTTTTGAAACTTTTTAAAAATGAAAATGAAAACACTCCCCGCCACACAAATGGAATAATCCCTCCACTCACACACGTTCTCTGCCCTGCATTTGCAAGCTGGAGCCCTGGCGCGCACACACAGAGAGGTCCCTCCAGTGTTGCCAACTTGGCAACTTTCTTGCTAAATCTGGAGACTTTTCAAATCCTCTTGGTGACCTTTTTTTGTCAAAAGTGACTAGCGACAAATCTAGCAACTTTTTCTGGTGTTTTGGAGACTCTCACGTGAGAGTACAATTGCAATCTGTCCTCAACAAGCAGCAGGTTCTACCATGAGCTTCTCCCCATCCCGCGATGCATTCATTGAACGTGGGGACTCAGCCTTGTTTTACTGCTACAGGTACTTATCCATAAAATAACCAGTATTGCCAACTGAGCGACTTTATTGCTATATTTATTGAGTATTCAGCCCCCGCTAGCAACTTTTTTCCAAAAAGTTACGAGCGACACATCTAGCAACTTTTTCTGGAGTAATTCCAGACTTTTGGAGACTCTGACTTGAAAGTACATATCGTTCTTGCTGTTCTCAACAAGGAGCGAGTGCTGCCATGGGCCCCTCCCCTGTCCCAAAGCACTCACGGGTGGCCCAGTCCTCAAGCAGCAGTTTCTCTCAGCTGCAGTCAGAGCAGGAGGTGTTCACCCATCTGCATCCAGACTGCAAATCAATGGCACAAAAACAAAGCCGCCACTGGCTGATCATGAATGTTGTAAAATTTTCTTTAAAAAACCTAAATAACTCTGCCAGAGGACCTCTTTTTGGTCACTTTTGCCAGTCCCAAGAATGGTTAAAAGAGGAGGGTTGAATTGTGACAATAAAAAAACAAGAATTGACAGAAGTTCATTTGCAGTTCTAAACATATTTAAGGCATTTTTACTTACTTTTTGACTTTCCACAATGTTATTCCTTTCTCTTACAGCATCCATTACAATTGCATACACAGGGCCAATTCTTCAAATTAGGGGATGTCATTTAGCGACTTCTAGCAACTTTTAGGACAGCCAATAACTACTTTCCTTATTGAGGAGTTGGCAACACTGGGTCCCTCACTCTCTATCCCAACACTGGGTAAAGGGGACAGGACGGTGATGCAGCTTTTCTACAGGTAATACATTCATAATGATGTATGACGCAGCCTCAGCTGGAATATTCTGCAACGATATGAATAGTTTTTGGTTCTGTCTGAATTTATTCGGTAAGAGTATGATGCATACAGTAAGTCCGGAAAGTATTTACAGAGCTTCACTTTTTCTACATTTTATTATGTTACAGCCTTATTCCAAAAGGGATTCAATTCATTTTTCCCCTCAAAATTCTACACACAACACCCCATAATGACAACGTGAAAAAGGTTTGAGATTTTTGCAAGTTTATTAAAAATAAAAGTCTAAGAAAGCACATGTACATAAGTATTCACTGCCTTTGCCTTGAAGCTCAAAATTGACCTCAGGTGCATCCTGTTTCCACTGATCATCCTTGAGATGTTTCTGCAGCTTAATTGGAGTCCACCTGTGGTAAATTCAGTTGATTGGACATGATTTGGAAAGGCACACACCTGTCTATATAAGGTCCCACAGTTGACAGTGCATGTCAGAGCACAAACCAAGCATGAAGTCAAAGGAATTGTCTGTAGACCTCCGAGACAGGATTGTCTTGAGGCACAAATCTGGGGAAGGGTATAGAAAAATTTCTGCTGCTTTGAAGGTCCCAATGAACACTGTGGCCTCCATCATCCGTAAATGGAAGAAGTTTGGAACCACCAGGACTCTTCCTAGAGCTGGCCAGCCATCTAAACTGAGCAATCGGGGGAGAAGGGCCTTGGTCAGGGAGGTGACCAAGAACCCAATGGTCACTTTGTCAGAGCTCCAGCATTCCTCTGTGGAGAGAGGAGAACCTTCCAGAAGGACAACCATCTCTGCAGCAATCCACCAATCAGGCCCGTATGGTAGAGTGGCCAGACGGAAGCCACTCCTTAGTAAAAGGCACATGGCAGCCCACCTGGAGTTTGCCAAAAGGCACCTAAAGGACTCTCAGACCATGAGAAACAAAATTCTCTGGTCTGATGAGACAAAGACTGAACTCTTTGGCATGAATGCCGGGCATCATGTTTTGAGGAAACCAGGCATCACTCATCACCAGGCCAATATCATCCCTACAGTGAAGCATGGTGGTGGCAGCATCGTGTTGTGGGGATGTTTTTCAGCGGCAGGAACTGTGAGACTAGTCAGGATAGAGGGAAAGATGAATGCAGCGATGTACAGAGACATCCTGGATGAAAACCTGTTCCAGAGTGCTCTTGACCTCAGACTGGGGTGATGGTTCATCTTTCAGCAGGACAACAACCCTAGACAACTCTGTGAATGTCCTTGAGAGGCCCAGCCAGATCCCAGACTTGAATCCAATTGAACATCTCTGGAAAGATCTGAAAATGGCTGTGCATTGACGCTTCCCATCCAACCTGATGGAGCTTGAGAGGTGCTGCAAAGAGGAATGGATAAAACTGTCCAAAGATAGGTGTGCCAAGCTTGTGGCATCAAATTCAAAAAGATTTGAGGCTGTGATTGCTGCCAAAGGTGCATCAACAAAGTATTGAGCAAAGGTTGTGAATACTTAAGTACAGTACATGTGATTTCTTAGTTTTTTATTTTTAATAAATTTGTAAAAATCTCAAAAAAACTTTTTTTCATGTTGTCATTATGGGGTGTTGTGTGTAGAATTTTGAGGGAAAAAAGGCGCTGTGAGTTCTTTCTGGATGCACTGTACCTACAAACATTTAGGTTTCAAAGTACATGAGGTTTTCACCTGGGGTTGGGGTTAGAAAATAGGCTATTAATAGGATCTAAAAAGCTAATAATATAACAGAAAGTATTGCATCTTTGCTCAATTTATGTTGGATTTTTAATTTATGAGGAAAAACCTCACAAATTTATGACAGTAAAGTATCTATTGTACAAGAAAAAAACCTAAATTAGCAATACACAAATTATGAGAAAAAAGTTGATTTAACTGGGAAATATTTTTTTTTTCAAATTTACAAGGAAAAAGAAGTACATTTAGATTAAAATTGCCATAAATTCTGGAGAAAAACCTCAAAGCTGTCCAGACTAAAGTCACATCTCAGTAATTTCTTAACTGTCATGTTCTGGTGAGCGCTCGCCCCCTCCTTCCTGATTCCCCTGCTCCTCAGTCAATCATCACACCTGGGAGATTAGACGCACCTGCTACCTCTGCCTCGCCAGCGTTTAAAAGGATCTGATCTTCAGTGCTTTAACGCTGGCTCGTTGGGTGCAATCCCTAGCAGTACTAAACAAGCAAGTAAATTATTTAACTTGAGGATTTTCCTGTCTAATATCCTCTTTTCCTCCTCTTCCAGGTTGCTGCCGCCTGAGCGGTGTGTCTTCAGGGGTTGCGGTGCGCTCACCTGCTTCATCACTCTCATCCCGTGGCAGCTCCTCTCTCCACCCGGTCAGACACTGCCCAGTCTTCCCCCTTCCTCATCCTCGCCAGTTTCACCCTGCTGGTTCGTCTCTCCGCACTGGGTTCTGTGCCGGGTTCCCTGCTTGGCCCACGTAAGTGGCTAATTTGTGTTTCCACCTTTCTCCTCCCTTCTCCAGCTAATCACTCTCGTCTCTCCTCCACAAGCTCTGGCAAGTGACGATTTCCTTAGCTGTGCTCCCTTTTTGAAATTCAATAAAAGGTTAAACTTTTCCCCGTGTGAAGTGTTTTACTCTGGTGTTGCACCCTGCACTTGAGCTGTTCATTCAGTAATCATGACACTTAACTATTTTGGGGTAACTACTCTTATGTATGTTTGAGTGATAATATACAAAGAAAACCTACTTTTACTTGTGTATACTTTCAGGCTACTCTACCACCTAAACTAGAGATTTTTTTAAATTGAAAATGTAGAAATTTTTGTGAATTTGGAGCGTTCTCATAAATTACCTACCTTTTCTTGTGATTATTTTTCTTTTTTTAATTAGACTTTTTAAGAAACTTCATGAAATTTGAAACTTTGTGAAAAATTTTTGTTCATGGATTGACATTTTTTTTTCTTGAATTTGTGACTTTTGTGTCATAAACTGGCATCTTTTTTCTTTTGTCTTTGCATTTTTGCCTCAATTTTCCCTTGTGGGGGACATAGGTGTGACATCCTCCACCCAGAGAATGGACCAGGAAATGGGAGGCTGATCAGGGGGTCTAGTCGAGACAGCGGAGGTGCAGACTCCGGCTACCAGGAGGAGAAAGAAGCATCACTGCAGTGACTGTTATGTTAATGTAATGTACTCTGTTATGCTAATGCACCGTGAAAACTGTGCATCTGATGTGGATTGTAATGTGAGCCCCCAGGCTGCTAGGCAAGGCATTAAAAGTATAAAAGGGAGAGACCCTGCGGCCTGCGGATTATTCTTGTTGACTTGACTTGTAGAGAGGAAAATAAAGTCTGTGCTGTTCCAGCCAATTGTCCTGCCTGCTCCTTTCTCTCTACACTGGTGACCCCGAGACATACGGTGGAGTACGAGGCGAACACCCCGGAGACGGCCCCGTCTGGAAGCGCCAGCACCGCCTGTGCTGTTTCGGTCAAGCTCCCGGATTTTTGGCTACATGACCCGACGGCTTGGTTCCTCCACACGGAGGCTCAGTTCGTGCTCCAGGGCGTGACGGCGGACGACACAAAATATTACTACATCGTAGCCACGCTGGACGCACACACAACTCAGCAGGTGGCAAGCCTGCTTCAACAGCCCCCACCCCATGGCAAATACGACACCATCAAGACCACGCTGACCCAGCTCTATACGCTGTCGGACTGTGAGAGAGCGGAAAGGCTCCTGACACGCTCTGAGTTGGGAGATGGCTCGGCGTTCGGGTTGATGGAGAAGATGTTGGTGTTGATGGGCACAGATGGCAAGCTGTTCCTGTTTGCACATCTTTTCCTCCGTATCCTCCCGACGGCGGCCAGGGCAGTCCTTGCCAACTCATCGCTGCTGGCCACGCAGAACAACTGTGCGCTGGCGCAAGAAGCGGACCGGATTATCCTGGCAACCAGAACCTTCGCGGAAAAACGCAGCGGCGCCAGAGCCCATGGAGACGACTGGCGAGGACGAGGAGCCTTTGATGGTGGCTGGCGCGGAGTCCAAGAAGCGCTGGAAGGGTGCGCTCTGTTTCTACCACCGCCGTTTCGGAGAAGACGCATGGCGATGCGTGCCACCATGCCAATACAAGCGTTCGGGAAACGCCAGGAACGGCAGTCGGTAGCAGCTGTGGCCACCGATGACACAAACAAGCTGCTCTACATGACGGACTCACGTTCGGGGAGAAGGTTCCTCATGGACTCCGGCTCCCAAAAGAACCTCATCCTGCCGTCCAACACAGACCAGTTGGCTGGAAGTAGCGGTTTGTGGGAATGTGCAAATGAGACAGATTTCTCTCAAGTCAGCTTTATTCACATTCGCCAACATCTCAAAGAAGAAAGAGGACATCACAGGAAACTCTTGTCCTTAAATACCAGGACTCTCACAGTTCACAAGACACATTGCATCACAAGTCACATTGCATTATAATCGCCAGTAACAATGCATCTCCTCTTTAATCCTCTAATATCACCCCCACAGTCTCAGGCCCTGCATACCAAAGCTAACACCTTCACAGCTTCCTGTTATCTCCAAGGAAGCTCTGTCTTTGTTCTTATCTAAAATGTGAGGCCTTACATCAGTCACAAAGTAGGTCACATATGTGTGGCCACAGGCTCAGACATTAAAACATTTGGTGAGAGGACACTGACCATATGTTTGCACGGCCGCAACTACCAATGGTCCTTCATCATAGCAGCATATAACTACCCCATTTTAGGTGCAGATTTCTTGTGTGCGCACGGACTATTAGTCAATGTTGCCAATAGACGTCTAATTAATGCTCTGTCTTTTCATTGTCTGCCCTGTACAGCTCGAGGAGCCGGGTCCACAACACTCGCCAGCGTCAAAGCTCCAGCGAGTAAGTTCCAACAACTACTCACCCAGTTCCCAGCACTCATGGTTCCAGTGTTTTCGGTGGCCGTCACTAAGCATGGGGTCGAGCACGTCATCACCACCACGGGACCGCCCGTTTTCGCACGCCCTCGCTGCCTGGATGCAGCTAAACTGGCTAGTGCGCGCGAGGAGTTCGCCAATTTGGAGAGGTTAGGCATCGTCAGGCGCTCAAATAGCCCGTGGGCGTCCCAGCTGCACATGGTGCTGAAAGACAAGGGGTCATGGCGACCATGCGGTGACTTCCGTCGGTTAAACAATGCTACAGTACACGATTGCTACCCCATTCCCCATATTCAAGATTTTTCCATCCACCTGACTGGAGCACGCATTTTTTCCAAGGTGGACCTGGTCCGTGGGTACCACCAGGTCTACACGGAAGACATACCCAAAACGGCAATAATTACCCCATTCGGCCTTTTCGAATTTCTACACATGCTGTTCGGGTTAAAGGGCACAGCACAGACCTTCCAACTCATGATGGACGCTGCGTGACCTGCCATTTGTCTTCGTCTACCTGGACGACATCCTGGTGGCCAGCACGTCTGAGGACGAACACGTCGCCCACCTCAGGATGGTTTTCCAGAGGTTGGAGGAGCACGGGTTAATAATTAACCCAGCGAAGTGTCAGTTCGGAGCCACGACGATCGACTTTTTGGGCCACCGCATCTCACCGGATGGCGTGATCTCGTTACCGGACAAGGTGTGCATGGTAGTGAATATTCCATGTCCTCAGACGGTAAGGGTGCTCCAGGAGTTTTTAGGAATGGTGAACTTCTACAACCGTTTCCTCCCTCGCGCAGCCCAGCTCATGCAGCCGTTGTACGCTGCGCTTAAGAAACGGAAACTGGCGGACAGCATTGACTGGACCCCCGAGCAGGAGCAGGCATTTGCGGATGCCATGGACACGCTTGCGAAGGCCACATTACTGACACACCCAGACCTGTTGGCACGGATAGCCCTCACTACCGACGCATCAGACGTGGCCATAGGGGCCGTTGTGGAGCAGTGCATCGCAGGTTCTTGGCATTTGCTCACCTTTTTCAGCAGGTCTTTGCGCAACAATGAATGTAAATACAGCGCATTCAGCAGGGAGCTGCTGGCTCTCCACCTGGCCATACACCACTTCCAGTTCTGGCTGGAAGGGCGCAGCTTCACAGCGTTTATAGACCACAAGCCACTAGCATATGCCATGACCAAGGTTTCGGAACCATGGTGGGCCTGACAGCAAAGACAGCTAGCTGCAATCTCAGAGTTTACGACCAACATTCAGCATGTGGCCTGTAAACTCAACGTGGTGGCGGACTGCCTCTTGCGCGCGTTGATGGCCCCAATCTACGTAGGAATAGATTACACTGCCATGGCCGCCGAGCAAGCTGGCGATGCGGACGTTTGTGCACTCCAGTCTGGGCCAACAGGGTTAAGGCTGGAGAGCAGAGTACTGCGAGCTGGGGGCCCACCCCTACTCGGTGACGTCTTCACAGGCCATCCGCGCTCGGTCGACCCACGCACTTAGCGCCATCACGTTTTCGAGTTGATTCACTCCCTGGCGCACCCGGGAGTGCGCACATCAGTCAAGCTGGTGGGGGCGAAGTTCGTCTGGCCGGGTCTACATAAACAGGTGAAAGAGTGGGTGGCAGCTTACGTCGTATGCCAGCGGGCCAAGGTGCACAGCCATATGGAGGCCCCCTCAAACACTTCCACATCCCGGCTAAGAGTTTCAACCCCTTCTACGTGGACCTGGTGGGGCCCCTCCCGCCGTCGCAGGGGTTTACACACCTCCTAATTGTAGTTGTCCACACCACGCGTTGGCCCGAAGCAGTGCCGCTGGCATCCACAACGTCCGCGGAAGTAGCACGTGCTTTTTTCTTTTTTGACTACTTGGGTGGCACATTTCGGCGCACCGTCAGACATCACGTCTGACAGGGGCCCCCAGTTTGCTTCCGACCTCTGGTTTGTGATGGTCAAGGTGGGACACGTCACTTGTGGTAACGTATCGTCACTTCCTGTATGTATTGCTGTCTGTCCGTGTGGTTTTCTCTCCTTACTGTCCTGAGGATTTTGCTTTTAATTGTATTTTAACCACTTTTTTCCATCTACCGTTAGTCCTCATTTCTGTTTATCAAGCCTCTTGCACCTGTGTGCGCACTCAGTGTCACCTAATCACCCTCTTTAACCTTCTGTTCACCTTTCATCGGTGTTTTTGTTAGCTTCGGGTTAGCCACTTCCTATGGCTACTAGCTCTCCTTCCTCTCCTTCTCTGGTGTGCTGTCTCTGTCAGATGTTTAGCTACACCTCTGCCTCTTTTAGTGATAATGGTAAATGTAATAAATGTTGTCTTTTTGAGGTGCTCGAGGCGAGGTTGTCTGATTTGGAATCCCGGCTCCGCTGCAATGAAACACTGTCTGCGCCAGTTAATCTTGACGGACATCCCCTAGCTGCAGCGGAGCTCCTTGACCATAGGGCAACCTGTTAGCGGTCCTCTTCAGCAGCGAGGAGACTGGATGGGTGACGGTGAGAAGGAAGCCTAGCCGCAAAGCCCCGGTTCACCACCAACCTGTTCATGTTTCTAATCGCTTTTCCCTGCTCAGCGACACACCCGCTGAGGAAAAAACTCTGATCATTGGCAACTCTGTACTCAGAAACGTGAACCTAGAGACTCCAGCGGCCATAGTCAAATGCATTCCTGGGGCCAGAGCAGGCGGCATCGAGTCAAATTTGAAAATGCTGGCTAAAAGTAACTGTAAATACTCCACAATTGTTATTCACGCCGGCATTTATATACTTGCATATTTATTTCACCTAGCTGCAATGCTCCATACTGTGGGTGTTTATATATTTACATATTTATTCCATCTAGCTACAATGCTCTGCACTGTGTTCATATATTCATATATTTATTCCATCCAGCTACAATGCTCTGCACTGTGTGTCTGTGTGTGTGTGTGTGTGTGTGTGTGTATATATATATTTTATAGTAATATGTACATATGTATATTAGCTGCTCTTGCTTGCTTGTTTTTTCTTGCCTTCTGATTGTTGCTCTGAGTGTTGCTATCCCTGTGCTGTTGCAATCCTGGAATTTCCCCGTTGTGGGACTAATAAAGGCTTATCTTATCTTATCTTATCTTATTAATAACATCTGTCTCCGGCAGTCAGAAGTCACGAAACTTAATGTAGAATCGGTGTGTGACTTTGCCAAAACAATGTCTGCCTCTGTAGTATTCTCTGGGCCCCTCCCCAATCTGACCAGTGATGACATGTTTAGCCGCTTGTCATCCTTCAACCGCTGGCTGTCTGTGTGGTGTCCTGCAAACAACGTGGTCGACATTGACAATTGGAGCTCATTTTGCGGAAAACCTGGTCTTATGAGACGAGACAGCGTCCATCCCACTTTGGATGGTGCGTCTCATTTATCTAACAATCTGGCATCATTTTTATCCAAATTTTCAAAACCTTGACAACTCAGAGTTGGGACCAGGAAGCAGAGTCGCAGTCTTACACGCCTCTCTGCAGCTCCTCTTCAACCGCCACCCCTCAACTTAGCCCCTGTGTTCCCCATCAGAGAATCATTGTCTGCTCCCTCCAAAGCAAATAAAAATATAATGTATAAGCATCCCAAAGTGATTAAACAAAAAGTTGGTAAAACTCAAATTAAACATGAAGCCTCTAAATTGAATGATTTGGCCTCTCTTCCTCCTCATAATTTAAAAATTAAATGTGGTTTATTAAATATTAGGTCTCTAACTCCCAAGTCTCTGTTAGTCCATGATCTGTTAATTGATCATCAGATTGATTTAATATCCCTTACAGAGACTTGGTTAGGGCAAGAGGATTATGTTGGTTTAAATGAATCAACTCCCTCTGGTTATTTAAACTGTCAAAATCCCAGAAGTTCTGGTCGTGGAGGAGGAGTAGCAACAATTTACCATTCCAAATTACTAGTTAATGTAAAGCAAAAAACATGTTATAATTCCTTTGAGGGCCTGGTCCTCAGTATTGGGCACTTCAGCAATTTTAGGCTAAACCCAATTTTATTTGCCATAGTTTATCGTCCTCTATGAATGAATGAATGAATGAATGAATTTATTTATTTCGGATAGTACATTACAGGTTAAAAGAAACTGTATAATATAACAACAAGGTCAAATTAGACAAAGACTCCTTCTACTATACAATTCCACGTGAGTTATCCGAAATGGGTGATGGCTGAAGCCGCAGCTTATATTGCCCACCCATATTCCATCCAAGAATTCAAAGGAGAAAAAAGAGAAAACAAGACAAGAGCGATTACAATTTAAAACAAGGCTAAGACAAAATATGACTGAGAGAAAAAGAAAACTGAGCTAGTCTAAGTTAAGCGGTTACTATTCAAAAACAAATCTAAGACATAGTGTCACAGAGAAAAAAGAAAAACTAAGCTATAACACAACACAGGCTGGAAATGTCAATCCTTATGTGAGTTTACATGTCGTCTTGTAAATATGTTTGGAGTATTTCTTCCTTTAGTTTTTGTTTAAATTGTCCAAGCTTTGTACATGATTTTAATTCAGGTCCAAAATCGTTCCATAATCTGACACCTTGCACTGAAATACAGTGTTGCTTGGTAGTTGTTCTCACTGTAGGCTTTTGAAATATACATGTTCCTCTGAAGTGATATCGTTTCTCCCTTGTTTGGAACAACTTTTGGATATTTGCAGGCAGTGATAGATTCTTCACTTTGAACATTACTATTGCGGTTTTAAAGTCGATCAGATCTTTCAACTTGAGAGTTTTTTGTTTAAGAAAAAGTGGGTTTGTTGGTTCCCTGTAAGCTGCTTTGTTGATTATTCTAATAGCTCTCTTTTGGAGCATAAAGAGTGGATATATGTTTGTTTTATATGTATTTCCCCATACTTCATTACAATATGTCATGTATGGGAGTATTAATGAATGATACAAGGTGTATAGTGTGGGTTGATTCAGCAAATTTTTCACTCTGTGTAATATTGCAATTGATTTGGATACTTTACCTTTTATATAATTAATATGTGGCTTCCAACACAGTTTGTTATCAATTATTACTCCAAGGAATTTAGTTTCGGATACCCTTTCAATCTCTACACCATTTACACTGAGTTTGGGTACTGGGTAGTTGTGATGGTTAACTAACTAACCTGCACTTATATAGCGCTTTTCTAGTCACAAAGACCACTCACTGGTTGTTAAAGACTATAAATTTTGTCTTGCTTAAATTGAGCGTTAATTTGTTTGAATCAAACCACAGTTTCAGCTTTCCTAATTCCTTTCCGAGTGTATCCAGAAGTTGTTCCAAGTTGTTTCCACTGCATAGCAGGTTAGTGTCATCAGCAAACAATATTAAGTCCATTTTTTCTGAAACTTTACATATATCATTTACAGTATATACATATTGAATAATAATGGTCCCAAAACTGAACCCTGTGGGACTCCACAGGTGACCTTCAGTAGCTCTGAGTTTTTGTTGTTAACACATACAAACTGATATCTATTCTTTAAGTAACTTCTTAACCAGGACAGTGCTACCCCTCTGATACCACAATTTTGTAGTTTCTTTAATAATAGATTGTGATCTACTGTATCAAATGCTTTTTTAAGATCCAGGAATACTCCAACTGAATACTCTTTATTTTCAATGGCTGTTGATATTTTTTCTGTAAATTCCATTAAGGCATATGCTGTTGTCCTTTTGTGTCTGAACCCATATTGCTGCTCACACAATAAATCATTCTTCAGTATGAAGTTGTCAATTCTCTCATAGAATATTTTTTCAAGTATCTTGGAAAATTGCGGTAATAGTGAAATTGGTCTGTAGTTGGAGAGTTCCCCTCTGTCGCCTGTCTTGTAAATCGGAATTACTTTAGCTATTTTCATTGCATTGGGAAATATACCTGATTGGAGAGACAGGTTACAGATATACGTCAGTGGTTTCACAATGCATTCGATAACAGTTTTGACTAGTAGCATATCAATACCATCGCAGTCAGTAGATGTTTTACTTTTGAACGATTTAACAATTTCAATGACCTCTCTTTCGTCTGTGTTCTTTATGAAGATGGTGTCTTTTACAGCAGTGTTATTGCATATTGAATCACCTGTTGGCACCGTAGTGGGTATTTCTCGGGCCAGTTTAGGTCCAATGTTAACAAAAAAATTATTAAATTCATCTGCAGGTGAAGCTATATTCACATTCGGAGTCGATTTATTATTTTTTGGAGTGTTAGTTGGGTAGCTGGTATTTCTGCTTTTATTTCCAAGGATACTGTTGATTATTGTCCATGTATTTTTAATATTGTCTTTGTTTTTTTCCAGTTCTTTACTGTAATAGTCTCTTTTACTACATCTTATTATATATGTTAACTTATTTTTGTATGTTTTATACCGCTGCTCTGCTTCTTTTGTCCTTTTCTTTATGAAAGCTTTATATAATAAATTTTTCTTTTTACACGCCTTTTGTAGTCCTTTGGTTAGCCATGGTTTGTCAGTAAATTTGTGTTTAAGCTTTTTTTTAACTAATGGGCAGTTTTTTTCATAAAGAGTGGTTACAATGTTTGTAAATGTGTCATAGGCTTCATTTACATCTGATACATAGACTTCTGTCCAGTCTTGCTTCAGCAAGTCCTCTTTAAAAGAACTGATTGCGTTTGGTGATTTGTGTCTGAACGATTTTGAGATTTTTTCTGGGTTGGGCCCCGTGTGGCCATGGATAAGTGCAAAGATTGGCAAGTGGTCGCTTATATCATTTATCAATAATCCACTTTCTATTTTCTTGTCGAGAACATTGACAAACAGGTTGTCAATAAGTGTAGCAGAGTGAGCTGTGATTCTACTGGGATGTGTTATTGTGGGATATAGACTCATGCTGTACATAGAGTTCATGAACTCTGTAACTACATTTTGTTGATGTGGATTAAGTAGATCAATATTGAAATCTCCACAAATTGCTACCATTTTCTTACTAGTAATATTATTGTACAGCTCGACTAATTTATCTCTGAATGTCTCAATGCAAGTTCCCGGCGTTCTGTATATGCAGCTTATGATTAGATTTTTTGTTTTGTCTAGGTCAATCTCAACAGTAACACATTCCAGAATCCCTGGTAGTGCTGAGGACATTTCATTTACAAGCTTACATCTATATAGGTCATCAATATACAGTGCAACACCACCACCCTTTTTTTGAGATCTGTTAATGTTAAACATCTGATATCCCTCTATTGCCATCAGGGGAGCCTGGTCTGCATTAAGCCAGGTTTCAGAGACTGCTATAGCTGTGAATTTTCTGTTTAGCTGTTTTAAATAGTCCTGAATCTGTGAGAAGTTTTTGTTAAGACTTCTGCTATTGAAGTGTATTATTGACAGTTTACCATCTAATTGCACTTGACTTTTGAATTGCTTTTCAGTGTAATATTCACAGTGGTTATGAATATTATTGAAAAAGTGGTTATCAGGATCAATATCATTCTCCATCTCTTGTGGTTTATGTTCAGCATAGTGGCATATTTTTAGAGTTTGAGTTTCTTCACTCTGTGTTTCATAGTCAGTGTTCATTTGTATTTATCTAAGTCAGTAGCATCTCTGATCATTATACTTTTTGCTTGCTCAGGTGTTCCATTTAGTTTAATCCAAATTCTACAATTTCTTGTCCAGGTTGACTGTATCTTATTATGTTTCTTTAGCATCCGTGCCTGCCGTGCTAATTCAGCGTTTTTTTTTGTCAGGTGTTCATTTAGGTAAACTTGAGTTTCCTTTAGTTTTTTGGCCTGCCTCAGTATGTCATTTTTCACCCTCCTGTTCACAAAGCGCATCACAATTGATTTCTTTGTTTTGTTATCTTTCTTCGGTAAAGCATAACAGGCTGAGATCGCATTGGCTTCTACCTTAATGTCTTTATCATTAAGGAACTGAAGCACTTGGTTTTCTAAGGACATTGATTCACTTATGGAAGCATGTTCACCACTCAGTCCTGTAGCGGCATGGGCGTACGACTGATATCTGATGTCTAGTCCACTTATAACTATGTCATCAATGCGAGAACCTTGTTCAAGATCCTCAACGCGTTGCTCCAAAAGATGCCCGTGTTGCTCCAGGTCCATAATTTTTTTGTCTTTTCCTTTTATTATTGAATATAGGGCTTGTACCTCCTGTATTAGGTCTAATATTTTGTCCTGCTGGCTAGTCACTTTGGCCAGTTCATCTAATACAAAGTTCAGAGTTTTTTAAATTTCTTCCATTTCCTCTTTTTTGGGTGGCATTTTACTGACCTGTGGATAGAAATAAGCAGAGAATCCGGCTAGGCCTCAACTAGCTCGGTCACTACTGGACCCGCCGCTCCTGCGCAGCTTCTCCGCCGAGTGACGCTGCTCAGCTCCGCAGATCACCGCCGTCTATCGCCGGCGCCTGCCTCCGTCTACCTGGCCAGTTATGTCGTGCACCGCCGGCGCAGCCGGAATCCACCGATCACAGCCACTCGTCGCCGTCTGGCTAGGCGGCTCCTCCGCTGGGCCCCGTCTAGGCCCCGTCACCGACCGCCGTCAGTCTGGTCGTTCCTCGGCTGGGCCTCGCAATTGGGCACCGGTTCAGACCACTGTCCTGCTGGATCCAGGTGGCCCCCGTCTCTCACCAACGCCGCGCCCGAGCTCCCAATCGCCGCCTCGGTTGGTTCGTCCTCCTTTTAAATCCTTCTCTCCTCGGCTCCAGATGGCCAGATGTAAAGAATACCTTCTCACTGCTGCAGTTACTCTGGGTTAGCATCTGGGTTAGCATCAGAGGCGAGCCTTTAGAGGTCGGAAACGGGGCGAAACGGAGCCAGATCTACCAGAACCTTCACCAGGTCAGCACTGGGTCGTAAGGGTATTCCCCACGTTTGTTGGTAGCCAACAGAAGTCCTTATTTCTCTATCAACCTACTCAGAATTTTTATCCGAATTTGCTGAATTCTTAGCTGATTTAGTGCTGAAATCAGATAGAATAATTATAGTAGGGGACTTTAATATACATGTAGATGTAGATAGTGATGGTCTTAATGTGGCATTTAATTCAATATTAGACTCGATGGGGTTTTCTCAGAAAGTAGGAAATTCTACTCATTACCTCTTCCATACGTTGGACCTTGTTCTGACATATGGCATAGAAATAAAAAATCTGGTAGTGTCTCCTCATAACCCTGTACTGTCAGACCATTGTCTGTTAACCTTTGATTTTACTATTTCTGACTATTTGGCTCCTAAAGAAAAATATTACTACAGTAGATGCCTCTCAGATGATGTTGTTACCAAATTTATGCAGATTGTTTCCTCTATGCCATGTGTCAACACAACAGAAATAGACTATGGAGAGCTTGCTTCTTCTGTAATTGATAGCATGGTAGATAGTGTTACAGCTTCTCTGCATCAGACTCTAGACTTGGTGGCCCCCTTAAAAAAGAAAAAGTCTAATCAGAAATTTCTAGCTCCTTGGTTCAACACAGAAACTCGTAGCTTAAAACAGAAGACTCGTCAATTAGAAAGAAAACGGCGCTCCACTAATTTAGATGAAATCTATTTAGCTTGGAGAAATAATCTTTTAATTTATAAAAAATCTCTGAGAAAAGCTAGAACGAGTTATTATTCTGCATTAATAGAAGAGAACAAGAATAATCCCAGGTTTCTTTTCAGTACTGTAGCCAGGTTGACAAAGAGTCAGGACTCTGTCAATCCTAGCATTCCCTTAGAGCTCAGGACTTTATGAACTTTTTCAATAATAAAATTTCATCCATCAGAGATAAAATCAATCAGATTCTTCCCATCGTTAACTTAAATACAGTAACTACTACAACTCCTTCAGCTGAGATCTGTCTTGATGAGTTTACTCCAATTGACCTTTTAGAGTTAGACAAAATAGTTTCCTCATCCAAGCCTTCAACTTGTTTTTTAGACCCTATTCCTACCAGGTCATTTAAAGAAGTCTTCCCACTTATTGGTAGCTTTATTCTTCATATAATCAATTCTTCATTAACTTTAGACCATGTACCGCAGGCTTTTAAAACGGCTGAAATTAAATCCTTACTCAAAAAGCCAACGCTAGATCCGGGAGCTTTAGCTAACTATAGACCAATCTCTAATCTCCCTTTCATTTCAAAAATCTTAGAAAGAGTTGTTGCTACGCAATTATTTGGCCACCTGCAGGGAAACAGTTTACTTGAAGAGTTTCAATCTGGGTTTAGAATCCATCATAGTACTGAAACAGCCTTAGCGAAGGTCACTACGACTTCCTCATCGCATCTGATAATGGACTTGTTTCTGTACTTGTCCTTTTAGACCATAGTGCAGCTTTTGATACTATTGATCATAATATTCTACTTGATAGATTAGAACACTATGTTGGACTTAATGGAACTTCGTTGCAGTGGTTTAGATCTTATTTATTTGATAGGTTCCAGTTTGTTCATGTCAATAATGAGTTTTCTTTCAACTCAAAGCTCAGTCATGGAGTTCCACAGGAATCTGTGCTAGGCCCTACTCTTTTTAGTTTATATATGCTTCCGTTAGGCAATATTATTAGAAAGCACTGTATACATTTTCATTGTTATGCAGATGACACACAATTATACCTGTCAATGAAGCCAGATGATAGTAATCAATTAGCTAAGTTGGAAGCCTGTCTTAAGGAAATCAAAGCTTGGATGACTTGTAATTTCCTGCTATTAAATTCAGATAAGACTGAAGTCATTCTTGTTGATCCAAAAAACCTTAGAAATACCTTTCCAAATCAAACTTTCAGTTTGGATGCAGTTACTCTTTCTCTTAATAGCTCTGTGAGGAACCTTGGAATTATTTTTGATAAAGATCTGTCTTTCAATTCACATATTAAATTTGTTTCTAAGACTGCCTTCTATCATTTGCGTAATATTGCCAAGATTAGGAGCATCTTGTCTCAGAGTGATGCTGAGAAACTGATCCACGCTTTTGTTAGCTCTAGATTAGATTATTGTAATTCTTTATTATCAGGTTGCCCTATAACATCTTTAGAAAGTCTTCAGCTGATCCAAAATGCTGCAGCAAGAGTTTTAACAGGTACTAGAAAGAGAGATCATGTCTCTCCGGTTCTGGCCTCCCTTCATTGGCTTCCCGTAGAGTTTAGAATTAAGTTTAAAATCCTTCTTCTTACTTACAAAGCTCTAAACAATCAGGCCCCTTTTTATTTAAAAGATCTGATACTACCGTATTATCCTAACAGAGCACTATGCTCCCAAAATGCAGGATTACTTGTAATACCCAGGATCTCCAAAAGTACAATGGGAGGCAGAGCCTTCAGTTATCAAGCTCCTCTCCTGTGGAACCAGCTGCCAATCTGGATTCGGGAGTCAGACTCGATCTCTGTTTTTAAGAATAGGGTTAAAACCTTCCTTTTTGATATAGCCTACAATTAGGGAGGGATCATGTGTTTCTGAACCCTCCCTTAGTTATGCTGCTTATAGGTTTAGTCAGCCAGGGGACCTCCAATAATGCACTGGGCCTCACTCCTTTCTTCACTCTCAATGAAATATTTTTTTTTTTTTTTTTTTGCTGGTCATTAACATCTGTTTGTTCTCTCCCAAAGATTGAGTCCCCGTCATGCTGTTTGCTCTCTACATGTCTGTTCTTTTCATCTTTTCTATCCCCTCACCCCACAGCCAGTCGCAGCAGATGACTGCCCCTCCCTGAACCTGGTTCTGCTGGAGGTTTCTTCTTGTTAAAAGGGAGTTTTTCCTCTCCACCGTCGCCAAGCGCTTGCTCACAGGGGATCGCCTAATTGCTGGGGTCTTTCTGCAACTGTGGGGGTTCCCCCTACAGTTGAAAGTGCTATGAGATGACTGTTGTTGTGAAATGGCGCTATATAAATAAAGTTGAATTGAATTGAATTGAATTGAATTGAATTGAATTGATGGCCCAGAGCCTGGGGGTCAGCATCCACCGCACCACCGCATACAACCCTCAGGCCAATGGGTTATGTGAGCATTTCCACAGATCACTGAAAGCAGCGCTCAGGGCTTTGCTTACGGATGCCAATTGGGTGGACCGACTGCTGTGGGTTTTGTTGGGCTTGCATGCCACAGCGAAGGAGGATTTAGCAGCCTCCCCGGCAGAACTCGTGTTTTCGCAACTGCTGCAGCTCTCTGGGGAATTTTTGCCCGACAACCCAGCTCCCGACGCCCAAACACCCTCAAACTCCCTACATTGTGCGGAACCAGTGACAGTACCAGGCCCGACCCACCACTGTTTTTCCCGCGCATTTGTCCCCAAAAACTTGCGGAATGCATCATTTGTGTTTGTCAGACACAACGCACACCGGACCCCGTTGCGCCCACCGTACGACGGGCTGTTCAGAGTGCTGCAACCTGGGGTGAAACATTTTGTGTTAGATTTGGAGGGACGCAGCGAAATCGTCTGCATTGACAGGCTCAAACCAGCATTCGTGATGGCAGACGAGGAAGTGGTGTTGACCCGGGCTCCCTGGCGTGGGCGTCCCCCTCTGGGGGCTCCCCCCCCTTGTCCCCCCACAGACGGACGTGCCTCCCGCAGTGCCTCATCCACAGAGAAGGGCCTCACAGCCACCGAACACCCCCCCCCACCACCACAGCCACTATGTACGGTGGCTGAAGCCCACAGGACAGGGGGGTTGAGGCCCATTCTGGGTGTTCCCGGCGGGGGGGGGGGACATAGGTGTGACATCCTCCACCCAGAGAATGGACCAGGAAATGGGAGGCTGACCGGGGGTCTAGTCGAGACAGCGGTGGTGCAGACGCTGGCTACCAGGAGGAGAAAGAAGCATCACTGCAGTGACTGTTATGTTAATGTCATGTACACTACCGTTCAAAAGTTTGGGGTCACCCAGACAATTATTTTGTGTTTTCCATGAAAAGTCACACTTATTTACCACCATGAGTGACATGGTTTAGGACCCAGGAGACAGACACAGACACGGGCAGATTGTGACAATAATCCCTTTATTGAATCGTGAGTGAATGTAGAGCGTGAGTGAGTGCAAGTATTGTGTTCTGGTCACTGGAACTGAGCAACCTGGACGGAGACCCGGCAACCCTGTAACACACAAGCAGACACAATTATCGCTGTACAGTACTCGTGGGTAACTGTAAGAGAAGGGGCTTACTTGGGCAAGGCGCAGGGGGCGTCCTGCTGAATTCCAGCGGCCGTGTGACGTGGTGGTGAAGGTGTCCGTGGCCGTGCTAGTGAATCCACCTGTGACTGTGACGAGGGGAGTTCCAGAGAAGATGACTGCAGTGATTCCACTGACCGTGACGATGACTGCTCAGAGGATGGTGAGGATAGTGATTCCTCTGACTGTGGCGTTGACAGTACTGATGATAGCGATGACGAGGATTCCACAGATCCTGGTGACGACTGTTCCTGCAACCGAGATAGTAACAGTTCCTGCAGCAGAGGAGCAAGACGTACCAATAGTCGAGGTGGTAGCGAGGAGCTACGTGGGTGAGGTGGCGTTGCCCCGTCGGCTGGGGTAGCTGGTCCGCCGCCTGGGAGGTCCACCTGTGCACAGGGGTAAAGACAAGGGGTAGAGTAACAAATAGTTCTCTTACGTGGTTGTACTTGACGAGAGGTTCTTGACGAGGCTCGAGAGCGGAGCTCTGGTTCATTCTCCGATGAGGAGGACAGACGATTCCGTGACGGGCTGTCAGCAACGCTAGCTTTTAACAGCCGTTGATTGGCACCTGTTGGTCTGTGCGCAGCTGGAACTGATGACGCCAATGACGGCCCAGAGGCCGCCATGACAATGAGTTGTAAAATGAATAGAAAATATAGTCAAGACATTGACAAGGTTAGAAATAATGATTTGTATTTGAAATAATATTTTTTTCCAGATACTCAACATGCTCAATGGAAGGTCAGTTTTATAGCTTCTCTAACCTGCTAAACTGTTTTCAGCTGTGCTAACATGATTGCACAAGGGTTTTCTAATCATCTATTAGCCTTCTGACGCAATGAGCAAACACATTGTACCATTAGAACACTGGAGTGATAGTTGCTGGAAATGGGCCTCTATACACCTATGTAGATATTGCACCAAAAACCAGACATTTGCAGCTAGAATAGTCATTTACCACATTAGCAATGTATACAGTGTATTTCTGATTAGTTTAAAGTTATCTTCATTGAAAAAAACAGTGCTTTTCTTTAAAAAATAAGGAAATTTCTAAGTGACCCCAAACTTTTGAACGGTAGTGTACTCTGTTATGCTAATGCGCCGTGCAGACTGTGTATCTGATGTGGATTGTGGTGTGAGCCCCCAGACTGCTAGGCAAGGCAGTAAAAGTATAAAAGGGAGAGACCCTGCGGCCTGCGGATTATTCTTGTCAACTTGACTTGTAGAGAGGAAAATAAAGTCTGTCGTTTTCCAGCCCGTCGTCTCGCCTTCTCCTTTCTCTCTACACCCTCATCTTTCAATTGATTTTTTTTCCTCAATTTTTTTAATTAATGCAAATGAGCTACATTTCTCTTGTGGTTTTCTGACCTTTGTCTCAACAATTTTTCCATTTACTTTTTCTTGATGAATTTAGTAAATCTTTTAAATGACTTCCTGTGTTTACATTCTCAATGACCGTAATTGTACATACAGTGGATATAAAAAGTCTACACACCCTTGTTCACATGCCAGGTTTTTGTGATGTAAAAAAATGAGACCAAGATAAATCATTTCAAAACTTTTTCCACCATTAATGTGACCTATAACCTGTACAATCAAAGTGAAAAACAAGCTGAAATCTATAAGGGGAAAAATAAAAAAAAGTACAATAACCTGTTTGCATAAATATGCACACCCTTAAACTAATACTTTGTTGCAACACCTTTAGCTTTTATTACAGCACTCAGTCTTTTTGGGTAGGAGTCTATCAGTGTGGCACATCTTGATGTGGCAATATTTGCCCACTCTTCTTTGCAAAAACACTCCAAATCTGTCCAATTGCGAGGGCATCTCCTGTGCACAGCTCTCTTCAGATCACCCCACAGATGTTCGATTGGATTCAGGTCCATACTCTGGCTGGGCCATTCCAAAATCTTAATCTTCTTCTGGTGAAGCCATTCTTTTGTTGATTTGGGTGTGTGCTTTGGGTCACTGTCAAGCTGAAAGATGAAGCTCCTCTTCAGCTTTCTAGCAGAAGCCTGAAGGTTTTGTACCAACACTGGCTGGTATTTGGAACTGTTCATAATTCCCTCCACCTTGACTAAGGCCCCAGTTTCAGCTGAAGGAAAAAAAAACGCCCCAAAGCATGATGCTGCCACCACCATGCTTCACTGTAGGTTGTCACGACTCGCCGCTCATCATCCGCCTCAGCTGTGCGCACACCTGCGCCTCGTCAGCCACGGGCTATTTAGCCCACGCAGCCCTGTGCAGCGGTCTGGAGCCGTCTGTTCGCATCGGCACTCTCTCCCAGCTGGATCGTCTCTCCACGTCAGCTGAGCTACGCTTCCACGTAAGCATCTTCACCCTTACCTCTTGCAAGTCTTCTCCCCTGTGCACAGGTGGATTCCTTGGCGGCGGATACCCCGTCATCGCCATCCCTTCCCTCATCGTTGTCACTGGCTCAGCAGGACGCTGTCTCCCGGGCTTCTCCCTTGGCCAACGCCAGCCACCCGTCACCTACAAGGTTGCCTGGCTGTACAGCGTTCTGCTCTGTTTCCTGTGCATCGGTGTTCACCCGCATCACATACACATATCTCATACATTCATCCATACACACCTGCTTGTTGAATAAAGCTATTGAATCTTCCCTGAGCCTGCGTGCGTGTTTCCTGAGCCGGACATTATGTCATAGGTATGGTGGGGGGGGTTTTTGTGTTTTTTTTTGTGTTTTTTTTTTTGTGATGAGTAGTGTTGTGTTTGCGCCAAATATACCTTTTGGAATTATGGCCAGAAAAAGTTTAACCTTGGTTTCATCAGACCATAACACATTTTCCCACATGTGTTTGTGAGATTTCAAATGGTTTTTTGCTAAATGTTGCCAAGCTTGGATGTTTTTCTTTGGAAGATAAGGTTTCCATCTTGCCACCCTAGATGGGAGATTGTTATCACATGTACTAAACAGCCAGTACTTGCCAGAAATTCCTGCAGCTCCTTCAGTGTTGCTGGTGGCCTCTTGGCAGCCACCCTGTCCAGTTTTCTTCTTGTATTTTCATCAGTTTTGGAGGGATGTCCAGTTCTTGGTAATGTCTCTGTTGTGCCATACAGCCATGGATAAAATTGTCGGTACCCCTCTGTAAATGGAAGAAAAACCCACAATGGTCACAGAAATAACTTGAATCTGACAAAGGTGGTAATAAAAAAAATTCTATGAAAATTAGACAATGCTTTTGAATTGTGGTTCAACAGAATTACTTTAAAAAACAAACTCATGAAACAGGCCTGGACAAAAATGATGGAACCCCTAGAAAAGATTGAAAATAATGTGACCATAGGGACATGTTCAACCAAGATGTGTCCTCTAATTAACATCACAGGTGTCTACAAACTTGTAATCAGTCAGTCGGCCTATTTAAAGGGTGACAAGTAGTCACTGTGCTGTTTGGTGACATGGTGTGTACCACACTAAACATGGACCAGAGGAAGCAAAGGAGAGAGTTGTCTCAGGAGATTAGAAAGAAAATTATAGACACGCATGTTAAAGGTAAAGGCTATAAGACCATCTCCAAGCAGCTTGATGTTCCTGTGACTACAGTTGCACATATTATTCAGAAATTTAAGATCCACGGGACTGTAGCCAACCTCCCTGGATGTGGCCGCAGGAGGAAACTTGATGAAGAAAGGTAACAAAAGAGCCCAGAACAACCTTTAAACACATTCATGGTGAACTGCAAGGTCAAGGTACATCAGTGTCAGATCGCACCATCCGTTGTTGTTTGAGCCAAAGTGGACTTCATGGGAGACGACCAAGGAGGACATCACTGTTGAAAACAAATCATAAAATAGCCCGACTGGAATTTGCTAAACTGCATGTTGACAAGCCACAAAGCTTCTGGGAGAATGTCCTATGGACAGATGAGACAAAAACTGCAACTTTTTGGCAAGGCACATCAGCTCTATGTTCACAGACGCAAAAATGAAGCATACAAAGAAAAGAACACTGCCCCTACTGTGAAACATGCAGGAGGTTCTGTTACGTTGTGGGGCTGCTTAGCTGCATCTGGCACAGGGTGTCTTGAATCTGTGCAGGGTACAATGAAATCTCAAGACTATCAAGGTATTCTAGAGAGAAATGTGCTGCCCAGTGTCAGACAGCTTGGTCTCAGTCGCAGGTCATGGGTCTTGCAACAGGATAATGATCCAAAACACACAGCTAAAAACACCCAAGAATGGCTAAGAGTGAAACATTGGACTATTCTAAAGTGGCCTTCTATGAGCCCTGATCTAAATCCTATTGAACATCTGTGGAAGGAGCTGAAACATGCCGTCTGGAGAAGGCACCCTTCAAACCTGAGACAACTGGAGCAGTTTGCTCATGAGAAGTGGGCCAAAATACCTGATGAGAGGTGCAGAAGTCTCATTGACAGTTACAGAAATCGTTTGATTGCTGTGATTGCCTCAAAAGGTTGTGCAACAAAATATTAAGTTAAGGGTACCATCATTTTTGTCCAGGCCTGTTTCATGAGTTTGTTTTTTAAAGTAATTCTGTTGAACCTCAATTCAAAAGCACTGTCTGATTTTCATTGGTTAATTTTCATAGAATTTTTATTTATTACCACTTTTGTCAGATTCAAGTTATTTCTGTGACCATTGTGGGTTTTTCTTTCAAGCTCTCTGCAGACCATGGCTTGTACAGTAAGATGTGACTACAGAAATATCAGGAAAAGCCTACTAGAACAGCTGAACTTTATGTGGGGTTAATCAGAGGCACTTTAAATGGTGGCAGGTGTGTGCTGACTCCCATTTAACATGAGTTTGAATGTGGTTAATTCTGAGCACAGCCACATCACCAGTTATAACAGGGTGTGCATATTTATGCAACCAGGTTATTGTAAGTTTTTTATTTTTCCCCTTAAAAGATTTCAGTCTGTTTTTCAATTGGGTTGTACATTATTATAGGCCACATTAATGGTGGAAAAAGTTTTGAAATGATTTATCTTGGTCTCATTTTTTACATCACAAAAATCTGGCATTTGAACAAGGGTGTGTAGACTTTTTATATCTACATATGTGAATTTTTTCCTCATAAATTTGAACTTTTGCTATGAATTTGTAACTTTTATCTTTGAAATTCAAGGTTGTTTTTCATGTAATTTTGCTTTTTTTTCTTTCATGAATTTAGTACATATTTAAATAAATGGGCATTTGTTCCTATAAATTTGTTATGATGTTCTAGTAAATTTGAAGCTTTTATTGTATATGTTTGATTTTTTTTTTCTTTTCTTTGGAATTGTGTGGCTTTTTCTCAAAGTTTTGCACCTTTGGAAAATTTTGAGACTTTAAAATTACTAGTGCATACCTGTACAAACCCATAGAAAGCAAGGGTAAGCAAGCATTTCTGCATGCCCGTAGAAAGTTACTGTTACCATGGCAAGAGTAACCATATTGATGTCTGCCTTTGATCTTTGACATGGTTACCATGGCAACAGTAACCATGGTGAAACCTGCCTTTGATCTTTGACGTCACAACTCATTCAGTAATGCCTGCCTTTGATCTTTGATGGTGTCATTGCGAGTCCTATGATCATGAGTGATGACTGCTTTTTGTTACAACTCACCGCTCATTAGCGGCGCCAGCTGAGCGCACACCTGCACCTCGTCAGCGGCGGGGCATATAAGCCGCTCTGCCCTGAGCTTCGGCCTGAAGCCGTCTGTTCCCTTCGGCTACTTGCTTCAGAGGAACCCCCTCGCCAAACAGCAAGATCGCTCACGTAAGCAAACCTCTACTTGTGTTCCAGTCTTTCCCCTGTGCACAGGTGGACCTCTCCCGGCGGCGGACCCCGCCCCCACATCACCACCTCGCGGCTGCTGTCAGGTGCATCGTCAGGTCTCTGTCTCCCGGACTTTCCCTTGAGCGCGCCTGCCACCTGCTCTGCCAAGTAAGCCAACTAACCTCTCATTACCTGTTGTACTGGTTTGGTGCCCGTCACCTTCTCCCTGTGCTCTTTCCCCAGGGTTGTCTGGCTGTACGGTTTCCTGCCTCCGTGCCTGACGCTGACGTCCGCCACCAGTACATCCACATTCCACAGACACGCATCCATTCATCCTTGTTGCTGAATAAAGCTATTGAATTCACTCTGAGCCTGCGTGTGTGTCTCCTGAGCCGTGCGTTATGTCAGTACGGCTTCAGCAGAGCGGCTCGGCGGACAGCAGGCTCACATGCCGATTTTCCACCCTCGAGGCTCGGGTGGATTTAATAACTCATCAGCAGCAAGTGATAATCAATTAACCTCGATAATTGACCGGTTAGACCGTCTGGACCCCCACAGCCGTTCCCCCCGGCTCGTCAGGGAGGTGCAGCTCCTGCTGCTTCAGCGGCCGCCCAGTCAGCCCCGGGTGCCCCAGCCCGACTCACACCCATTCCTACCCTCGCCCGCTTTAGTGGTAAGCTCGGTGGAGCGTGGGGATTCATCATGCAGTGTGAGTCGGTGTTTCTGCGCCTCCCCAGGGACTTTCCCTCAGACCATAGCCGAATTGGCTATATAGGAAATCTCCTGGAGGGTCGGGCTCTTACCTGGGCTTATGCCGTAATGGCGAGACCCGGTTATGCCTCCCTCACCTATGGCCAGTTCGTTAAAAATTTTCTGGAAGTCTTTGATCACTCCCGTGTGGAGAGTGTCCTGACCGATCGTCTCCTCAGCCTTCAGCAGGGGAGCCGATCAGCCGCGGACCACGCCACTGACTTCCGGGTTACAGCGGAGGAGGTTGGCTGGGGGGAACGAGCCCTCTGCGGCATCTTCCTCCGCAGTTTAAACTCTGGTCTGAGGGATGAGTTGGCTGGTCGGGATATCCCTGAAACACTGGCGGAACTAATCTCACTTACAATCAGCTTGGACAACCGGTTGCGCGAGCGCGCCTCGGAGCGGAAGCTGTCTTCTCGCTCTCGGGGGGTCTCGTCACGCCGGCCTCAAGCTCGCCCCCTGGCGTTACCGCCACCGGAGGTTTCCGAGGAGTCAGAGCCAATGGTGACGGGCCGGGCAAAGCTCCCTCTAGCGGAGAGACAACGCCGACGTGTGCTGGGTCTCTGCATGTATTGCGGGGACGACCAGCACATGGTGGAGCTATGCCCGGAGAAGCCAAACGGGGAGGTCCGCGAGTCACTGTAGGGGGCCTCGCGGACGCTAACCGGACAACTCCCCTCACTCATTTGTCGCTGCCCATCCGTTTCTGCCACAACACCACAGGGCATCTCACTCATGCACTGGTGGACTCAGGCGCGGAAGGCAGCTTTATTTCACAAAGCCTGGCAACCCGATTGGGCATCCGTTGCCAGCCCCTTAAAGCTCCTCTCACCCTCATCAACCTCTCCCGTGCATCTCTGGGGAAAGTGACCCACCGGACAAACCCTGTCTCTGTCATCGTCTCTGGGAATCACCGGGAGGAGATCTCCTTCTACATCTTGCCTTTCGCTGTGTCTCCAGTGATCCTGGGTTATCCGTGGCTCCGTCTCCATAACCCCGTCCTGGATTGGAAGACCGGGAAGGTAACAGCCTGGAGTACCTTCTGTATAAGCACCTGCCTCCAATCCGCTGCCTGCTCGCCATCCTCTCCTCCTGAGGTCAAGGATGCCGCGCCCCCGGACCTCTCCTTGGTGCCCGTGGAGTTTCACGACCTGGGCGCAGTCTTCAGTAAGTCCAAGGCAATGTCCCTTCCTCCACCGTCATCGCCATTAGGTGCAGGGTTCTTCTTCGTGGGCAAGAAGGATGGCTCGCTTCGTCCGTGCATCGACTTCCGAGCCCTAAACGACATCACGGAGAAGGACCGTTACACCCTGCCCCTGATGGGCACTGCCTTCCACTCCCTCCAGGGGGTGACCTGGTTTACCAAGCTGGATCTCCGCAGCGCGTACCACCTCGTCCGGATCCGGGAGGGAGATGAATGGAAAACAGCCTTCCGTACCCCGAACGGCCACTTTGAATACCTGGTCATGCTGTTCGGGCTAACCAACGCTCCAGCCGTCTTTCAGCGCCTGATAAATGACGTTCTCCGGGATTTCATTGGCCTGTTTGTGTTCGTCTACCTGGATGATATTCTCATCTTCTCCAAGTCCAGGGATGAGCACCAGGTGCATGTGAGACGGGTCCTGCAGAGGTTACTGGAGAATCGTTTGTACGTGAAGGCAGAGAAGTGCGAATTCTATGCCAAGAAGACGTCGTTTCTCGGGTTTGTCATCTCCCATGACCAGGTGCTCCCAGACCCAGCTAAGATTAAAGCGGTGGTAGATTGGCTGACTCCCACATCTAGAAAGCAGGTGCAACAATTCGTTGGCTTTGCCAACTTCTACCGCCGCTTTGTGCCCAACTTTGGAGCCATCGTCGGCCCTCTGACCCATCTCACCTCCCCTAAAACCCGGTTCCAGTGGACTGAAGAGGCCGCGGCGGCCTTCCAGGCGCTGAAGGCGGAATTTTCTTCCTCTCGGGTCCTCAGCCAGGTCGATCCCTCTTTGCAGTGCATCGTGGAGGCCGACGCCTCGGATACGGGGGTGGGGGCGGTGCTGTCTCAGCGGTCACCTGCTGATGGGGTCAAATGGCCTTGCGCCTTCTTCTCCCGGCGCTTGTCCCCGGCAGAGCGCAACTACGACGTGGGGGACAGGGAGCTTCTTGCCATCAAGCTCGCGCTCCAAGAGTGGCGTCACTGGCTGGAGGGGGCCGCCCTGCCCTTTGTGGTGTTAACGGATCACAAAAATCTGGAGTATTTAAGAACTGCCAAGCGTCTGAACGCCCGCCAGGCCCGTTGGTCCCTGTTTTTTGCTAGATTCCGTTTCACCATCACATTCAGACCGGGCTCCAAAAACGGACTCCCTGACGCCCTCTCCAGGCAATTCGCCCCTGAAGATTCGGGGGACGCTGTTCATACCATCCTGCTCAGGTCGTGCATCGTGGGAGCCGTTACTTGGGAGATCGAGGATAAGGTCCGGAAGGCGCAGGAATCAGAACCTGATCCGGGCGGCGGACCGGAGGGGAGGCTCTACGTTCCGTCCTCCGTTCAGGGGGAGGTCATCCATTGGCTTCACACGTCCAAGCTAGCCTGCCATCCTGGGACCTCCCGAATGATTGACCTGCTCCAACTCTCCTTTTGGTGGCCGGGATTGCTCAAGGACGCTGCCCGCTACGCCCGGGCCTGCCCCGTCTGTGCCACCAGTAAGTCCGGCAACTCTCCTCCTGCGGGTTTGCTCCAGCCCCTGCCCGTCCCTGGTAGGCCCTGGTCGCACATCGCATTGGACTTCGTCACTGGTCTCCCCGTCTTTAACAACTTCAACACTGTCCTGACCATCGTCGACCGGTTCTCCAAGGCCGCCCATTTCGTGCCATTACGAGGGCTCCCCTCTGCCTTGGAGACAGCAGATCTTCTCGTCCAACACGTGGTCAGGCTGCATGGGATACCAGCTGACGTGGTCTCCGACCGGGGTCCCCAATTCACCTCTGACGTCTGGTGGAGTTTCTGCAGGACACTAGGAGCCCAGGTAAGCCTCTCCTCCGGCCATCACCCCCAATCTAACGGGCAGTGTGAACGGACCAACCAGGAGCTGGAGGCTGCTCTCCGTTGCGTCACTGCCTCGAAGCCTGCGTCATGGAGCAAACACCTTGCCTGGGTAGAATATGCTCACAACACCGCTCGCTCTTCAGCCACAGGGATGTCCCCTTTTAAGGTGTCCCTGGGTTACGACCCTCCTCTGTTCCCCTCCCTGGAGGACGAGTTGGCAGTTCCCACGGTCCAGGCTCACCTCAGGCGGTGTCGCTCAATCTGGACAGCCGCGCGCAATGCGCTTTTACGCACGGCGGAGCGCAATAAGGCCACGGCGGATCGGTGAAGAAGACCTGCTCCTGCCTACCAGGTGGGCCAACCGGTCTGGATATCCACGCAGGATGTGAACCTGAAGGGTGAGAGGAGGAAGTTGGCTAAACGCTTCATGGGCCCATTCCCCGTCACCAAGATAATCAACCCAGTGGCAGTGCGTGTTGCTACTCCCCCCTCCCTCCGCATCCATCCCACCTTCCACGTCTCCAAGGTGAAACCGGTGGTGTCTGATCCCATCTGCCCTCCTCCTGCTGCGCCGCCCGCGCCTCGGATGATTGATGGCCATCCGGCTTGGACTGTCTCGACCATCTTGGACTCCCGACGCCGGGGTCGTGGGCTACAGTATTTGGTGGACTGGGAGGGCTATGGTCCAGAATGGAGGCAATGGGTTCGCTCCTCGTTCGTGTTGGATCACTCTCTCATCACCGAGTTTCACCGGAAGTACCCCAATAAACCATCGCCAGGAGGCGCTGCTAGAGGGGGGAGTACTGTTACAACTCGCCGCTCATTAGCGGCGCCAGCTGAGCGCACACCTGCACCTCGTCAGCGGCAGGGCATATAAGCCGCTATGCCCTGAGCTTCGGCCTGAAGCCGTCTGTTCCCTTCGGCTACTTGCTTCAGAGGAACCCCCTCGCCAAACAGCAAGATCGCTCACGTAAGCAAACCTCTACTTGTGTTCCAGTCTTTCCCCTGTGCACAGGTGGACCTCTCCCGGCGGCGGACCCCGCCCCCGCATCACCACCTCGCGGCTGCTGTCAGGTGCATCGTCAGGTCTCTGTCTCCCGGACTCTCCCTTGAGCACGCCTGCCACCTGCTCTGCCAAGTAAGCCAACTAACCTCTCATTACCTGTTGTACTGGTTTGGTGCCCGTCACCTTCTCCCTGTGCTCTCTCCCCAGGGTTGTCTGGCTGTACGGTTTCCTGCCTCTGTGCCTGACGCTGACGTCCGCCACCAGTACATCCACATTCCACAGACACGCATCCATTCATCCTTGTTGTTGAATAAAGCTATTGAATTCACTCTGAGCCTGCGTGTGTGTCTCCTGAGCCGTGCGTTATGTCACCTTTGATCTTTGATGTCATAGCGAGTCCTATGATCCTGAGTGATGCCTTTGTTTGATCTTTGATGTCATAGTGAGTCCTATGATTGTGAGTGATGCCTGCTTTTAATCTTTGATGTCCTATGATTGTGAGTAGTGTAGCATGAATCCAGCAGCACTTCGGACACAGTCCAAGGACGGATAATTTTTTCATACATAAGAAGTTGTTCAGAACTCCTCATACAATGATAGAGTGATGATAATCTAGTCAGTGGCAGTAATGCACCTGTAAACTGGTTGCCAACCACCAATCAAATCTAGAAGTGATGCCTGCCTTTGATCTTTGATGTCATAGCGAGTCCTATGATCATGAGTGATGCCTGCCTTTGATCACACACACAGATTTTGTTGAATCACTCTCTAGTATAGAGAGATCATCATCATACTCTATACGTAGTTGTCATGGTGTGGTCCTCGCGGACCGCAAATGAGACACTATGGGCAGCTGTAGAGTTTGCACATTTATTAAAGGAAGACATACACTACAAAATAATGAGCCTCGTGGGGCAAAACACAAATAAAGGCTTCACTAGACACTGACGATAAACTGAGAACTAGGAAGACTGATGGGAGACAAGGATACACTTACATTCCAAAAGCGAGGGCGGAACCTAACGCCAAAAGGAACTGGCTTCGGTCGTAGGGAACCCAGTCTGGATAAGGCGAGGTCGCAGCCCCGAGTGACAGGAGCTGCTCCCTCAAATAGGGCAAGATTATTAATCAGCTGATGAAGGTGTCATCAGCTGAATCAAAACCAGCTGTTACTGCTTGGCTCTGACAACCGGAAGCCCCGCAGAGATGCTGTCAGAATAAGAGCTCTGAGAGCCCACCAGGACTAAATACAGAATGGGAGGAAAATACTGCATGACCCGAGCACGGACGAGATCGGCACTCAGACCATGACAATAGTATGATGTCTATATGATGTCATATGGACACCATAGTATAGACATCATATAGACATCATGTAGAGATCATGGGCAGTCCTATGATCTTTTAGCGAGTCCTATGGTCATGACAGACAGACACACAGATTTCTTGAATCTAGAAATTTCTTGTCATCATCATAGAGTGATGATGACAAAATATTTATGCAAAATGGATAATAAAGTAACTCTTTCTTTCTTCAAAACCACAGGGATTCACTTGTTAGGGGAAAAGTTAGATAATTCTGTCCTCTGTTAGACCATGGTTGTGCTGGCTGAATGTTGCTACTGATAGGATTGCCCTTCTGGGGCAATGAAGGAGAGGTCCCACATGTGAGGTGAATCTGGTGAACCATTGTTTATTAATAACAAAATAGAAATAAATACTGCTTGTGGGCAGAAACAAAAACAAACCCTACAGGCTTCAGACACCAGGTAACTGACAGGATAACAGGTTAACTGAAGCATGAGTGAGACACCAACATAAGCCAAGGATGCCGCACAGGACACAGACTGAAATGCACATATATAGACAGGAGGGATAATCACCTCAACAAGGGACAGGTGGACACAACCAGGAGCAAACAGAAAACAATAATCACTGACAGCTGACATGAGGAAGACAGAGATGACAGGAGGGGCGGGGCTGCACAAACACTGTACAGGGTAAAAGGGAGTGATTCTGTGCTTCTGGGGGCCTCTTTCCACCAAACCGGTTCCAGTGCTTAACTGGAGCCATTGCGTCATTAGCACCAGTTCTTTGGGTTTCCACCGACTTAAGCACCAGTCCCGGGCTCCCAAAAGTGGGGCTATCGTGGCCCCAACTCCTAGCTGGGCCAGCGGCAGCACCAGTTTACGTTGGTTACGTCCACAGCCATGGGCGTGGTTAACTGACCAGCTTCCAAAACATTACTGACCGCCATGTTGCTTTCCAAACAGCGGAGCACGCAACGGATTCCAAAACCAAACAGATTTAGAGCAAAGAGGAGAAATATTTCTTGGCTCTATGGACATAAGCAGAAGTACAAGATCAGCTGGAGGGGGCCACTCATCAGAGCTGTTTTGGAGGACAGGCCTGCCAGCCGGACCATTGTCACTGCCGTGGATTAGTCTGGACAACAAACTGCTTAAAACACGCTGGTAAGTGTATTGTCTTTAAAATGCCAGACGTTAACCAATATATGTATATATACTGTATACTGTATATCCGCTTGTATTGATATGTAACGGCCAAAGTGCGGATATTTTTTTAGTCACTCTTGTGGCTATAGTATTTTCGGTTAGCTATGCTAACAAGCTAACAGTACTTTTACTACGACCAAACGTTTCTCCTCATCATAAAGAAATGAACAGGTCGTCTCTGCTGACAAATGTATATCGCTTGTATTGATATGTAACGGCCAAAGTGCGGATTTTTTTGGGTTTTTTTTACTCACTCTTTTGGCCATAGTATTTTCGGTTAGCTATGCTAACAAGCTAACTGTTTTTAGCACGAACGTTTCTTCGCCATACAGAAATGCGCGTTTGAGGAACTAGAACAGAAATCTTACCATCTTACAGAATACTTTTTTTATAAAGACATCCAGCGCAAAATACGTTTTTTGTGGTATGAATACTGTGTATGAATGGGTGCCTTGCGTTGTGTTATGGGAGATTTTTCAACCAGACACTAGTAACGTCGTCTTTTTTACTATTTTGGTAATATTTCCATAATCTTAGGCCATTTTTTTTTTTTAATTTCACTCGTGTTTAATTGTATGTTGTGTAGCCGTATTTTATCTAATCCTTCTCTTACTTTATTGCGCACTAGCCTGGTGGAGCACCGACAGTTTCATTGTACTGTACAACTGTACAGTACAATGAAGTTTCATCTATTCCTATTCTTCTATTCCATAATCAGACATGTAAGCTTTGCTAACATTGATACTGAATAAAATTGTCTTCTATGTCTGCACATTTAATGGAAGGCTTAAGTTGTTCACTGCACAAACTAAAACACTTTTTTTTTATAGATTTATCACAGCTGGATGATGAGGGAGAAGCAGCCAGACCTGTGGTGTCCAGCTCACCTTCACCAGCTCCAAGCTTGTCCTCCTCCTGCTCTCCTAATCAGACCAGATTAGGTAATTTATGTTCAGATCATTTTGATTTTGTGTACTTTATTGATCCCCATAGGGGAAATTTAGGGCATCCACCTGGATGGATCATGACCCAGTCACACAAAGGAGGGAGTGAATTAAACCAATTATACACTTGAATTGAATGTTGTGATGCCACTAACAGTAAATGGATGTTGAATAGACACATTCAATCTTGGATTGACGATTCCTGCATTTTTCAGTGTGTGGTTATTTTATATTGCTTATTTTTGTACTTTAAAACAGGGAAACAGAAGTGTGACACAAACATGGACCTCCTTCTTGATTACGGTCAGATGAGACAGCAGGAGCAGAGCAGGAGGGAGGAGCAGCTGAACTTCGCTTTGCTGCAAAGCAGACCAACACCCTTGTTGGACTGATGGGACATGTTGTGTCTGTGCTTGAGGGACTGTAAAAAAAAGTAACTATCACAGCATTGATATTTTTGTCTGTGTGTACATAATATTTCATATGTAGCAGTCTGAAGTTTTTGCACATTATGGAAATAAAAGCTTTCTTTCCTTAAGTGTTTTTCTGCTTCTACTTTGTTATCCTCATACCAAACATATTCAGGTTCAGGTTCCTTTATTTGTACCCGTAGGTAGATTTGTTTTGCAGTCAGGTGACATCCATATTTACAAACTACAGTTACATTCAACATGAACACAAACACAGGCACACATGAAGCTGACTAGAAACATGATAAAAGTGCTCAAGGCTCCATCAATCAGGACATAAGACAAAGAGATAAGAGAAAAAGCATAAGAGAGAAGGGTCATATTAAAAAGTTAAAGACTTTACATTTCATATATAAAGTTATTTAGGACAATGCAAATCACTATAACATTGTAGTGGTGGGAAGTGAAAGTACAAGTACTGAATTACTGCACTTAAGTTCATTTTTCCAGGTATTGGACAATATATCAGGTATTTGTGGACTTACACATATTTTTGACAACTTCTTTCACATTTTTTAAAGAACAAGCAGCAACAAACTTTAAATCTATATACTTTTTCTGTGGAAAATGTTCCAAGTTGCCAGCTTCAAAAATGATGAGTTTATCTTGTTTTGACAACGTCCCACATGACATTCTGTCAGCTCTGGACAAGATCATTTCTGGGGAAAGAACTTTGAACTTGAACACTTTACAGTCTGTCTCTTGTTATCCCTACATGAATAAAAACTTGAATCAGTACTTTAACCAGAATAGATGACACAAGTACAGAAGGGTATACCTTTCACATCTCTGTAGTTTGGAGGTGCATAGAATATGCATTTATACAGTATCTTCATGTATATATGCAGTAAATCTATACATTTTTCCATGTAATCTTGGGACTGCATTATTTTAATTGCTTTTAATCCCAGATCAAGTTTGTTTAGGGTTCAAAATGCATCGTAAGTGTTAAATATATCTTGTTATACCTAACTAAGTACTGTTTATCTGTTGAAATATATTGTAATGTCGGGGCCACTTTAAGGGGGGCAGGGATTTCCCAGCATGCTTTGCCAGTTGAAAACGTTACTGTGTGTGTATTAAATGTGTTATTACTGAGTTATACTGCTGTGTCATTATAACTGCATTATAATGACCCAGCAGTGTTTAGCAGGATTAGGGCAAGATGTATCATGTGTGTGTGTAACCATGATTCAAACAGGGGTCTGGGAGAATGACCTCCCCTCCTGTCTGTGCTCAGAAGAGAGGTTGGGGGTTGGTGGTGTGTAAAATAAAGCCCGTTCATCATAACCATCTTGCTCCATTTTCTTTGTGTGAACCTTGCAAACGTCACACTGGTGTCAGAAGTGGGATGGAGCAAGATGAAGATCCAGGCGGAGGTCCAATGGCCAGAGTGGTTCATCGCTTGGCTGGGAACGGAGCGTAGAGCTGAGACGCCGGCACCCCCGGAGAGGCTCGCCGCGATGGACAGAGCAGCAGACCCGACGGGACTGAGCAGAGCAAACCAGCCCCGTTTCCCGCCCTTTTCAGGGCAGGACGGGCTGGCGATTCCAGAGCGATTACCAGCAGCGATTGACCGGGAGATGACCGTCCCATCCGCCCAGCAGCGGGCCAAGATTCCCCGCTACAACGGTGAGAACCTGTTGGATGACCACCTGGCCCAGGTCGAGTTGGCTGCCGCGCTGAACGACTGGTCATCGGAGGAAACCACCGTGCTGAGAGCGAGTGGGAGGAGGAGCTACGGCAGCGCGTGCACGAAGGAGACAGCAGCGGCGACGCGAGGAAGGGGGGCTTCCACTGCACAGATCCAGGGTACATCGCATGGTACTGCCCCGCACACAGCGCACGACAAACTGGCCCCTTGCCAACGTTAAATTAGAGCGAGGTAGCATGGATGGGGAAAAAGCCGCCTCCTGCAGATGCTTCCCCCGGCGGTGATGTCACAGAGGCCTTTGGAGCGCAGCAGCAGCGGAGCGAGCAGGACAGATCCGGTCTTTTCCCGGGATCGGCAGGGGCTGGACACCTGGACGCGGGCCAGTGGCCACCTGGGAGGTTCTGGCAGCGGTGGGAGTCATGGGACTCCCGCTGCCAGAGGAGGAACTGTGCGTGTCCTACCGCCACCGCAGATGTTTCCCCTTTCGGTGACGTCACGGAGGCCCTCGGCGCAGCAGACGCGCAGCAGCGGAGCGAGCAGGACGAAGATCCGGCCATTTTCCAGGCGCGGCAAGGGCTGGACGCATGGACGCGGGCCAGCGGCTGCCTGGGAGACCTGGCAGCGGTGGGAGTCGGCCGGAGCGGGCCTGGGACTCCCGCTGCCAGAGAAGGGACTGTGCATGGTCCTACAGAGGCTGTCAGATGTGTTCATCCGCCCGCTGGTGGCCAAACCGGAACCCTACCCCAACCAGATACTCTGACCGAGACTCAGATGGCCCGTGCATGCCGCCCCGACACCGGGCTGACTCGCATTGGATTTCTGAAAGTGGACTTTGAATTTTCTGGGGACAGAAACCAGTCCAGGGGAGGGCAGTGTAACGTCAGGGCCATGTTAAGGGGGGCAGGGATTTCCCAGCATGCTTTGCCAGTTGAAAACGTTACTGTGTGTGTGTATTAAATGTGTTATTACTGAGTTATACTGCTGTGTCATTATAACTGCGTTATAATGACCCAGCAGTGTTTAGCAGGATTAGGGCAAGATGTATCATGTGTGTGTGTAACCATGATTCAAACAGGGGTCTGGGAGAATGACCTCCCCTCCTGTCTGTGCTCAGAAGAGAGGTTGGGGGTCGGTGGTGTGTAAAATAAAGCCCATTCATCATAACCATCTTGCTCCGTTTTCTTTGCGTGAACCTTGCAAACGTCACAATATATATTTACCGGCTAATATAAACCCATAACAATATGGCCCCTGGTGATCATTTTTTGGGACAGCTGATCACTTTTTGGCATGACATAACAGGCGACCTCTGTCTCGTAATGCGCCGTAACACCACCTATTACAGAACTGACATAAATATTATGTTTAAAAGTGTAGTCAATGCTCGCGCTACAGACTTTATCTAACAACGGCTGATAACTGAAATATTGATGATTACCGGTGTCCTTAAACGTAGCCACCGTTCTCTGCCATTAAGAATAAAACTGTTTTTGGATGGTAATACAGGTTTGGAATAATAAAAGCAGCGCTCCCAAAGACAACAAACTCCTACATGTTGACAAGCTAACACTGCTACTTCTTCTTCTTCTCTCGGTTACTGGCAGATAGCAAACAAGTGAGAGGTGCATACCGCCACCTTCCGTCTTCTCTGGTGTTCTGCAGGGGATGGGTGCTTCACACTACGTAATGACGTAGCTCTGACATAATTCCCGACTAGCTCCATATCGGTGGAAAGACAACTGGTTCTTATGAGCACTCTGGTTAAGCACTAGCACCAGCACCAGAACCAAACTAGCACTGGAACCGGTTTGGTGGAAAGCTGGCCTGGGTATGCTTCTGGGTGTGAGATAATGTCTGTCTGCAGTGTGCTGGTGCCACCACACAGCCCCCCCCCCCAAACCCCCAGAAGGGGCTGTGACCCCCCGGTCGTTTGGGCTCTCGTCGGCGCCCGTGGAGGCTGCAGCGGGGGTTGCCGCTCCGGTAGAGTTGTCCTGCTGTAGAGGAGTGTCGGAGGGCATGTCAGTCCGTGGGGGGAACAGGGGAGGGGTGAAAAACACTGTCTGCTCCGCTCCAAGTTCCAACACGTTGAACGGCCATGGTTCATGAGCGCATGGGGCCGATGCACATCGTGTGTAACGGAACAAAACCGGAAAACGGCAGGCTTCAGGGATGGAGGTGCAGGCATAGCTGTGTAGAGGATGAAGGGTAGGTGGGTGGGAATAAGTGAGTGCCGGCCCGGGACGTCAGAAGTGTCTGGGCCGTGCAAAAATTGCATGCGGATCAGCCATGAGTGAGGGACTTTCCCGGGAAACCTTATGGTGAGCCACAGTGGCTGTGAAAAAAAATTGCAGTCTCTGACTTCTCCTTGTCCGGGTCCGGTCCAGCAAGGATCTGAGGAAGGCGATCGGCCCGATTCCCCGAGGATGCGTAGCGGCTATAAAAAAACCTGAAGCTGTGTCAGGGAACGTGGCAGTCTTGCTTTAGGTGCAGAAGCAGCCCCAAAGGCATCGGGGAAAGCAATCGGCTAAGTTCCCCGTTGTGCACAGCGGCTGAGAAACAAACACATGTCCTGCATGTGGGGTTGCATGTCTGCTTTAGATGCGAGGGCAGCCCTAAAGGTTCCAAGGATGGCGATCGGCCGTGTTCCCCGGGCATGTGCAGCAGCGGAGGCTGATGTGTAAGTCTGTGGAGCCGGTTTGTCCCTGGTGCGTGGCGTGTGCTCTGGCACAGTGACCACATAGCTGGAAGTTGCGCTGTGTTCGTAATCCTGCGATTTGCGCATGGGGCTTCTGTGCACTGAAACTCCGCTGTCAGGAGGTGAGTCAGGGTTGGAGAGCTTGATGGAAATCATCGCAGACAGCGTCGATCTTCCCTGTTCAGGCTGTCTCTATGCGATGCCCGTCTCACTGATCCTCGTGCGTCTTGGTTCCTGTGCCACACTCTCTCTCTGGCCATTGAGATCGCCATCATGGAGAAAGTCACAGGCGCGCGCGTTGCGGCGTGGATGAAGAAGATGCCAGTGATCCCTGGTACTCTGGAGTCCACAGTGCGTTGAGAGGGAGTCGACTGTCCATTACTCGTCAAGTCACCAATGTGGAGAGAAAGGAGTCCACAGCGCGGCAGAAGGGAGAGACTGTCCATTCACGTCAAGGGTCACCAATGTAGAGGGTAAAAGGGAAAGGATGTGGAGGCGAGGCATGGGTGTAGGTCGACACAGATTCTTTATTAAACCCTCTAACATAATGTACAGCCTGTGACCCCAGCGTAGCCTGCTGGGGCCAAGTCATGTAGAAGAGACTCCCCAGCTCTCTCTGCATTCTGCTTATATAGCTTTAATCTCATGCATAGAGAGCTGGGCTGGTGCATATTACATGGAGTTACACAAAGGCAATGTGCGGCATGATTATCATAACACAAGTTACATACAAAGGCAATGCATGGCCCGATTATCATAACACACGTTACCTTCATAAGAATACATTCGCCTCCCAGCACTGCAGTTTGGAGCAGCAGGAGGCGAAGGCGCCTTACAGTCTAGTTTAATTACCCCTGTGGGGTGCTACCCCCTTGAGTCCATTATTCAGCCCCTCTGTTTGAATGAATGAATGAATGAATGAATGAATTTATTTATTTCGGATAGTACATTACAGGTTAAAAGAAACTGTATAATATAACAACAAGGTCAAATTAGACAAAGACTCCTTCTACTATACAATTCCACGTGAGTTATCCGAAATGGGTGATGGCTGAAGCCGCAGCTTATATTGCCCACCCATATTCCATCCAAGAATTCAAAGGAGAAAAAAGAGAAAACAAGACAAGAGCGATTACAATTTAAAACAAGGCTAAGACAAAATGTGACTGAGAGAAAAAGAACACTGAGCTAGTCTAAGTTAAGCGGTTACTATTCAAAAACAAATCTAAGACATAGTGTCACAGAGAAAAAAAGAAAAAAAGAAAAAACTAAGCTACAACACAACACAGGCTGGAAATGTCAATCCTTATGTGAGTTTACATGTCGTCTTGTAAATATGTTTGGAGTATTTCTTCCTTTAGTTTTTGTTTAAATTGTCCAAGCTTTGTACATGATTTTAATTCAGGTCCAAAATCGTTCCATAATCTGACTCCTTGCACTGAAATACAGTGTTGCTTGGTGGTTGTTCTCACTGTAGGCTTTTGAAATATACGTGTTCCACTGAAGTGATATCGTTTCTCCCTTGTTTGGAACAACTTTTGGATATTTGCGGGCAGTGATAGATTCTTCACTTTGAACATTATTATTGCAGTTTTAAAGTCAATCAGATCTTTCAACTTGAGAGTTTTTTGTTTAAGAAAAAGTGGGTTTGTTGGTTCCCTGTAAGCTGCTTTGTTGATTATTCTAATAGCTCTCTTTTGAAGCATAAAGAGTGGATATATGTTTGTTTTATATGTATTTCCCCATACTTCATTACAATATGTCATGTATGGGAGTATTAATGAATGGTACAAGGTGTATAGTGTGGGTTGATTCAGCAAATTTTTCACTCTGTGTAATATTGCAATTGATTTGGATACTTTACCTTTTATATAATTAATATGTGGCTTCCAACACAGTTTGTTATCAATTATTACTCCAAGGAATTTAGTTTCGGATACCCTTTCAATCTCTACACCATTTACACTGGGTTTGGGTACTGGGTAGTTGTGATGGTTGTTAAAGACTATAAATTTTGTCTTGCTTAAATTGAGCGTTAATTTGTTTGAATCAAACCACAGTTTCAGCTTTCCTAATTCCTTTCCGAGTGTATCCAGAAGTTGTTCCAAATTGTTTCCACTGCATAGCAGATTAGTGTCATCAGCAAACAATATTAAGTCCATTTTTTCTGAAACTTTACATATATCATTTATATACATATTGAATAATAATGGTCCCAAAACTGAACCCTGTGGGACTCCACAGGTGACCTTCAGTAACTCTGAGTTTTTGCTGTTAACACATGCAAACTGATATCTATTCTTTAAGTAACTACTTAACCAGGACAGTGCTACCCCTCTAATACCACAATTTTGTAGTTTCTTTAATAATAGATTGTGATCTACTGTATCAAATGCTTTTTTAAGATCCAGGAATACTCCAACTGAATACTCTTTATTTTCAATGGCTGTTGATATTTTTTCTGTAAATTCCATTAAGGCATATGCTGTTGTCCTTTTGTGTCTGAACCCATATTGCTGCTCACACAATAAATCATTCTTCAGTATGAAGTTGTCAATTCTCTCATAGAATATTTTTTCAAGTATCTTGGAAAATTGCGGTAATAGTGAAATTGGTCTGTAGTTGGAGAGTTCCCCTCTGTTGCCTGTCTTGTAGATCGGAATTACTTTAGCTATTTTCATTGCATTGGGAAATATACCTGATTGGAGAGACAGGTTACAGATATACGTCAGTGGTTTCACTATGCATTCGATAACAGTTTTGACTAGTAGCATGTCAATACCATCGCAGTCAGTAGATGTTTTACTTTTGAACGATTTAACAATTTCAATGACCTCTCTTTTGTCTGTGTTCTTTATGAAGATGGTGTCTTTTACAGCAGTGTTATTGCATATTGTATCACCTGTAGGCGCCGTAGTGGGTATTTCTCGGGCCAGTTTAGGTCCAATGTTAACAAAAAAATTATTAAATTCATCTGCAGGTGAAGCTATATTCACATTCGGAGTTGATTTATTATTTTTTGGAATATTAGTTGGGTAGCTAGTATTTCTGCTTTTATTTCCAAGGATACTGTTGATTATTGTCCATGTATTTTTAATATTGTCTTTGTTTTTTTCCAGTTCTTTACTGTAATAGTCTCTTTTACTGCATCTTATTATATATGTTAACTTATTTTTGTATGTTTTATACCGTTGCTCTGCTTCTTTTGTCCTTTTCTTTATGAAAGCTTTATATAATAAATTTTTCTTTTTACACGCCTTTTGTAGTCCTTTGGTTAACCATGGTTTGTCAGCAAATTTGTGTTTAAGCTTTTTTTTAACTAATGGGCAGTTTTTTTCATAAAGAGTGGTTACTATGTTTATAAATGTGTCATAGGCTTCATTTACATCTGATACATAGACTTCTGTCCAGTCTTGCTTCAGCAAGTCCTCTTTAAAAGAACTGATTGCGTTTGGTGATTTGTGTCTGAACGATTTTGAGATTTTTTCTGGGTTGGGCCCCGTGTGGCCATGGATAAGTGCAAAGATTGGCAAGTGGTCGCTTATATCATTTATCAATAATCCACTTTCTATTTTCTTATCGAGAACATTGACAAACAGGTTGTCAATAAGTGTAGCAGAGTGAACTGTGATTCTACTGGGATGGGTTATTGTGGGATATAGACTCATGCTGTACATAGAGTTCATGAACTCTGTAACTACATTTTGTTGATGTGGATTAAGTAGGTCAATATTGAAATCTCCACAAATTGCTACCATTTTCTTACTAGTAATATTATTGTACAGCTCGACTAATTTATCTCTGAATGTCTCAATGCAAGTTCCCGGCTTTCTGTATATGCAGCTTATGATTAGATTTTTTGTTTTGTCTAGGTCAATCTCAACAGTAACACATTCCAAAATCCCTGGTAGTGCTGAGGACATTTCATCTACAAGCTTACATCTATATAGGTCATCAACATACAGTGCAACACCACCACCCTTTTTTTGAGATCTGTTAATGTTAAACATCTGATATCCCTCTATTGCCATCAGGGGAGCCTGGTCTTCAGCCTGGTTTGCTTCTGGGTGTGAGATAATGTCCGTCTGCAGTGTGCTGGTGCCACCACAACACCAGCAGTGGAGACACAAAAACAAACAGGGGATCAGGAACTATAAGACCGTGACAGATAAGATAAGATAAGCCTTTATTAGTCCCACAATGGGAAAATTCCAGGATTGCAACAGCACAGGGATAGCAACATTCAGAGCAATAATTAAGAAGATAAGAAAGTAAGAGCAGTGAATATACAGTACATATGTACACATAAATAAATAAATATACATACATACACAGTGCGGAGCATTGTAGCTAGATGGAATAAACAGCATAACCGTCTATTTAGTTACCCTACATGGTGTGAATATGTACCCATACATATTGTCACCCTCCGTAGCGACTGATATTGTCCTAGTTGTATACTGGAGGGGACCATTTGTGTAAGTCTATTGCGTCTTTTGCATTCAATACTATTAGGTCGTCACGTTTTTGTTTTTTTTTTTGCTATCTCTGAAAGAAGCCCTGCTTAGGTTATACAGTCTGACAGCCGTAGGTAGGAAGGACCTGCGAAACCTCTCGGTTGCGCACCTAGGATGATGTAGTCTACTGCTAAATGAGCTCCTCAGTGAGTTCAGTATGTCCTGCATAGGGTGGGACTTGGACTCCAGCAGAGATGACAGTTTAGCCAGATAATGATAAACACCAAAAATAACAAGAAAAGCTTAAAGGGTAAGCATGGACCTCCGCCCATGCACAGGTTCTAGCAGCTACTTAACAAATTAAACCAAAAACGCCAGGGCCGATTTTTTTTTTGGGGGGGGGGGTGAGGGGGGGGGGGTTCGCAGTCCAGCCCTAGCTAAGACAGCTAGTAGCAGATGTTTTTCTTTAATGGTTGCATAGTCAATCAACCACTGTGCACTGTTTGAATTTGAGAGAAAGAAGCTGTTGTCGTTTTGGAATAAGCACAATATTAAATCCAAGTCGTCATTTCTTTTATGTATCATCACGTACCATGTTCACTAACTAGAAGCCAGGGAGGAGATATTTGAAAGATAAGTCTAACAAAATAATGTGTGTGTGTGTGTGGGGGGGGGGGCTCATTGGGTGTTTGGCACCCCTAAAGCTCTGATCCTAGAACTGCCCCTGCTACAGAAAAAGCTCATTTCAGCCGCTTGTATCTGCGATCTCATTCTTTCAGTCATTACCCAAAGCTCATAACCATAGGTGAGAGTAGGAACGTAGATTGACCAGTAAATTGACAACTTTGCTTTAGAGCTCAGCTTCCTCTTCACCAAAATAGACCCGGTACAATGTCAGCATTACTGCAGATGCTGCTTCGATCCATCTGTCACTCTCCCACTCCATTCTCCCCTCACTGGTGAATGAGACCCTGAGATACTTAAACTCCTCCACCTGGGGTAGGAGCTTGTCCCCAAACTAAAGAGGACAATCCGCCCTTTTCTGGCTGAGGACCATGGAGGTGCTGATTCTCATCCTAGTCGCTTCACACTCAGGAGCAAACCATCCCAGCAAGACCAGTCGGTCATTGCTCGATGAAGTCAACAGGACAACATCATTTGCAAACAGCAAAGCTGAGATCCTTTGGTCACCAAACATGACACCCTCTATTCCTTGGCTGCACCTAGAAATCCTGTCCATAAAAATTATGAACAGGATCGGTGACAAAGGGCAGCCCTGACGGAGTCCAACTCTCACTGGAAATGAGTTTGACTTGGTATTGGCAGTATGAACCAAACTCCTGCAACAGTCGTATAGGGACTGGATAGCTTGCAACAACAAGCCTGATACTCCATACTCCCGCAGCACCCCCCACAAGAGATCACGAGACACATGATTAAATGCCTTCTCCAAGTCCATAAAACACATGTAGACTTATTGGGCAAACGCCTATGAGCCCTCGAGGACTCTCGACAAGGTCAAGAGTTGGTCCAATGTGCCACGGCCAGGACGAAAACCACATTGCTCCTCCTGAATCCAAGGTTTGACCAACAACTGTACTCTCCTCTCCAGTATCCTGGCATAGACCTTCCCAGGGAGCCTGAGAAGTGTGATTTCCCCCTAAAATTGGAACACACCCAAAAGAGGAACCACCACCCCAGTTTGCCATGCCAAAGGCACTGTCCCCGACCTCCACACAATGTTGCAGAGGCGTGTCAATTATGACAGCCCTACAACATCCAGGGTCTTGAGGTACTCAGGGTGAATTTCATCTACCCCTGGGGCCCGACCACCAAAGAAGTTTTTTTAATCACTTCAGTGACCTCAGCCGCTGTGCTGAGCGAGTTGTCCACCTCGGCCTCAAGCCCTGCTTCCTCTGTGGAAGGTGTGTCAGTAGGATTGAGGAGATCCTCAAAGTATTCCTTCCACTGTCCGACCATGTCCCCAGTCAAAGTCAGCAGCTCCTCATCCACACCATACACAGTGTGGACAGGGAGCTGCTTCCCCCTTCTGAGCCACCAGACAGTTTGCCAGAATCTCTTTGAGGCCGACCAAAAGTCTTGTTCCATGGCCTCACCAAACTTCTCCCATACCTGAGTTTTTGCTTCAGCAACCACCCAAGCTGTGCTCTGCTTGGCCTGTCAGTACACTTCAGCTGCTTCGGGAGTCCCAGAAGCCAACCAAGCTCGATAGGACTCTTTCTTTAGCTTGATGGCTGCCCTCACTACTAGTGTTCAGCACTTGGTTTGGGGGTTGCCACCATGAGATGCACCAATGACCTTGCAGCCACAGCTCTGAGCAGCTGCTTCAATAATGGAGGTGGAGAACATGGCCTATTCAGACTCCATCTCTCTAGACTCCCTGGGAATGTGGTCAAAGTTCTTCCAGAGGTGGGAGTTGAAGACCTCTTGGACAGAGGCCTCAGCCAAAAGTTCCCAGCACACCCTCACTATATGTTTAGGTCTACTGGGTCTGAGTGACATCCACCCTTGCCATTGGATCTAACTCACCACCAGCTGGTGATCAGTTGACAGCTCTGCATCTCTTTTTACCTGAGTGTCCAAAACATATGGTCGCAGGTCTGACACGATAACAAAATCGATCCTCGACCTGCAACCTAGGGTGTCCTGGTGCCAGGTGCACATATAGACACCTTTATGCTTGAACATGGTGTTGATGGACAAACTGTGGTTGGCACAGAAGTCCAATAACTGAACACTACTCGGGTTCAGATTGAGCAGGCCATTCCTCCCAATCACGTCCCTCCAGGTTTCACTGTCATTGTCCACGTGTGCATTGAAGTCTCCCAGTAGGACAATAGAGTCTCCAAGAGGAGCACTCTCCAGGACCCCAGTCAGAGACTCCTAAAAGGGTGGGTACTCTGAACCATCATTTGGTGCATAGGCACAAATGATGGTCAGGACCCGTTTCCCAACCCGAAGGCATAGAGGAACCACCCTTTTGTCCAAAGGGAGAACTTCAATGCAGAGGCAGCAAGGTGTGGTGGATACAAGAATACCCACCCTGCTCGCTGCCTATCACCCGGGGCAACTCCAGAGTAGGCCAAGCTCCAGGCCTTTTCCAGGAAACTGGTTCCAGAACTGGAGCTGTGTGTTGAGGTGAGCCTAACAATATCTAGCTAGTATCTCTCAACCACTTGCACCAGTTCCAGCTCCTTCCCCAACAGAGGGGTGACATTCCGCATCCCAAAAGCCAATTTAGAAAGCTGGGGATCAGACTGTCAAGGTCTCTGCCTTCAGCCATCACCTGATCCACATTGCACCGGACCCCCATGGTCCCTCCTGCAGGTGGTGAGCTCACTGGAGGACGGACCCATGTAACTCCTTTGGGCTGAGCCTGGACGGGTCCCATAGGCAGAAACCCAGCCACCAGATGCTTGTCATCGAGCCGCTTCCCCAGGCCTGGCTCCAGGGTGGGGCACCGGTAACACCATACCAGGTGGGGTACACTGAATCCTTGATATTTCATTCATCATGGAAATCTATTGGATCGCTCTTAGTCTGGCCTTTCACCCAGGATCAGTTTGTCTTGGGAGACCCTACCAGAAGCAAATTGCCACGGACAACATAGCTCCTGGGATCACTAGGACACGTAACCCCCACCACCACCACCACTACAATAAGGTGGTGATCCATGGGGGGAGATAGGATAGTCTGTTATATGGAATTGGAAATGGCTATTAAACTCCGTTTTCGCAATCCTCATATCTGTAAAACAAAAACTGAACATATTTACATGTTAATAACATCAAACTCAGAATCAGTTAAAAGGCATATGATCGAAGCAGGGCTGGGTGATTAACTGGAATAAAACTGAAACTTTCGGGGTGTAAAACCATAATCTTGCTCATGATTGTTCTTTTGGTTTTGCCCCTCTCCTATTTGTGTGTGTGTGTGTGTGTGTGTGTGTGTGTGTGTGTGTGTGTGTGTGTGTGTGTGTGTGCGTTTTCATGTCCTTTCCCTTTAAAGTGTGCAGTCACGTGACTCCGCACCTTGGAAGCAGCGCAATTAATGCTGTTTGGAAGCAGCAAAACACGGTGAAAAAAAATAAAATGGGTTGTTTCGAAAAGAAATGTGGCGTCCCTCCACATAGTTTGTGATGATTGACTCTTTATTTTGTAAGATGCCAAAAAAAGGAAACGCAGTGCACATAAACCAGTAGGGAATGACACTAAACTAAATTGCTGTTAGCCACTAATGGCTATCAACTGAACCATTTTACAGTGGGAATAGATGATAGAATGGACAAGCTGAAGTGGGATTTAAGAATCTGCTCAAAGGTTTGTAATCCCTATGTGGTGATAACATAATCATGGTAGCTAACAAGCTAATTAGCCACCACCATGAGTCATGAGACTCACAAACCCTCAAGAGGTTTGTATTATAAACACTGACTACTGCATGAACAATATTTAATTTGGTTTCATGTGTGTGAAATTATTATATTATGCTCATTTACTATCGAATTACTGCAGTGGTATATTCATTGATACCACACTCTTGTGTAATACTGTGTAATTACGAGCCTTGTCAGTGAACTATATAAGCGAGAAGAAAGGAGGGGGCTAAAAAATGACAAAACTGAAACCGATGTGGAAGGTTCAAATAACCATGTTGCTAATTTAAACTCAAATTGTACAGCCTTAGAAGCTGTAATATGCCATACATGTCGGGGGCCAGGTGCTCAACCAAAAAAAGGGCACTCCTAAATACTGAAAAGTTAAGGTACGTACAGTAGTGCAAATTTTACTGTACTTATTTGGTATATCAATGTTATTTTAATAACTATACTCAGAGATATTTAATAATCCATAAATTTTTGCAAAATTATCAATTCACACAGAGACCATGGTCTTAATCATTAATTTTGTATTTACAGGACAAAAGGTTAATGACAAAAAAATGGGCAAAAAATAAACGTGTTCAAAATAAATCTTTGAAATGTGAAATGGCTTTTCTTTGAACAAATAAAGCATTAAATCTCCATTCAAATAATTAAATCTTTGCAAAAAAAAAAATAAAATGGTCGTTCCCCTTGTCAGTAAAATGATTCAAAATCCTCCTCTGTATCTTAGTATATGTCAAAATCTGCCCTCCGGGCAGATGAGGGTTTAGGGACAGGACTCATGGGTGCAGGCAGAGGTACGCTGCAAAATTATTATTTATTAACAAAACTCAATGAGAAACAAATAGCAGCACGAGGGCTGAATCCAACACAGGAGATAACGATGCAAAATTACTTACAAGGAGAACTTGGGAGCAGCATAGTACAGGTGGTAACAGGGAGAGACAACAGGAAAACAGCGACGAGAACACCAGACAGAGCACATGCAAAAATTGATGTAAATAGTGGAATAGATAATTGCAAATGTCAGACTGCTTGGGCGGACAATCAAAGGCAACAGGTGAGGAAAACAGGACAGGCGGGGCTACACTGACACTCATAGACAGGGGATGCACAAGAGACATGACAATGAACATGCAGGACAACAGAGAAACACAGAGAGGGCAGTGGCTAGGGATACAGAAAACATGGGGAGTTTGAACAATAGGTAAGCAGATATACACACAGTACCAGGGCCAAACAGAGGAAGACAGGACAATTAATGCAAATGATAATCATAATAATAATGATACTATGAAACGGCAAAGACTAAAATTGTCATGATGTGGAGCACAGTTGGGGAACCGTGCTCACGCTTTTTGTTATTTAGATTATTTTCTGTAATTTCCCCACTTCAGTTTAAGTATTGTGACGTTTGCGGGATTCACACAAAGAAAGAGGAGCAAGATGGTTGTGATGAACAGGCTTTATTTACACACCACTGACCCCCAACCTACTTCTGAGCACAGAGAGGAGGGGAGGTCATTCTCCCAGACCTCCGTTTCAATCATGGTTACACACACATGATACATCTTGCCCTAATCCCGCTAAACACTGCTGGGTCATTATAACGCAGTTATAATGACACAGCAGTAATAACTCAGTAATAACACATTTAATACACACACACAGTAACGTTTTCAACTGGCAAAGCATGCTGGGAAATCCCTGCCCCCCTTAACATGGCCCTGACGTTACACTGCCCTCCCCTGGACTGGTTTCTGTCCCCATAAAATTCAAAGTCCACTTTCAGAAATCCAACGCGAGTCAGCCCGGTGCCGGGGCGGCATGCACGGGTCATCCAGTGTCCATCTGAGTCTCGGTCGGAGTATCTGGTTGGGGTAGGGTTCCAGTTTGGCCACCAGCGGGCGGATGGACACATCTGACAGCCTCCGTAGGACCACGCACAGTCCCTTCCCTGGCAGCGGGAGTCCCAGGCCCGCTCCGGCCGACTCCCACCGCTGCCAGGTCTTCCAGGCGGCCGCTGGCCCGCGTCCATGCGTCCAGCCCTAGCCGCACCAGGAAAATGGCCGGATCTTCGTCCTGCTCGCTCCGCTGCTGCGCGTCTGCTGCGCTGAGGGCCTCCGTGACGTCACCGAAAGGGAAAGCATCTGCGGGTGGCGGTAGGACTACGCAGTTCCTCCTCTGGCAGCGGGAGTCACGACTCCCACTGCTGCCAGGACCTCCCAGGCGGCCGCTGGCCCGCGTCCAGGCGTCCAGCCCCTGCCGAGCCCGGGAAAAGACCGGATCTGTCCTGCTCGCTCCACTGCTGCTGCGCTCCAAAGGCCTCTGTGACATCACCGCCGGGGGGAGCATCTGCAGGAGGCGGCTTTTTCTCCGTCCATGCCACCTCGCTCTAATTTAACGTCGGTGAGGGGCCAGTTTGTCGTGCGCTGTGTGCGGGGCAGAACCATGCGATGTACCCTGGCTCTGTGCAGCGGAAGCCCCCCTTCCTCGCGTCGCCGCCGCTGTCTCCTTCGTGCATGCGCTGCCGTAGCTCCTCCTCCCACTCGCTCTCAGCACGGTGGTTTCCTCCGATGACCAGTCATTCAGCGTGGCAGCCAACTCGACCTGGGCCAGGTGGTCATCCAACAGGTTCTCGCCGTTGTAGCGGGGAATCTTGGCCCGCTGCTGGACGGATGAGACAGTCATCTCCCGGTCAATCGCTGCTCCTAATTGTTCTGGAATCGCCAGCCCGTCCTGCCCTGAAAAGGGCGGGAAACGGGGCTGGTTTGCTCTGCTCAGTCCCGTCGGGTCCGCTGCTCCATCCATTGCGGCGAGCCTCTCCGGGGGTGCCGGCGTCTCAGCTCTACGCTCCGTTCCCAGTCGAGCGATGAACCGCTACGGCCGTTGGACCTCCGCCTGGATCCTCATCTTGCTCCATCCCCACTCCTGACACCAGTGTGACGTTTGCAGGATTCACACAAAGAAAGAGGAGCAAGGTGGTTGTGATGAACAGGCTTTATTTACACACCACCAACCCCCAACCTACTTCTGAGCACAGAGAGGAGGGGAGGTCATTCTCCCAGACCTCCATTTCAATCATGGTTACACACACATGATACATCTTGCCCTAATCCTGCTAAACACTGCTGGTATAACTCAGTAATAACACATTTAATACACACACACAGTAACGTTTTCAACTGGCAAAGCATGCTGGGAAATCCCTGCCCCCCTTAACATGGCCCCGATGTTACACTATTGTATCTGATTTTTTGTTTGGCTGTTTTGTGTTGTTTGAGTTTGTCATTTGTATCTGCCGGTTATGAGAGCTTCTGTTTCTGAGTTTATTACTATAGTCTTGTTTATTTATATTATGGGTCTGAGCCATCCTAGTTTGTATTGTAATATATTTATCTACCTGTTTTGACATAAGCCTACCTTCACCTCTGCCTTTTGCCCTCCTGCGGTTACACTGGTATTAAGTAGCATTATATTGCCATCTATTTTTATCTTTTCCTCGCCTTGATAGGTCATCTTCTCCTTTTTGTATTATCCGGTTTGTTTTTCATGTTGTAACACTTCTTATTTCCTTGTTAGTTACCTTTTGCATTCATTCCTGGTCTGTGCTTTTATTTTGACAGCATGTTTTGTTTACTTCCCCTGTTAGCTCAAGTTTGCGGTTCTTACAGCTGTCACTATTTTGAACTAATGATCCTCACTCCTGTTACCCACACCTGTTGATCATTTGTTAATTGTCCTTTGTACTATTTATGGGCCGTTGCACCACAGTTTGGGGCAGTGTCTTTCTCATTTGTCTCCAGACGTGAGTCCCACATCTAGCTTTCCTGTTCTTCCAGCGTGTGTCCCACACTATCTACTTGGTCACGCCGGCATTTCCATACGCCTTAGCCGTTTGCTATTCGACCACTAAATCGTTATCCTGCCTGAATCCCGTCCTGTAAGTTTTGTTTATGTTGTGGGAAGCCAGTTTTCCCTCAGTAGTTTTCCCTCAGACTGAAGGGCATGGCAGATCAAAGGTGTTGGGGGACAAGGGGAATTGTCATGGGGGGTTGATATGTCAATACAGCACCTCAGGTAGTGGGGGAGTGTTAATATAAAAGAGAGTGCCTGCAACCTGTGCTTGAATGTTTTGGATTCTGGTGGATGTGAGAGGAAGAGAATAAAGTTTCATCTGCTCTGAACGCTCGGCCTGATTATTCATCTCTCCACACTGGTGACCCTTGATGCACAATGGAACGTGAGGCGAACACCCCAGAGACGACCTGGACGGGAAGTGCCAGCAACACGTGCACCGTTTTGGTCAAACTCCCAGACGTTTGGCTACACAACCCAAAGTCTTGGTTCCTTCACACCGAGGCTCAGTTTGCGCTCTGGAGAATAACAGCAGATGACACCAGATACTACTATGTAGTTGCAGCACTGGACGTACGCACAACCCAGCAGGTGGTGAGCCTGCTCCAACAACCCCCAGCCCGCGACAAATACGGTGCTCTCAAAACCACACTGACCTGGCGCTACACGCTCTCGGACTGCGAGAGAGTGGAGAGGCTCCTGACGCACTCCGACTTGGGAGACAGGTCAACAGTCGAATTGATGGAGAAGATGTTGGCGTTGATGGGCACAGATGACGGGCATTTCCTCTTTGCCCACCTTTTCTTCCGGAACCTCCTGACAGCGGCCAAAGCGATCCTTGCCAATTTGCCACTGCTGACTGACCGTGCGCAACTACCGGGTTCTAGCCCAAGAGGCAGATCGGATCATCCTCACCACCAGAGCCCTCACGGTGAACGCAGCGGTGTCGGAATCCAGCGAGACGGCCAGCAGAAGTGAGGAGCCAGCGATGGTGGCTGCAGCGGAGGCCAAGAAGCACCGGAGAGACATGCTCTGTTTCTACCACTGCCGTTTTGGAGGGGACGCACGCCAATGCATGCCACCGTGCCAATTCAAGTGCTCGGGAAACACCAGGGCCGGCAGTTGGTAGCAGCTGCGACCACCGATGAAGCAAGCAAGCTGCTCTATGTGACAGACTCACACTTGGGGAGAGGGTTCCTTATGGACTCTGGCTCCCAAAAGAGCCTCATCCTGCCGTCCTACGCTGACCGACTGGTGGGAACTAGAGGCCCCGAACTGAAGGCCGCAAACGGCTCAGACGTTAAGACTTTTGGTGAAAGGACACTGACTCTATCCTTGCACGGCCGTACATACCAATGGACATTCGTCATAGCGGCATGCAGCCTCCCCATTTTAGGCGCTGATTTTTTGTGTGCACATGGACTACTAGTCGATGTGGCTAACAGACGCATTATTATTATTATTAACGCAACGTCTTTTGATTCTCTCACCTGTACAGCTCGAGGAGCCGGGCCCACAACACTAGCCAAAGTCACAGCGCCAGGGGGTAAGTTCCACACATTACTCACCCTGTTCCCAGCACTCACGGTCCCGACGCTTTCGGCGTACCATCACTAAACATGGGGTGGAGCACTTCATTACCACCACGGGGCCGCCTGTTTTCGCACGACCTCGGCGCCTGGACGCAGCTAAACTGGCCATAGCACGCGAAGAGTTTGCCAACTTGGAAAAGTTGGGCATCATCAGACACTCAAACAGCCCATGGGCATCCCTACTACATATGGTTTCTAAGGCCGAAGGATCATGGCAACCTTGTGGTGATTTCCGCAGATTAAATAACGCTACAGTGCACGACCGCTACCCCATCCCGCATATTCAGGATTTTTCCGTTCACCTCACCGGGTCGCGCATTATTTCCAAGATAGACCTAGTATGCAGTTACCACCAGGTCCCGGTGCACGCTGAGGACATACCTAAAACGGCAGTAATAACCCCGTTTGGTCTATTTGAGTTTTTACACATGCCTTTGGGGTTAAAGGGCACGGTGCAGACATTCCAACACATGATGGATGTGGTGTTGCGCGATCTGCCGTTTCTGTTCGTCTACCCGGACGACATCCTGGTGGCTAGCGCATCCAAGGATGAACACATAGCCCACCTCAGGACAGTTTTCCAGAGGTTGGAGGAGCATGGGTTAATAATCAACCTGGCGAAGTGCCAGTTCGGGGTGACAGGAATCGATTTTTGGGCCAACGCATCTCACCAGAGAGCGCGATACCTTTGCCGGACAAGGTGCTCACAGTGGCAAATTTTCCCAGGCCTCAGACGGTCAGGGCGCTGCAGGAGTTTTTGGGGATGGTTAACTTTTATAACTGTTTCCTCCCCCGCGCAGCCCAGCTCATGCAGCCGTTGTATGCTGCGCTTAAGAAATGGAAACCGGTGGACAGAGTCGACTGGACTCCTGAGCAAGAGCAAGCATTTTCCGAGGTTAAAACAGCCCAGGCGAACGCTGCACTGCTGGCGCACCCGGACCCGGCAACTCTGATAGCACTCACTACCGACGCATCAGACGTGGCCATAGGGACCGTCATGGAGCAGCACGTTGCCTGTTCTTGGCAGCCGCTTGCCTTTTTTAGCAGGTCTTTGTGCGACAGTGAGCCTAAATACAGCATGTTCGACAGAGAGTTACTGGCTCTCCACCTGGCCATATGCCACTTCCAGTTCTGGCTGGAAGGGCTCACCTTCACTGCGTTCATGGACCACAAGCCGCTAACGTATGTGATGGCCAAGGTTTCGGAAACATGGTCAGCCTGGCAGCAGAGACAGCTGGCTGTGATCTCGGAGTTTACGACCGACATTCAGCATGTGGCCGGTAAACTCAATGTGGTGGCGGACTGCCTCTCGCACGCATTAGTGGCCCCAGTCTACGTGGGGATAGATTACATGGCCGTGGCCGATGAGCAGATCGGTGATGCGGACGTTTGCGCACTCCAGTCTGGACCAACAAGGTTAAGGCTGGAGAGTAGAGTACTGCAGTATGGGCCCCCCCCCACCTAATCTGTGACATCTCCACGGGCCGCCCGCACCCGGTGGTCCCACGCGTTTGGTGCTGCCGTGTTTTTGAGTTGGTTCACTCCTTGGCGCACCCAGGAGTGTGCGCATCAGTCAAAATGGTGGGAGTGAAGTTCATCTGGCCAAGCCTGCACAAACAGGTGAAAGAGTGGGCGGCAGCCTGCGTAGCATGCCAACGAGCCAAAGTGCACAGGCACACAAAGGCCCCCTTGGAGCTGTTCCATATCCCGGCTAAGCTGTTTGGCCATGTTCACATGGACCTCGTGGGCCCCCTCCCTCCATCGCAGGGGTTCACGCACCCCCTGACAGTGGTGGACCGCACCACGCGCTGGCCCGAAGCTGTCCCACTAGCTTCCACCACGTCCACAGAAGTTGCAAGCGTTTTTTTGATGACATGGGTGGCACGTTTCGGTGCCCCTTCGGACATCACATCCGATCGGGGCCCACAGTTTGTTTCTGATGTCTGGTCCACCATGGCCTGGAGCCTGGGCATCACAATTCATTGCAGGACCGTGTACAACCCCTAGGCCAATGAGTTATGCAAGCGTTTCCATAGATCGCTTAAAGCAGCGCTCAGGGCTTCACTTACAGATGCAAATTGTGTAGACCGCTTGCCGTGGGTTCTATTAGGGTTGCATTCAGCACCGAAGGAGGATTTAGCAGCCTCCCCAGCAGAGCTGGTTTTCTGCCCTCTGGGTAGATGAAAGTTTAGAGGCAGGGCTCATGGGCACCAGGCAGAAGTATGGCACAAAATGATTATTTATTAACAAAACTCAAAAAGAAACAAATAGCAGCATAGGGGCTGAATCCAACACAGGAGCTAGCTATGCAAAATGACTTACAAGGAGAACTTGGGTGGTCACAGGGAGAAACAACAGGAAAACAACGACGAGGACGCCAGACAGAGCACATGCAAACACTGACATGAATAGGGGAATAGATAATTGGAAATGTGAAACAGCTTGGGCAGACAATCAAGGGCAGCAGGTGAGGAAAACAGGGCAGGCGGGGCTACACTGACACTCATAGACAGCAGGGATGCACAGGAGACATGACAGTGAACGTGCAGGACAACAGAGAAATACAGAGAGGGCAGTGGCTAGGGATATGGAAAACATGGGGAGTTTGAACAATAGGTAAACAGATATACACACAGAACCAGGGCCAAACAGAAGAAGACAGAGAGGACAATTAATGCAAATGATAATCATAATCATAATAACAATGATACTGTGAAAAGGTAAAGACTAAAATGAACATAAAGTGTGGGCGTGGTCCCTGGCCGTGTCACAATTATGACAGTATATCAATGAGAGGATACGTATGAGCAAATGTACAAGAAAAATCATGAAAATTTGAGAAAAAGTTGCAAATTTTATAGAAAAAAGTTGCAAATTCATGTAAATTTGTCAGTTCCTCCAAGATTCCGCAATGTTGCAATCAAGTGAATTCATGCAAAATCAGGCAATCAGCGCACCTGTTTCGCGACCTTGCAACTTTGTCTTACCACCGCAACTTTCCTGCAATTTTGGCCAATCCTCGTCAACTTTCACCAATTTCGCCAATGAAATTTGTCCCTGAGTATTACGCAAATGCTCAGTCTAACCAATCAAATGCGTTGCTGCACAGTGCTCATTTTCATGTTTACAGTGAGTATTAACAGAACGCATCAGCAAAAAATCCAGTTCCAGGGTCAGCGGTGAGGCAATCCCCGGCCGCCATGCCAGACGAGCTAGTTGCGTGGAAGACGGTGCACAGGGGGCAGAGAGACTGCAACCACCATTATGCCTGCTGCAGGGGCCGCCACAGCTGAGTCACCCTGCAGACCAGCCGGCTGGGCCCAAGACGTCGTCATCGACATCGTCAGAGTCCTGGACTGCTGTGGAGCTTGAGTACAGGAAAGTAATCTCTCCTATAATTCTCATGTCAGTTTTTGAGAGATCTTGCATGGCTCTTGGAAAGGAGAGTTGACTGCAGCCCTCAGCTGCATCCGAACTCCCCTCGCCGGGCTCCGCCGCTGCCGGCGATCTCAACTGCCTTTCCTCTCCCGTCTTCCCTGAGCTCCTTCCTAGGGTCTCCGGAGAGGATCCGCCGCTATCTGGGGTGTCCATGGACAACGACGACGTGAGTCCAGCCACCCTGGTAGAGGCTGACATGGGTACAGCATCTCTCGGACTGACTGAACTAGCACACCCTAGATCGCAGGAGTCCTGGATGGCGGTGGAGCTCGAGTTCAGGCAAGTGTGCTCCATAATGTCTCCAATGCCTATGTTGAAGTCACACTGCCCGACTCATGGTGAGGAGGGCAAGGGGCAGCTCACAGCAGCTCTCAGGCTCACCTCACCGAGCTCTGCCACTGCCGGCTACCCCGACTCGGTCTCTTTCTCTCTCCCTCTGGTTTCGGAGCTCCTTGGCAGGTTCGCCAGAGAGCAGCCAATCTCACCAGAGGCCACCGAGGATCCGGGTTCAGCGCCAGGGGTCATGGAGGGTCCTACCTCCCTCGCTGGGGAGGCTACTGCAGGAGCAATGAGGTCCCCGATGGGGACCACCACAGGTGCAACGGTGCTCCAGCTGGAGCCCACCATGGGTGCTGCAGAGCTCCAGCCGGGAGCCACCGCAGGTGCAGCAGAACTCCAGTTGGAGTCAACCGCGGGTGCAGCAGTGCTCCAGCCGGGAGTCACCGTGGATGCAGCAGAGCTCCAGCTGGAGTCCACTGCGGGTGCAACAGAGCTCCAGCCGGAGTCCACCGCGGGTGCAGCAGAGCTCCAGCCGGAGTCCACCACGGGTGCAGCAGAGCTCCAGCCTGAGTCCACCGCGGGTGCAGAAGAGCTCCAGCTGGAGTCCACCATGGGTGCAGCAGAACTCCAGTCGGAGTCCACCGCGGGTGCAACTAAGCTCCAACCTTGAGCCACCGCGGGTGCAGCTCTGTCCCGGACTGGGACCATCACGGGTGCTACTGTCCCCCAGCTCGGAGCCACAGGGGACAGGGGGGCTCCTTCCTCATCTCTTCTTTATGATGTTGGGGCTCTCCTTCCTTGGTCTCCTCTTCGATTGGTCCTTTCTGTGGGGAGACCGCCTCCCGGGCCACCGCTTCTGAGCTGGTGGCTGAAGGACCCAGCTCATCCACCCGACAAACTGTGTCGTGGGGTAAGGTGGCCCTTTTTCTCTGGCAGGCTGCCTGACCCACTCTGCCGGGCAGTCCGATGGGTCCTGGATCTGGATAGACCACCTGATTGGCCTCTTTCCATCGCCCCTGGGGCCTGGGACTCTGGTTGGCCCCCTGAACTTTGGACTCCTGGGTAGAGGGGTGTTGTCCTAGGTTTGGGCTGGGAGGGGGTTCACCTCACCTTGTTTGTAAATTGTTTTTGTATTATTTACTTGTTGCTTCCCTCCAAACCTGTTTTCCCCCACCTCCCACCCTGGGTTGTTGTTTTCCTCTGGGGGGTTCCCTTATTGTGTTTTTTGTGTTTTCTGGTGTCTTCTGGTGTCACTAGGGTGTCTAGATTCCACCCCTTGGGGGCGGGGGAGCTCTGTCATGAACTTGGGTTTGGCAGTCCCAAACCCAGTTCTGATACTGTGGCTATTTTGTCTCTTTACATTGTTTATTTTCCATCAGGCGCTTCAGGGAGCCCTTTGGGTCCTCTGCTCCCTGACAGCTCGGCCATGCCCCCTCCTCCTGTCAGTGTCACCAGCTGTTCCTCATTACGCACGCACACACACTCATGCCTCCATTCATCTCCATTCACATGCTCAGACACTCACTCATGCACACCTGTTTTCTTTCCAGTCCAGCCCATCCACGTTCACACCGGAGGTCTCTTTCCTCATTAGTATTGTCATTACTTAAGCTCTGTTTGAGTGGGAAGAAATCGCCGGACCATTGCACAATATACACAGTCGCTGTTCCTCTGTGTATGTTAGCCTCCACTCCCTACTTGTTATTTTCAGCCTGACTGTTTAGTCTTTTCTAACTCCACCTGACTTTCGTTGGTTACCTGGTGTTAGCAGCTGGTCCTGCTTCGCCTGCTCTCACCGGACAGCACGGACAGCCTCGGACCGCTCCAGTGTGTAAGTTTATTTTTGCCTTTCTCCTTGTGCCGTTCAGTTGTCCTGCGGCACTAGGCATTCTCTCCCTTGGGCTGTTGAGCGTCCGAGAGGTGTCCCTGTTTTCCTGGTGTCCTCCATTACTGTGAACCCATCCTTCTGTTGTCATCATAACTGTTTGCTGGACTGAACTTTATTTTGTTGTTCAATAAAGTGCACGCTACTACTTCTGCACATGGGTTTTAATTCCTTCCTCCGTGCGCTGCGTAATGGCACACGGGGAATCATAACACCATTGCCGTTAGGGAGTTTTCAAATGAAAGTGCTGTCAGTAATTTCCAAATCTATACTCTTTAACATGCATTCAATGCAATTTAGCTGTTGTAATGGATATTGTGTTAACGTCTGTATTTGCTGTTGCACAAAAGAGTTTTTCTGTATAGCAGAAGTTTTTCCTTAATTTACAAATAGGAAATTTTTGACAATCCTGTGCTCTTCTTGTAGTGTCATACAAAATATCATTGCAGTAAACTATGGAAAAAAGCATTTGCTTTAAAATTTGTAATTCTTCCCATAGCTTTTAGTGCAAAAAAAACCCCTCTCAAAACACTGCAACTTTTATTGCAATTTTTTTTTTTTAAAGCTCCTGAGAATTCAGGCTTTTTGGGTCCCAACAATCATAAAAACAACCCCGTGAAATCCTGGAGGGATTGATTTATGTGGGAAAAAGGTAACAATTTTATCACAAAACATGGCAAATTTATAGGAAAAAAATACTAAATTTACTATAACACTAATAAATTTGCCAGGAAAAAGTTGCAAATAAAAAAATGACAACTTTCAAAGAAAAATTTTAAGTTTATAAGAGAAACCTCACTAACTGGTAAGAAAATTGGACATTTGTGAGAGGAAAAAAGTCAAAAAGGGCTTCCAGCGCTCAGGCTGCAGGTCACAAAAAACAATTTGGAAAAATATAGTCATCTGACATTAAAACATATTTAATCAGCAATTGGTGTCTCTCTGGGGGGAAATTTAAATCTATAATACAGCGGGGGAAAATAAGTATTGAACATGTTGTAGAGAATGCGTTCAAGGATGAGGCTGAGTTTATTTCTCAGGTTCAGCTTTATTATGAGAACACATACTCTAGCAATCTCTAAACAAGAAAAGAGACTGAGCAATGAAATACCACACTCTTATACTGCTGGAGCCACGAAACCTAAGTCACATGGTGCTTTAGCAAACATACAATCACATGGTACTTAATCCCAGTCACAATGCAACTCTTTGATGTTTCACTATTGTCTCTTATCCCTTGATGATCCGGGAATTCTTCTGGGGCATCCTCTCTGAGACAAAGGCCAAAACTCACACCTCCTCGTCATCTCCTGTAGACCTCTGCAGACCCAGACCTTCTTTGTCCCGCAAGACGTGAAGCACCCGATAAACATACAGCCATACATTTGTGGGAAATATGAACTCAATATATGTGCCACAACGTCAACATTTTTCTCATTAAACATATTTCCGATGAAGCCATTGACCTGAGATTTTCACCAGATATCAGTAACAACCCAAGTAATCCATACGTACTAGAGGGCACTCAGAGAGCGCATACCTCCGCCAAGGCTTGGTCTCTCCCTCCCTTTGTCCTCCCCTCCATCCCTTTGTCATCCATATTGCCATCCATCTGTACATAGTGAGATAGGGCCTTGGCGGAAGTATGTATTCACGGATCACCTCCAACATCTAATGAGTTCATCTTTGGGCCAGGGGCAACCTCTGGTGAAAATTTCATCCAAATCCATTCAGTAGTTTTGGAGTATTGTTGCTATCCCTCTGTGAGAAGATAAGAACCATGGCGGAGGTATGCATTTTGAGAGCATCACCAAAATCTAATCATGTGTTCAGTGTGCCATTACACACCTTTCCTGAAAATTTGAATGAAAGGCACTATATAAATGCAATCCATTATTATTATTATTATTATTATTATTATTATTATTATTTGACATGATAATGGGCTCAGGGAACACGCACACAGGCTCGAGTTAGACCTAAAGCTTTATTCAACAACAGTGGTGTGTGTGGGTGCGTGTGTGAGAGATGTGGATGGTTTGGTGGTGGACAGGAAGCGCCGAGAGCGGAACAGTTCGCCGTGCAGCCAGGCAACCCTACGGGCAGAGCAGAGATGCAGGTTAGATACAGTCACTCACCCTGTGGGGTTAACACTCGGTGTATTGCTTACGTGCAGATGTTGTGGTGGCTGGCGTTGGCTGATGCAGGACTTCTGCCTGGGAGACAGCACTCCGGTGCGCACTTGGCGAGGAGAAGGGAGAGCTGCGGAGATTAAGGCGAGGATGGGGAAATCCGCCGCCTGCAGGATCCACCTGTGCACAGGGGAGAGACTGAAGAGCAGGTATGGGAACAGACAGCTTACGCGCTGGGTGAAGGATGGCGCAGGCCGGGGAGAGTTGGTCATGCGCTGGAGTTTGGGAGCGTAGACGAGCAGACGGCTCCAGACTGAGGCTGAAGGCAGAGTGGGTTAAATAGTCCACGGCTGATGAGATGCAGGTGTGCGCGTCGCTGGAGCTGATGACGGGTGAGAGCGAGTTGTGACATTATTATTATTATTATTATTATTATTATTATTATTATTATTAACAGACAGAGAAATGACAGCAAAACCAGTGTGACCACATTATATGACTACATGATAATAATAATAATAATAATAATAATAATAATAATAATAATAATAATAATAATAATAATAGTAATAAGACTGCCATAATTGTATTGGCCATACATTAGGACTGGACAATTCCACCTTAAATCAACATCATGGTTTATTGAATCTTTCAGGTCATTTTTTTTTTCCTCATCTGTTCTCCATTACAGTTTACTGACAAGAGTCATAATTATTAAGCAGTATTACACAATAGTGCGGTATCACACCATTTTTTGCAGTTACCCACTACAAATTCACATTGTTTGATGCAGCAAAGTTCAGCCTCCACCAATGTCCAATGTCTTGCCCTTCCTTAATTCTGATTGGCTGCTTAGAAAGGTCTGACATTGATGAACACAGTTGTACAGTAGTCTGACAAGTTGAACTTTTTTCAGCCCTGAGCACCGCGACAAAAAGCAGCCACTGCTCAAAGCGTTTCAGTGCCGAGGGCGCTCAGTGCTGGAAACACTGGACTACATAGAGAATGAATAGAAAATAGTCACCTTCAGCAGGAAAAATGAGTTTGGTGAACACGCTCCTAAAACTTTTTCTGCAGTGTTTGGCTTCTGGGCTGCTGAGGTGTGTGGCCTTATGACGTGACCACGGTCGTAATTGAGTGGACACGTCTTAAAGGGGCAGTACATGAAAAGCGCCAAATATATAAAATAATATTCAAAAAATTCCTGCATCCACATCGTGATCCGAATCACCACCAAAATCATCCAGTTATGGCGCACATTTAGGGCGCATATATGGTATGCATGTATGGTATGCATTTTCCCTCACATATACTTAGTAGGCATGACGGTGCATACTCTGGAGGCTTCATGTCTAAACGGCCAAGAGGACCTGACCCGGCAGAGACCTCGGGAGGTGTGAAGTGGTTTCTTGAGAGACAGGAAGTCAGAGAGAATGTCCCAGCAGGAGCCCCCGAGGCTGAAGAGTTGAGAGACAATGGAGACGCCAAGGAGCCTCGGAGGCTATATGTTTACTGAAGGACTGTGGGTTGGGGGTGTGATATTTGATGTTGGGGGTTTTGTGTCTCTGGAGAGTATAAGAGCTGTGAAGAATGATTGTTCTGTCTCTTTGCTGAGATACTTTGCTTGATAGAGGATGTAGCCTCACAATAAACCTTTTCTGAGAAATAAACTCAGTCTCGTTTGTGAAAGTCATCCTCTACACTGGTGACCTACGACAAACTATGGCCGGTGGCGACGATCTTTCCGCACCGGACTCTTCAGGGGCCAACAGGGTTAACGCAGCTACCACACTACAGCTGCCCGATTTCTGGCAACATAACCCGCGCTCCTGGTTTACCACTGTGGAGGCGCAGTTCCACCTTCGGGGAATCTCAGCGGACGCAACGAGGTTCTACCATGTCGTCGCGAAGCTGGACAGCCTCACAGTGCAGCGGGTGGAGAGCCTGACCAACCACCCGCCCCAAGACGACAAGTATGGCGCACTGAAAGCCGCCCTCATTCGAGCCTTCACTGCCTCGCTGGGAGAGCGAGCAGAGAAGCTCCTGGCACTGACAGAAGGGGAAGCAGACAGGCCGGCAGATCTGATGGCGAAGATGATGAGCCTGAGAGGCGAAGATGACGACAGCTTCATCTTTGCCCACCTCTTTCTCAGAACGCTGCCGCCAGCAGTGAGAGTCACCCTGGCCAGCTCACAGCTACTCAACAACCGTGACTACCACGAGCTGGGCCAGGAGGCGCAGCGGCTCGTCGACGCCCATAGACGGCACGCAGCCACGACGGCAGCAGCAGAGCTGAACGCACCCCCGCGAGACGAGAGAAGACCAGAGGCTGCAGCACCGGATCCACTGACGTCAGCAGCGGCAGAGGCCAGGAGAAGCGGAGCTGACAACACCCTCTGTTTCTACCATCGACGCTTCGCCGAGAGAGCGTGCAGATGCACCTCACCGTGCCGATACCAGCGCCAGGGAAACGCCAAGACCGAGAGCCGGTAGCAGCTGCGACTCTCGGAACGAAGAGCAAGCTGCTTTTCGTGACAGACGCAAATTCAGGGAAAGAATTCCTGGTGGACACAGGCTCCCAGCTAAGTTTTGTCAAGCCTTCCTACGCAGACATGCTGACGCCTGCCAGCAGACCCCTGGTGTTAGCGACGAACGGCTCCACGATCAAAACCTATGGGGAAAAGACGCTCCTCCTATCCCTCCACGGCCGCACCTTCGAGTGGACCTTCGTCGTAGCCGCAGTTAGCAACAACATGCTAGGTGCTGACTTTTTATGCTCAAACAGTTTATTAGTTGATCTTACTAATAGACGTATTGTAACGTATTGTAGACGTATTGTCTTTCCACTCTATCTCCTGCACAGCTTGGGTGGCCCTGCCTTCTGCACATCCCAATGTCACAGCTGCGGGTGGTAAGTTTCATGCACTACTCAATCAGTTTCCAACACTCACGGTCCCAACATTTTCAGCGTCAGTTGCCAAACACGGGGTCGAGCATTTCATAACTACCTCTGGCCCCCCTGTTTTTGCAAAAACTCGGCACTTGGACCCAGCTAAACTGGCCATCGCGCGCGAGGAATTCGCCAACTTGGAAAAACTGGGCATTGTTAGACGCTCGAACAGCTCTTGGTCGTCACCCCTGCACATGGTCCCCAAGGCTGACGGCTCGTGGCGCCCTTGCGGTGATTTCCGCAGATTAAATAATGCTTCAGCACACGACCGCTACCCGATTCCGCACATCCAGGATTTTTCGGCACATTTGGCGGGGACGCACATCTTTTCCAAAATAGATTTAGTGCGCGGTTACCACCAAGTCCCAGTCCGCGCACAAGACATACCCAAAACGGCAGTTATAACCCCTTTCGGGCTTTTCGAGTTTTTGCGCATGCCTTTCGGCCTCAAAGGCGCTGCGCAGACGTTCCAACGCATGATGGATGCAGTGCTGCGCGGCCTCCCTTTCGTGTTCGCCTATTTGGATGATATTTTGGTAGCCAGTGCATCCGAAGTCGAACACGAACGCCACCTCACAGCCGTTTTTCAGAGGCTGACAGAACACGGGCTGATAATTAACCCAGCGAAATGCCAATTCGGGGTAGCGCAAATCGATTTTTTGGGGCACCGCGTGTCTCCAGAAGGCGCGGTCCCTCTGCCTGATAAAGTGCACGCGATAACGGATTTCCCCCAACCGCAGACAGTTAAGGCACTGCAAGAATTTTTGGGGATGGTCAATTTTTATAACCGCTTCCTCCCCAACGCGGCACAACTCATGCACCCATTGTACGCGGCACTAAAGAAGCAAAAACCTGCAACTAAGGTCGAGTGGTCCCCGGACCGGGAGCGCGCTTTCTCCCAGGTCAAATCGGCCCTCGCGAACGCTGCGTTATTGGCACACCCGGTGCCAGCAGCTCGCATGGCGCTAACCACGGACGCTTCCGACGTGGCAGTGGGGGCGGTTGTTGAGCAACTGGTAGTAGGGAGCTGGCAACCACTTGCGTTTTTCAGCAAAACATTGCGCGAGAACGAGCGTAAATACAACGCGTTTGATAGGGAGCTTTTAGCCCTGCATTTGGCCATCTGCCACTTCCAGTTCTGGTTGGAAGGGTGCCGTTTCACCGCGTTTGTAGACCACAAACCATTAACATTTGCAATGGCTAAAATTTCAGAGCCTTGGTCGGGCCGACAACAGAGACAGCTGGCCGCGATTTCGGAGTTTACCACCGACATTCAACACGTGGCGGGCAAACACAATGTAGTGGCAGATTGTCTCTCGGGCGCAGTTGCAATGCCAGGCCCCCATGGGGCAGACTCGGCAGCTGTAGACACGGGCCAGGCTTGCGGCGCGGAAGCGCTCGCAGCCCCGATCTGCGTTGGGTTAGATTATGCAGCCATGGCCGCCGAGCAGGTTAATGATGCGGATGTGCGCGCATTCCAGTCTGGGCCAACAGGGCTAAGGCTGGAGCACAGGGTGCATCAAAGAGGTATGGCCCCTCTAATCTGCGATATTTCCACGGGGCGCCCCCGCCCCGTGGTCCGAGCTGCGTAGCGTCGCCGCGTTTTTGACTTAATACATTCGCTGGCACATCCGGGCGTTCGCGCGTCGATCAAAATGGTGGGAGAGAAATTTGTTTGGCCGGGGCTGCGTAAACAGGTCAAAGAATGGGCCGCAGCCTGCGCAGCGTGTCAAAGAGCAAAGGTACACAAGCACACGCGGGCCCCTCTAGAACCTTTTCACATCCCAGCCAAACGCTTCGACCACGTGCATGTCGACTTGGTGGGACCCCTCCCGCTGTCACAGGGGTTCACACACCTTCTAACTATGGTGGACCGCACTACGCGCTGGCCAGAGGCGATTCCCCTGGCGTCAACTACAGCAGCAGACGTGGCGCGCACGTTTTTAACGGCTTGGGTCGCGCGCTTTGGAGTCCCGTCAGACATAATGTCTGACAGAGGACCCCAATTTGTTTCCGAGCTCTGGTCATCCATGGCACTCAGCCTGGGGGTGAAAATTCATCGCACAACTGCGTATAACCCCCAGGCCAACGGTTTGTGCAAACGCTTTCACTGGTCATTGAAAGCAGCCCTCAGAGCGGCTCTCACGGACACAAATTGGGTTGATAAGCTTCCATGGGTTTTATTAGGGTTGCGTTTAGCACCTAAGGAAGATTTGCAAGCCTCTCCGGCCGAGCTAGTCTTCACCCAACCTCTCCGGTTACCGGGAGAATTCCTTCCTGAGAACCCTGCACCAGATCGCCCCCCCGCTCAGCTGCTGCAGAGCGACGCAGGATCAAACACCCTCCCTGGTCCAGTTCATCACAGTTTCCCACGCGTTTTTGTGCCTAAAGCCTTAAAGAATGCAGAATTCGTCTTTGTTAGACACGACGCACAGAGGTTAGGTTTAAGACCACCTTATGATGGACTGTTCAGAGTGTTAGAAACCGGGGAAAAGCATTTTTTGCTCGATTTGGGAGACAAGAGGGAATTAGTCTGCATTAACAGACTCAAACCCGCTTTTGTGTTAGCTGATGAACAGGTGCGAGTAGCCAGGGCCCCCCGTCGTGGCAGGCCACCGGGGAGACACTCTTCTAAGCTTTCACAACGATGTGCTAATGACTCTGATCCACAGATGCAAGAGATAGCCACAGGCAGAGCGAGACCTGCTCACAGCAGATATGGCAGGAAGTTGAAGCCCAAGCAGTTGGATGTGTGATATGTTGTGCCAATTTTTTTTCGTTCTGTGTGATATGTCATGATTCTATGCATCTGGGGTGTAAGTTGTCCTTATTTAGACGTTTGGAGGGGGTTATATGGCGCACATTTAGGGCGCATATATGGTATGCATGTATGGTATGCATTTTCCCTCACATATACTTAGTAGGCATGACGGTGCATACTCTGGAGGCTTCACATCTAAACGGCCAAGAGGACCTGACCCGGCAGAGACCTCGGGAGGTGTGAAGTGGTTTCTTGAGAGACAGGAAGTCAGAGAGAATGTCCCAGCAGGAGCCCCCGAGGCTGAAGAGTTGAGAGACAATGGAGACGCCAAGGAGCCTCAGAGGCTATATGTTTACTGAAGGACTGGGGGTTGGGGGTGTGATATTTGATGTTGGGGGTTTTGTGTCTCTGGAGAGTATAAGAGCTGTGAAGAATGATTGTTCTGTCTCTTTGCTGAGATACTTTGCTTGATAGAGGATGTAGCCTCACAATAAACCTTTTCTGAGAAATAAACTCAGTCTCGTTTGTGAAAGTCATCCTCTACACAGTCATCTATTCCTCGTGCCATTGCACACCTTTCCTGAAAATTTCATCAAAATCCATTCATAACTTTTTGAGTTATGTTGGTAAAAGACAAACCAACCAACCAACACTACTGACAACATTACCTTTGTCCTCCCTTGGCGGACGTAACAAAGAAATCAAGGCAACTGTGTTCACAAAACAAGTTATATTTGATAAAGTGGAATGACACAGGGAATAAGTATTGAACACGCTTGGTGAAAGTGTGTTCCATAGTGGTGACCTAGAGGTAGAGCATCCACCCCACAACCGGGAGGTCGAGGTTCAAGTCCCGGCCGGGTTATGCCAAAGATCATATAAAAATAAAACTTCCTGCTGTCCAGCTTGGTGCTCAGCAAAAATGGAACGGAGGAGGGAAATGTGGGCGGTAGTGGCTCAGGAGGTAGAGCGGGTCGTTCAATAACCAGAGGGTTGGCGGTTCAAATCCCGCTCTCCCCAGCCCTCCTGCCGTTGTGTCCCTGGGTAAGACACTTGACCCACCTTGCCTCCAGTGTCCATGACACTGGATATGAATGTGTATAAGTGGCCGGAGAGGCTGTTGGCGTGGATTGGCAGCCACGTTTCTGTCAGTCTGCCCCAGGGCAGCTGTGGCTACAGTAGTAGCTTACCACTATCAATGTCTGTCCGGGGTGAATGAATAATGGACTCACTGTAAGGGCTTTGAGATGTCATTTGACATGTAAAGCGCCATATAAATCAAATCCATTATTATTATGAAATTCATTTAATATTTAGTAGAAAAGACTTTGTTGGTAATAATAGCTTCCAGACGCCTCCTGTATGGAGAAACTAGGTGCAGACATTGCTCAGGAGTGATTTTAGCCTATTCTTCCACACAAACTGTCTTCAAACTTTGAAGGGTCCATGGGTGTCTTATATGAACTCTGATCTTCAGTTCATTCCGTAGAGATGCAATTGGATTCAGGTCAGGTGACTGACTGGGCCATTCTAGCAGCTTTATTTACCTTCTCTGGAGCCAGTTGAGAGTTTCCTTGGCTGTGTATTTGGGATCACTGTCTTGCTGAAATGTCCACCCTTGTGTCATTGTCAGCATCTTGGCAGATGGCAACAGATTCTTATCAAGGAGGTTGTGGTGACACAAAGGAGATGACACTCCACCCAGTACTTCGGGGTGTTGGGGGGGGGGGCAGCCAAGGGCGCCAGAGCGCTGCAGGATATGAAGCAAATAAAGACGTGCCTTTCACCCCACCGTGCCAGGCTCACATATGAGGACGCAGGGGCGAGAATGTATTGTACTAAGCCTTGCTCTGTGACATGTATGTTAATGTGTATGTTGATGAGGGTTCACGCTTCATAACTGGTATGTTAATGTGTTTACCCCGAGTGCCAGAGGTGGGATGAAAATGTATAAAGCAGTTCGCTTTGGCACTCAGAGTTAGTCTGTTCTGTGTTGGAGGAGAAATAAAGTTCTGTGTCATCAGCTCGTGTCTCGTCTGCTTTCATCCTCCACATTGGTGACCGAGAGACGTGAAATGGAAAATGGACCGAGCACCACTATGGAGACACTCCCGCTGGAGTCTCCCACCGCTGCATGCGCCATTGTAGTCAGACTCCTGGACTTTTGGCTTCATGACCCGGCCGCTTGATTTATTCATGTGGAAGCCCAGTTTGCCCTCCGCGGAGTCGTGGCAGACGACACAAAGTACCACCATGTGGTGGAATCGCTGGACATGCGCGCCACGCAGAGCACCATGAGTCTTCTCTGAGCCCCGCCAGCCCAAGGAAAATACGGCTCTCTCAAGCGACTGCTGCTGCGCCGTTATACCCTTTCAGATGCAGAGTGGGCAGAAAAGCTCCTCACCTGCTCGAAGCTCGGAGACAGATTGGCTGTGGACCTGGCGGAAAGCATGCTTGTGTTGATGTATATGGATGATGGATCTTTCCTTTTTGCTCACCTCTTCCTCAGAAACCTACCGGCTTCTGCGAGAGCGATTCTCGCTAACTCACCACTGCTGGCAGCCAGGGGCTACTGTGTGCTGGCAGAGGAGGCAGACTGTATCATCCTGACAAGCAAGGCTTTCAGCTTTCAGGCAGTGAGACCGGGATCTCCAGGGGAGCCCAGCCAGGCTGAGGAGCCAGTGGTGGTGGCCGGGATGGCCACCTGGAGAAACAGGACCAGGACGCTGTGTTTTTATTACCACCGTTTTGGCAAGGAAGCGCAACGTTGTCTACGGCCGTGCCACTTCAAGAAGACGGGAAACAGTACAGCCAGCTGTCAGTAGCAGCTGCGACCGCTAGTGACAGGGAGAAGCTGCTTTTCATCACGGACACACGTTTGGGGAGACGTTTTCTGGTAGACTCTGGCTCCCAGAAGAGCCTCATTTTGCCAGTCAGTGCAGACAGGCTGGCAGAAGGCTGTGGGCCATCTTTAACGGCCACAAACGGACCCCGCATCAGGACGTTTGGAGAAAGGACGGTGACTGTATATTTACATGGATGCAATTACCAGTGGGACTTTGTGGTAGCTGCATTTTAGGTCCCCCATCTTAGCTGCTGATTTTCTGTGTGTTCATGGACTGTTTGTTGATGTTGCCAACAGGCGTTTTGTGGACGCAGTATCATTTTCCTCCTTGCCCTGCACAGCTCGGGGAGTTGGGCCACCAACACATGCAAATATTCTAGCTCCAGGGGATAAGTACCAGCGTTTACTTTTCGAGTTCCCAGCGCTCACGGTGCCCATTTTTTCCGGTACAGTAACCAAGCACAGGGTCGAGCATTTTATCACCACGAAAGGTCTGCCTGTGTTTGCACGCCCTCGACACCTGGATGTGGCTAAACTAGCTATCGCGCGCGAGGAGTTTGCTAACTTAGAACTCTTAGGCATCGTTAGGCGCTCCAACAGCTCTTGGGCATCCCCGCTGCACATCGTACCCAAGTCCAATAGATCGTGGCGGCTGTGCGACGATTTCCGATGCTTAAACGACGCCACAGAAAACAGTTGTTACCCCATCCCACACATCCAGGATTTTTCTGTGCACTTGGCCGGGACGTGCATTTTTTCAAAAGTGGATCTGGTCCGCGGTTACCACCAGGTCCCGGTGCATGCAGAGGATATCCCCAAAATGGCAGTAAGGAGCACCTCACCCATCTCAAACAAGTATTCCAACGTTTGGAAGTGCACGGGCTGATTGTTAACCCAGCGAAGTGTCAGTTCGGGCTGCCGGTAACTTTTTGGACCACCGCATCTCACCAGATGGTGTGATCCCGCTGCTGGAAAAAATGCACACAGTATCGGATTTTCCATGTCCGTAGACTGTGAGGGCGCTGCAGAAATTTTGGGGGATGGTTAATTTTTTACAACTGTTTTTTCCCCCGGGCAGCACAGCTGCTGCAACTGCTGTACAGCGTGCTCAAAAAAAAGAAGCCCACGGATAGCATCGACTGGACCCCTGAGCAGGCTCAGGCTTTCACAAACGCCAAAAGGGCGCTCACTAACGCAGCTTTGCTGGCCCACCCAGCCCCGTCAGCGTGGATAGCACTCACCACAGACGTGTCTGACGTCGCAGTAGGAGCCGTCGTGGAGCAGTATGTCTCTGGTTTGTGGCAGCCCCTAGTCTTTTTCAGCCATACTTTGCGCAACAACGAACGTAAGTATAGCACTTTCGATAGAAAGTTATTGGCTCTACACCTCGCTATACATCATTTTCTCGAGGGTCGTGACTTTACCGTGTTTGTCGATCATAAACCACCAACCTACCTGATGTCCAAAGTCTCAGGACCATGGTCAGCTCAGCAACAACAGCACTTGGCCGCAATTTCGGTGTTCACGACCGACATCCAGCATGTAGCTGGTAAATTGAATGTTGTGGCACACTGCTTGCCACGCACACTGGTCTCTCCGGTATATATGGGCATCGATTTTTCCACAATGGCTGCCGACCAAATCGGAGACACAGACATTTGCGTGCTTCAGTCCGCAGCTACCGGGTTAAAACTCGAGAGCAGGGTGGTACAAGAAGGGTGCCCCCCTTGCTCTGCAACATCTCCACCGGCCGCACCCGCCCCTTGGCGGCTCTTAGTGCCGCCGTGTTTTTGAGTCTGTCCACTCCCTTTCACACCCTGGCGTGCGAGCCTCGGTTAAACTAGTGGGGTCCAAATTCATCTGGCCTCACTTACACAGGGATGTGAAAGAATGGGCTGCAGCGTGCGTCACGTGCCAACGGGCTAAGGTGCACAAGCACACCAAAGCCCCCCTTGAACCTTTTCAAATTCCAGCCAGGAGGTTTGACCACATACATGTGAATTTAGTGGGTCCCCTTCCGCCGTTGCAGGGGTTCACACACCTTTTAACAATCGTGGACCGCACTACGCGTTGGTCAGAGGTGGTTCCGATGAGTTCCACCACATCTGCCGAGGTGGCCCACGCATTTTTGTCAGCTTGGGTCGCACGGTTTGGCTCCCCATCGGATATCACTTCCGACAAGGGTCTGCCGTTTGTTTCGGAACTTTGGTCTGCGATGGCTGACAGCTTGTGGGTCAAAATCCACCGCACCACAACATACAACCCTCAGGCTAACGGTTTGTGTGAGCGCTTTCACAGGTTGCTTAAAGCAGCTCTCAGAGCCTCGCTAATGGATGTAAATTGGGTCGACCGCCTTCCTTGGGTCCTATTGGGGTTGCGCTCCACACCTAAGGAAGATTTGGCAGCTTCACCGGCAGAACTCATTTTTTCTCAGCCATTGCGGATCCCTGGGGGAGTTTTGCCAGACAGCCCTGCACCTGGTACCGATCTGCCTGCGCACCTTTTTTACGGAACAGGGGCTGCCAATGTTCCAGGCCCGCCACACCATTGTTTTCCCTGTACTTTTGTTCCAAAGCGCTTAGAGAATGCCAAATTCATTTTCGTCAGACACGATGCCCACAGAACCCCGCTGTGTCCGCCGTACAACGGTCCATTCAGAGTGTTGGAAACTGGGGACAAACATTTTGTGTTAGATTTGGTGGGGGGGGGGGGCGTAAGGAAACCATCTGCATAGACAGGCTGAAGCCCACTTATGTGTTGGCAGACAAACAGGTGGTGTTGGCACAAGCTCCCCGGCGCAGGCGCCCACCTATAGTGGGCCCACAGATTAGTGTCCCCCTACAGAGGACTGTTTTCAAGAAACCAAGAAACAAACTTTTTCCCCTCCCCACCCTTGCCCCCTCCAAAGACCAAGTCTTTCTCCTATCTGCCTTGACAGAAAAGCACTTCGACTGGTCCACGTTACAGCCGCTATGGGCGCATGCTCTCAAGCCCAAAGGATTAGCCCAGATTAGCCCAGAGGGTTAGGACCCCTTCTGAGTGTTCGGGGTGGGGGGCTGTGTGGTGACGCAAAGGAGATGACACTCCACCCAGTACTTCGGGGTGTTGGGGGCCAGCCAAGGGCACCAGAGTGCTGGGGGGTATGAAGTAAATAAAGATGTGCCTTTCACCCCTGTCGTGCCAGGCTCACACCTGAGGACGCAGGGGCACAAATGTATTGTACTAAGCCTTGTTCTGTAACGTGTATGTTAATGTGTATATTGATGTGTGTTCACGCTGAAATGGTCAGTCAGAAAGCAACTCATACCGGCTCGGACGTTGACCGGGTTAACTAAGGTCAGGAGTTCCTGGCTGCGGAAGGCGAAGGACAGAGCTGCGTGGAGGAATCTGATCAGACCTAAATGAAACAGTCATTGTTGCCCCCGACAGACTGCTATGATGATGATGATGTTCACGTTTCGTAACTGGTGTGTTAATGTGTTTACCCTGAGTACCAGAGGCGGGAAGAAAATGTATAAAGCAGTTCGCTTTGGCACTCAGTTAACAGAGTTAGTCAGTTAACTAACAGAGTTAGTCTGTTCTGTGTTGGAGGAGAAATAAAGTTCTGTGTCGTCAGCTCGTGTCTCGTCTGCTTTCATCCTCCACAATGTCTCTGTACATTTGTCCATTCATCTTTCCTTCAGTTACAGTATATGAAGTCTGCCTGTATCATGTGCTGAAAAAGACCCCATGCCATGACGGGATGTGCAGTAACATTTCTTCTCCAAACATGTTGTGTCTTGTTGCATCCAAAAAGTTCAATTTTGGTTTCATCTGACCAGAATATATTCTCCCATTGCTTTACTGGCTTGCCCAAATGTTGTGCAGCAAACTTTAAATGAGCTTCAACCTGCTTTTTCTTCAGCAATGGAGTCTTGTGAGGTGAGCGGGTAGAGAGCCCATGTCGGTTGAGTGCATTACTTATTGTTTTCTTTGAAACAGCAGTACCTGCTAACTCCAGGTCTTTCTGGAGCTCTCTTGGATAACTCTTGTGATAATTCTTTTGACTCCTCTGTCAGAAATCTTGTGAGGAGCTCCTGGTCATGGCTGGTTTATGGTAAGATGATGTTCTTTCCATTTCCAAATGATGGCTCCAACAGTGCTCACTGGAACATTCAGCAGTTTAGAAATGTGCTTGTAACCAATGCCATCCTTATGTTTTGCAACACTAAGGTTGTGAAGGTCTAGAGAGAGTTCTTTGTGGTGTGACAATCTGATATTCACAAATCCTTTTTAAAGGGACTCAGTCAGGACTTAAGAAGAAGCCATCACTATTGTCATTCAGTCCATGCAGCCAATCATGTACAGTAGAACATAATTACATTTCTCCTATCTTCACTGTTAACCACATATAGAATCAGAGGGGTTGCTGCCATGCAAGGCACTACCACAAACAACTTCTCCTTCCCCCATTCTGTTACGCCAAGCACCAAGCTAGAAGGAAGGAAGTACCATTTGTATATGGCCTTTGGTATGACCTGGTTGGGACTTGAATCCCCAGCCTCCTGGTTGTGGGGCAGATGCTCTTGTCAACTAGGCCACCACTCCAGTGGCCTAGTTAAGCAACTGAAATTAATTTGCACTGATGGGGGATGGGATGGCTTCCTAAATTCTGATGGATTTCAGCTGGTTTCTTGGCTTTCTATGCCTTTCTGTACCTCTTTTTCTTTGTGTTCAGTACTTATTCCCTGTGTCATTCCACTTTATTAAATATAACTTGTTTTGTGAACACAGTTGCCTTGATTTTTTTGTATGTATGGATTACTTGGATTGTTACTGATATCTGGTGAGAATCTCTGGTCAACAGCTCCATCAGAAATATGTTTAATGAGAAAAATGTTGACATGTTCAATACTTATTTTCCCCACCGTAGCTTAAAAAAAAGTGCTCCAAAAGGGCACTTCTGGGGGCAAAGGGGCAGTCTCAGGGCTTCAGTTCACATCTTCCTGTATACATGTGTGGCCATAACCTATTATTATTATTGTTGTTGTTGCTGATGATAATAATAATAATAATATCACCATTCAACCCAAAGGACTGACAAAGACCAGAAAACTTTTTTCATTCCATTTATTTTGTTAGTTTCTATAGCAGGTGAGGGAACATAATGGTCACATGTTTTTTTTTCTTTTCCTTTTTATCTTGAGCATAGTTTTCAGAAGTCACAGTGTTTTAGACATTGACAAGACCATTCTTAAACTGACATTAATGAAGGAAGGGCCAAGAGGAAACTTGAACACAAGGTGTTAGCAGTGACAGATGTTGACACCACCTTCTTCGTGGTCACTCCCACTGCCTTCTTATGCTCAACCACACACACACACACACACACACACACACACACACACACACACACACACACACACACACACACACACGCTCGCTAAAGTGTTGTCACCTCCACCTCCTCATGACACACCCCACCCCACACTTTCAATTTCACAATTTCAAAACACAAAAAAGGGGGAAAAGCAAACTCAGCAACAAATATATATATATATATTTATATATAACATATATATTTACTCTTTAAAAATAGAACTTCCATCTAGATTCTAACATCTGTACAAACTACAAAAATAAAAATTTAATATAAATAATTTATATGGCATGACATTAACATTTTTTTTTTCTGAAACAAACTATAAACCAATGCAGGAACACCCCCCCCTCAATCTCCCTTGCCGATATCTGACAAAACTTCCTAGCTGTTTAAAGTCGGATCAAAGTGTAACTAGTGTTTTTTGTGTGATTATTCACAACTGCAGTAGCTACTTTTTGACTCTTTTTGTCATATTTACAGACAAATAAAAGGAACACAAAGCTGCCACTTATAAAATGACATGAAAAAAAAAAATCTGCACCTTTCCCCCCCCCCTTGCAATTCAACCTGGCAGTGATGAGACCAATACTGAACAATGCTGAAAAAAGTAATGTGGCATGTATGAGGTTTGTATTAATAGAAAGTAGTTAGAAAGTGAGTCAGAACAGGTTAAAAGGACTGAACCAGTTTACACAAGCGTAGTAATTGCACAGGGTCTTGACAATGAAAATTACATCCCTAAAGCAGCCAGAAGAGAAGTAGAAGAAAAAAGGAGAAAATAATAAAATAACATAAATTAAAATTACTCCCTTTGCATTGGATTTCATAATTCCCTTTCAAAAACAATACAAGAAGATCAACAAACACTTTTGTTAAAGTGACAAAAGTAAACATCACCCATTGTAGAGCTTACAAAAACTGCAGGAAGAATAAAGAAACACATCACAACTCCTTCAAGTAGTTTAAAAACTGCAGAGGGCATATGAATATGGGTCTGTTTGTGATTCTGTCTCTTGACAATCTGTGTCATGGCGGGGGAAAGCATATTCTCTGTACACCAAAGCGAGAACGTAATACTGAGCTTGAATGCTGTGACGAGAACATTGGGGCACAGTGACGGCACGCTGGCTGTTACTGTTTCCTACCCAAAATATCTCACAGTACGATGCCATGGAAGATAAAAGAGAAGGGAAAGGAGGAGGGTACTGCATTTAAGGCAAAATGCTCAAAATCAATTTGAAGTGTAGCAGCAAAAAACCCCCCAACATAGTACAAATAGAAATAAAACACTGACCAAGTATGTTCAATAGCCTAATATCTTAATAACATCTCAGCTTTTGTGACAAGATATAGAACATTTCTTATTCTATACAGTGCAGGGAGAAAAAAAATTAAAAACAAATCACCCCACATGACAAATAATCTTTTACATCTGAACTTTTTCACAAGAGTATACCCAAGTAATACAGTACTCTTTTAAATAGCTTCCCTCTTTTTTAGTATTAAAATATATATACTCATAGATTTATATAATTATTTAAACTTTTTTTTTTTATCTTAACACGTCCTCGAAGTAAAAACTCTCTTTTACAAAGTCTATGTACAGTAGAGAGTTCAAGTTGTACCAAAGACATGATAATTCTCTGGGAATTGTCCAGAGCGTGACGTGAGAGAGCACCACGTGTGAAAGTATCTAGCAGTCTTTGGATGCCTGGATCCTCAGCTCACCTGCAACAGAGGAGACACAAATGATTAGACTGTGCTAATAAGGCAGTCCCTCCTGGATTTCGCGACGTTGCGATCGCACCAATCCACGCGAAATCAGCCAGTCAGGGCAACTATTGCCCGACCTTGCAACTTTGTCCAATCACCGTAACTTTCCCGCAATTTTGGCCAATCCTCGTCAATTTCCGCCAATTTCACCAATCAAATTTGTCTCTAACTGGCGCTGAAATGCTCAGCCTAACCAATCAAATGCATCATTGCACCGTGTTCGCTTCCGTGTTTACAGTGAGTAGTGAGTTTATAGTTTACAGTAACGGAACACGTCAGCAAACAGAGTGTGTGAGTTAAAAAAAACACTCACCCGCAAGGTTTTCAACACCGTCCCTTCCTTCGTCTCCCCCAGCCTGCCCGTGGACGCCCCGCCACGTCTCCGTCCTGACCGCGTGTGCGAAGCGCTGGGTTTGTGTTGAAAAACATGTGCCTGCCCAAGAGCATCCCGTCGCGGGAGCGCGCGTGAGGAGCGTACACTACACTACAGCCAGTGTTTGAACATTTATACATCTTTAGAGGTAAAATCATTACTACATCTGGCCAATGAGCTTTAAAACTGAATCTCCAGTGTGGACGGACAAACGCACCCACCCACCCATCCACCCCCCGCCCCCTCCCGTCCCACTGTAAATGAAAGATGTGTGTGTGAAGACCGACATGCAGCAGACAGACAGGTCGGCGTGGAAAGAGAGACAATATTCTCTGTATTTTTTTTTTCAGAAAAACAGACAGTCCAATAGCCAATACAGAGCAACAGAATAAATTATTTTTTTCCTCTCCGCTCGGTACCAAGTGGTTGAGAACCGTAGGGAGTTTTCAAATGAAGGTGCTGCCAATAATTTCCAAATCTCTACTCTTTAACATGCATTCAGTGCAATTTAGCTGTTGTAATGGATATTGTGTTAATGTTTGTATTTGCTGTTGCACAAAAGAGTTTTTCTGTATAGCAGAAGTTTCTGCTTAATTTTCAAATCAGTGTAATAGGAAATTTTTGACAATCCTGTGCTTTTCTTGTATTGTTACATAGAATATCACTGCAGTAAACTGGAAAAAAGCATCTGCTTTAAATTTTGGAATTCTACCCACAACTTTTAGTGCAGAAAACACTAAAAACATTGCAACTTTTTAAAAAAGCTCCCACGAATTCAGGCTTTTTGGCCAGCAACAATCATAAAAACATCCCGTGAAATCCTGGAGGGACTGATAAGGGATTTAAAAAGTTAACAGTCAGCACAGTGCAAATGTGCATTGGTGACAACCGAGTTGTAAAACTTCACTCACTTTGTGTCCTGCCATGCTGATACTCTGTCTGGCCATGTGCATCCAAGTCCTGGACCTCTAGAGAGTCTCTTTTACATGAAGAAAAGTTTGTTTTGTCACCACAAGTCCTCTGAGCAGCCTCGAAACAGTCCAATTCACTGTCCGTGTCAAAACCTTCATGCATATAGCCTTGGTACGCTGCCCCCGGCAAAGTTGGATGCACAGCCACTGTCACAGAGGCTGTAGCTGTCACCATGGTAACAGGTCCTCCAGTGGGGCCTTGGCTGTAGCTAGGCCCTTTAGTCCTGTTTGGATGAGGCCCTCTGCCATTCTCTGGCCTGGGCCCGCTTTGACAAGTCCTCCCAGGAAAGTGAGCTTTGCCACTGGGTATGTGCTGGCCAGGCTGGGCCTGAAGTCTCTGGAGATCCCTCTGATGCTCCCGTTTCTGCCCATCCCAGCATGTAACCTGAGAGTCAAGGGGTGACTGCGCATTGTGGGAAGATTCACTTAAAGGGTCAGTCCTCCCAGCGGGGGCTGTTGCATTTTCTCTAAATGGCTTCACCACCTACAGAAAATACATATTTTGACCCATGAGTATCACACACAAATTTAAAGAAAACACAGGATTTAGGCTGGATTATCTTATTTGCATATCATGAATCAATACCGTGAGTTTAGGAAAGCTGGGGTTCTTGCTGGCTTCCAGTAGTATGTGAGAAGTCGCATTTGGAGCGCTGGTATGTGATGCCAGGTATGCACTTCTGTCGCAGTACTTATAATCCTCATCAGCATTCCCTGATGTGGTGGTTAGCTCAGAGTAATACTCAGAGTCGGATGACTCAGAAAAAGCCTGCTGATGAGATGAGCGTGGGTTGTGCTGGCCTATGTAGTACCCGTGGTGGGTCATCGGTGCAGGCAGCGGGGGCTCAGGGGAAGGTGTCGGCAAGCAGCTGGCATTGTCCACTGGGGTGACCTCCGCTGGAGGGCCCATCATAGAGAGGAGGACAGGGAGAAGAACCAAGCCATTCAGCATCCCCAGAACCGTTAGGATGGCTAGCACCGCAAAGAAGTACCTAAAGGGTGGAAAGACACATGATGTTAGTTTGGAAATATAATAAATTGAATCAAGAAGTGGTTTTAGAGTGAGACAAGGTCATGCTGATGATGTCTACTATGAAAGTGTAAAATCCAAGTAGTCTTTAGGGAGATCTGGCTAAAGCATGTCAGACACCTTCAGGACGGATTAAAGGTGGCAGGATTTTATTTTACATATTCAACAAGTATCTTAACTTTATCTTGTCATCAAACAAAAAAGAAATACTGTCTGGATTTTTATATACACAACATATATACAAATGCATGGGTGAAACTCAAAAGACACAGACAGACAGACAGACACACACACACAGAGCTGGCACATGGGGAAAGGAAGTAGTTCAGGGGAAGAAGTCAGAAAAATCCCAGTGTTTGTGTATCGGGGGTGGGTTGGGGGGGGGGGGGGGCAAATCTGATTCCCTGCCCAGTCCAACTAAAACATGCTTTGATGCCTCCATCACCACTACTACACGACTTTCTCTTGCTTTCTGCACTTCCACTGTTCAGATGTGTGTCTGCGTGCATGTTTTGGAGCGTGCATGCATGTCAGTGCAGCTCCGAGGAGGCCAGGGGTGGAGGCAGGCCACAAGAAAGAGCTCTCTAAGAAAATTAGAGAGGACTCCACTTAAACACTAACAGAGAGCTGAGAGACAGTGAGATGCTAACCACGAGCCAGACTTGAAAAGGTAGAAAAAAAAAAAAAAGAGGGAGGGAAAAAAAATAATTGTTGGTATGAAGTGGGGGGGAGGAATCAACAAGGACAGGGGATAATAGCAGTAGAGTGTTATGGAAACATGCCGTCTTCTAAGGAGACTACTACAAGGATTATTACGACTTCAGTTGACAAGGGTCTTTCCTAAGAAAAACAAAAAAGTTCATGGTTTGTGTGTTGGAGGCACTTGCACTCATCTCACATGTATTTCTGTGTCACTTTCTCACAGCTTTGCTGTTTTATTCCTTTATCGGACTCAGATTTCACATCACCCCTAACCAAAACCCTTTAAGGGTAAATGTTTTCAGGATTTTTCCCATCCAGACATTAACAAACACCCTTATGTTTAAATACAGATGCTGAAATCTTCAAAAAAAAAAAGTTATCATTGTCTTTTATGGTCCAGTATTGGGCCCCTACTTTTTATGTCATTTGCTTATTTGTCTCTTTAAAAAAAAAAAAAAAAAGGTAGAAAGCAAGAGATGTCGGTGGAACCTCCAACAGCGTCTCACTGTTAGGAATTCTGTTGTTTATATAAACTGTAATCTTTTCCATTCGTTGTCAAGCCTGGGGAGTCTTTGAGTGTATATATGCAAGTGTGTGCGCGAATGTGTGAGAAATATACAGTAAGCGCTCGCATGTGTGTGTGTGTGTGTGTGTGCGCATTTGTCCTCGTGTCTGCGCACAAGCGGCCTGCCTGCACGTGCACGCGAGCTACGTGAGTGCGGGCGAGTGAGAGCGGCCTCTGAGCAGAGTTGAATTAGGCTCGCTGTTTATTCAGTGCATTACAAGGCCAGGAGATGTTTACTGCAGTATATTTATGCTACTCCCCAGCTAGCCAGCTTTGGCCTGGCCCATTCAGCGTCGGCTACAGCTAAACAAGACCTCCAACAGAGACCTCCTTCCTGTCTCCGTTTCCCCATTTTCTGAAAATGATCAACAAGACGCAGACAATTTCCTATGTGACTCTTACATCTTTTCTTCTTTATCCATCCACTCATCATCGGCAGAACACCACCCCTGCTCCACCCGCCCACAAAGACCCTTTCCTTGCAAGCAAGCCACCCTCAGAGAGCATTTCTCTGCACCTTCTACTTCTGTCTCCGTTTCTGCAGAAAGAAAACGGCTTTTTATGTCGTGGAGGCCCAGTGCAAGTCTGTGAGCTCAAGGCTGTGGTTTCGGGTTTGGGCCGAGACCACATTCAAGCTGAAAAACATGGAGGTATTCGCCTTTTTTTTTCCCCCCTTCTCTGGCCATGAAGCAGTGGTAGAAAACACACACACACACACACACACACACACACAAGAGTACATGTACTCACAATTTACCCTCATCCATAAGCATGCACATGTGCACACATACATGCACACACAGTCTCACAGAAGGGAGTGATGTCTGTTGGTGGGCCACAGAGCATCTTGACCAGTTCAAATTTAGCTCCGCTTTTTTATTACGGCATCCAACATGGAGGGAGAGAATGCCAAACAGATGACAGGAATTTTTACAGATTCCCTTGTGTGTGTGTGTGTGAGAGAGAGAGAGAGAGACACCACCCAGTGGGCTGCAGAACACTTCCATGTTTACAAGCAGCTGCTACACACCCTTGATGTTTTCCCCATTTGCTGCACTCTAAGGTTGGGGATGTTCACGTTTTTAGACTGACAGGACCAGGTACATATTTGTCGGTGCGTGCGTGTGCGTGTGTGTGTGTGTGTGTGTGTGTGCGCGCGCGCGCACACACACATACAAAGAGGAAGTATAACATTTCCACCTGCATTCAGCGCTACCTCCCCTCCCTCCCACCCCCAGCGAGCCATCCTCCGACTCCCAATGGAAGCGGCGTATCAGCATAAACCACTGGGGCGGCGTGACTCGTCAAATCCACACACACGCACGTGCCTACACAGACGTGGCCTCTCACCTCATGATGAAGTCAAACTCTGATCCCGCCAGCATGAGAACGCCCAGCAGCGTCGAGATCGCTCCGTCGACCACTGGGGCAAACATGTGCTCCAGCGCCACTGTTGAGCGCTTGTTTCTGTTGCCAATCGCTGTGAGGAAGCCCTGTGATGGAAAGAGACACGGGGTGGAGGAAGAGAACTGAGTTGGAAACCTTGTCTATCACACAAAACATGCTGGCGAGTGAGGTGAGGCTTGACAAGCTCAGGAGTTTAGTTTATTATTAGGATCCCCATTAGCTGCAGCATAAAGCTGCAAATATTCTTCCTGGGCTCCATCATCATACAATAGAAGACAATACATATTCACAAAATACATAGTACATATAGTTGACATTGTGGTGGCACAGGTGGGGGATTCTCCACCCAGAGAAGGCAGCTGGGATAAGGGGGAACAATGGACCGGAGGAGGAAGTGTCACCGGGGGGGTCTCAAACGGGATAGTATGGACTATGCACCCCCCAGGGAGAGGGGGAACCGCCGGCGCCGCTGGAAAACAGAAGGGTGTGAGCAGCGGCACTGGCGTTATGATGTTAATGTGCCACACAGGTCTTTGTTCCAAACAGTGTATTATGGTCAGAAGTTCCAGGTCTCAATGCATGGGATTAAAGATATAAAAGAGGAATGCACAGAGACCCGGGAGCTCTTTTTACTGTATTGTATGTTGGAGATGTTCATGTGTCGTCCAGCTCGTTGCCTCACCTGCTTTCTTCCTCCACATTGGTGACCCTAAGACGTGCCATGGAAAGCGAGCCAAGCACCGCCCCGGAGACTACCTGGAGGGAGAGCACCAGCGCCGCGTGCACTGTCTCAGTCAAGCTCCCAGACTGCTGGCTTCACAGCCCGACCGCGTGGTTCTTGCACATAGAAGCCCAGTTCGCACTCCGCAGGATAACAACGGACGATACCAGATATTACTACGTGGTCGCTGCGCTGGATGCGCGTGCCATGCCAACAGGTGACGAGCCTGCTCCAGGAGCCGCCGGCCCAAGGAAAATATGAAGCGCTCAAGAGGGTGCTTCTCCAGCGCTATACCCTTTCTGACAGTGAGAGGACAGAGAGACTCCTAACACGTTCAGGGTTAGGGGACAGATCAGCAGTATTTCTTTTATCTTATCATGTTTAATGTTTAATGTTTAATGTTGCAGCATTGCACCGAGACAAATTCCTAGTTTGTGTACTACATGAACAATGGCAATAAACCTGATTCTGATTCTGATTCTGATTCTGGAGCTCATGGAGAGCATGTTGGCGCTGAGGGGGAAGGACGATGAATGTTTCCTGTTCGCCCACTTGTTCCTCAGGAAACTACCGGCTACAGCGAGGGTGATTCTGGCCAACTCACCTCGGCTGGTTGCTAAGGACTACTGTGCCCTGGTGCAGGAAGCGAACTGCATCATTTTGGCAACCAGAACTCTCAGCGTGCAGGCAGTGGTACCAGCATCCATGAGGGACCCCAGCGAGGTCGAGGAGCCATTGGTGGTAGCCAGGAGGGACACCAGGAGACAAAGGAATGGGGGCGATCTGTTTTTATCATCACCGTTTCAGCTCAAATGCCCAACGCTGCCTGTTGCCATGCCAATTCAAGAAGCCGGGAAGACGGCACGTTCGGAATTCAGTTGCAGCTGCAACCGATGGTGACAGGAACAGACTGCTTTATGTCAAGGACACACGTTCGGGGAGACAGTTTTTGGTGGACTCCGACTCCCAGAAGAGCCTCATCCTGCCGGTCAACGCAGACAGGGTGGCAGGAAGCAGCGGTCCCGAGCTATATTCTGGTAGCTAGCGCGTTTGAGGAGGAGCACATCGCCCATTTCAAGACGGTTTTCCAGAGGTTGGAAGCACACGGGCTTATAGTGAACCCGGCGAAGTGCCAGGTTCGGTGTGCCTGTGATTGATTTTTTGGGCCACCGCATTTCGCCAGAGGGCGCAATTACGCTACCGGATAAGGTGTGCACCATGTCGGCCTTTCCACGTCCGCAGATCGTGAGGGCCCTGCAGGAGTTTTTGGGGATGGTCGATTTTTATAACCGTTTCCTTCCCCAAGCAGCCCAGCTGATGCAGCTGTTGTATGCTGCGCTGAAATAAAAGAAGCCCGCTGAAAACGTCGACTGGACTGCCGAGCGAGTCCAGGCTTTCACGAACGCCAAAACAGCATTGTGGATGCCGTGTTGCTAGCTCATCCAGATCCGTCGGCACGGATAGCCCTCACTACAGACGCATCTGATGTTGCCATAGAAGCAGTGGTGGAGCAGTACGTCTCCGGTTTGTGGCAGCCGCTTGCATTTTTCAGTCGGACTTTGTGCGACAGTGAACACAAATACAGAATGTTCGACAGGGAGTTGTTGGCTCTACACCTGGCGACGTGCCATTTCTAGTTTTGGCTAGAATGTTGCGAGTTCACCGTGTTCGTGGACCATAAGCCACTGACGTATGCGATGTCCAAGGTCTCGGAACCGTGGTCGGCCCAGCAGCAACAGCATTTGGCTGCGATCTCGGGAGTTTATGACTGACATTCAACACGTTGCCGCCGGTAAGCTCAACATCGTGGCCGACTGTCTGTTACGCGCGTTAGTCTCACCAGTCTACATGGGAATAGATTTCCCTGTGATGGCCACAGAGCAAACTGGGGACGCAGACATTTGCGCGCTCCAGTCTGCGCCTACTGGGTTAAGGCTGGAGAGCAGGGTGGTGCAAGAAGGGTGCCCTCCCTTGCTCTGCGACATCTCCACCAGCTGCTCGTGCCTGGTGGTTCCGAGCTCTTTTTCACTCCCTTTTGCATCTGGGAGTGCGCACTTTGGTGAAGCTAGTGGGGGAAAAATTCGTCTGGCCGCACTTGCGCGAGGACGGTAAAGAGTGGGCTGCAGCTTGCATCACGTGCCAGCGGGCCAAAGTGCACAAGCACACCAGAGCCCCCCTCGAGCCCTTCCAAATCCCGGCCAGGAGGTTCGACCATGTCCACGTGGATTTGGTGGGACCTCCCCACTGTTGCAAGGTTTCACGCACCTTTTAACAACCGTGGACTGCTCCACGCGCTGGCCTGAAGTGGTCCCGCTGGCTTCTACCACGTGCGCAGAAGTGGCTTGTGCTTTTTTGTCAGCTTGGGTTGCATGTTTCGTTTGCTCATGTTTTGCATGAGCTTCCTAAATACAGACAGCATATTAAATGTCCCACCAGGGACACAAATACACTTGACCACTGTTACAGTTTTAAGAAATGCCTATCATGCCGTCCCCCGTGCAGCTCTGGGTTTTTCTGACCACTGTCTGCTCCATCTTATTCCAACATACAGACAGAAACTAAAAACTTCCAAGCCTGTTGTAAGGACTGTGAAGAAATGGACTGAGGAATCAAAGCTGAAGTTACAAGCCTGCTTTGACTGTACAGATTGGAGTGTTTTTGAAGCTGCAGCCATTAACCTAAATGAACTCACTGACACTGTGACGTCATACACCTGTTTCTGCGAGGACATGTGTGTGCAGACCAAGACCTTCTGCACATACAACAACAATAAACCCTGGTTCATTCCTAAACTGAAGCAGCTACGTCAGACCAAGGAGGAGGCCTACAGGACTGGTGACTGGACTCTGTACAAGCGGGCCAGAAACATGCTGACGAAGGAGATCAGGCTTGCTAAGAGGAGCTACAGTGTGAAGTTACAAAAAAACTTCTCAGCTAACAACTCTGCTTCTGTCTGGAGAGGCCTACGGAATATCACCAACTACAGGAGACCATCCCCCCACCCTGCGGAAAACCTCCAGCTGGCTAATGACCTAAACAGCTTTTACTGCAGGTTTGAAAAGAACCTACAGTTCTCACCTCCCACCCACACAAAAGGATTATCTGCAGCCCCAGGAACTCCATCCCTCCTCCACTCTGACCTCCCACCAGCACTAATGATCTGTGAAGAGGAGGTGCGCCGGGTCTTTCAGAGACAAAAGATCAAGAAGGCTGCAGGACCTGATGGTGTGTCTCCGTCCTGCCTGAGAGTCTGCTCCAACGAGTTGGCCCCCATCTTCACCCGGATCTTTAACAGATCACTGGAGCTGCGTGAAGTGCCTTCCTGCTTCAAACGCTCCATCATCATTCCAGTTCCCAAGAAACCCTCTATTACAGGATTAAACGACTACAGACCTGTTGCCCTGACCTCTGTGGTCATGAAATCCTTGGAGAGATTGGTGCTGAACCACCTGAAGGTCATCACAGGCCCCCTGATGGACCCACTGCAGTTTGCCTACCGGTCAAACAGGTCAGTGGATGATGCAGTGAATATGGGACTACATTACATCCTGCAACACCTCGACTCCCCAGGGACGTACGCCAGGATCCTGTTTGTCGACTTCAGCTCAGCGTTCAACACCATCGTCCCAGGCATTCTTCATCAGAAACTCCTCCAGCTCAAGGTGCCCCCCTCCACCTGCCAGTGGATCTCCAGCTTTCTGACTGACAGGTGGCAACAGGTGAAGCTAGGGAGATTTACATCCAGCTCCCGAAAAATTAGTACTGGCGCCCCCCAAGGATGTGTCCTTTCCCCACTGCTCTTCTCCCTCTACTCCAACGACTGCACCTCAGAGGACCCTTCGGTGAAGCTCCTGAAGTTTGCGGACGACACCACAGTCATCGGTTTGATCCGGGATGATGATGAGTCTGCATACAGGCGGGAGGTGGAGCAGCTGATCCTCTGGTGCAGCCAGAACCATCTTGAACTTAACCCAGCCAAAACGGTGGAGATGACTGTGGATTTCAGGCGACACCCCCCTTCATTCCCCCCACTCACCATCCTCAACAGCACAGTGTCCACTGTGGACTCCTTCAAATTTCTGGGTACCACAATCTCCCGGAACCTGAAGTGGTCCTCCCATATTGACACTGTCCGGAAAAAGGCCCAGCAGAGGTTGTTTTTTCTGCGTCAGCTCAAGAAGTTTGATTTGCCTCAGGAGCTGCTGGTTGTCTTCTACACCGCCATCATCCAATCTGTCCTCTGCTTTTCCATCACTGTCTGTGTCTTCCATCTAGCAACAATGCTCTGCACTGTGTGTGTTTATATATTTACATATTTATTCCATCTAGCTACAATGCTCAGCACTGGGTGTGTTTATATATTTATATATCTACATATTATTCCATCTAGCTACATTGCTCCGCACTGTGTGTGTTTATATACTTGCATATTTATTCCACCTAGCTGCAATGCTCCGTACTGTGGGTGTTTATATATTTACATATTTATTCCATCTAGCTACAATGCTCTGCACTGTGTGTTCATATATTCATATATTTATTCCATCCAGCTACAATGCTCTGCACTGTGTGTCTGTGTGTGTGTGTATATTTATATATTTTATAGTAATACGTACATATGTATATTAGCTGCTCTTGCTTGCTTGTTTTTTTCTTGCCTTCTGATTGTTGCTCTGAGTGTTGCTATCCCTGTGCTGTTGCAATCCTGGAATTTCCCCGTTGTGGGACTAATAAAGGCTTATCTTATCTTATCTTATCTTATCTGGTTTGGATCTGCCACTAAACAGGACAAGACCAGACTGCAGCGGATCATTAAGTCTGCGGAGAGGATCATTGGTACCGACCTACCCTCCATTGAGAACTTATATCGGTCCATAACCAGGAAACGGGCGGGAAACATCTGTGCTGACCCATCACACCCCGGCCACAAACTGTTTGAACTTCTATCTTCTGGTCGTCGTTACAGATCACTGAAGGTCAAAACCACCCGTCACAGGAACAGTTTCTTTCCTCAAGCCATCACTCTGATGAACTCCTAACATTCACCTAGTCCTACCTGTTTGCTGTACTCATGACTTTTCATCCATTATTACATTGCACATAACTCTCACACTGCTTTTTACTTCATTCACATTATATCACTGAATCTGAGTCCACATTGAAATACTGTGTGATTGTATATTTTTTCATATATTTCTGCAAAGTGTGGTTAGTCCGAGTAAATAACTGCATATATTCCTGTATATATTTGCATCCTTTTATAGAAACGTGGACAGACTGTAATTTACTGTACATACTCTGGTTGTCATTGAATCCTTATTTAAATCCTTCACCTGAACAACGAGAGCAAGTTTTTAGCCAAAGTCAAATTCCTTGTATGTGTTGTGCATACTTGGCCAATAAAGCTGATTCTGATTCTGATTCTGATTCTGATGTTTCGGATCCCCGTCAGACATCACTTCTGACAGGGGTCCACAATTCGTTTCGGAACTCTGGCCCGCAATGACCCAGAGCCTGAGGGTCAAAATTCACCGCATTACTGTGTACAACCTCCAAGCTAACGGATTATGCGAGCGTTTACATAGATCGCTTAAAGCAGCGCTCAGAGCTTCGCTCACGGACGCAGATTGGGTCGACCACCTGCCCTGGGTTCTTTTAGGGTTGCGCTCCGCACCTAAGGAGGATTTGGCAGCCTCCCCAGCAGAACTCATTTTTTCCCAGCCGCTGCGAATCTCCGGAGAGTTTTTACTGGAAAACCCTGCGCCCGAGGCTGATCCGCCCGTGCAATTTTTGCACAGTATGGAGGCTTTTAATGTACCGGGCCCGGCCCACCATTGGTTTTCCCCGCACTTTCGTCCCCAAGAGTTTACAGAACGCCAGCTTTGTTTTCGTCAGGCAGGTGTTGGAACCTGGGATGAAACATTTTGTGTTAGACTTGGGGGGGCGTAGGGAAACCGTCCGCATTGACAGGCTGCCCGCTTTTGTGTTTTTTGCAAACGAGCAGGTGGTGTTGGCCCAAGCTCCCTGGCGCGGACGTCCACCGCTGGTGGCTCCGCAAGTTGGTGTTCCCTTGGTAGGGACCTGCGCATGTGAAGCTGATATGTTTTCCCCCCCTCCCTTTTTCCCTCCACAGATGGACGTGCCCTCCTGTACACCTTGCCAGCAGGGTGCTCCGACTGGATCAGTGACCCCCCACTACAGTCGCTATGGGCACTGGCTCAAGCTCAAATGACGGGGGGTGGGGGTGTTAGTGCCCTTTCTGGGTGTTTGGGGGAGGGGCTGTGTGGCGGCACGAGTGGGGGATTCTCCACCCAGAGAAGGCAGCTGGGATAAGGGGGAACAATGGACCGGAGGAGGAAGTGCCACCAGGGGGTCTCAAACGAGACTGTATGGACTCTGCACCCCCCAGGGAGAGAAGGAACCACCGGAGCCGCTGGAAGAGAGAAGGGCGTGAGCAACGGCGCCAGCGTTATGATGTTATGTGCCACACGGGTCTTTGTTCCAAACAGTGTATTATGGTTGAAAGTTCCGGGTCTCAATGCATGGGATTAAAGGTATAAAAGAGGAATACACAGAGACCCGGGAGCTCTTTTTACTGTACTGTATGTTGGAGATGGAATAAAGTTCATGTGTCGTTCAGCTCGTTGCCTCGCCTGCTTCCTTTCTCCACAGCATTACAGTTATAGTTATGTACAGCCCTAACCTACAAGAAGATAAGCTACACTGCGCAAAGAAGTAAAATGAGTCAGTTTGCTTCTCAGTTTACCTAATAATAGAGCCATGTGTGTGTTCTGGTGACATACCAATGCAATGTGAACAGTAAACTCCACTCCGATGCCCACAGAGGCGATGAGGATGACCACGGGAATTGCACTGAGCTTGATTCCGATCAGACCCATGATGCCAAAGAGCTCCACAGTCATCATGGCCAAGATAAACACCTGGAAAGCACACATGGAGAATATGTGTTACCAACATTATTTTGTCTTTTGGCTGCTCCCTTTTTGGGGTCACCCCAGCGTATCTTCACCTTATATCGTGATGATCCACATGTCTATGCGTAATAACGGAAGTAATCATACAGGTGACGTTATGGAACAGTAACCAGATAAGATCACTAAACGATAATCTCATTCTTTAGAATCTGAGTTGAGTCTTTTTTACCTCTTCACCTGACACAACCTTGATCATGTTCTCAATATCTCAACGACAAGTGATCAGGTTTCCCAAATTGATGCTAATACCAACTCATTTCTCTCTGCGTCTTTCTCCCTTTTCTGTGTCTTAATAATTGCATATTTGTGTCTGTGTATGTAAAGTGAATTTTCTTGTTTTTAGGAAGACAGCGGCCTTTCTTTTTTCATGGCATTTCTGACATTTGAATACAACTGCTAATACCCCCTTTACACAGGGGTGGAGATCATTGAGAGATCAGGCCAATTTTTTGATCTATCAATCCTCAATGATCTCCACAATAGGCACGGTCTCCTCAAAGTTTTGACTCAGTCCAAAACAGAGAAGGATCTCCCAAATGATCCCAAACATCAAAAACTGTCCCAATCTCTCAACAATCTCTGTGCCGTCTAAAGGGGCCCTAAGTAACGTGGTGCCTTGGTGTGCTGAAGTCCTAATGTGTGGTGTAAACCGCAATGCAAACAGCAACAAACATGTGAGAAAACATGGAAGAGAAAAATGGTTCCTTGCCAATAGGAGCTTTTGATCCCAGCAGGGGCTCTGAGCTGGGGCACAGTTAAATTGGAAATGATAAAAGCTGTTTTACTGCTCGACCACATACAGGCTGGATGAAACCTTCACATGCTGGCTGATGCTTTGAGACCCTACATGCATGTAGCCGTGCCTCTCTGTCTGAGGGGACTGCACTGTGCTGCTGTCTCAATCAGTGCTGCTAGGGACCGCAGCTTAAATTAAACACATTCCTACCGAAACTGGCTCTGTTGTTGTGCTACAGGCCCCCAATGGGGATATGCGGATGTGTAGTTTCTGTGTGAGACTGGGGCCTTTAAGGACCACCGGTCCCACCAGCTTGTGTGTGAAATGTTATCCATCTGTTGAACACTCAGATTGTCTCTTTCTCTCTTTTGCGCACACACACACACACACACACACGCGCGCGCGCGCGCGCACGCACAAATATCCCTGATGGATGGGCTGAGCAGGCCAAGGTCGCAACTGGGCAGATCTGTCCTTCTCCCCAAATCTCTCCCCGCTCCCTCTGACAAAAGCAGGGAGGGAGCTGGAGGTAGAGGCTTGAGGAGGGCAAAGCCTTTCTTACTCCTTTGCATTTCCTTTTCTTAGGCTAGCCAAGCCGACATTAGAATGACAAAAGTGCCTGTGTGCATATGTGTGTGTGTGTGTGTGTGTGTGTGTGTGTGTGTGTGTGTGTGCGCGTGTGTGTACTGGCCCTCCACAGAGAAAAAGGGGCCCCTCTAGACAGCGTTATTGAGCTATGCTGAGAAGGTTGAAAATAAAGAGAGAAGATGAGAGGGAGGTAGGGGCTAATGACATTGCGGGAAAAAAACGTAAGGCAGAAAATAGAAATGGTGGCGAAGAGGCTTGATGGAAGGACAAGGAAGACATGATGAGGACTGTAAGGGAAGCTAATTGTTGACTTACAATGATGCCTGCCGTCCAGGGGTTCAGCAGCAGGATCGCACATACCAGGAAGGTGCAGGCCAGCACCACACTGATGGAGAGCAGGAACCAGTGTCTGAGGCCGATGTACTGCTCCCAGAAGAGGAACGGGTATCCGTTTGGATAATTGAACACCCCTTTGCGGCTAAACTCGTCGCAAATTGCGCGGACACTCTCAATGGCTTCCACAAAGTCACTGGCCTGGCGGAGGCCATTCAAGTAGAAAGGGAACTGGGCAAACTCCAGGGGCTCTGCGGCTGGAACTGCAGGAGAAAATGAGAACATGGTGAGGTTTGAGATTATCTTGTGTCCTACTGAAAGACAGTTTCAGATGTATTTTTGGCTTTATCCAAAGAATAAGAGACTTACTTCTCAGATTTTCCCCTGTAGTGTCATACTTGTCATGAATCCACTCTCTGGGGTGAGGGTAGAAGTTGGCCTGTGAGGCAGCGTAGCCCAGAGGATCATTACTGACCCAGACGGTCAGGTAAATGTAGAACACCTCTGGAGGAATCAATCCTTCCACATCCACCAGCTGGCGAGAGGTCAGCTAGTGAAAAGTAATCCCATCATTAGTAAATTTTCATCCCCAGTGAGAGGCAAACAACATGTTTCAACCACAATGTGTTAATCCACTTTTTAAATCTTTTATTTTTAACTTCTAAACTTACCTGGCTGTAGTTGAAAGGATCTTTCTTGGAGCCGGTCTGGATGAGAAGCTTGTACGCCAGAGCTCCGTCTTCTGTACCGTTACGATAGCTGTCAGTGGTAATTCTGCCTGCCAGCCAGTCAGCATCGAAAGCAGCCTGAAGACCTGCCACAAGGGAGAGAACTGATTATTGTGGTTGTCATTTATACGCACTTTGAAGTGCTTCTATGTATAACCAGACTGTACTAATATCTCTTACAGTAACTTACCATCTCTCATTGAGCAGTGGCACTGAAAATTTGACAAATACTGAACTTCTTATTTACAGGACCTCTGACACACTTCAGCCCCGGGCCACCCACCTAAAGATAGCCTATGACCCCAGCCAATCAAGTATATCACCCCTGAGCCCAGGTGCATGGATGTCAACAGTGACTGAACTTGCACTCACCCTGACAATTCACAAAATACTCACACCTGAAAAAAATGGGATTCACCCTCAACCAGAGTCTGATATTTGAGGAAAAAAAAAAAGCCTCAAGGGGTAGAGAGTAAATTATCACCTACTGCAACTATCTTACAAAAACAAACCTCTCTCAGCATGAATTCTTACCTCTAAGCCAGTCCTGGAAGTAGTGCAGCCACATGCGGGGCAGCTTGTTGTTGTCATCTCTGACCACATATTTGACCGAGTTGAAGGCGTTGTGCAGCTGAATAAGCAGCCTCTGCGAGTGGGCGTAGTCAAATCCATCCATAGTCACCAGGTACATGTTATAGAAGGAGAAATACTTAAACTGGGCGTCGATGAAGTCGTATTCCTTAGTGTCACGTGGCACAATATCGGTCAGGTAAAGGCCGTCGTGCACCATGGTAGTCCCATACAAGCTGAGACCCAAGAGGCCCAGGAAGAGAACCACCACGATAGCTTTGCTCTTGGGCTTGAGGAGCAGAGGGGCATACTTGTCCCTCGCGAAACTCGACAGATTCCAGTGCAAGAAAGGGAGGGGCACGCACTTCTTCCCTGATTTGGAGTCTTCCACCTGTGCCAAGAGGTCCCGTGTGGAGCTGGAGGTGGGGGTGAAGAGCTGGGAGCCGTACAGGTCAGGCATAGAGGCGGTGGTGGGGGAGGGTGAGATGGCTAAAGGGAGGACACGCAGGCGGTAGGTCAGTCGCTGGTGAGTGACTTATAAGTGTGCTTGCATGAAAACAAACGGTAACTTCACCTACCTTGAGACTGGGAGGTGGGGCAGACGATGACTGAAGGAGGGCTGGTGGAGATCTGCGAGGTAGGCGGAAGGATGGTGACGATGTGCTGGCCCGTGGCATCACACTGCGTGAACGCCTGCACCGTCGTGGTGATCTGGGTGCTGGTGGTAATCGTTGACCCTGCCCCATACTGATGCGTGTGTGCCGTCACCGTTGTGGGCACGTGAGGCTGGTCCCCGGCTTCCGACATCTCCTGCGGCGACAGGTGGATGACGCGGTCGGAGCAGGGGCTGTACAGGCAGCAGAGGACATCCAAGCGCTTGTCCTCACGCCGGTGGAGGTCCAGACTGAGGATGGCGGGGAAGATGAGCAGCACCATGGCGAAGTTAAACACAACCACAATGGCTGCCTAGAGGGAGAAACACAGGAAGAGACATGAGGAGAGACAGAGAATGGTATGCGTGCGAGGTAAGAATTCTATACTGTGAGATTGCAGACACCCTGTTCCAACTGGGGAGAGTCAGACGCTCTGTGTGTGTGTGTGTGTGTGTGTGTGTGTGTGTGTGTGTGTGTGTGTGTGTGTGTGTGTGTGTGTGTGTGTGTGTGTGTGTGTGTGTGTCTTAGACCACAGCCCAGTAAGCAAAGAAAAGCCTTGCTCTAAATCACCAGCCAGGAATACTAAGTGAGCCAGGAGCGGAGGGGGAGAACGAAAAGAATCACAGAAAGAAAGAAAAAAATGGTGGGGAATATATATGCCTTGCGTCTGGGCAAAACCGTCACCCTTCAGCAGTACTGCCCCATCTCGGCTGACACCAACTAGCTATGGGTTCCAGAGTGTGTGCTCGTATGTGTGTGTGTTTGAGTGCGTGCTTGCGTGCTTCAGACCACCCACGGTTAGTTACAGATCAGAGAAAACCGCTTTGACAGGCCAGTGATATACTGATCCACTCCTCCCTCCCTCTGCCTCCTGTTTTCCCTCTGTTCATCACCGCCTTTGCTCTGATTATTCTCCATTTTACAGACACACACACACACACACATGCCAACACAAAAAAATGCTGGCCCTGTAGGTGCAGTGGCCATAAAACCAGGAACAAAGGCTTTGCTTGCTCTGAATAAATGTCACTTTTAAGTTACCACTCTCATTTTCAAAGGAGGCCAAGGCCTCACGGAGTGTGATTGTGTACTTCTTTTTTTTTTTTTTTTTTTTTTTTGGTCAGACTGTGCTTGTGTGTGTTGCCAAAAACGTACCTGCAAAGAGAAAGCTCGCAAGGCTGGGATGGGTATGAGAGCAGCCATAAAGAAGGCGATCATGTTGTTGATGGAAGTCAGAGCCACGCTTGTGCCAGTGCGACGCAGGCAGTCGCCCGTCCTTTCCTTTAAGAGGAAAAAAAAAAAAGTCAGAGACTAAGAAAGGGCAAGGGAGGTGAGTAGATGAGAGGAAACTTTGAAAAGTACCTTAAACGGGATGTTGCTTTCAGTTTCTGTGAAGGAGTGAGCCAATAGGAACATGTCATCCACACCAATCCCAAGTGCCAGGAAGGGAAGCACCTGCAAAGGGGGACATCAATGAAAAACAAAGGGTTGGAGTTACCATTTGAAGTTTTCTGACATCCTAATCGGGGCTTTAGATGAAAGAAAGTCTGATAATAAATAAACTAATAAACCTGATCATTTCATTTCAGTCGTACCTGTGTGGTGGCAGCATTAAAGGAGAGGCCCAGGAGGGAGCAGAGACCCAGTCCCGCTGCGACTGACAGGGCCACCAAGAGTACGCCAGCCAGCCCCACAGCACCCTGGGACTTGGCACAGTCCCACCTTAGCATAGTCACACAGGCATAGGCCAGCTAAAGATGACAGATCCACAATGTCAGCAGGGAAGAGAAATCCGTCTTATCAACATATTGCTCATAATCTATTAGCATAAGCCAGTGAACAGGCTCACCATGAGCAGGTATCCGCCGGCCACCCTGATGACACTGACATCCGAGAAGGATTTCATGATGTCATTGAGGGTGGTGGTGGAGAAAGCATGGATGGACTGACTGGAATTCGCTGGGATGCTCTGGTGAACCACCTAAAGGAGAAACATCAATCAGTTAAAGAAAAAAAATTCAAGAATTTAAAAAAAAAAAAAAATTCTGTTCTTTACCACTTTAGCTAATTTACAACCGAGCAGTTGAGCTCACACACATGGTCCAAAACCACCAAAGCCTCTCCTTCAGACCCACGTTTTAAAGCGCTAAAATGGGGGGGAAAAAAAAAAAAAAAAGGCCCCATCCATTTGAAACGTGCACGGTCGTGAAACCGGGTAAGACTGTATGAGTGTGTTATTACATGTGGCTGCATGTGTGTGAGAGTTCGTGCGTAAGTATGACAACTGAGGAATAATGAGCACAGATGCCAGAGGTTGTGAGGTCAGAGGTGAAAAGGATGGTATCACATGGCTCGGGAGGGGCGACCCCCGCGGCATGAATGAATCAAAGCGGCCTAAAGAGCCATTAACCTGCACGCATTCAGTCATCGTTGGCTATCTCAAACAGATCTGGTCTCATTCTTTAATGTGTCGGGCGAAGGGTTTCATGTCTCTGTCAGTTTACGTTTGACTCCCTCACTCCCTCCCTCCCTCCCTCCTAACCCTCGCTCCCCCCCCCCCCCCCCAGAAGCCTCCCCTCACTGCTTAGCCTGACTGCGGTGGGTGTCAGCTATCACAGCAACAGCTTGTTCCTATAACTAGGACTCTGACAGAGAGAGATGATTGGCCTGCCCCCCCCCCCACACACACACAAAACACACCCCATCCCGGTGCTTTGGTCTGCACTGCAATTCACTTTACAAGGGAGCTGAAGACTGATGGAATTCAGACACTGCAGAGTAAGTTTCTGTGTGTGTGTGTGTGTGTGTGTGTGTGTGTGTGTGTGTGTGGGCGGTAAAGCAGGCCCAAGGAAATGTCTCCTTGTTTTCCCCCCTCCTCCTCCCAGATCTCCTCATTGACAACAACGACAAAAAAAAAAAAAAAAAATCTCCATTTCTACTTGTGGAGGTTGAAGTACATGAAATCTGCATCGTCACCTCTACAAACTTCCGTTGCCAGGACTCGAGGATGGCCGTGGCCTTTTCTTCATTCCAGTTGATGTCATGGATCTCGTAGTCATCTTTGAAGTGCTCGTACAGCTGCTTGGGGCTCATCAACAGGAACATCGTTTGAAGAGCCTCGGCGCTGCAAAAGAGATGATCAGGTTTAGATGACAGATATCAAGCAGACACCCACCCCTCCTATACCGAGCAGATTATAATTCAGCTTTTTTTTTTTTTTTAACTAGATAGTGTTATATCCCAAAAGCCTGCTGGCACCATGCCTCTCTGCGAATGGCTAAAGGCAGGTACCATCTCTTCAAGGATTTGTACGCCTGCCTGCCTGCCTGCCAAAACAAACAGCAGTGTTATCTAAAGCAGGTGTTATCTAGTCCGTCTGGTGGTCTCTAGGCTGCGATCCCAGATGTCCTCAGGTTTTCTTGGCACCGGCGTGGGGAGCAGCAGTGCCGCTCAAATTGTTAAAGAGATGATCATAAATCACATCCGAGAGTAAGTGTGGCTCTCGCAGATGTGGTCTGGAGTCCTCTTTCATTCAAGACTCTTTTGGGTCCACGTACTGGAGGTCCCGATCTGGGCTCCGACCCAAAGCTGTCACTCCATTTGTACTGGCCGTGCTTTCAAAGTCAGCTGAACTCTAGGGAACGTCTTATACGATTAGAAATGTATTTTTCTTCTTCTTTCTTCTTTGGTACCTTAAACAACAAATGTGTGTTGGGGATTGACTTTATGCACCTGTCAATCATCTTTAATTGGTCTATCCTGGACCGGGGTCATTCAGGAAACTGATCCCTCGCGATATGAGGCATTCCTAGCATGTGTCCGTGGAGTTATTAGGGGGTTTCTCAGATTCTGCAGGAGAGCGGCTGCCTGCTTGGCTGCTGCAGATCACATTTCATAATTGCCGTTACATTTTCTGAAAACCTATCAGAATTGCGGCGTCTGATCTTTTTCATTCTATGACTTAATAGGCACACATACCTCAGCAAAGCATCCTGGGCATTCTTGATCCGCCCTCCAAGGATGAGCTCCTCCTGCCAGTGCATGAACTTCCGGCTGAAGCCGTGACAGCCGCCCTGAAGGTGCCCGGCAATGTCAGGAGTCTGCGTGCACAAGCACAGAAATCTCTTGGGCGTTTGTGCGTTCGGGAATCACTTTGTTCTACTTTGACTGGAAACATTGTCTGAAGCTGCTTTCTGTGGGCGAGCTTACCTCCTCGTGCTCCTTGTTAGGCGCGCTGAGGGGGCAGTCCGGGTCCAAGGGATCAAGGCATGGCCTGTTCATGTAAGCGTGGTCCACCTAAGGCATCAAACAATGTTAAAAAAAAATAGCCCAGTAAAACTAAAGAAAAAAGGTGTTCGTGGATGGATACATGCGTTCTGTCTCTCACCTGGGCTTTGTCCAGCATCTCCTTAAATCCTCCCAGTGACGTGAACTGACTCAGCTCCTCCATCAGCTTCACTGGATCGAGGTTCAGCCACTGGATATCTGGCATACCACTGGAGAGCAAAACACACGCGTTAATCAAAACGCCTAACCCACTTTACAGTAATCCCAAAACAACAGAAGACGTGGCATAATTTCTATGACTTTTTGTGTCAGTGTGGCTTTGCGCTCTTCGCTTCTTTGAGGAGAAAAAGTTTAAGCCCGGTTCGTCTTTTGCCCCTTTGTCACTGTGGGTTAGGCGTGAGGCCTGGCCACAGATACAGGATAAAATAGCGTTTATTATCCTGTTTCATGCTGCCACAATGCCCAGGGAAAAGGCACGGTGACTGCCTGCTCACTTTCATTCCTCAGTGCCCTGCACTGAGTCATAACAATTACCTCTGCCTCGCAAACATCTTGATACGAAGGGAGGGGACGGGGCAGAGGCAGAGAGGGTGGAAGAATGGACAGAAAAGGTGAGAGATCCCACTTTTCACTGCGTGAGCCTCACCTGTGCTATCTTCTTTTTTTTTTTCCATTATGGAATAATGAATTTCTTAGGTGATTTTAAGACATTTTAATGCAACGTGGTTATATAACTAGCTGAAGGTAATGGCATATATCAAGTCAAGTACGCTTAAACTTAAAATGCCTTTCAATTTGATGGAAATGAAACTTTTAAAAGAATCACAAAGTGTCTAAACTTCAGGCTTCACGTCCCTCCAATGGTTCATGAAGAGAGCTCCTCTCCTGTTCCCTCATACCACAGTCCCTTTTACTGTGAGCTGCAAAGACACTCCTTTATCAGCTAGTTTTTGCTTGACTGATCCAGGCCTGGGTCCTTTTGTTTTTTCATAGATTGCTGCTTTTTTGTTCACCCAACTATTTTCTCCTCTCTCTCTCTCTCTCTCTCTCTCTCTCACTCACTCTTCCTCATTCTCTTCAATCGGCCTCTCACCCGCTCTCCTTTCTCATTCTCAATCACACTCATTTTCCTTTTTTCCTCTCTCTCTCTCCCCATTTCTTTTTTTTTCATTTAAAACATAATTGAAGGAGAAACTGAAAAGAGGGATACCACTGCCAGTAACCGCAACAGCTCCTCATGCTTCAAGTCCTCTTATCCAAATGATAAATAAGATCAATAAATAACAACAGATAACGCCGGACACCTCAGCAGCATTTGGCAGATCTGTGAATCACACTAGAAGTCCCAGAAGTTGGCCCTCTTGTGGGTTTTCTAGGTAAAAAGGCCAAATGGCCCCTCTCTGGGACTTCTAGTATTAAAGACCCCCTTCTCTCTCTCTCTCTCTCCCTCTCACCGCTGCTTTGCTTTCCACACAAGCCAACTGGGAGATGCAAAGGACGGGAATTTAGTGTTTGTTTCTGTATGTGCTGGCTTGTCATGCAACACAACGCCGTCAGCTCAGACAGCTACATAAACAAATAATTCCCTCGCAAAGAAACATATGCTATGAGCTAAACAATCTTTTATAAACTGAGCACACAATTGAAATATCACTTGTGATGACCAAAAAAAGAGAAGCCTTTCAGTGACTCAATTTCTCAAGAGAACTTTGTCCCAACGGGGAAAAAAAAGGAAGAAAAAACTCGAGTCTGCAAATGCCCGAATACGCCCAGACTCCACTGTTAACTGTCTTGTAGCTCTTCTCTGTCCTTCTCGGGGGACTTGAGCCTTGAATGCTGCCCATTTTATTTGTTGGACAACTCGGGAGCTGGGAGCCCGAGGCATTACCATGAGAATGCCGAGTGTTAGCCGTGAGCTGACAAAGCCGACCCCCGCCCCCCCCCCCTCCTCCGGGGCCCCTGCACTGATGGACACTCACTCGTAAACTGAAAGAATGCTTACCATTGTCTGACCCAAAGGGCTCCCCTGCCACCACCACCACCACTGCCACCGCCTCCCCACCCTCTGTTCTACCAACCCACCACCCAGTTGCAGCTACAGCCTTCTCCTCAGTCGCCTCCCTCGCTCGCTGCATCTCTCCCTAACCTTCTCTCTTTGAATTTCTCTGTCAGGACACCCCACCACCACCACCACCACCACCCCCGTCCCTCCGCCTCCCCTCCAGTCCCTCTCTGGGCCCAAAAAGAACTCTATTACCGACCGCCGCTGTCAGTCACAACACCCACTGACAGACTGCTGAAAGCCCAACTGTATGTCTCCATCCAGTATGTGCCAAAAGTTATGGACTCCTCCAAAAGCTCTACCTAAATCACATGGAAGCGATTCATAGGGAGTGACGAGGCCTTCGAAAAACATCTTAAAGTGTAATAAAAAAAAAAATAAAAAAAAAGAGTCAAATATTCCAAGACTTACGGTAAATAGGCAGAGCCTCCCTGTAGTTTGGCTCCCTCCCAGAAACAGTCCAATGGGGTGATTATCATACAGGGAAACAGCTTGTCGATCATCTGGGATGTGAAAATAAAAAGGAGGATTGAGGTAAACATCACAGATCAGTGATACGGTGAAAGGATGAAAGCTATTTTATTATCAACGTACCCGTTCAATCATGACATTCTCTATAATGGGAACCCCTGATTTATAGCAGATTTTATTCAGGTCCCATGATCTAAGAGAAAGAGGGGGAGAGGGAAAAAAAAAAAAAAAATCACATCTTTGGTGCACACCACAAATAACTGCCAGAATCTTTTCCACAGCATGTCCACTTACTTTCCAAAGAGTGACACCTGCACCTTGCTGGCGGAAAGGGCGGCTTCCATGTGAACGAGCAGCGCTTCCCGGGTGAGAATGTTGGTGCCCTCCTCTCTGGGGGTCTGGATGAGCATCTGTGAGGTAAATACTGACTCCTCTCCCTGCTTCTCCCTGGTGTACCGGAGCTCTGTGCTCACCCGGCTGCCCGCTACAAACGGCAGAAGAAACAGGAAACGATCAGTAGTTTCAACACAGATTGATATATTCTTCAATAATGAACATGCAGCGACGGCCACATTTGTATCCTATTAGAAGGTGCGTTTTGTGTGAACGTACGCACACTTCCCCGAGAACACACACATAAACTGACCAACGCCCTTGGCCTTCGCCAGTGTTGGTTTTGAAGGCACTTCACACAAGCCAGTGTCTGGCCAAGAGAAATGAGTAATACAGCTTCTCATTGGCTCCTTCTGTGAAACAGATGTGCCCTGTTAGCACAACCAGCCTTCTGATGCCCCAAAAACCCGTCTACTGCGCCACTGCTCAAGATTGAGACCGACATGCTCTGAAGTCCTCAAAAAAATTAACACTTAACACGCTTTAGTTGATCTTCACATGGTCTCAAGAGAAGAGAAGAATGAGAGCAACGGATGTGAATAAGTTCAGGGAGAAAGAAATATGGATGTCAGAGGCGGTGATGAAGAGAAAAGCATTAGAAGGAGGATAAAAAAAAAACAGAGAGGGAGAGCTTTGCTGTGCTGTGCAGTAGACCCCAGCCCCCTAATTACAGGAGGTTGCCCTGAAAAGAGTTTGCCAGCCGGGGGGATCTGTGCCTGTGCCAAGTGGACATGAAACATGCCGCGCTGGATCACAGAGGGCCCGTCTGCCCCTCTTGCTGTCCCGCTACTTGACAACCCGAGAGCGAGAGAAGGGAGGGGAGGACAGGGGGATGTGGAGGGGAGGCTGGAAACCAGCACTAACCACCTTCACAATCCTAATTTCTGCCGCTCTTTCACTCCCGTCCACCACAGCACACTCAGCCCTGGCTCAACCACCTAGAGCATCGATTTCTCTTCTCCTCTCTGCTCTTCTCTCCACCGTCATTCTCTCAAGCCGTCTCATTTTTTTTCCTTCGCGCTCACTGCACCTCCCCCCCTGCCATGGAACAGACTTCTATAATTGATGGGGAGAAAAGAAAAAACAAACCATTCAGCCTACGCCGCAAAAGTGTGAGATCAGGTTGGAACTCTGGGCCTCGGAGGCACAGTCCAATATTTCTAGGCTTTGCTTGCAGAGCTTTAATTACCTCTTCAGGAGCTGGGGACTATCGGGCCACCTTGTTTATTTGCAGTCATTGATGCTGGACTCAAAATTTAAAGCTTACTTTTTTTTTTTAAAGTCAGTTACAGTCTAACAAAATCCTCCCACATGCCAAAAACATGCACGTTAGGCCAACTGGCATCAAGTGAGGGTTCTAAATTGTCCTTAGGTATGACTGTGAGAGTGAATGATTGTCTGTCTCTCTGTGTTGGCCCTGCGATGGACTGGTGATCTGTCCAGGGTGTACGCTGCCTCTAGCCCAAAGATGCTGGGATAGGCTCCAGCCCCCCCGCGACCCGAAAAGGATTAAGCGGAAGAAGATGGATGGATGGATAAAGAAATTTTGACAACACTAAAAGTATTTAAAGGCAGACAAAATAGTGCTACTAATAACATTCATAACAATAGGGCTGTGCATTAATTAAAAATGTTAAATAATTGCTAAACTTGTGTAAAAGAACCAATAAAAAGGAGTATACTTTAGCAACTTTTAATTGCATTTTCATTCATTGAACATACTTGTGGCTCATATTCAACAAAAATACTGCTACAGCAACATAAAACGGTAATCATTAATGTATATTCAGTTTTAAAAACTACAATTTGTGACAGATTTGTAATATTGTTTCTCAGTTCATTATAAGGGGGAGTCGATTTGTCTGCAAAACTACCATTGTTAATATTGTCACATTTCCTGTTTCATTTTGAAATGGTCAAAGAGGAAGTCAGCGCTTCTACTTAGGGCAACTTTCCTAATTAGCTCAACCCTTAAATGTATAGACAAATGGAACAATTCTTAGCTAATTTCCAGAACTCCTGACCTTAATGGTGAGGTAGAAGCTTTTATTCACTTTGCACTGGAGTGTGTTTTCATCAGCTCATGCTGACAGAAACCCTTTCAGGCCCTCATTCGCCTTCCTGATTTTAAAACTTGTGCCACAGACTTTTTAACAGCAGATATGGAAGTGTGCAAATGCTTTGGTGTATGATTTGCACATTTGATATTTTTAGTATATTTCATGGTGTCTTATTTTTTTTTTTTTTTTGTTACTTATTTGTACCCGTAGGTAGACTTGATTTGCAGTCTGGTGACAAGCCACCGGCTGCTGGTCACTGCGTGCGCGAGCGCCCTAAACCTACATGTTTTTGGTGTGCGGGAGGAAACCGGAGAAATCCCGGAGTAAACCCACGCAACACGGGGAGAACATGCAAACTCCACACAGCTCACTGTTGGTCGGGGGCTGGGATCGAACCCACGATCTCATGATCCCCGCGGTCCCCCGGCCGAGGGTAAAACTGTGCTGCCACAGTGCTAAACCACTGCGCCACCACGGTGGCGCAGTGGTTATTGTGCTTTTATGTGTTTTATCAATGTTGTATATTGTGTAATGAATTGTCTTGCATAACTCCCTCATTTTTGGGCGATGCGGTGAAACAGTGGTTAGCACTGTGGCAGCACAGCAACTCACCCTTGGCCATAGGATCCTGGGTTCGATCTCACCCCTTGACCAACAGTGATTTGTGTGGAGTTTGCATGTTCTCCCCATGTCTGCGTGGGAGTTCTCCGGTTTCCTCCCACAGGCCAAAAACATGCAAGTTAGGTTAACTGGAGACTCTAAAGTGGATCCTAGGTGTGAATGTGTGTGTGAATGGTTAAGGGATAGTGCCGTACCGTGGCTGCTTCATCCATCCAGGTGGATGCCCTGAATTTCCCCTCTGGGGATCAATAAAGTACACAAAATTAAAAATTAAATTAAAATTAAACTTTTACATTTATACTGCCATCTTGGTCAGGCCATGCTCATAAGAGACCATAATGATCTTAAGCATTTGCCAGATAAAATAAAGGGTAAATAAAATACGATAAACCCTCACTGTTTTCATACTTGAGTGAGCAGCCCTAATTAATGATGCCATGTCAGAGATGTGTGTGTGTGCGCACGCGTGTGCAGGATGAGGTCATCTTGAGTACTGGAGGATCACTTTAGTGTGGTGTAAATTTAAATGCTGAAAAAAACAAGACCTACTCTTCTTTTAAGTTGAGCCAGCTGCTGAAACAACCTAGTCCCCACTGCAGACACTGACAGTGTCAATTTTTAAAAACGCATCAACTGGCCCACATTTATCAAAAGTGTTAATGTGTTATTTATCCCTGCCCTAAATAATAATAAATGCAACGCCACCATGTATGAACCACGGCAAACATTTGTTCTTCGCAGTCCTTCTTTTTTCTCTCCTCAAATCCACTTCCAATCAAAAAAAAAAAAAAAAAAAGGCTACTACAAAATTGAAGCCTTTCCGTTTGAGGATCTCTTTGACATCTGTTAAACCTTTTTTGACGTTTTGTATGTTAACCTCTGCAACGTGGGGTTTTGATCCCAACAGGAACTGGGTGGCTCGGAGAGACTCTGGCTCTGTAATTACAGGCCTCCTGAAGTAAATTATAGCTATTTGTGTCTCGTTCCTCCCATCTGGACCACCCAGGCAGCCCGTCCTCTCCCTTCTTGCTCCCACTCTCTCTTTCTCGCCTTCGCTCCCCAGCCCCTGGTCCGGCCCCAACCACCCGACACCGAGCTGCACAACTTCTCCGCTCTGCAGAGTTCACCACTCGCTCCACAAGGAACCTCTCCTTTACTACCTTTCTTGTCTGTCTTCTCAACCTTCTTTCTCTTGTTCTGAGGCTGTTTTTCTCCTTCTCACTCGTTTTAGTTCCCCCCGACTCTCTCCCTCCACCCTGTCTTCGCTCCTCAGGGCCTTAAAGAGACAGTTCCCGGAAACTTCCCCCTCCTTGGGAAGAAAGCGCTTTTAAGTGTGGAAAGTGAGGTTTTGACACCCCAGCGGCTGGTAATTTTATTACGCGGGTAATTTCTGTCCATGTTTGGCACCATAATCTCACATGTAAACAAGGACAATTTTTTTTTTTTTAGATGTTTTCGGTATTTCAAACCACCGCCTTAAATTTTTAGCAAAAAATTTGACTCTTTTGGGTGTAGTATGTGAATTTATTTACTAGCTTTGCCACTAAAAATATTTTCTCAATGCATACATGCATGGCTACATGGCTATGAGTGTATAAACGTAATGTTTGCTCATTGGTGTGAAAACTGGACCCTGTCTTCAACCTCAGTCATTTCCTCCCCACCTGACCCTCATCCGTCCCCAAAAGCCAAACAGCAAGAATCTCCTTAGTCAATGAAAAATGTGTGGCTTCTCACATCTGGCTTCCAGAACGAGGCAAGACCTCCTTAGAACTGCTGTTTATTCTATTCTATTCTATTCTATTCTATTTGGGGTTACAGGCCTAGTCCCGGGTCCAGGCCATTCTGGGTTATACCAAGCCACCTTCAAAGTTTAGCGTGGTAGATTAGTTGGATTAGGGGGCCCCTGAAAGGCCCCACACTGCTCCGGAGGAAGATCCATGACGAAGAGGGCTGAAGGTGACATGTATGCTTTTACTTGCCATGTAGTGATTTGACGTTTTTTCCTGATTTACACAGCATGACAACAGAAGACGAAATGTATAGATGATTTTAGCTTTGGTGAAATCTAGATATAGGAAGAAGGGGGTGGGGAGTGGCAGCAATATGAAAAACAGAACATTATCCACCGTCCACCAGCTACAAATCTTTCCATCACCATTATCTGCACAATGTAGGTGGTTTGCTTTTTGTGATGTTCGGCAAAGGAGCCAAATGGGAAATTCATTCCCTTGGCTTTCTACCCAGTACCACTAAGCGCCTTTTGTCACACGTGAGCCCACCAGAATCGGGTCTGTGCCCCCACACTGGGTCCTGAGCCCACCCCTGCCCTATGGCATTCCCCAGCCAGGGCACTACCTAAAGCAGGCTGCCTCCAACAGATGGGCCGTTCCTCTATACAATCTTTCAGTACAGCTCCAGACTGAATGCAGACCCTTTTGTCATTCAACCCTTCAATTTCTTTCAGATGTTTCCCAACAAACAGCAGAATAAAATAAAAAGGGACAACCCCCCACCACCACCCCCACCCCCAACAACAAAAGCAAATGGACCAAAACTTTCCCAGCCGGTAAAACAATGCCAGAGTCGGCTGTGGGAGGGTGAGGCAAGGGGTAAGAAAGAGAAGCTGGCACACTGCTGTATTACCTATAGAAATACAGTCAGTGTATCTTTTCATCAACAGTCTTTACTGTTGATGTTGACTGCTGAAAAGTTATTTTCGTAGGTTGATAACACTGAAGCAATGCAAGAAATCTAACTTATCAGTGTCAGTCTGTTGAGGTTCTGCAGCATCATGGAGGGGGGGGGGGGATAAAATCACACCTTAAAACTACAAAAAACAACACGAAAAAATCAGTTTCACTTACATTCTATTCAGATGTGCCAGCGGTGTTAGCCACCGCACATAAATTTCCAGGAGGGCTGGCATTTAGGCACTTTCTATTTCCATATGTATAGGCTTGCCTCTGCTAATTATGCTAATCATGGGCAGTGTTGGCCACTGTGAAAAATAGTCACATTAGACACTCCACTGACCGCTAATGCTGCTTAATGTGTGGTTGAAACATACATTCATCCCTGCCTGAAAAGCAAAATTTTTCCACGTTGCTGGTCTCATTCAGATGAGAAATGAATTTACTGAGCCCCCAGAACCATTTTCTCCTTTTCCCCCCTCTCCTAAGTACCAAGAAAATGTTTAGTCTCTCTCTCTCTCTCTCTCTCTCTGTTTTTTATACTTTCATAGTATAAAGGCACAAGAAAATAGTGCAAACTTCGAGGTGACTGGTGTCGCTTTAGTTCACCCCCCCCCCCCCCGACCAGAAAGATTGCTCTTCAGCAAGGACAGAAAGTGAGTGTGACAATATGCTGATTGAGTTTTTATTTTCCCATTTTCAGTTGCATTGCACTCTTTAGCAACCCCGCATTCAACGTTGCAACAAGTCGCTCTGTTCAGCCAGGGGCGGGGCCTCCCCTGCCCCCACTTGTCCCCCCCCCCCCAGCAGCCACCCCTGGTCCCTGCCACTGGACAGTCTAACATAATTTTATAACTTGTTTTTCTATGTTGTATTTTGATGTTTAAGAATAATTAATGTGTGCTGTATATTACTAACAAATAACAAAATACAGCAGAGTACGACAGCTCACTGTCAAGGTGCGCTCAGACCAAACGCGCATGGGCGCGCGCTGTGATTACGTTTTAAACTGATTGTGATGTGCCACCCCAAGATTTTCAGTGGCCCCCATGCCCCCCTCCCCCCCGTGAAAAATTTTGTCATTGTGCAAAAAGCTAAGATGCCATTTTAACAGTACGAAATGATTTCTATCACAGGAAAATTTGTTTTGGACCCATAAAACTGATACTTTCCGAAGGTCAGCAGAGCACAACGTTTGGGTTTCCTGTTTAGTGGCGGTTTACAGCCATGTGTCTGTCATATGCAGACGTATCTTTTGCTGCTCAGTGCGTGTTTATTTGTTGGGGGGTGGTCTCGGCCTGTTTGCTGAACAGTGTGTGTGTATGTTTGGGGGGGGGGGGCGGGTGCTCAGAAAGGGAATGGAATGAGGCAGACTTGGACTGAAGGATAGAAGGAGGGAAGGGGGCGAAATAAACATTTAGAAGTGACCCAGGTTGACTCTGTCTTGTTTGTTCTCTCTACCAGTGAGGTCCTGGGCCCTGAACGCTGGGAGTTTATTTATCTAGCTGGGGCACTACGGCGCACTATTCACCTCCAATAATGCCTCATAGAGCTCCCTTTTTTCTGTCTGAACTGGGCCGCTGTGTGCACTCCAATGAATTATAGCATTTACCTGCTGTGCCACTCTGAAGTTTGTTTGGAGAAACTGCTCCAAACGACCAAATGCCCACGTGTGCTTTCGCTCATGTTCGCAAAGTCAAGAGTGTTTTCTCTCACCCGGGCCCGGTTATCCCCACCCCCCCTCTTGATTTTCATATTTCTCACTCTCTAACTTGTTGGACATCACTAAAACTGCCTGTAACGGCTTCTGTCCTCTCTCCACCCGGCTCTTCTTGTGGGACATGTGGTGGGCCTGCTCTCCACATAGCACAGGCCCCGTCTCCCCGCACTCATATTTGGACAGCTTGAATCTGTGTATGTGTCTGTCATGCGTCACCCAAACTCTGCCAAGAAAGATGAGTTTGGCTAACGTCAGAATAAACACCGCCACTTTTTACATGGAGGCGTTTTTCTGCTACGTCTCTTTCCCGTGCAAACTTCTGCAAGAGGGGGCTTCGTAAGAAGACTTAAAATTTAGCCAACATTCAAAATGAACACGGGCACAAAGATTAGCACTTTTAGCCCAAGAGTGTAAGGAAAAGAATGATAAAGCTTGAGCTAGCCATAACCCCCCCCCCCCCATTGTGTCCTCTGATCCCTGTCTTCCTCCTGCACCTCTTTTTTTTTTAAAGATCCTTTTCTTTTCTGCTGGTAGACAATGCATCCTTAGGTCACTGCACAGTCACACACGCACTAAATGAGCACATCCAGAACGATGAGAAAATGAGGAGAAACTGGGAGATTAGACTTTTATTGCTTATAACCTAAGAAAAACATCTGCTGAGCGTCCATTTATCTCGTGACATCCCCCCAGGCTTCACTAACACTACATTAATGAAACGGGGCCTGAGTGAGTGTCTGTAATTTGACGGGTGACGTCTGTCTTGGATTCTTTGAGGGAACGAGCCAGGAGACTTCCTTAATCCGCTCGTCAGACTAAACACCCTGATGCTGCTGCTCTCATTCTCACCTAGGCAGGTGTGGTGGCTGTAAGGTGTGATCAAACCCGGGACCTATAAAGCCCAAAATCAAACAACAGGATGTGAACAAGAGTTGCCGTGTTAACGAAGCATTTTCTTAGGAACGCGCAAAAACAACAACAACAAAAACCCTCCAACTTTTCCAGTCTTCCGTTCCGTCTGCTCACTTCTAAACACAGGCTGCGCTGCCATGCGCTGCTTCGTGGTGTTTAGGTCCTGATGGAGGGAGGAAGCAATTAAAAAAAAAAAAAAAAAAGGCAGCCCTGGTGGCCTGACTTCACAGAGCAGGCAGACAGAAACGTAGAAATATAAACAAAGTGCAGGCAGGCAGACAGAAACGTAGGAACATAAACAAAGCGCAGGCAGGCAGACGGCAACACGGTCGGGAGCCGCGGGGCAAAAGCAGACAAACGGTGAAGCAGGCCATGCACGACAAGAAGGTGATAAAGATGGCAAGGGTGTGCATGTGTGTGTGAAAACTGGGGGGCACCTGGGAAGCATATGCCGTCTTCTAACACGAGCGTTAACACACACACGGTGTTGAGTCACGGCCAGTTTATGCTGAATAAAATCAGGGAAGGAGTGGAGGAAATCGCTTACATGTTTTCATCACGTTTCTCTGCTGGTAATAAATCCCCGGTGAAAAACACGACCTCTGCTGTCTTATTAGCCCGCGTTACTCTTCCTCCTTCATTTGGCCCGGGCTTATGCGCGGCGGTGCACGCGTGTGGCCTGCGTGCTCGTGTGTATGAACGAGAGAGGGAGAGCTAACCTCTCCTTGTTACCAAACCACTTTACTCTCCATTGAGGCCCTAGCAGCTTTGTCAATGGGCTTTTGGTGGAAACAAGGCAGGCAGAAACTTTAGAAACATGGCCACGGCCTCTTAAAGGCACAGCATTCCTTTTCAGCGCACCCCCCCCACCCGGTTCAGCTCCCTGAATCGTGCAGGAAAACAACTGGCACACAAACATCTAAACATCTCCTTTAATGGAATGATCGGCCAATTAGCTCGAGAGGTAATCCCGAAGCTTTACACTGACCAGAATGAAACCAAAGAGAAAAGGACACAGTAGAAATTCAAATGCATTGGTCGCCATTGTTAAAAGATTCCGGCTGTTGCTTTCAACCCAACACTTCCAGTGACTTCATTCACAGTGACTGTTTTTTCCTTTTCTTTTTTATTTAACCAGATAGAGGCACTTATTTGAATTCCTGTGCAAGTGGAGCGCACAGCCTTCCCTACCCGTCTACTAACACCAGCAGTGTGTGACTTCTCCGACACCTCTGCGCGCACACAGGTCCTGTGGGAGCCGCCTGTTCCTGTCCTCCAGTGACATGGTGGGCTTTAAAAAAAAAAAAACCTATAGGGTCTGTTTATATTCACCAACTGCTGTGGCGCTTTTAGAGCGTGCAAAACAGGTGGGTAAACTTCAGCTGCATTCACTTATATTTTTTCTTCTTGTGAGGAGGAGAGAAGGGTGGGTGGGGGGAGTGGAGGTAGGGAGGTGGTGCCTGCTTGCCTGCCCTGCCTGCTTGCCTCTTGTTGAATGGACTCCAAGAATAGTTAGGGACCACACAGGGAGCCGGGGGGGGAAGGGGGGGGGCGTCCGAGCCCCTCAAAGATGGCTAACCATTCACACAGTCCATCTGCTGTGGGGATCAGGCCCGGCACTGAAAGCCTGGGGGTTTAAAAGGAATTTGGCCAGTGTGAAAAACCAAATAAAGCTGCCTCTGCTTCTGCTGAAAATGTACAGATGACATAAATATATATATAAAAAAAAAAAATTGTATAGACGGAAGGGATAGAGTAGATCTACACTGTCAAATGTATGGAAGATGTAGGAAATTACAGTCACGGTGGTGGGTGTGTGATGTTTCGGGATGAAGGAGAGAACATGTCAAAGCGGTGCTGGTGTCAGAGATGTGTGACTGTTGTGTACAAGACGCCCAGGCATGAAGAACAAAAGCAGCGCAGGTACAGCATGTTCCCAACCACAGTCCACAGTGAACTTAACTGCTAGAAACAAGAAATCTAATACATGCTAGTTCTAGCTTGGTAATCCCAATTTTTCAGTCAAACCAACAGTTTGTTGCTCCTCTCATCAAGATTGAAGTCAGACAAGGCTGTGCTGTCAGACACTGAACACCTAGAGCCGTCCCATGGCACTGATATGATACTAACACGACCACCCTGAACTGCACATCTTCCACTGTTGTCCTTCAAACTTCAGGCCAAAGAAAATGTTACTTAACAGTACAAAAGGGAAAAACTTAATGCAAGCTAGTCCACCTGTAGTTTGTCTTTCCTTCCACTATCTGTCACAAACAGATACAAAAAAAGTCCACAAACCTACTATGACCATAAGAGCACTGATCAATAACGTCACCAAATGCTTATAGTTCAAACACAATCTGGCACAAGCATGTTGCGGGCAATATTTGGTAAACTCACCTTCTACCCATAGCTGTTCGATGTTGGTTTCAATGGCTGCGACCCGGAGTCCCACCGACAGAGCCCCGAACACCAAGAGTCCAATGAAGAGCACCTTCCCGCAGTGTCTCTGGATGTGGCAGCCCAGAGAGAACAGGAAGGCCTGGAACCTTGCCCGGATCCACAGAGGAGCCTTCTGACCTACAGCCTTCCCCTGGATTCAAGGCAGGAGGTTGGGTGAGAAAAGAAGAATGATATTATTGATATGTTACGCATACACCACTGCACAAATAGTCACAAAGGTCGGTTGCTTTTCTAACCTCAGAATACATTACTGAGATGTGGCTGTACTCAGAAAACACTTGTGGTAGTCAGAGTGACACTTGATATAAAATTTAGGCATGCTAATGAGCCAGTAGCCACAGATTTGATGGGCATCTTATGCTCCTGCTTATCTATTGCTTGATCTCAGTCCAGGAAGGGAGCTCCAGTGACATCTGACATCTAAATCTTAAATGGCACGGTTGTGGAAATGTTTATCAGGATCCAGAGGAAAGGATTCACGTTGGTTTAACCTAATCACATATTATAGAAAGACAGTTATTGTCATACAGGGAATCACTGTTATACTAAAAGGTAAAGATAGGTTTGTTCTGTTATTTAGAACAATATTAGTATTGTACTGAAAGCATGCCACTGTCATTACACACTTTGTACAGACGTGTATATTCATTACATGCAAAATGTACCTCTGTCAGTGTAGAAACAAGGGGATAACCAAAGTGAACATTAGTTACAACTTAGGGAAATCTTTAGGAAGGCACAACTACAAAGATTCTACGCTTTTCCTTCAAGATTAAACCAAAATGTCCAAATCTAACTCCGTGTGAACCGCTCGTTGCCACTGCCACAAATGTCACAGCCGCAGAAGACGTGCCTCCGGTGCCGTGGTTCCTCTCGGCAGTGCTGAAACACGTCCAAGCATCCGGGCGGTCCAAAGATGCTTTGTCAGATCAAACTCAATCAGTGAATTCCTTCACAGGACCCACCGCATTTCCAAACAGACCCCGGGCCAGTGCGCTCTCCGCTGGCTGCACGGAGACAAAAAAACACGCACAAGCACTGCTGGGACTGCCGGCTATGAGAACAAGACCCCACTATAAACTCACTGCGGTTTTGAAACAGCGGAAAGAAATGGGAAGAAAGGATTTCTCGATTCATGTGATAACTGGTCGCTATCATTTGATCCCAAACTGTTAATTAAGAAATGCCAAGTAAACTCACATTTTTTTAGCCTGTTAAGCGCGTGGTGTGTGTTAAGTCTCATCCAATATACTTTTGAGAGGTAAAGCATATCAAAGAGATAAACTTCACTAATCCTGACATTGCTGCTGAGCTCCGGTGGTCCCCGGACCCTCACTCCAGTCTCGTCAACATTCCCAGATTGTAGGAATCAAGACTGAAAAAAAACCAAAAAACTTTTCATTGACTTTATTCTCAGTAAATCTCTAGACTGTATCACCTTTGAGATCTGTTTAAGTGCGAAAGCAGCGTGGCAGTAGCTGGGTCTCCGCAGTAGGTCTGGGTTGGCAGGCGGCTGGGAGCGCGCATAACTCGGTGGTAAATCTCCAAAGACACCGGCCCCGGGGACCCCGCGATCCGAGGCCATAGTCCAGAGGGGGCGAATGGACGCGGAGCGAAGCGGCGCTGAATCGGTGCGAGTTCAGAAAAGGCGACTGTAATCCAACATAAGCGTGGAGCGCATCCAGCAGCGCCGGCGACAAATTGATTGAATGTTTTCTACTCTTCCTCGGAGCCAAACAAGTCTCGAAACTCCATCCCAACATTATGCGCCCAAATCCTTGTAGATCCTCCAGTCTTCATTCGCCCGGATAGAGTATGAACCGACGTCTCAGAGGGTAGTAGTAGTAGAAGTTGTAGTAGTAGTAGTAGTAGCAGCCTGTGTTTGACCCGTCCGTGTCAAGTCTAACTCCGATCCCGCAGCGGTAACATTTGGAGAAGTTCGCTCCTCGGCAAATCCTGAAAAGGGAGGTTTGATGGAAAAGTGCTCCGGCTCCCATTGGCCAAGGAAGAGGCAAATTACTTTGCAAACATCGCCTATTATTAGCTGCTAAGCAACAGCTCACCAAAGTGGAGAGAGAGGAGGACCACCCAGGCTGCCGCTGCCTGGGCTGGAGGGAGGAGGAGGTAGACGAGGAGGAGGAGGAGGTGCAGGAGGAGGCGGGGGGGGGGGGGGGGGAGAGGAACTCTTTCAATAAACTGCGCCGCCGTGCACGCACGAACACACACGTGCACTAGCTGGCTTCCCAGCGCGGGCCTGACCCTCCGGTTTGCACAAGCGCACATGGCATCAGGCAGCGACGCGCGCACAAACGCTCGCGCGCGCACAGTTTTCGCTCCTCCAGTTTCATCAGCGTGGCCCGATCAGCTGGAAAAGGACCACACTGTTTCTTTTCATTCTCTTAAATACTCCCCCCCCCCCACCACCAGCTTTCATATCACTTTGTAGCACGGGGTCAGCACCGTTAACACTGCGAGCAATATTTGGTCAAAAACTAAATCCACACGCATTTGCATATTTTTCTTGCAAATTTGTAGGAATTCTTTTTTCAAAAAATATATTTTTTACAGTTATTTTGCATCGTTTTGATCGTATTGTTTGTGCAAAAATTTTCTCTTAAATTTGCGATTTTATTTCTATAGATTTGCAGTTATATTCTTATGAATAAATTAGCTTTTATCCAGTATATTTGTGGCTGTTCTTGTACTTTAAAAAAAAAATATTTGCAACTTTTTCCTGCAAATGTTAGCCTCACGAGTTTGCACTTCTTGGAAAATCTATGATTTTATTGTTACAAATTTGCATCATTTTTTGCCTGTAAATGTTTTCTTTTTCCTAAAATTTGCAACTATGTGTTGCAAATATTCAGTTGTTTCTTATGAATGTGGAACTTTTTTTTTCTTGTAAAACTACTCCATCCATCCATCCATCCATTTTCTTCTGCTTAATCCTTTTCAGGTCGCGGGGGGGGGGGGGGGTCTATCCCAGCATCTTTGGGCGAGAGACAGGGTACACCCTGGACAGATCGCCAGTCCATCGCAGGGCTACTCCTTTTCAATGATTTTTTAAATCTTTTTCTGAATTTTTTTTTTCTTTTTTTGTAATTTAAAATATTTTTATTTCAAATGTCCAACTTTAGATTTCATAGATTTGTCTTAATTTTGTAATTTCTTTTCCAAATGTGCAACCTTTTTCCTCAAAAATTACATTTTTCATAAATTAAAGATTTTTTCTTGTAAGTTTCTAACTTTAGAATACAGGGTATGTGTATGATGTCACCGAACAGAACTCATATCAGTTAAAAAACACTGAGTGGCTAAAATGAGTGGCAGCATTAGGGTGTATGCAGTAAAACACAAAAAATGAGATGAGATGAGATGAGATTCAACTTTATTGTCATTACACATGTATGAATACAAGGTAACGAAACGTGACTTGGCATTTGGGCACGCTCTGCAGAGCGCATCCAAGGCCGGGGCAGCCGCTAGGCGCCAGTCATAAAGAAGAAAAGAAAAAAGAAAAGAAATGATATGACACAATAGGCGAGAGAAAAAAACATGTTTTATCAAATTGACGCTTAATGGGTAAGCGAAATTTTGATTGCAGGCAAAAAAAAACCTCAATGCATATTTAGCAGTAGTGGACAATCACACAGCAGAGGGAGGGAGAGCAGTGTGTGTATATTTGCATGTCATTGTGTAGTGTAAATGTAACAGTTGTTAGTGAGCAGCAGAGGGCGCCTCCTGGCAGTGGATAGATGTTATAATCATGTGACTTATAAACAAGTCCAGAGTTCAGAGTCTATCTCTCTTTCTCTCTTGCTGGTAGAAGGCACATGGGCATTGTCCTTGAGAGTCCAATCCGCTGACGACAACAACTGATTGTTGATTGTATGGGTAGACATAAGAGCCGGTTCTTCCGCTAATCTCAGTCAGGAGGAATGTAAACACGGGGCAAACCGAATCAGAATCAGAATCAGAATCAGAATCAGGTTTATTGCCATTGTTCATGTAGTACACAAACTAGGAATTTGTCTCGGTACAATGCTGCAACATTAAACATGATAAGATAAGAGAAATAAACTATACATGTAATAAAGTGTAGGATAAGATTAAGTGATACTGGTCAACAGTTAAAATATATATTAGCCAGCAGCAGATACTGTGGAGAACTATATAGTGCAGTCGGTAATGCAGGAAGAAAACAGTGATGATTGACATGAGTCTGGTTGAGCTGCTGTACATGGTGCACGAGAGTCACTTAGTGTTCAGCAGTCTAATGGCAGAGGGGAAGAAGCTGTTCATGTGACGGGAGGTTTTAGTCTGGATGGACCGAAGTCTTCTACCAGAGGGGAGGGGGGCAAACAGTACGTCAAGTACGTCAAAACAAGGTCAAATCAAATCAAATCAGCACAGTGCACTCAGAGAGTAGAATTTTGTCCTCACCCGTGTAATCCTGTGCTTCCATTATATATGCAGGCTTAAACTGTTTTTCCATAGAGAGCACAGGGCTTTCAGATGTATTCCTTCACTGAATCACTGTCATTCAGTTCACTGTTTGCCGCTACTCGTGCCCTCCCCAACTGGTCGAATTTGATGAAGGAGCTGGCTGGGTCCGCTTGATCCGCTCTCTCACCTTCCTTCAATTTCTGATGCATCAGGGAACTCCACAGCCAAAAATAGAAGTCCTGAGATCATAGCCAATAATATTGCCATAGACGCATGGATTCCAATGTCCATGAGTCTCTCGTAGGTTCCAATTCTTGGGCTCCCCCTTGGCCCAATTCTTGTTGAAAATAGTGACAATAGCACATTTAAGCCGCTTCCAAATCCATAATTTCCGTTTAGATTAAGATTCAGCAGAAGAAGAGCGACTAAACACAGACAAAAATGCAACATTGCAAAAGCTGGGAATAGATCAGGAAGGCAGGGGAGGAGGGAAGAAAAATGCGACTGCTCTCTCTCAAGGCAAGAAGGAAAAAATACACACAATATTCAGTCACAGCAGTACACAGAGTACCTGCTTGTATTGTAGAGAGCTAATCTTATCATTCTATTTTGATTAATTAGCAAAAAGTTAAATAAATAAATAATTAAAGGCCTTTACCCACACATCACAACAGTCAAGTGAATGGTGTGGTATTAACATCTAAAGTGAAAAAGTACTCTGTGCACTGCTGTGACTAAATATTTTGTGTCATTTTTATGTTTTGCTGCATACAAAATAAAGCTGCCACATGTGATTGCTACTCAGTGCTGTGTTGCTATGGTAACTGCCTTATAACTGCTAAGAATTCTGTTCCCGTGCATCCCCTCTATTTGTCAGTTTTTCCATTAATATTTTTTTTTTGTTCTATAGCTTGCTTTGCAATTTTTTTCACATAAAACTCCCCCCCCTCCAAAATTTTTTTATTGTCCATCAATCTATCCATCCATCCATCCATCCATTTTCTACCACTTATCCGGGGGTCCAGGTTGTGCGGGCAGCAGTCCAAGGAGAGTAGCGCCACTGGCCACGGAGGGGATTTTTCTTTATTTTCTTTAATTATTTGGAAATAGACAAAAGAGCCACAGACTAAAATGAAGTGTATCATAGTTCATTAGTATTTCCAACAGTTTTCATTAAAGATGCACTATGAAATTTTCTGTTCCTTGAGGAACACTTGATTGGTACATTCCTAAACCTTAGACAGACACAAATTGCAGTATGCCCAACAAACATTTCTGGACCAATAAGTCAAATTTTTGCTGCCGTGGTAGGGTAAACATCTTGGCACCCAAGATCATGTTGTGGCATTCCTAAAGTCAGAATCCCCCACTCCTGTTTTAGACCATCTAATGTGGTCTAAATGTTTTATAGACAGATGAAAAACAAATGTACCTATGGTGTTTTATTTATTTATTTGTTTATTTCTGGCTATTCCTGTGATTAATCGCAAAATTACATAGTGCTGCTGTAGGCGATGCAGGTGGCATTCACCTGGTCAAAGGTTACTGTACCATCAAAATTATGTAGGAAACATTATTTTAAGGTCTTACATAGTGTTGCTTTAAAACATAAATTAAATTTGGCATGCTCTTAAACAAAACATATGAGATTTGTTTACACTGGAGTGATTTTCAACAAATACACACACCTGATTAGTTTGAATTTTAGTTCCCTTTGCTTTATTCAGGAGATTCAGTAATTGCAACTTTGTAGCCACAGGGGGTGCACAAGCCAGTGTACTCCAAGCCCAGGTAAATGGGAATGGTTGTGTCAGGAAGGGCATCCGGCGTAAAACCTCTGGCAAATCAAACATGCACGGTGCACGGCTGCACGGTGGCGCAGTGGTTTAGCACTGTGGCAGCGCAGTTTTACCCTCGGCCGGGGGACCGCGGGGATCATGAGATCGTGGGTTCGATCCCAGCCCCCGACCAACAGTGAGCTGTGTGGAGTTTGCATGTTCTCCCCGTGTTGCGCGGGTTTACTCCGGGATTTCTCCGGTTTCCTCCCGCACACCAAAAACATGTAGGTTTAGGGCGCTCGCGCACGCAGCGACCAGCAGCCAGTGGCTTGTCACCAGACTGCAAACCAAGTCTACCTACGGGTACAAAAAAAGTAACAAAAAAAAAAAAAAAAAATGCAGTTCACGACGAATGAGGCTTTCATTATGATCTGGACATTCTGTCCATGATTTCTATTTTTTTTAAACTACCAGCACAATTTTGTTATCATTAGTAGTTTGTGTATCCTTAGTTTCTTATTGCAGTTATTGTTTTCTAGTCTCTCCCATCATCCTACCATTCCTCCAGTCACTCACATGTGTTTTCATCTGACCCTAATTAGTTACCCAGCTGTCCTGTGTTAGTTAATTTCTGTGTCTCTATATGTACCCGCTGTTTTCATTTATCCCTGCATCATTGGAGAACATTCCCTCTGGTTCATCATCATCATCATATGTTCATTGTGAGTCCTTGACTTTTTCTGTTTGACAGCCACCGAGCTGCATTTATTTTTTCCTTTTAATAAACTATGTTACACTGGAGTTCTGTCCATGCTGTGAGTCCAATTTCTCCCTCATCTGCCAGAGGTTGTATCTGACAGAAAGATGCCACCAAATGAGGACTTAGCAGTTTCTGTGATGCACATCCCAGCTCTAATGCTGGCTCCTCATCGCTCCTCAGCTCCAGTACCTGCTCCACGGTGCCTCACGGCTCCAGTACCTGCTCCACGGCACCTCCCGGCTCCAGCACCTGCCCCTCGGCACTTCCCAGCTCCAGTACCAGCTCCATTGGCCATCTCTCCTGCAGCACTTACTGAGGTCGTCACCCCGGCAGCAGGAGACCAGGAGTTAAGGCAAGTACCTTTTTGTTTATGTTCTGTTATTTTTGAAAAGACTTGCCTTGCTTCTGGTTAGGGGACCCAAGCACACTCCCCACCAGTCTCTCCTGCTTACGACTGTGGTGTCACTTCACTGACCTCTTGTTTCCCTCCATCATCCAAGGTGGCCATATCAAGGATGGAGTCGCATGCTCCATCATCCGTCATCGAAGCATGCCGCGCTATCATCACCATCATCAGAGCAGTCTGCTCCCCCGTCATCCAGGGGGTCAAGCTGTCCGCTTCACCCTTCATCCAAGAGGTCAGGAAGACCTCCACCCTTTGTCCAAGAGGTCAGGAGACCTCCACCAGTTGCCCAAGAAGTCAGGAGACCTCCACCCATTGCCCAAGGCATAGAGCAGTCCACTCCACCCTGGCCGTCTGAGTAGTCCGCTCCACCCAGGCCATCTGAGCAGTCTGCTCCACCCTGGCTGTTAGGGTGGAGCAGATGGCTCCATTCTGCAGCGCTCCTCAGCTGCCGTTGGCCCCTCACCAAAAACCCCTCAGGTACTATCTTCAAAGCAAAAAGCTTCCATGTTGTTATCTTCATCTTCGGAACAGGAATCTCCTGTGTTGTTATCTTCATCTTCAGAGTGGAAGGCTCCCATGTTGCTATCCTGAGAGCAAAGACCTCCCATATTGTTGTCTTCAGAGCAAAAGGCTCCTATGTTGTTATGTTTGGAGCTAAAAGCTCATATGCTGTCATTTTCAGAGCAAAAGGCTCCTATATTGTTATCTTTAGAGCAAAGAGCTCCTATGTTGTTGTGTTCAAAGCAAAAGGCGCCTACGTTATTTTCAGAACAAACAGCTCCTATGTGGTTATTTTCAGAGCAGACAGCACCTATGTGGTTATTTTCAGAGCAAATAGTATTGTCTCCAGGTCAAAAGGCTCCTTTGTGGTCGCCAAATCAAAGAGCCCCAATGTCATCTCCTGAGTTTATGACTCCCATGTTGTTGTTGTTTTGAGCAAGAAGTACTTCCGTTATCTCCTGAGTTTAACCCTTTGAGTGTGAGATTTCACGTGCCCCTAGTGACAGAGCACGGCACTGCGCCTGCCAGCTCACTCTCCCCGGCTGCACTGAGGATTTGTACTGATTTGTACTGATCTTCCAGTTTCAGAAGGTGACAGACATGCATTGGAGGACTCAATGGATGACATATAATACACCAAAGAAGAAGAACTCCTCATTTCCTTTTCCTGTTTTCATCCTTTTAGCCCAGAAAGCTAATATTGCTGCCATCAGTCATCGTGCACCGTCACTTAGACGGCTTTGTACACGGAAAATAGCCGTGGGATACAAGTAAAATTTATGTGGGATAATCATAAGACTTTGTAGATGTAGTAGAGAACGTAAATGACCAACAGAACACAAAATCACTCACACGTGATCTGCATTGTTGTTTATGCAAATCCGACGGCGAACGCTGGGACAGCGCGTGACGTCATCCATTCAGTAACCAGCAGGCTGCAGACAGAACACCCAGATGCTCTTCTCCTCATCTCAGGCGATTTCAACCACGTTTCACTGTCTCCCATTCTACCCACGTTCACCCAGTATGTCACATGCCACACTAGAGACAATAAAACACTGGATTTATTCTACGCAAACACTAAGGAGGCGTACACCTCATCACAACTCCCCCCACTCGGGAGATCGGATCACAACTTGGTTCATCTCCGGCCGGTGTACAAACCCCTAGTGCACAGACAACCTCCGGCCATGCACACTGTGGAGTTATGGTCTGAGGAGACAATGGACACTCTAAAGGACTGTTCTGAAGCCACCGCCTGGAAGCAGCTCTGCGATCCACATGGTGAGGACATCGATGGCCTCATTCACACCTTCACGGGCTACCTCAGCTTCTGTGTGGACAAATCAGTTCCCACCAAGACCATACGGCGTCACTCAAACAACAAACCCTGGATCAACCCTGAGATAAAAACACTTCTGAGAGAGAAGAAGAGGATCTTCAGGTCGGGGAACAGGGAGATGCTGAAGTCCGTACAGAGGGAGCTGAGGAGAAAGATAAGAGAAGGCAAGGACAGCTTCAGGAAGAAGATGGAGGACAAGCTGCAACACAGCGACATCAGCGGGGTCTGGAGAAACCTCAAAACCATCTCGGGGCTCCAGAATACCTCCCCCCAGGCCACGGGGGCAGGGAGTGGGCGAACAACCTGAATCTGTTTTTCAATAGATTTGACCAACCGCCCTCCCCCCTGTCTGCACAACAACCACTGCTGCCTCTAAGAAATCAAGTCCTGCTGCCCACTCCCCACTCCACCGACACCCCCCCCACTCCCAACACACAGCCCCCCATCCTGACCCTGACCAAGACCCAGGTGAGGACGGAGCTGAGGAAGATCAAGGCGAGGAAGGCGTCGGGACCGGACGGCATCAGTGCAAAGCTCCTCAAGTCCTGTGCAGACCAGCTGTGTGGGATTGTGACGTATATCTTCAACATGAGCCTGAAACTGGGGAGGGTACCACAGCTGTGGAAAACATCTTGTGTGGTACCTGTACCAAAAACTTCCCACCCCAAAGACCTGAACAGCTACAGACCGGTGGCCTTGACGTCCCACTTGATGAAGACCCTGGAGAGACTGCTCCTTGCTCATCTCCGCCCCCTGGTGGAACCAGCGATGGATCCACTCCAGTTCGCCTACCAGCATGGCATTGGGGTGGAGGATGCGGTGATCTTCCTCCTTCACCGTTCTCTGTCCCACCTGGAGAAGCCCGAGAATATGGTGAGGATCATGTTCTTTGACTTCTCCAGTGCTTTCAACACCATCCAACCGATGATCCTGAAGGACAAGCTGCTGCGCGCAGGGGTGGACCAGCACCTGTCATCATGGATCCTGGACTACCTCACGAACCGGCCTCAGTTTGTGAGAACCCGGGACTGTGTTTCCGACACGATCATCAGTAGCACGGGGGCCCCCCAGGGAACGGTGCTGGCTCCCTTCCTGTTCACTCTTTATACTGCGGACTTCTCACACAACACAACACACTGCCATCTACAGAAGTTCTCTGATGACTCTGCGATCGTTGGTCTCATCTCCAACGGAGATGAAGTTGAGTACAGAGGGCTTATCCAGGACTTCGTGGACTGGTGCCATCGGAACTGCCTCCAGATCAACGCGAGGAAAACTAAGGAGCTGGTGGTGGACTGCCGCAGGCATGGGCAGCCCCTCACAGCACCAGTAAATATACAGGGAACAGACATCGAGATGGTGACATCCTATAAGTACCTGGGTGTTCATCTGAACAATAAACTAGACTGGTCACACAATACTGACGCACTCTACAAGAAGGGACAGCGCAGGCTGTTCCTGCTGAGGAGACTTAGGTCTTTTGGTGTACAAGGGGCGCTGCTGAAGTCATTCTATGACACGGTGGTGGCATCAGCCATCACTTTTGGAGTGGTCTGCTGGGGCAGTGGCATTACTGCAGCAGATAGGAAGAGACTGAACAAACTGATTAAGAAAGCTAGCTCTGTCCTGGGGCAGCGCCTTGATCCGATGGAGGAGATAGGAGAGAGAAGGACGGTGGCTAAACTGTCATCTCTGCCGGAGTCCGAGTTCCACCCTATGCAGGACATACTGGATGCACTGAGGAGCTCATTTAGCAGCAGACTACATCATCCCAGGTGCACAACCGAGAGGTTTCGTAGGTCCTTCCTACCAACGGCTGTCAGACTGTACAACCTAAGCAGGGCTGCTCGCAGAGATAGCAAAAAGACGTAACAAACTAATAGTTTTTTGAATGCAAAAGATGCAATAGACTTACACAATGGTCCTCTCCGGCATACAACTAGGAACATACCAGTCGCTATGGAGGGTAAGAATATGTATGGGCACATAATCATACCATGTAGGATAACTAAGTAGTCGGTTATGCTGTTTCATCCCATCTAGCAACAATGCTCTGCACTGTGTGTGTTTATATATTTACATATTTATTCCATCTAGCTACAATGCTCAGCACTGGGTGTGTTTATATTTATATATCTATATATTTATTCCATCTAGCTACAATGCTCCGCACTGTGTTTTTATATATCTACATATTATTCCATCTAGCTACATTGCTCCGCACTGTGTGTGTTTATATACTTGCATATTTATTCCACCTAGCTGCAATGCTCCGTACTGTGGGTGTTTATATATTTACATATTTATTCCATCTAGCTACAATGCTCTGCACTGTGTGTTCATATATTCATATATTTATTCCATCCAGCTACAATGCTCTGCACTGTGTGTCTGTGTGTGTGTGTGTATATACAGTATATATCTTATAGTAATATGTACATATGTATATTAGCTGCTCTTGCTTGCTTGTTTTTTTTTTCTTGCCTTCTGATTGTTGCTCTGAGTGTTGCTATCCCTGTGCTGTTGCAATCCTGGAATTTCCCCATTGTGGGACTAATAAAGGCTTATCTTATCTTATCTTATCTTAAAATAACGACCACGATGGACAAAAACGCAGCGACCACGGCAGCGAGCGAGTCCCCTTAGCCGCCGGTAAGTGACGAATTTGTTTGGTTTTTTTACATTATACTGAATTTCTGGTTCAAATACTTTGAAGATAAGATAAGATAGCAACATACCCCTGTAGAGACAACGGTGTCAAAATTCTTCATCGTCAAAATCCATTCTTTGTGTAAATATGTCCAAAGTCCAGTTTTGACTGAGTTATGGAATTTATATAGCTGCCGCGACATTATGCAAATTAGATGAGTAAATTTATTCCTATCTGAAACTTTGGATTGTATTTTACAGCTTTCTTAATTGACAGTAAGCCATTATCTCTTACCACTTTCAAGTTATAGCCTTGAAAATCTGAACTATTTTATTGACAAAAAATATTTACCACTCATGACCACTAGGGGTTATGTCGCAATTTGGCAACAGTCACACTCAAAGCCTTAAGACTTTTATGTTATCTCTAGCGCAAGGAAATCTCATGTTGTCATTTTCTCCTGAGATCCAAGTTCTTGTATTGTCATTACCTTCTGAGTTTAAAGTGCCCATTTGGTTACCTCTTAACTTTACAGTTCGATTATATTACGAGAGCCGGGCAGATAAGTGATAACAAGATTAAATCTGAGAAAAAATAGGGCCCAGCGAGCCTGCCTGGAATTTAACTCTTTGAGTGTGTCTGTCGCCGAATTGTGACATAACCCCTAGTGGTCAAGAGTGGTAAATATTTTTTGTCAATAAAATAGTTCAGATTTCCAAGGCTATAACTTGAAAGTGGTAAAAGACAATGGCTTACTGTCAATTAGAAAGATGTAAAATATGATCCAAAGTTTCAGATAGAATAAATTTACGCATCTAATTTGCATAATGTCGCGGCACCTCTTTAAATCCCATAACTCAGTCAAAACTGGACTTTGGACGTATTTACACAAAGAACGGTTCAGTCTTTTGACACAGTTTTTTGTACAGAGGTACCTCGTCATCTTATCTTCAAAGTATATGAACAAGAAATCAGTACAATATTAAATAAAAACACAGAAATTCCTCACTTACCAGCGGCTAAGGGGACTCACTCGCTGCTGTGGTCGCTGCATTTTCACCAATCGTGGTTGTTATTTTGCGCTCTGTCAGTCATTTATGCTCTCTACCACAACTACAAAGTCTTATGATTATCCCACATAAATTTCACTTGTATCCCGTGGCTATTTTCCGCATACAAAGCCGACTAAGTGATGGTGAACGATGACGGACGGCAGCCACATTAGCTTTCTGGGCTAAAATGCTAAAAACAAGAAAAGGAAATGAGGAGTTCTTCTTCTTTGGTGTATTATGTGTTATCCATTGAGTCCTCCAACGGATGTCTGCCACCTTCTGAAACTGGCAGATCAGTACAAATCAGTACAAATCCCCAATGGAGCCGATCATGTCAGAGTAAGATGACAGGCGCAACGCCGCACTCTGCCACTAGGGGCACGCAAAATCTCACACTCAATAGGTTAAACTGCGGGCCGACCTAAGGTACTCTAAGTTTTTATGGTCGGTCCACACGATGATGGGATGAGCAGCTCCCTGCAGCCAGTGCCTCCACTCCTTGAGAGCCAACTTAATGGCTAACAGCTCTCGGTCTCCTACTTCGTAATTCCTCTCGGCTGGAGTTAACCGCCGAGAGAAATACGCGCATGGGTGGAGCTTCTGATCGGAGGCTGAACGCTGTGAAAGGGCAGTGCCCACCCCCGAGTCAGAAGCGTCCACCTCAACTTTGAACTAAAGCCGAGGGTCAACCTGGGCCAAGATGGGTGTGTTAGAAAAAAGGACTTCCAATTCAGAGAAAGCCAACTCAGCTGCCTCGGACCACTTAAAGGGCACTTTGGACGAGGTCAGATGAGTGAGAGCCTGTGCCACCCTGCTGTAATTTCTGATGAACCTCAATAAAAAATCAGCGAAGCCGGCGTCTGCCCCTCTTAGTACTCTGACATCAGTCGCAGACCCTCTCCACTTCTGGTTGATGGCTATGTTGTCTATTTGGTTCCTGGTTCTCCCATCCGGTAACATCCACGTCAGTTTGTGAATTGTCTTGTGTGAGAATATGGTGCCTCCTATCACTAGCCCATTCTCCAGGCACATGTCCGCAAATCTCTGACTGTTGTCATTTCTCACACCTATTCCTTGGGTTCCCATGCATGATTCGTATCCCACATTTCCTGCACCAACCTGGGCATTAAAGTCCCCCATCACAATGAGGATGTCATGCCGTGGTGTCTTGTCTATTTGCTCTTGGAGGTTTGTATAGAAAAGGTCTTTCTCTTCATCTGTTGATGGTTCTGTTGGTGCATAGCACTGGATGATGGTGGTCTTCACGTACTTTGAGAAAAATCTCTCTCTAATGATCCAAGCATTGTCCGGCTCCCAGCCCAGGAAGCTCTACTTGGCATTCTTGTCTAAAATGATGCCCACTCCTTCCTGGTGTTGGCCGTCTGTTCTTCCCGAGTAGTACACTGTCTCTCCTGTGTTCAGGGTCATGGTTCCCGAGTCTGTCCATCTCATTTCACTGATTCCAAGAATGCTGATGTTGTATCTCTTCATCTCTTTCACAACCTGTGCTGTTTTTCCAGTTTTGTACATCGTTCGAACATTCCATGCTCCCACTCTCACTCGTTGTTTGGGTTTCACCAAGGACTCCATCAGAACAGAAACTTCCTTTCGGCTTTCATCCCTGCTCTTCATATAAGACATTGCTGCCTCAGTCCTCAGCTCGTCGCCCAAGGTTTGATGACCTTTTGTTGATCTTGCTGGTGTTTCTGTAGCAAACGTTTTTTTACATGGTGGGCTGCTAACCCAACGCACAACCCTCCTCCTTTCGCATCCTAGGCTTGGGACCAGGCAATGGCGGAGTTATACCTGTGGTTAATCAGTGGAGGCCTTTAAATAGGACGCTCTCCCTTCACTCTGCCTGGTGATGTTGACCTACACATAGCCTGATCTGATCTGAGCTCCATTTCATTCTGTTTTGTGACTTTTTCTTGCTCTAGATCCTGAGACTGCCTGCCCATTTGGAATTGCCTGCCTGCCTGAGTTCTTATCTAATGTGCCTCAACCCCAGCCTGCCTCTGAACACTAGAATTCGCCTCCTAAACTGGACTTGAAATATCTTGGACTGTACACTTACCCAATTCCTCATGTAAGTCAGCTTACCACCGTTATCCCTTCTGCTCTTCACTCTCACGCCCCCAGCAAGCAGGCCTGGCTAGCCTCTCCACAGCATCCCCTGGTAACTTCCCCGCAGCACCTCAGCACACTTCTCCCTGGCAGCCTCTTTCACCAGCATGGAGGACCTTCCTCTGCTCCCAGCTGCTCATCCCTGCTGAAACGTAAGCATAACAGAATAACTTTTACAAGCCCACTAAACTGCTTCAGTTAAACTAACCTGTCCCCATGTTCTCCCCCCATAGGGTTGCCAAACTCTCGCATCTCCACTTTGCACATTAACCTGCACAATCGTTGTAATAAAAGATCATTGTTCACATCTATTATCACTTTCTTCTGAGTCTGCTTTTGGGTCACCCCCCACCCCCCACCCCCACCCCATAACAGTTTGTTTGGGATCATTGTCTTGCTGAAATGTCCGCCCTCATTTCATTGTCAGCATCTTGGCAGATGGCAACAGGCTGTTATCAAGGATGTCTGTACATTTGTCCACTCATTTTTCCTTCAGTTATATGAAGTCTGCCTGTACCATGTGCTGAAAACACCCCCGCACCATGATGGGATGGGCAGTGCCATTTCTCCTCCAAACATGCTGTGTGTTGTGGCATCCAAAAAGTTCAATTTTGGTCTCATCTAACCAGACTATATTCTCCCAGCATTTTACTGGCTTGCCCAAATGTACTTTAAACGAGCTTCAACATGCTTTTTCTTCAGAAATGGAGTCTTGCGAAGTGAGTGGGCATAGAGCCCATATCGGTTGAGTGCATTACTTATTGTTTTCTTTGAAACAGCCATACCTGCTAACTCCAGGTCTTTCTGTAGCTCTCCACAAATGGTCTTTGTCTCTTGGATAACTCTTCTGATAAATCTTTTCACTCCTCTGTCAGAAATCTTGCAAGTACTGTAGTTCCTGATTGTGGCCAGTTTATGGTAAAGTGATGCTCTTTCCACTTCCGAATGATGGCTCCATCAGTGCTCAATGGAATATTCAGCAGTTTAGAAATGCACCTGTATCCAATGCCATCATTAGGTTTTGCAACAATAAGGTTGCGAAGGTCTAGAGAGAGCTCTTTGCTTCTACCTATCATGAGTTCTTTTTGTGACAATCTGATAGTCACAGATTTTTTTAAAGGGTATCAGTTAGGACTTAACCAGCTGAAATTATTTTGCACTGATGGGGGATAGGATGGCTTCCTAAATTCTGATGGATTTCAGCTGGTTTCTTGGCTTTCTATGCCTTTTTGCACCTCTTTTTCTTCATGTGTTCAATACTTATTTCCTGTGTCATTCCACTTTATTAAATATAACTTGTCTTGTGAACACAGTTGCTTTGATTTCTGTGTATGTATGGATCACTTGGGTTGTTAATGGTATGTGGTGAAAATCTCAGGTCAATGGCTCCATCAGAAATATGTAAAATGAGAAAAATATTGATGTGTTCAATACTTCTTTTCCCCACTGTAAGAGGACTCAAATGCTGGGTGGCCTTTGAACATGATTTATTATTAAAATAAGCAGCTTGTGGGCTGAAAACAACAGAAAAAGCCATAGCAGCAAACACAAGCAATATAGCGGCGGAGATGATGTGGCAGGTATGACTAGCATGCCGTACTGAAGGTAGGGCTTGAGGTGTATAAGTAGAGCTGGCAATAATTAGAGGATGAGGTGCAGCAGCGTGGTGGCAGAGCGGTTAGCACTGTGGCAGCACAGCAACTCACCCTTGACCGGGGGATCCTGAGTTCGATCCCAGCCCCCGACCAACAGTGATCTGTGTGGAGTTTGCATGTTCTCCCCGTGTCTGCGTGGGTTTACTCTGGGATTTCTCCGGTTTCCTCCCACATGCCAAAAACATGCAAGTTAGGTTAATTGGCATTAAACTGGGGATTCTAAATTGTCCTTGGGTATGACTGTGAGAGTGAATGGTTGTCTGTCTCTCTGTGTTGGCCCTGTGATGGACTGGCGATCTGTCCAGGGTGTACCCTGCCTCTCGCCCAAAGATGCTGGGATAGGCTCCAGCCCCCCCGCGACCCAAAAGAAGGATTAAGCGGAAGAAGATGAATGAATGAATGAGGCGCAGCTGTGAACAATAGACAACAGCAAGACCAATAAATGAGGGACAGGAAATAACTAAGGGTGTTGTCACAATAAATAAACAAGGTGATGAGCAAGACAGGATAACAGTAACAATACAAAGAATAAGACATAACTAAAGCTGGATATAACTGAAAACAAGGATGAAAATACTACGAATGATGATAATAATAATAATGAGTCCAAAAAAACCAAAGTGTGAACATAGTCTGACCCTGTCCAGATCATTACAGCACCCCCCCTTTAAGGGGTCGATACCAGATGACCCTAGAGATAGACCCCCTGCCCAGGGTGGGTGGTGGGGGCCCTAGGACAGGTGGGCCAGGAACCGCCCCCCCCCAAGCACACCGTCCAAGGCTGGGAAGCGGGGGGAGGAGTTGGTCGGGTGGCCAACCCCAGTCCGTGGACCACTTGGCCAAGGGGAACAGTCTGCCGGGTGGTCTGCCAAAGTCCATGGACCACCTGACAAAGGGAGACAGTCTGTTGGGTGGTCTGCCAGAGTCCATAGACCACCTGGTGAAGGGGAGTAATCTGTCTGGAGGCTGACCAAGGTCCGCGGGCTACCAAATGGAGGAACACTGGTCAGGAGGTGCACCAGCTTCTGAAACAGCAGCCAGAGGCACACCTGCCTCTGGAATGAAAGGCAGCGGCACCTCAGCCTCTGGAACAGCAGGTGGCTGAGGTGGAGTGTGGTCCTCCTTTGGCTCCACCCTTGACATGGTCAACTCAGATGAGAGAGGAGAATGGGAAATCAGTGAGGTGACACTACAGTAATCAGCAGCAGAGACTGGTGGGGAGGGCCCACAGGCAGGTTGAATCTGCACTTGGGTCCCCCCCATCAGGAGCTATGCAAGTCCTTTCTAAAATAGATGTTGAAAATAAGGGAAAAAGTACTTGCCTTAACTCCTGGTCTCCTGCTGCTGGGGTAACGACCTCAGGATGAGCTGCAGGCATGATGTCCTCTGAATGAGCTGCAGGAAGGGCGGCGAGCAAGACAGCAGGGAGAGAAGCAGCTGGTGGAGGCACACCAGCCTCTGGAAAAGCAGGTGATAGAGGCTCACCGGCCTCAGCAGCAAACAATGGAGGTGCACTGGCCTCAACAGCAAGCAATGGAGGCGCACCGGCCTCAATAGCAAACAATGGAGGCTGACTGGCCTCAGGAGCAGATTATGGAGGCTGTGTGTGGGAGAAGTGGAGAGCAGCAGCTGGAGAGGACACACCTGTCTCTGGCAAGTCGAAGGCAAATGGCTCTTCCACCTCTGGCATGAAGGAGAACTTGGGGGACAGTATAAACTCCCACAGGAAAAATGGAATGTCCCCCAGCAGATGGGGCTTTAACCTCGCTACCCGATGAGCCTTCTCCCATGCCTCGCTCTGCCATTCATCTCCTCGAGTAAACAGTCTGTAGCACTCCCCGAGGTCCTTGATGTAATCCCACAGCTCCATCCAGTGATCCCATTCCAGTGCTGGGGAGGGAACCACCTCTGGCGTGGAGGTGAGGAGGACAGGAGCTGCTGGACCGTGCATAAGGAGAGGAGCAGTCTCTGCAGGAGCGTACACGTGGAGAGAAGCAGTCTCTGCAGGAGTGTGCACGTGGAAAGGAACAGTATCTGCAGGAGTGTGTACATGAAGAGGGGCTGTGGCAGCAAGAAAGCTCACTTCCTCCGTCATGGAACCAATTGAGGTGGAGATGACCTTGGGGACACAAGGAGTGGAGGTGAGTGGTGGAATACACATTGAGGCGGCAGCAGAAACAAATGGCGAGGGCTCAGTGACAGCAGACGGCTGCTGCTGAGATGCCTCGTCTGGAGCAAGTAAAGATATATCACTCAAAGTGAATAAAGCGACAGGAGCGTGTACTTGCCTTGCCCCATGTTCCGTTGCTGCTGTCATTGGTGCCCTCTGGATAATGGTGGAGCTGGCCTGGAGAGGAGCCGGGGGTGGTGTAGGAATGGAGTGTCGATTGAAGCGGCGTCTCCCGGAATCTTCCTTCCACCTGGGTCCCCCACACGCTAACCGACTGCCTTAAAAAAACTCCCTCTGCTCCGCAGGAGTAAACACAGGTGGCCAGTCAGCTGGCTCCAGTGAGGAGGAGGCTAGCGATGCTGGTAGGGCCGGAAGAGGAAACCCCTGCACCCAGGGAAGAGAACGCAGGCTTGGGCGGGCTTCCAAGATGTTAGCGACTGCTCCCCAGCAGTCTTCAGCGTCCTCTGGAGAGAGTGAGCTGTAGGCCGAAGTGATGAGGTGCTGCAGTACCTCCATGATCTGCAGCTCACCCCCGCTCTGCCTCCTCCTTTTGCAGCTGTCCGATGAGTCCATTTTTGACAGCGTGCTTCTGTCATGGTAGCCCCTCTGGGGCATATAAGAAGACTCAAACGCTGGGAGACCTTTGATCATGATTTATTATGAAAATAAGCAGCTTGTGGGCTAAAAGCAACAGAAAATGCTGTAGTGGCAAATACAAACAATATAGCGGTGGAGATGACGTGGCAGGTATGACTAGCACGCCGTACTGAGGGTAGGGTGTGAGGTGTATAAGTAGAGCAGGCAATAATTAGAGGATGAGGCACGGCTGTGAACAATTGATAACAGCAAGATCAATAAATGAGGGACAGTATGGCTGTGTTGTGAGACATGTATATGTTGGACACTGCATATGTGATTTAACCACGATGAAGGAGAGCCAGCCCCCTGCGGTGCGGAGCCACAGAGCCTGGACCCCCTGCGGAGGACAGGGGACAGAAGACTTCCTGACCACTGAGGCTCGGGAAGAGAGAAGGGGGAGTTATGTAAATAAAAGGCTAATGAATGTGAATAAAGAGACTTTGATATAGATGTGTGATTTCCCCCGCGAGGGAAATGGTTTGATGTGAGAAGGTTTAAATGAGAGAACTTTGGTGTGTTCACCCTCTTGGTTCGCTGCTCAAGAATAAGAGCAGACAGTGGAATGATTTCTTGAATAAACTGAAATGAAAGACAATTCGGTTTCGTTATTCAAGTCTCCCCACATTGGTGACTGACGACGTTGAGAATGAACGAAGAAATTCTCAGGGTCCCGGACTCACAGCGCTCAGAGCTGGCGAGCGCAGTGGCCGTTAAGCTGCCTGATTTCTGGCAGGATAACCCACGGTCGTGGTTTCTGCAAGCAGAGTCGCAGTTCGCGCTCGCAGGAGTAACGGTGGATGACACTAAGTTCCACCATGTCATCGCTAAACTGGACAACAGCACAGCTCGGTGCGTGCAAAGCTTGGTGGAGCAGCCACCCGCGACCGACAGGTACAGCAAGCTGAAATCCACCCTCATCAAGTTTTTCACCCCCTCGGCTGAAGTGAGGGCGAGGAGGATCCTGTCTTTGCTAGACCAAGGTGGACACAGGCCGAGCGCCCTGATGGAGGAGATGATACAGCTGAGAGGGTTGGACAACGATGATTTCATTTTTCAGTTCATCTTCCTCTCCAACCTCCCGGCGCATGCGAGAAGCACGCTGGCCGGCAAAAAGTGTCACACCCTGGAGGAGTTCCGGGAGCTGGCCCAGGAGGCAGACGGGATCCTGGACGCCTGCGGCGGGCAAGCAACCACAGCAGCGACCCGAGACAGCGAGGAGCCAGAGGCGGCAGAACCAGACTGGCCGACGATGGCGGCAACACGGCCGCGACGAGGGGGAGCCAATAGCCCGGCGACAGAGGCGCGGGCACGACACAGCGGAGGAGAAGATCTCTGCTTTTACCATCGGAGGTTCGCAGAGAAGGCACGCAGGTGTGTGCCGCCCTGCATCTTCAGGAGTTCGGGAAACGGCAAGACCGGGGGTCGCTAGCAGCTTCGACCCTCGGAGAACGCAACAAGCTGCTCTACATCACGGATGCGCGCTCCGGACGAGTGTTCCTCATTGACACCGGAGCACAAGTGAGCTTCATCACCCCAACATACGCGGACCGGGTAGCTGGACCCCACGGTGACGGAGCTACAGCGGCAAATGGCTCGAACATCAACACCTACGGGAGAAGGACCTTGCCTTTATGCTTACATGGCCGCACATATGAATGGACTTTTTGTAGTAGCGGCGGTGAGTTTCAACATGTTGGGCGCGGATTTTTTGTGTTCACACAATCTGTTAGTTGATCTTGCTAATAGACGGCTGGTAAATGCACTCTCTTTTTACTCTCTCCCCTGTTCAGCTCGAGTGTCCCCGCCACCAGTACAGACCCACGTCGCTACAGCAGGTGGTAAGTTTCACACACTCCTCACCCAATTTCCAGCGCTCACTGTGCCCACTTTTTCAGCGACGGTCGCGAAGCACGGGGTGAAACACTTCATCCCCACTTCTGGTCCTCCCGTGTTTGCAAAAGCTCGGCGCTTGGATGCAGTTAAGCTCGCCATTGCGCGCGAGGAGTTCGCCAGCCTGGAGAGGCTGGGCATCGTTCGTAGGTCGAAGAGCCCGTGGGCTTCGCCGCTGCACATGGTACCGAAAGCCGATGGCTCCTGGAGACCGTGCGGGGATTACCGCAGGCTAAACAACGCTACGGCACACGATCGTTATCCCATCCCGCACATTCAGGATTTTTCGGTGCACCTGGCGGGGGCGCGCATTTTTTCAAAGATTGATCTAGTTCGCGGCTATCACCAAGTCCCGGTCCAACCGGAGGACATTCCTAAAACAGCGGTAATAACCCCGTTCGGACTTTTCGAATTTTTACGCATGCCGTTTGGTCTCAAAGGGGCGGCGCAAACATTTCAGCGGATGATGGATGCCGTGTTACGCGATCTCCCTTTCGTGTTTGTGTACCTCGACGACATTTTGGTCGCGAGTACTTCAGAGGACGAACACGAAACGCACCTCACAGCAGTTTTTAGGAGGCTGGGAGAGCACGGCTTAATAGTTAACCCAGCCAAGTGCCAGTTCGGCGTTGAGCGGATTGATTTTTTGGGTCACCGCGTCTCCCCGGAGGGAGCGGTTTCCGTTACCAGAGAAAGTACGCGCGGTAGCGGATTTTCCCCGTCCACAAACGGTCAAATCACTACAGGAATTCTTGGGGATGGTGAATTTTTATAACCGGTTCCTGCCCCACGCAGCTCAAATCATGCAACCGTTATATGCCGCGCTCAAAAAACAAAAGCCGACCCAGGCGGTCGAATGGTCCCCGGAGCGGGAGCGCGCGTTCACAGAGGTTAAAAAAGCCTTGGCTGACGCTGCGCTCCTGGCCCACCCAGACCCTGCAGCACGTATCGCGCTGACGACAGACGCTTCAGATTTAGCCATAGGGGCCGTTATTGAGCAACAGGTAGCCGGAGTTTGGCAGCCTTTGGCTTTCTTTAGCAAATCTTTAAGCGCGGCTGAGCGAAAATACAGCGCGTTTGACAGAGAACTGTTGGCGCTGCATTTGGCTATTCGTCATTTCCAGTTCTGGCTGGAAGGACGGTGCTTCACCGCTTATGTGGACCACAAGCCGCTCACATACGCCATGGCCAAAATTTCAGATCCGTGGTCCGGCAGGCAGCAGAGGCAGCTGGCCGCAATCTCGGAATTTACCACTGACATTAGGCACGTCGCGGGCAAATTCAATGTAGTAGCGGATTGTCTCTCACGCGCGTTCACGACCCCGAAACGCGCAGAGGCAGAACGGGCCACCGTGACCGCGCCGCAAGGGAGCGGCACGGTAGCGCGCGCAGCCCCGGTGCACGTGGGTATAGATTACGCAGCCATGGCAGCGGACCAGGGGGCGGACGCAGACGTGCGCGCGCTCCAGTCTGGACCAACAGGGTTGAGGCTGGAGAGCAAGTGTTTACAAACCGGTATGCCCCCCCTGATCTGCGACATGTCGACGCGGCGCCCGCGTCCGGTGGTTCCGGCCACGTGGCGCCGCCGTGTTTTTGACTCGGTCCACTCACTGGCGCACCCGGGGGTGCGCGCGTCGGTGAAACTAGTGGCGGAAAAGTTTGTTTGGCCGTGCCTGCGCAAGCACGTGAAGGAATGGGCAAAAACCTGCATTTCCTGTCAACGGGCCAAAATTCACAGGCACACAAGAGCCCCGTTAGAACCGTTCCGCATTCCGGCCAGAAGGTTCGACCATGTGCACGTCGACCTTGTGGGCCCCCTACCGGCATCACAGGGGTTCACGTATCTTTTGACAATGGTGGACCGCACCACACGTTGGCCGGAAGTGGTCCCACTTGCGACGACCACGGCCGCGGAGGTGGCTCGCGTTTTTTTAACGGCTTGGGTGGCGCGCTTCGGGGTTCCGTCGGACATTACGTCCGATAGAGGACCGCAATTCATCTCTGAGCTGTGGTCAGCGATGGCCAACGGCTTAGGAGCCAAAATTCACCGCACTACGGCTTACCACCCTCAGGCTAATGGTTTATGCGAGCGTTTTCATAGGTCTTTGAAGGCAGCACTCAGAGCGTCGCTCACGGATGCAGATTGGGTAAATAAACTCCCATGGGTTTTATTAGGGTTGCGTTCTGCGCCTAAAGAGGACTTAGACGCCTCCCCAGCGGAGCTGGTATTCGCACAAACTCTGAGGCTGCCGGGCGAGTTTTTACCAGAGCACCCAGAGCCCCCACCTCTTTCTGCTCTGGGACCGTTAGTTGGCACGGGGGCAGACACGCTCCCGGGTCCGGTTCATCACGCTTTTCCACGAGTTTTCGTCCCCAAGGCTTTGAAAAATGCCGATTTCGTTTTTGTCAGGCGCGAAGCCCTTAAAGCAACGCTCAAACCACCTTACGAAGGGCCATTTCGAGTGCTGGAGGCAGGTGATAAGCAATTTGTGCTAGATTTTGGGGACAGAAAAGAGACAGTCAGTATTGACAGACTAAAACCTGCTTTTGTCATGAAGGACGTGTCTGTACCGGTCGCGGTGGCGCCTCGACGAGGCAGGCCCCCGCAGAGGGCAATTAACCACTCTCTTCCTCAGTCAACAGACCCGGAACAGAACAGCACCGCAGGCAAGGCGGGGCCAACGCACAGCAGATTCGGCAGACGGCTGAAGCCCAAGCGGCGCACAGACTGAATGTTGGTGTTGATTATTCAGTAGTGAGTAAGGTGCTATTAAATTTTGGGAATTAGTCTGTTCTTCATCGTTTGGGGGGGGGTTATATGGCTGTGTTGTGAGACATGTATATGTTGGACACTGCATATGTGATTTAACCACGATGAAGGAGAGCCAGCCCCCTGCGGTGCGGAGCCACAGAGCCTGGACCCCCTGCGGAGGACAGGGGACAGAAGACTTCCTGACCACTGAGGCTCGGGAAGAGAGAAGGGGGAGTTATGTAAATAAAAGGCTAATGAATGTGAATAAAGAGACTTTGATATAGATGTGTGATTTCCCCCGCGAGGGAAATGGTTTGATGTGAGAAGGTTTAAATGAGAGAACTTTGGTGTGTTCACCCTCTTGGTTCGCTGCTCAAGAATAAGAGCAGACAGTGGAATGATTTCTTGAATAAACTGAAATGAAAGACAATTCGGTTTCGTTATTCAAGTCTCCCCACAGACAGGAAATAGCTAAGGGCGCTGTCACAATAAATAAACACAAAATGATGAGCAAGACAGGATAACAGTAGCAATACAAAGAATAAGACATAGCTAAGGCTGGATATAACTGAAAACAAGGATGAAAATACTAATAGTGATGATGATGATGATGATGATGATAATAATAATAATAATAATAATAATAATAATAATGAGCCCAAAAAAGAACATAAAGCATGGACAGATTACATGTTTGCTCTAAGAGTGTTGATGGAGAAGTGTAGAGAAGGTCAGAAGGAGTTGCACTGTGTCGTGTCTTTGTGATTCAAGGTGGGGGTGGGGTTACATCAGGGATTGGCTCTGAGCCCCCTCTTGTTTGCCATGGTGATGGACAGGCTGACAAACAAGGTCAGACAGGAGTCTCCGTGGACCATGATGTTTGCAGATGACATTGTGATCTGTAGTGAGAGTAGGGAGCAGGTGGAAGAGAAACTGGAGAGGTGGCTGTATGCTCTGGAGAGAAGAGGGATGAAAGTCAATAGAAGCAAGACAGCATACATGAGTGTGAATGATAGGGAGGCAGGTGTAATGGTGAAGATGCAAGGAGTAGAGGTAGTGAAGGTAGCTGGAGCAGCAGTGGCTCAGGAAGTAGAGCGGGCTGTCCAATAACCAGAGGATTGGTGGTCCGAATCATGCTCCTCTTCCCAGCCATCCTGCTGTTGTGTCCCTGGGCAAGACACTTTACCCACCTTGCCTCCAGTGTCCATAACACTGGGTATGAATGTGTATAAATGTTTGGTAGTGGTCGGAGAGGCCGTTGACGCAAATTGGCAGCCATGTTTCTGTCAGTCTGCCCCAGGGGGCAGCTGTGGCTGCAGTACACTACCTCTGTCTGTGGAGTGAATGAATAATGGATTTTCATTGTAAAGCGCTTTGGGTTTCTTGAAAGGTGCTATATAAATGCAAACTATTATTATTGTTATTATTATTATAAGTTTAAATGCCTGGGGTCAACCATGCAAAGCAATGGAAAATGCACAAGAGAGAAGTGAAGAAGAGAGTGCAGGCAGGGGTGGACTGGGTGGAGATGAGTGTCAGGGGTGAATTGTGACAGAAGGATAGCAGCTAGAGGGAAGGGGAAGATTTACAAGATGGTAGTGAGACCTGCTGTGATGTATGTTATGGAGACAGTGGCAAAGACCAAAAGACAGGAGGCAGCGCTGGAGGTGGCAGAGTTGAAGATGCTAAAATTCTCATTGGGAGTGACTAGGAGGGACAAGATTAGAAATGAGTATATCAGAGGGACAGCTTAGGTTGAGCGGTTTGGAGACAAAGTAAGAGAGGCAAGGCTGAGATGGTTTGGACATGTGCAGAGGAGGGATAGTGGATATGTTAGACAAAGGATGTTGAAGATGGAGCTGCCAGGCAGGATGAAAAGAGGAAGACCACAGAGAAGATTCATGGATGTAGTAAAGGGGGACTTGGAGAGGGTTAGTGTTACAGACGAAGATGCAAGCAATAGGATGAGATGGAGGCAGATGATTCACTGTGGCGACCCCTAAAGGGAGCAGCCAAAAGAAGAAGAAGTAGTAGTAATTGCAACTTCTATGCAGTTCGTTAATGTTTGACTAACAAGTGGAAATCAAATCAAATTTATTAGTATGTCCTATGTGAAATGTCTTCAATCCAAATTGGATTAAAATTTGTCACACAGTCAAAATGCATAACTGCTACAAATTGAGCCTAAATATTTGTTGAGAGCCACAGGTTGCAGACTCCAGCTCAAGGGCTCCTCACATTTTGGAGCCACACATTTGTTACTTACTCAAGTCATTCCTGTGAGTGCAGCTTGTATAGGCATCTGTGAGAATAAGCGCGTGAGCAGCTGTAACTTCACCTCTGGTGGCCAAAGGCTTCTAAAAGTAGGATGATAGGCCTTCTTACACCTAGAATATATAACCTTTCACTCCTGTAAAACAATCCTTCAAAAAAAAATGGAGACCTACTCTATATGTGCATCTTTTTCATCAAGACCTCAGCGCCGCCTGGTCCAGTGTGTGAAAGCCTTATCTCCGTGGAGAGACTTTTGGAAGGTTTCCATATCTTGCCATGCATGATTTCATGAGTTCAGAGAGCAGTTCACCAAAGAAAGAAAGAAAGAAAGTCAAGAGTGTCTTGGTGGTTTGCTAATGTAAGTTCCCCCCCAAATTGGCCCCACTTATGACTGTATGTAGGTGAAAACCAAACACTTTACTGGATTACAAAGTTCTTCTCTTCCTAAACACGTACCGGTGCGGCTCTTCACATTTGTCAGGTGGAAGCTGTGCTAATGTGAGGGCCCCAGGGTGAATTTAAAACAATCTGAAGCTGAAGTGATGAAATTTGTACAGTACATCTGAGCCATAACCAGTACATTTTAGTGGAAAACCCCAACTATTACTGTGACTGTAAGCAGCTATGAATGTACATTTATTGAACTAACAGACTGACCCGCCATCCTATCCCTGAAGTGCCTTCTAAAGTAGCCAAAACAAGAGGAAACTTACTATTGGTTGCCCTCATGGGGAAAGTAATGGTGGACGGTTTATGATGATCCCATTTATGCAAAAAATTCAGATGGTGTGCCCTTCAGAGTAGAAAAACCTGTTGATATGTCTTAATGAACGCCCTTCTAGGGAAGACCTGATATTGTACCATATAAGGTCCCCTGTGGGCGCCCTTTTAATGGAAAAGTGCCTTTATAAAGTAACTTCCATGCTGTCCTTCCATGACTGCCACAAATGGTAATAATTCTTGCAGCTGGGGAGGCAGAAAAATATCATAAAATACTGAAAATTCACCTTCACGTAAAACATACAGAAATTTTCCATTCTTAAAATGCAGTTTCTTATTTCACTTCATTCATTTTCTTAACTGTTTTCTCCTTTTGGGTCAGGGGTGGGGGTGGTACAGCCAATCCCCGCTTCTCTGGGTGAGGGGTGGGGACAGTTTGACGGTCCATTACAGAGTCAACACAGAGAGACAGACAGCCCTTCACTCTCACATTTACACCAACGGACAATTTGGAATCCAACACCAACAACAATAATGACAATATTAAAATAAAACAAGTTCTTTATGAGAATCTGTATCAGTATCAGCAGTTGTGTGTCAGATCAGAACTGAAAAAAAGTGGATTTTAGTGTGAAAGACTCCAACCAGAAACTACACATAACTGATAGTAAAGTATGCATGGACATTAATTGAACTTGTCAACATCTTTACATGTATCTTACGGTTACATATGCGTAAAATTGTTCACCGGGCTGTTTTTTGTTTTTTTTGGTACTTATTTTGTACCCGTAGGTAGATTTGTTTTGCAGTCTGGTGATAAGCCACCAGCTGCCAGTCGCTTCGTGCGCAAGCGCCCCGTATCTCTAACCTGCATGTTTTTGGCATGTGGGAGGAAACTGGAGAAATCCCGGAGTAAACCCACGCAACACGGGGAGAACATGCAAACTCCACACAGATCACTGTTGGTCGGGGGCAGGGATCGAACCCAAGATCCCCGCGATCCCCCGGCTGAGGGTAAACTGTGCTGCCACAGTGCTAACCACTGCGCCACCGTGCAGCCCAGGGCTGTGAGCATCCTTCACATTAAAATGTGTGAATTATATGGCTGATGCTTTATTGACTTCAGTCAATTGTCTTAATTTTTGGTAAATTAGTTACTTGTCTTGTTTTTAATGTAACTTAAAATTTCTTTTTGCAAAAGAATCAGTTAGATTAACCAATTTTGAAAATGGTGTGACTGAAAAATATTGTAAAAGAACAACAAAATAACAATTAGATAGATGTACTTTATAGATATATGTACTTTATTGATCCCAAACTGGGAAATTTCAGTGTAACAGCATGTTAATGTTGATACATGTTATTAAATCAATAAACCTTATAAAATATAAAAAGATATAAGGGGTATCTAAGCAGATGGATACTATCATAGAGTAATGTGAAGTGATAATTAAGATAATAAAGGATTTACACGGTTAAAAAGAGAGAAAGAAACGACTCCATTGTGGTTTCAGTTGTGCACCTGTGGCTAAGGCTCTGCAATAATGAAAATAACTGAAAACATTTTAATATTTATTTTCTTATTTTTACCTTCACTTTTTATTGTGACTACCTGTCGTGATATTTCTTGGGAATCGTTCCTGCTATAAGCATTTTCCATGCTCCAAAAAGTTAAAGATTCTCCTCACTTACCAATCCATGCAGATATCTACACTCCACCCACTGCCCGACTTTCATCCAGACGGCCGATTTGGAAAAACCCTCCCCCAGCTGACTTTACCATCCAGACAGCTTGGCAAGAGGAATGGGAGACCAAGGAGGTCCCAAACAAACAGCTGGTGATAAACCCCAACCAACAGGTCCCGGGCACCAACCTCCCAAGGAGACAGTGGTCTACACTCAATCGCTTCAGGACTGGACATGGCCCCTGCTTGGCCAGCCTTCACAGATGGGGCAGTAGCCCTAGCCCTCTGTGCGCATGTGGAGAGGAGCAAACTATGGAACACATCATAGAGGCTTGCCCGCTCCAAAGACTGGAAGGAGGATTACACACCCTCCATACAGCAAACCAGGAGGCAACTGCTTGGCTTAAGGACTTTGCATTCGCTAAATAAATAAATAAAATTTTCCATGATGGTCACCAAATTCACTCACAATGGTCCTCAGGTGGTTCTGCATCCAGGTTGTGCTCAAGCTCAAGATCAAAGGTCAGAGAGCTGGGTACTGTGTGATTTCAGGAAAATCAATACTCCTCCTAGGCAACTGTACACATTTTCAACAAACGCGCAATGATCCTCAGGTGGGTCTGCATCTAGGGTGTGCTTAAGGTCGAGGTCAACGGTCAGGAGATCTGAGCACTCTCAAGGTGATTTCATTAGAGTGGAATGAGCAACTCCATCATTGATGGTCTGGTTTTAAAAGTTAAAGAGCAACAGTAAAACCCACTATATGTGAAATTATAGTGATTATGTTTTCAATGCACAGTTACAAAAAGAATATATATATTTTTTTAATCTTGGACTCAAGCCCCTGCCAATATGCTTACAAAGCATGTGCTTTAACTCACTAAGTCATTACGTTTAACAATTTTAAGAAAAAAAAAGAAGACTGTCTTGTCTTCCTTTACAATATTATTTACAAAATAGCATAACTCTTAATACTAGAAATTGTTACTATGTAGAACTTAAAATTTGTGTTTTATACATCACAGAAAACATCTTATTAGGGCTAAAGCCTGGCAGTTTCTTACTGTGTTAAGACACTTGCGTTAGAAGCAGGCTGGCTGAAATTCAAGGTCCATGTCGAAACAAATAGCCTGGCCATGGGAAGATAGCTGCTATTGTACCTGCGCCTGCAGTTGGTTGGAAATCTGGAATTTCCCCATTGTGGGACTAGTAAAGGCTCATCTTATCTTAGAATGCAAAGGTACTTTGAAGAATAATATTTTTTTAAGTTGTGAATTCAGTCAATAAACACATTTGCATTAGTAAAACTAGTGCATGCCTGTAGAAAGCAAGAATTCTTGTCTGAAAACAGGTAGCCCAATTAGGCTTTACAGGCCCAAATGTAGGCTGTGTTTGAAAGTGGAATACAAAGAGGCGTAGTGTGTATGTAGGCAATCACACATGATAGACTTTGACAAATATGGAAGGGACTGACCACTAAGATTTATTTTATTGTGTAAATATTAATTATAGAATTATTGAAAATGAATGGGACATCCAATAGTAGCGACTGTTTAAGAACCCTTGTTTATTTGTTTGTCAGACTTATGGTATTTGTGTGATCTTTTATGAGTTATATTCATAAGTGCTGTATATTGCACTTTGGGGAATGGGAGTTATTCAGTCATGATTATAATTGTTTTAGTTGATATGTGTAGTGTATCGTCAATAAACTCATGCAGTACTATAACAGGACACATTTACAAATATTTGAGACCCATTCTAGTGCATCCTTTTATATTTTAGCAATATAAGTACAAAACACCAAACATTATTATACACAGCAGAATGACCTGTATGGCTGCAACTGTTGCATCAGTGTTGCCCATTTGTCAGTAAATAAAAAATGATTCATTTCATTATTTGGGCGGTTTTGTGTGTTTGGCCATGGTCATCGTTTAGTCAAAGTATGATTATGTGTCTGCATATGATATGCAATTGATCTGGCTATTCCGCTCCACAGTCTTGGTGGTATTATTATTAACTTTTAATTTTTAGCTAGCCGTGCGAGCACACCAGCACCGGGAGAAGTGCCATGTTGAACCCGTGGTGCTGCAAAGGACAGCGGTGGACACATGGGTGAAGCAGCAGCCAAGACTCCCGTTAATTGGGCAGGCTGGGCTTGGCTCCCTGTGAAGGACTGTAGTAAGGTGGTCCGCCTGCCCCCCTCCCCCGCCAGCACATCCGTGCACCTCGCACCTGAGGAAACGGAGTGGTGGCTAAACTTTTATTGATAAAAATTACATATTTTAACTGAGCAACTCCATATTTGGGGATGCACAACCTCGTAACCTCAGCAAAGCAATTATAAAATCTGAGGCCAGTTTGACGAATGGTTTGGAAGATATCTGAGGAACACAGACATACACAGACAGAGATTTGGTGCATTTATAGATACATTACATGAATTATTAGTAGTGACTGTTAGCAAAGCAAATTTAATTGGAACAACAGTGGAATGTAACTGTGGGCGAGCAATGCAAAATCATTGAGAAAACTAAAAAAAATTACTGGAGAAGGTTGCCTTGATTTTTTTTAATGTTTTCAAATATTTCTGTTTTATAGATTGGAAAAATACATGTTTTTGACATCTTATCAACGATTTTTTAAATGTTTACTTTTTTATGTTATTTTACATTAGACATGCTAATTCATAGTCTATTTTTCTAATGTTATTGAGATTTTCATATAAAAATACTGGGAATTTCTATAAAATTAACTGTCAAAAAAGTCTTAAGTTTTTTTTTTTCTTCATTGCATTTATAGACTGGATTTTGATGAATGTTTTTGATGGGTGGGATGTGGCTCTAGGAGCAATTCAGTAAATGGTAATCTGAGTCATGGTACTATATCTTCTGCTTACTAATAACAAACAGAAGAAATGAAGCAATGAATACCTACAAAGATTCTACAGATAACAATTGTCATTGTTGTTGCTGAATAAAACAAGATTATTCTATCAAATGTATCAGCATAAGGACTTGAAAAAATGTTAATTTTATATTTTTCTGTTCTTGTTAACCACCACACAGCCTCGTTTCAAAAGTTTACAGATACACCTTCATGCTGTCTATCACCCATTGGTGTCTTTGAATGGACACCATCACAGGTTCTCGTAATCCTGGAGTGGCACTGGCCGGTCTGTTTTCCCGCTTTGCTGTGACTGGGCATTGTTTCTGGTTTGGGTTGGGCCGGGTTGAAGGAAACATGCAGCTGGAAATGGGAGCTAATGTGGAATGTGAAGAATTGGGTTGTGTGGTAGGGGGCCCCTTCAAGCCTAACAAACTCAGGGAGGTCCAAGGCCTGGTCTGGAGGCCTTAGATAAATAAACCATCCGAGATGACCATGCGCTGTGGAGATATCTGCCATCACACCTCCTCGGCCCCAAAACACAAACCACCCGAGCCCTCTGTCTCTCCCTGCTTTACCGCTTTAAGTTCTCTGTCTCACATGGGGCCTGTCCTTGCTTCCTCTCTTTATCATCCTCCCTAATTTTATCTCGTCTACTCTTCTGTTTGACATTTTTCTTCAGCACCCTTCATCTTTCCCTCCCTGTTTCATCTGGTAATATAGTCCTGTTCTTCCCACTCCCTCTCCCATATCGCCATTCCTCCATTTCATCTCTCCCCAGTGGCTCCATCCATCCAGCCGTTCATCCATGCATGGCTGGCCATCCGTCCGGGGTTCTGTATGTGCTATAGGCAGAAGTACGGAACCGGTCTGGCACTTAGCCGTCTCACAACAGCAGGGTGTTCAGGCCCAGAGAGTGTTTATTTTTTGTGACAGCCTGTGAGACTGCTCATAACTGAATTTTCTCTCCTAAGGAACAAGTAAGGTTGGAAGGAAGTGGTCTTTGCGTGGATATTTAGAAAGAAAGAAAGAAAGAAAGAAAGAAAGAAAGAAATTTATTCACAGATCTATGATTATTGCTCATTAAAGATTTCCCCTGATCCAGTTCTGGTTATTGCAGGAGGCTGAAATTGCACATGTATAATAACACAACATAACAAAAATAATTTTTTTGTAAGTTGTCTGTGGTTTTTTTTAACTGATTTAAGACAATTTTGCACCGCTGAATCCGAAAATGACATCCGTTTCTCTCGATCAGGTCAGGTTTATATGCTAAGTTGTAAGCAGCTGTACAGCAGTTGTACAGTTGTACTGTAAATTAAATAGTAGACACTGACAAAGGTAAGTACATATAAATTGAATGTTATGTCATCTTTCTTCAAAATTCGGAGAATTTCAAGAAATAAAGAATTTTGCATCATATAAAGCAAAAATACCCATACATGTAAACAAAAACGTAAAAAACGTGGCCATAGTTCAAAAAGTTGACCTGATTGAGCAAAACCAATGTGATTTTTGGATTCAGCACATCAAAATTGTCCTAAATCAGCTAAAAAAAACTTAGACAATAAATATGGTGTTGACCAGTGTAATCTATACAGTTGAAACCAGAGATTTACGTATATATGTATAAAAGGTCACATTGTGGGACACAATTATGCACATATGTATATCATTGCATGACTCATACGTATACCACCTTAGGCTTCACATCTGAGACGGAACAAAGGACTGAGCCGCTCTGGAGATAACACGAGGATGTGAAAGTTTAGTCTTTGGCATGCAAGGAGACAGCTGTGGGGGATTTCGCCCAGCGGCCAGAGACTGGAGGTGGGGGTGTTAAGATCGGGAGGAAGTTACATTGTTACTGGGGATTAAGCACCATGTGACTGTGTGTTTTGATGTCCTGGGTAGAAAAGGGACAGATGTTGGGGGATTCGCTCTCTTTCTGTTTTTGGATGATGTTGGAGAATGTGAATAAATCTGACTCGTGAAATAAACTCAGCCTCGTCTTTCCTCATTCTCCACACTGGTGACCCTAAGACGTATCATGAGCAGAAGTAATTCCCCCGAGCCGGACTCGTCAGGAACCAGCCAGGCGGACACAGCCACAGTCAAGCTACCAGACTTCTGGCAAGACAACCCGTGCTCCTGGTTCCACTTGGTTGAAGCACAGTTCGCCCTCCGGGGGATAATGGTAGATGACACGAAATTCTACCATGTTATTGCCAAGCTCGACAACCGCACGGCTCAATATGTGCAGAGCCTTTTGGAGCGCCCACCTGCCGACGACAAATACGGCGGGTTGAAAGCTGCGCTCATCCAGCGTTTCACTCCCTCAGTCCAGGAGAGAGCGGAGAGGCTCCTGGCTCTGAACGACTTGGGAGACAGCACGCCCGTCGACCTGATGGAGGACATGCTGAGGCTGAGGGGCTCAGACGGCGACGACTTCCTCTTCACCCACATTTTCCTGAGAACCCTCCCGTCGGCCACGAGAGCGACCCTGGCCGGTTCACCGTTGTTGGCCCAGCGGGACTTCCGCGCGCTGTCCCAGGAGGCACAACGGATTCTCAATGCCAGCAGACAGCGCGTAGCCACCGCAGCAGCAACAGAGATCGGCACGACGGCCCGAGACGGCAGAGGGCCAGAGGCGGCGGTAGCAGACCCGCCGACAACGGCAGCGGCGAGGGCCAGGGATCGCGGAGGAGATGACCTCTGTTTCTACCATCGCCGCTTTGCAGAGAGGGCACGCAAATGTATACCACTGTGCCAGTTCAAGCGCTCGGGAAACGCCAAGACCGGGGGTCGGTAGCAGCCGCGGCCCTCGGGGAAGAGAACAAGCTGCTCTACTTGACGGACGCGCGTTCCAGGAGGCAATTCCTCATGGACACAGGCTCCCAAGTGAGTTTCGTCATGCCTACATATGCTGACCGGCTGGCGGGTCCCGGAGGTCACGGAGCGTCAGCAGCGAACGGCTCGAGGATTAAGACCTTTGGTGAGAAGACTCTGCTTCTGTCCCTGCATGGCCGTACATTTGAGTGGACTTTTGTTATAGCTGCAGTGAGCTTCAATATGTTAGGCACTGATTTTCTGTGCTCACATGGTTTGTTGGTTGATCTTGCTAATAGGCGCCTTGTTAATGCACTTTCTTTTTATTCTATTCCCTGTGCAGCCCGAGTGACCCCGCCCACAGCACAAGCCAACATCGCAACGGCAGGTGGTAAGTTCCACACACTACTCACTCAGTTCCCAGCACTCATGGTTCCCAAATTTTCAGCAGCTGTCGCTAAACACGGTGTGGAACATTTTATTACTACCACCGGACCGCCCATTTTTGCAAAAGCTCGGCGCTTGGATGCAGCTAAACTGTCCATAGCGCGTGAGGAGTTCGCCAACCTGGAAAGGTTGGGCATCATCAGGCGTTCGAAAAGCCCATGGGCTTCCCCACTTCACATGGTCCCTAAAGCTGACGGCTCGTGGCGCCCTTGCGGAGATTTCCACAGGTTGAACAACGGTACAGCACACGACCGCTACCCGATTCCGCATATCCAAGATTTTTCCGTTCATTTGGCGGGGGCGCGCATTTTTTCTAAGATAGACTTGGTCCGCGGGTACCATCAAGTCCCAGTACGCGCTGAGGACATACCCAAAACAGTGGTAATAACTCCGTTTGGCCTTTTCGAGCTTTTGCGCATGCCGTTTGGGCTTAAAGGCGCTGCGCAGACGTTCCAACGCATGATGGACGCGGTGTTGCGCAATCTCCCCTTCGTGTTCGTCTACCTGGACGACATCTTGGTAGCCAGCGCGTCCGAAGACGAACACGAAAACCACCTCACGGCAGTTTTCCGGAGGTTGGGAGAGCACGGGTTAATAATCAACCCAGCGAAGTGTCAGTTCGGGGTGACGCAGATTGATTTTTTGGGGCATCGCGTCTCTCCAGAAGGAGCAGTTCCTCTGCCTGACAAAGTGCGCGCAGTAACAAATTTTCCCCAGCCACAAACAGTCAAAGCGTTACAGGAGTTTTTGGGAATGGTAAATTTTTATAACCGTTTCCTCCCTCACGCAGCGCAGCTCATGCAACCATTGTATGCCGTGCTAAAAAAACAAAAACCCACAAGCAAAATCGAATGGTCTCCTGAGCAAGAGCGAGCATTCGCGGAGGTCAAAACAGCCCTGGCAAACGCCGCGTTGTTGGTGCATCCAGACCCAACGGCCCGCATAGCGCTCACTACTGACGCGTCAGATGTGGCCATAGGGGCGGTCGTGGAGCAGCATGTAGCCGGGGCTTGGCAACCGCTCGCCTTTTTCAGCAGGACGTTGCGCGATAGTGAGCGAAAATACAGCGCATTTGACAGGGAGTTGTTAGCCCTCCACTTGGCCATTCGCCACTTCCAGTTCTGGCTGGAAGGACGCCGTTTCACCGTGTTCATTGACCACAAGCCGCTGACTTTCGCGATGGCCAAGGTTTCAGAACTGTGGTCAGGCCGGCAGCAGAGGCAGCTGGCTGCAATCTCAGAGTTTACTACCGATATTCAGCACGTAGCGGGTAAACTTAATGTAGTGGCAGACTGTCTCTCGCGCGCCGTAGCGGCCCCAGTCCGCGTAGGGATAGATTATGCAACCATGGCCGCGGAGCAGGCTAGCGACGCGGACGTGCGCGCGCTCCAGTCTGGACCAACAGGGTTAAGGCTGGAGAACAGGGTGCTGCAAGATGGTATGCCCCCCCAATCTGCGATGTCTCCACGGGACGACCGCACCCGGTGGTACCGACCGCGTGGCGCAGCCGTGTTTTTGACTCGATTCATTCTCTGGCGCACCCGGGGGTGCGCGCGTCGGTCAAAATGGTAGGAGAGAAATTTGTATGGCCGAGCCTGCGCAAGCAAGTTAGAGAGTGGGCTGCAGCCTGCATGGCTTGCCAACGAGCCAAGGTTCACAAGCACACGAGAGCTCCCTTGGAGCCGTTTCACATCCCGGCTAAGAGGTTCAATCACGTTCACGTGGACCTCGTAGGCCCCCTCCCACCGTCGCAGGGGTGCACACACCTTCTGACAATGGTAGACCGCACCACGTGCTGGCCAGAAGTGGTCCCACTGTCATCAACCACAGCCGAGGAGGTGGCACGCGCGTTTTTAACGGCATGGGTAGCGCGCTTTGGAGTTCCGTCAGACATTATGTCCAACAGAGGTCCTCAATTTGTTTCCGAGCTTTGGTCAGCGATGGCCCGCAGCCTGGGGGTAACGATCCACCGCACTACCGCGTACAACCCGCAGGCTAATGGGTTATGCGAACGTTTCCATAGGCCATTGAAGGCGGCCCTCAGAGCGTCGCTTACGGATGCAAATTGGGTGGACAGGCTAAAATTGGTTTTATTGGGGTTTCGTTCTGCACCTAAAGAGGATTTAGAAGCCTCCCCGGCTGAATTAGTTTTTGCGCAGCCACTCCGGCTGCCCGGGGAATTTCTCCCAGATAATCCTGCGCCAGAATGTTTCCCGGCTCAGTGGTTACAGAGTGACGCGGAAGCGGGCATGCTTCCCAGCCCTGTTCACCACAGTTTTCCGCGCGTTTTTGTGCCTAAGGCTCTAAAAAATGCGGAGTTTGTTTTTGTCAGACACGATGCGCATAGCCCACCGTTGCGACCACCTTATGGTCCATCATAAGAGTGCTGGAAATGGGGGATAAGCATTTTTTTGCTAGATTTGGGGGGCAGGAAAGAAAAGATTGGCATAAACAGACTCAAACCCGCCTTTGTGTTGGCCGACAAGGATGTGCTGTTGGCTACGGCTCCTCGGCGCGGCAGACCCCCTAAGGAGCATTCATCAGAACACCCACAGGGATTGACTAACAGTTCTCATCCTCAGACAGCAGCTCCCCAGCAGGAAGGCGCCGCGAAAGTGGTTAAGCCCGCTTACAGCAGATATGGGAGGCAACTGAGGCCCAAGCGACACGTGGACTGATGTGTAATAGTTTTACCATGACTTGCAGACTGTTATTACGTTGTTCCATCTTAGACGTTTGGGGGGGGGGTCATGTGGGACACAATTATGCACATATGTATATCATTGTATGATTCATACGTATACCACCTTAGGCTTCACATCTGAGATGGAACAAAGGACTGAGCCGCTCTGGAGATAACACGAGGATGTGAAAGTTTAGTCTTTGGCATGCAAGGAGACAGCTGTGGGGGATTTCGCCCAGCGGCCAGAGACTGGAGGTGGGGGTGTTAAGATCAGGAGGAAGTTACATTGTTACTGGGGATTAAGCACCATGTGACTGTGTGTTTTGATGTCCTGGGTAGAAAAGGGACAGATGTTGGGGGATTCGCTCTCTTTCTGTTTTTGGATGATGTTGGAGAATGTGAATAAATCTGACTTGTGAAATAAACTCAGCCTCGTCCTTCCTCATTCTCCACAACATGACCTTTTTTTCTCACTGTCTGACATTGAAACAGACTAAACACTTCCTGTTTTAGGTTAGTTAGGATCACCAAAATTACTTCTATTTGCTAATTTTTTTAATTTTTTTTTTTTTTAGCAAATAACAAAGATTACTATGCCTTTAAACAATTTGGGAAAGCCCAGATGATGAAACCATGGCTTTGGAAGCTTCTGATAGCTTAATTGACAACATCTGACTTTATTGGAGGCACACCTGTGGATGTATTTTAATGACCATTGTTACATTTGGAGGAAAAAGGGGGAAGCTTGGAAGCCTGAGAACACCATCACAAATGTGAAGTTTGGGGGTGACAGCATCCTGTTGTGGGGGTGTTTTGCTCCAAGAAGGACTGATGCCCTTCACAAAATAGATGGCATCATGAGGAAAGAACATTATATGGAAATATTGAAGCGATATCGCAAGACATCAGCCAGGAAGTTAAAGGTTGGGTAGAAATGGGTCTTCCAATGGACGATAACCCTAAACATACTGCCAAATTCATTACAAAATGGCTTAAGGACAACAAAGTCAATGTTTTGGAGCGACCATCACAAAGTCCTGATCTCAATCCTATAGAAAGTTTGTGGGCAGAGCTGAAAAGATGTGTGTGAGCAAGGTGGCCTACAAACCTGACTTTACAGCAGTTCTGTCAGGAGGAATGGGCCAAAATTCCAGCAAACTACAGAGGGTATGCACATGATGTCACGGAACAGAACTCATGGCAGTCACAAAATACTGAGCGGCAACAATATGGTGTATGCAGTAAAACCCCCAAAATACACACAGTATTAAGTAACAGCAGTACACAGAGTACCTGCTTGCATTGTGAAGAGCTAATCTTATCATTCCATCTTGCATTTATTGCCAAAAATAGATAAATAGTTACAGGCTCAGAACCAGTTCTTCACTCATGTGTGCTCTTACCCACACATCACTACAGTCAAGTAAACAGTGTGGTATTGACATCTAAAGTGAAAAAGGGGCACTCTGTCCATTACTGTGACTAAATATTTTGTGTAATTTTTGTTTAGCTCTATACAAACCAAGGATACCACGTGTTTGCCACTCAGTGCTGGGTAACCGTCCTGTAACTGCCGAGAATTCTGTTCCAATGCATCCCCTCTATTGTGAGAAGCTTGTGGAAGGATACCCAAAATGATTGATCCAAATCATACAATTTAAAGGCAATGCTACCAAATACTAAGGAAATGTATGTAAACTTCTGACTTTGAAGACAGTAATAAACAATTCTCTAAAAACTCATTTAGCAAACAGAAATATTTTTTGTAATCCTAACTGACTTAAAACAGGAAGAGTTTAGTCTGATTTAATGTCAGAGAGACAGTGAGGCAAAAAAGGTTATGTGTCTTTTTATACAGTGTATGTAAACTTCTGGTTTCAACTGTATCTCTGTAGGTCAAGTGGTAATTTGCAGCTCAAAACTCTTAAGATTTTCTGTTTTACAGGTACTGAGGTGGTGTAAGGTGTGATAATGTAGCCAGCTGAATGCAGAGCGGTCATCAGGTTCCTGCACTTGAGAGGCCACACTCCACAGGAGACATCTGATGGGATGAAAGAGATTTAAGCGGAGGGTGCCTTATTGTATGATGTAGTCAACCATTGGCATTGACAGTTCAAGTGTGGTCGAACATATGAGGAAATGACACCCATTCTCGGGCGACCACAGTACCCCATTCATGAAAACCCCATCCAGCAATTGGAGTCCACCATTTTGGAGGATTGCTGCATAATCGTTCGCCAACTAGCCCAAGATGTCAAGATCAGTGTGGGGTCTGTGAAGAAAATCATCCATGACCATTTGCACATGTGGAAGTTATCTGCATGATGAAATCCTTGATTGCTCACACCTTTCCAGAAACAGGAACAAGTCACATGCTCCCAGGCTCTTTTGGCCATGTGCCCAGAAAAACAGGAGGACTTCTATGACAGACTAATCACGCAGGAGAAAACATGGGTCCATCACTATGATCCAGAGACTAAACCCCAGTTGAAGCAATAAAAAGCATTATAACTCACCACCTCTGAAGAAGACACATGCCCAACTCTTGGCGATCATGCTCATGGTCTTTTGGGACCAGCATGGAGTATTGATGATGGACTTCCTGGCAAAGGGTACCACAATTACTGGGACTTACTACATTTCACTACTGCAGACAATGCAGAAGGCCATCAAAACCGATAGGTGTGGTATGCTGACCAAAGGTGTCCACCTCCTGCAAGACAGATGGTTCACAACTTGCATGTTGCCCAGACGGAAGCACAGTCCTGCGGCTATGAAATCCTTCCTCCCCCCCCTTTACTCTCCAGACCTTGCACCATCGGACTTCCACCTCTTTCCAACCATGAAGTCATTTTTGAAGGGCAGGCACTTCCAAGACAACGAAATGTTGATTTCCAAGGTCAAGTTGTGGCTTCTGATGCACCCTGCAGAGTTCTACAGGTGAGGTGTCCACAGCTGCATAAAGCAATGGGAGAAGTGTGTGACCCTTGGTGGTACCTACAGCTCTGGAAACAAATAAGAGACCACTGCAAAATCTTCCCTAAAACTTAAGAGGTGTGTTGAGTGAACGTTTTAAGAATGAACATGAACTTGTTTCATTTGCATCATTTGATCTAAAAGCACATAAAAAGTACACCTAAAAGCAACATATTTTTGTTTTAGCCAGTTGTCTTCTTATTATTGTTCTTTTGGCTGCTCCCTTTAGGGGTCACCACAGTGGATCATCTGCCTCCATCTTACCCTATCCCTTGCATCTTCCTCTATAACACTAACCCTCTCCATGTCCCCCTTCACTACATCCATGAATCTTCTCTGTGGTCTTCCTCTTTTCCTACTGCCAAGCAGCTTCATCTTCAACATCCTTTGTCCAATATATCCACTATCCCTCCTCTGCACATGTCCAAACCATCTCAGCCTTGCCTCTCTTATTTTGTCTCCAAACTGCTCAACCTGAGCTGTCCCTCTGATATACTCATTTCTAATCCTGTCCCTCCTAGTCACTCCCAGTGAGAATCTTAGCATCTTCAGCTGCGCCATCTCCAGCTCTGCCTCCTGTCTTTTTTCAGTGCCACCGTCTGCAAGCCATATATCATAACAAGTCTCACTGCATTCTTGTAAATCACCCTTTTCACTCTTGCTGCTATCCTTCTGTCACAGATCACCCCGACACTCGTCCCCACCCACTCCACCTTGCCTACACTCTCTTCTTCACCTCTTTTGTGCATTTTCCATTACTTTGGATGGTTGACCCCAGGTATTTGAAGTTGTCGTTTTCTGTAAATGAATGCTCTAAGCAATGACATTTTAACTTGGAATTTGGGTAAGTTATATTCAGTAGGTTAGCGAATAAAACAAAATTGTTAATTTTACACAAACACATATGTACGTATAAATAATAAAACTAGATAAAGTGAAAATTTTGCAGTGGCCTCTTTGTCTCTCATTTTTTTCCAGAGCTGTATGTAGAGAGAGACTAATAACTGTGCCACGTTTGGTTCCTCTCAGTCCACGGGAAATGAGTCAGGAAAAATCTTTAATGAACAGCCCTCGTATAAGTTCCTCTAGTTCCACTTTTGGTAATTCAAAAATTAAAGTTTTACATCAAAATAATATAATATATACAAAGGTCTAGAAGCTTACAACCAGTTCCTAAGCGGCCGGGTCTGAGACGTGCGGTGTGTGAAATCAACAACCTTTGTGTGCCCGTAGCCAAGGTAAACAAAACATCTGATTTTTTTGTTGATGGAAAAAGTAGAAGAAAATCGAATTGTTCACTTGCAAATATTTTGTAAAGCTTTACACAAAATACTTAAAGGCAATAAAACTGGGGCCTAAAGCACCTGTGTCTTTTTTTTTTAAATGTTAAACGTGTAAAAATTGAGAAAAACTGAGAAAAACATAAAATTAAAATTAGACTCTATCATGCTCTTGTAGGCTAGTCAACACCGTTTTAAAAACAGAGCAACATTTATAAAAAAAACAAAACAGTAACATATTCTCTTATCATGCATGTTTATCCATATATCAGCCCACACTTCTGTGTGGACAACACCGTACCCACCAAGACCATATGGTGTTGCTCAAACAACAAACCCTACATCAACCCCGAGATAAAGTCCCTGCTGAGAGAAAAGAAAAGGATCTTCAGGCTGGGAAACAGGGAGGAGCCGAAGTCCATACAGAGGGAGCTAAGGAGGAAGATCAGAGAGGGTAAGGACATCTACAGGAAGAAGATGGAGGTCAAGCTGCAACAGAGTGACATCGGCGGGGTCTGGAGAAGCCTCAAAACCATCTCTGGGCTCCAGAATACCTCCTCCCAGGCCACGGGAGGCAGGGAGTGGGTGAACAACCTGCATCTGTTTTTTAACAAGTTTGATCAACCGCCCTCCCCTCCGCCTGCACACCAACCACTGCTGCCTCTACCGTCATCTAATCCTGCTGTCCACCTCCATCTCCCCCTCCACCAACACCCCCCCACTCCCAGCACACAGCCCCCCTGCCCCAACCTGACCCTCATTAAGACCCAGGTGAGGGCGGAGCTGGGGAAGATCAATGTGAGGAAGGCATCAGGTCCGGACTGCATCAGCGCGAAGCTCCTCAAGTCCTGTGCAGACCAGCTGTGCGGGATTGTGGAGCACATCTTCAACCTGAGCCTGAAGCTGGGGAGGGTACCACAGCTGGGGAAAACATCTTGTGTGGTACCCGTACCAAAGACTTCCCACTCCAGAGACCTGAACAGCTACAGACCAGTGGCCCTGGCGTCTCACCTGATGAAGACCCTGGAGAGGCTGCTCCTTGCTCACCTCCGCCCCCTGGTGGGACCAGCAATGGATCCACTCCAGTTCGCCTACCAGCACGGCATTGGGGTGGAGGACGCAGTGATCGTCCTCCTACACCGTTCCCTCCTGTCCCACCTGGAGAAGCCTGGGGGCTCTGTGAGGATCATGTTCTTTGATTTCTCCAGTGCTTTCAACACCATCCAACCAGTGATCTTGAGGGACAAGCTGCTGTGTGCAGGGGTGGACCAGCACCTGTCATCGTGGATCCTGGACTGCCTCACAAACCGGCCACAGTTTGTGAGAACCCAAGATTGTGTGTCCAACACAATCATTTGCAGTACAGGGCCCCCCCAGGGAACAGTTCTGGCTCCCTTCCTGTTCACCCTTTATACTGCAGACTTTTCACACAACACAACACACTGCCATCTACAGAAGTTCTCTGATGACTCTGCAATCATCGGCCTCATCTTCCGATGGAGATGATGCTGAGTACAGAGGACTTATCCAGGACTTTGTGGATTGGTGCCATCAGAAATGCCTCCAGATCAATGCGAGGAAAACTAAGGAACTGGTGGTGGACTGCCACAGGCGAGGACAACCCCCCACATCCAGGGAACAGACATTGAGATGGTGACATCCTAGAAGTACTTGGGTGTTCATCTGAACAATAAACTGGACTGGTCACACAATACTGACGCACTCTACAAGAAGGGACAGCGCAGGCTGTTTCTGCTGTGGAGGCTCAGGTCTTTTGGTGTACAAGGGGTGTTCCTGAAGACCTTCTACGATTCGGTGGTGGCATCAGCCATCACATTTGGAGTAGTCTGCTGGGGCAGCGGCATCACAGCAGCCGACAGGAAGAGACTGAACAAACTGTCCCACCCCATGCAGGACATGCTGAATGCACTGAGGAGCTCATTTAGCGGTAGGCTGCATCATCCTAGGTGTGCGACCGAGAGGTTTCGCAGGTCCTGCCTACCTATGGCTGTCAGACTTGATAACCTAAGCAGGGATGCTCATAGAGATTGTAAAAATAAACAAAAAAACCCCAAAACTTTATGACCTATTAAGCACTGAATGCAAAAGACGCAACAATCTTGCACAATAATGGTCCCCTCCATTATACAACTAGGACAATATCTATCGCTACAGAGGGTGACAACTAGGCTGACTCAAATACGAAATATGCTGTATGGGTACATATTCATACTAGGTGGGGTAACTAAATAGACCATTATGCTATTTATTCCATCTAGCTACAATGCTCCGCACTGTGAATATAGTATATTTATATATTTATGTGTACATATGTATATTCACTGCTCTTTTTATCTTAACTGCTAAATTATTGCTCTGAGTGTTGCTATCCCTGTGCTGTTGCAATCCTGGAATTTCCCCATTGTGGGACTAATAAAGGCTTATCTTATCTTATAAATTATTCACATAGCCCTCAACTTTGATTTCTCCAGTGCTTTCAACACCATCCAACCAGTGATCTTGAGGGACAAGCTGCTGTGTGCAGGGGTGGACCAGCACCTGTCATCGTGGATCCTGGACTGCCTCACAAACCGGCCACAGTTTGTGAGAACCCAGGATTGTGTGTCCAACACAATCATTTGCAGTACAGGGCCCCCCCAGGGAACAGTTCTGGCTCCCTTCCTGTTCACCCTTTATACTGCAGACTTTTCACACAACACAACACACTGCCATCTACAGAAGTTCTCTGATGACTCTGCAATCATCGGCCTCATCTTCCGATGGAGATGATGCTGAGTACAGAGGACTTATCCAGGACTTTGTGGATTGGTGCCATCAGAAATGCCTCCAGATCAATGCGAGGAAAACTAAGGAACTGGTGGTGGACTGCCACAGGCGAGGACAACCCCCCACAGCACCAGTAAACATCCAGGGAACAGACATTGAGATGGTGACATCCTAGAAGTACTTGGGTGTTCATCTGAACAATAAACTGGACTGGTCACACAATACTGACGCACTCTACAAGAAGGGATAGCGCAGGCTGTTTCTGCTGTGGAGGCTCAGGTCTTTTGGTGTACAAGGGGTGTTCCTGAAGACCTTCTACGATTCGGTGGTGGCATCAGCCATCACATTTGGAGTAGTCTGCTGGGGCAGCGGCATCACAGCAGCCGACAGGAAGAGACTGAACAAACTGATCAAGAAAGCTAGCTCTGTCCTGGGGAAGCGCCTCAACCCAGTGGAGGAGATAGGAGAGAGGAGGATGGTGGCTAAGCTGTCTCTCTTCTGCTGAAGTCCGAGTCCCACCCCATGCAGGACATGCTGAATGCACTGAGGAGCTCATTTAGCGGTAGGCTGCATCATCCTAGGTGCGCGACCGAGAGGTTTCGCAGGTCCTGCCTACCTATGGCTGTCAGACTTGATAACCTAAGCAGGGATGCTCATAGAGATTGTAAAAATAAACAAAAAAACCCCAAAACTTTATGACCTATTAAGCACTGAATGCAAAAGACGCAACAATCTTGCACAATAATGGTCCCCTCCATTATACAACTAGGACAATATCTATCGCTACAGAGGGTGACAACTAGGCTGACTCAAATACGAAATATGCTGTATGGGTACATATTCATACTAGGTGGGGTAACTGAATAGACCATTATGCTATTTATTCCATCTAGCTACAATGCTCCGCACTGTGAATATATATTTATATATTTATGTGTACATATGTATATTCACTGCTCTTTTTATCTTAACTGCTAAATTATTGCTCTGAGTGTTGCTATCCCTGTGCTGTTGCAATCCTGGAATTTCCCCATTGTGGGACTAATAAAGGCTTATCTTATCTTATAAATTATTCACATAGCCCTCAACTTACTTTTTCCTGTTTGTTTTTCTCTGTTTCTGCTCTCAGTTTTGTTTTTGTTTTTTTTGATATGTGATGTAATTTGATCTAATTTTCTCCGTAGGATTGCTGGACTCACCCTCAGAGATAGGGTGAGGAGCTCAGTCATCCGGGAGAGGCTCAGAGTAGAACCGCTGCTCCTCCACATTGAAAGGAGTCAGTTGAGGTGGTATGGGCATCTGATTAGGATGCCTCCTGGACGCCTCCCACTTGAGGTGTTTCGGGCATGTCCCACTGGAAGGAGACCCCGGGGCAGACCCAGGACTCGATGGAGAGACTATGTCTCCCAGCTGGTCTGGGAACGCCTTGGTATCTTCTCTGAAGAGCTGGAGCAGGTGGCTGGGGAGAGGGAAGTCTGGGCTTCTCTGCTTGAACTGCTGCCTCCATGACCCAGTCCTCCAGAAAAGCGGTAGAAGATGGATGGATGGATGGATGGATGGATCTAATTTGAATTAGCATTAGCTAAAGGCTAGCTTCAGTACACTCACCTGTCCAGGTGCCTTCAGATGACGTTAGACATTGTTGTCCTGGTGTCTAATCATTATCTTCATTGTTAACAATAAGCAGTTGATTTGTAGACTCCCAGGTATTGTAATAATCGTCAAAGCCACAGGCTAATTAGCTGGTGTTCTGACATTTTGGCATCAGAACAGCAAACCTCGGTTACACCGTCATTTTCTCTTGCCTGTGTGGACAGCTGATGGTACAGACTGCAGTCAAATGTAAAAGCATGGCAAGGAGGACTAAACGGCGACTTGGATCTTCATAATATCCTGTAGCTTGAAAGTGTTACATTTAAGTTGGCTCGGACAGGTCCCTGACAGTTCCCGTTACATGAACAAGTACGTGTGTTTACCTGACTGTGAGTGTGCTGCAGGCTGAAGCTGAGCTAATCAAAACAGAGAGCAGGTGGATCTGTGAAAATGTCCACAGAGCATCACAGACTCTTCAACAATATTTGTAGTCAGTTATTTCTACAAACCTATTACAAAATGGTCAGAACACTCCCGCAAATTGGGACACAAGAAAGGTGCCAAGTCAGCTCTATACTAATACGAGAAAGCCAAATTCTCCTCCGTTTCTCTGATAGCTCCTGAGCTGACTCGCCTTGATTCAAAATAATTGCAGGTAATCGATAAAATGACGTTTTCTCCCTTCCCACCAGTGTTTGTACAACCAGTTATTCCACAGTAGCGCATTATATTTATATAATTTTTGGCTTTAATAGAATTACCCCCTGCAGCTTCCCTCCCAACATGGCCGCCCATATAGCAACTGGCAGCTGTGTGATGTCATCTTAAAACTATGAATTCTATTTTTTACAGATGATACGAATCAAGTAACAGCACATGATAACATACTCTAAATAAATGTTAGTTTTGCCTGGATGCACCATAGCACTTGAATTAAAATATGTATCCCTCAGCGTCAAGGACATTCAGTATGATTCTGAATCAGAAAACTATATTTGTCCGATGAGCAGTTTAGTTCCATAGCTTTCAAGCTCTTCCAGGTTTAAATGAGAGAACCCGTGGAAACTGATTTATTCCCAAGTTAAAGATTTGTGGCGTAAGCAGACGAAAATGAAAGTCTTATTAAAAGACCACGCTCAAATGATATACTCCTTGACAAGGCAATGTGAGGGTAATAAAGGAATGATGATAACTTCTTACCTATTCATTGCACTCTGTGTATACTTTTCAATATGTAGGGGTGATTTGCAATAATTTTAAGCTGGAACACAAAAGAAATGTTAAAAAGATGGGGTGTAATCAAGCAGGTATGCTGCTGCAAAATGCTGCGATCCTATCAAAAATCCAGAACAATCAATATTTAGGAAAAAAGTTTGATTTGCATTGTTTCCATCATAAAAAGTTCACAAAGTCACCTTTCGTATTGTTGGGAAACTCCATTAAAGGGCTTTTGATATTTATGTCTGTAATTATACACAAGTTTCCCAGATATGAGTGTAAAGGCATATTACCCGGTGGCAGAGGAACACTTTTTTGAGCATCTCTGTCAGTCTCAGATCGAGAAACTGCCACCCACAGTCTCACACAAGATTAATTATGATAATGTACCTCTTTATCCTTTTGTCATCATAATGAATGGTTGCCTTTCTGGGGGAAAACACACAAAACACAGAAGGACGAGACAGAGAAACACACTTTTCTTTAAGTCTTTGTGCAGTTGTAACAGAGGTATTGTCGGATGCAGCTAGCAGGTGGTAATGCAAACTCAGACCTGGAGCTTCACAAGAAAGCGCAGAACCTAATGAATGTGAGCATGCATATGTATGCTCGAGAATGTCACAGATAAAAGGTCACATCAACATTCTCAGATCACACACGGCTGTCTCCTGAAAATATAGATGTTAAACGGAGAACAGAAAGTAGATAAACGTTACTTTTGATATGGTGAAGTCACTTTAGAAATTGTTAAATCAGCAGTCTGTAACATGTGGATCTTTTGTCAATACCTGTGACAAGAAATTTAAAAAAAAAAAAATCACATCAGTGAGTAAAATGCATCAAATATGAGGAAAAAGTTATAAATTCATGAGGAAAAAAGTTGCATGCAAGTTTCAAATTTACAGAAAAAGTTGCAAAAGTATGAAAAGGATGAAAATTTACAAGTCAACATTTGTGAAAGAAAATTTGCACATTTAATAGGAAAACCTGCCCATTGCTAATGTTGCACTAATATTGACAAGCTGGTCAGGTGTTTTACCTTCAATTTTAAGTCTTAAATATGTTTTGGACTGTTTCTTTTTTAATTTGGGGGGGAATTCCTTCAAATGGGAGGTTGCACTAAATCAACAACCAATTTTAACCTTATTCAACATCATTTCAAACAGAAAAAAATTAGATTTCTTGGGGAAATAGACAGGAAAAACGTGTTTGTGAGGAGCTGAAAAGTACATTGTGTTTGCAGATCCAGCTGCTGAATCAGAACCACAAACTGTTCTTATTGCTAATAAGATTAGAAGAAAAAGGGACATGTGAGGGAAGGATGTCAAACTTTTACTTTTCACTGCAAAAGACGTGATCTCCATTAACCACCCACTTAAAGTTTAGTTAATTAGCCAAGGGGCTCTGCAGTAGGACATGTCACTGGGGTTGTTATCCCATACATGGAGTTTGTGTCGCCACACACAGTCTTTGTTGGCTGCGAAACATAAGCGACTGTTGTATCTGATGCTTGTAAAAAGGGTGTTTGTGCGTGTGTGTAGGATCGGATGGGGTGTGTTGGTTTGGGGAGGAGGGGGGGCATCTTAAAAGGTGGTGTGTGTGTGTGTGTGTGTGTGTGTGTAAAAAAGAGGGGAGGGAGGAAATTCATTTGTGGCTGGAGAACACAGAAGACAAATTGAGGAAGTGTTGTGCTAATGTGTAGGGGTCAGCAGCAAACACACGCAGGTTTCTGCTGACTGCCACTTGGGTGGCCCGCTCTCTCTCTCTCCATGTGTGTCGGTCTGTGTAGCTCACCCACAATCAGCCCTGGAGCCACGAAGCCACCCATCTATTCAAGTCCCCCCCACCCACCACCACCAATCCAGAGTTCACACCCCACCCCTCAGTTCATCTGTTTGTCTCTATGACACATTTGTCTTCACCATCTATTTTTCAGATTGTTTATTTTATCCCCCCCACACACACTTTAGAATTAGCAAAAATTAAAGTTCACTATATGCATGAATGCACCTTTGCTGGGTTTCATAAATGATAAAAACATCCAGACATGGTTTGGCATGCATCTCAGTGAGATTATCTGATGTTAAACATGCACTGTTTGTTAGCAGCCGTGGTTCATAAAGTAGAGTCGGTACTTCCCTCATCAGATGATGGTTTGTTGCATCTTCATCTCCTCCAGTCTGCATGATGAAACATCTGTGGAGAAGAGACTGAAGCCCCCCAAACAGCCCTGTATCAATAATGTGGTAATAAGAAAGATCCAAAGTCTAAAAATAAGCAGTTCTATTCACAATCTGGCTATTCAATTCATATGCTTCAAAGGCACCACCACTATGTGACAAAGAGGTATAGTATGTGATGTTGGTATTTGGGCACTTATTGTGAAGTGTGGTGTAGTGGCGGGTACTTCCTGTTCCGCCACTGCACCGGCCTATAAATAGCAGAGGGCATCCATTACACGGTCTCTTCAACCGGTGCCCTCTGCCTGGTGTCTACTGTGTGTCCGTTGGATTACATCGTTCAACAAAGCTGAGTTTGTCCAGTCACCTGGCCTCATCCTTTATAGAGGTATTTTACCATACATACTGTAATATTTGGCGATCGAGGATTAATTACTGGAGGTGTGTATTACACCACTTCGCCCCTTCTTCGAGCTCCCGGGGGAGCTGCCCATTCCGTGGCCGAGATGGTTTGAAGCTTTCCAGACCTACATCACCACGCTTGACCTGGGTAAGCTCGACAAGTTAACAGCACATGCGCTACTTGTTCACAACCTTGGGATTCAGGGCCAGCATGTCTTGCGCACACTCGGAGCTTCGGACTCTTTTGAAGACGTTGTCGAGCTGCTAGCAAACCACTTTCATGCCCCAGATAGCGTGACTGTCCGGAGGATTCGCTTTTGGAAGCGGCATCAATGTGTGGGTGAGCCTATACATCAGTTTGTCACCGACTTGAGGCAGTTAGCTATCGAGTGTCGTTTTGGGCCACTGGAGGATGAATTGGTATGTGACCAGCTTGCAGAGCACACAAGTTGCGCCGCTATACGGGCTAGGTTACTCATGGTGCCGAGTGACCTAACGTTAGCCAGGGCTGTCAAGCTAGCTCTCCAGTTGGAGGCCACAGACAAGTTAGCTTTGGAGCTAAACTGGCGCCAGTCACAGCGGCCGCCGGAGCCTCCTGCCACAGCATTAGTAGCGGACTCAGATAGTGAGGATAGCTTGGACGACGATACTATGGAAGCCAATGCTGCCAGCTGAAGGTCTGCCCCGGGAAAACCCCTTTGCAAGGGCTGCGGGTCCGTGAAACACCAAAACAAGGCTAAGGACTGCCCGGCTAGAGGGAAGCGTTGTAGCAGATATGGACACTTGAACCATTATGCTAGAGAGTGCCGTGTATCTGAGCCGGAGAGCCCATGGAAGAAATCACTCTGCCCACCCCTGACAACCATCCATATGGTGTCTCCCAGTACCAACAGGTACACTTTCTGTGCTGTGGAACTGGATGGCGCGGAGATACCGCTGCTGCTCGACATGGGGGCGGAGGGGTCATTGCTGAATTGGGCCACGGTGAGGAAGTTTTTCCCCCACTACAGAGTAAGAGGTAACCCAGCACCACTTTATGGCTATGGAGGTGGCAGGCTGTGCACAGTTGGGACGTTGGAGTTAACGGTTTGGTACAAGTCTGCGATGATGGCTGACTTCATGTTCCACGTGACGGCCCGAGGCCACAACATCATGGGCTGTGATTTGTTTTACAGACTGGGTTTCACCATTAAAGACGACGCTGGGGAAGAATGGTCGGGTTGTGACCAGTGGAACCCTCCGGTTCTGGTGGTTGATGATGACATTGTGTGGGACGGAGGACTAACAGACACCACAGCAGTCCAGCAGGACCAGGCTCACTCAGGTTTGGTGCAGGAAGGTCTCAGTGCTGGCGCTTGGGAAACGGTTGAGGGGGTTACCAACCGTGGCAGAGAGGCACCTGCGCTGGCGAGTGATGCTGATGTGCTAGCCCCAGATTCCTCCAGAGCTTGGCCGCAGGGGAATGGAGGATCTGCATCTATGATGGCGACCACTACGACGGCTTCAGAAGAGGATGGGGCCAGACCAACGAGCATGGGAGAATCGCATGCTCAGCAGCACCATGTCAGGCTGAGTTGAGGCCCTCTTAGGGTTACGGACTTGGTCCGGGTTTAAGGAGAGGAATGTCCACGGCGAAGATGGGCCAAATGACAGCAAGTGAAACATCGGGAGTGTGTGCGCACAGTGTCCAAACTGGGCGCGGCATACTCCCAGCTGTCCAACGGCTCGGCGAGGCATGCCAATCAGCTTCGGCGTGTCTGGCAAGAGGCCTTTGGTGACGGAGCTGGAAGAAATTGGGTGTCGGTGTTGATGAGAAGAGGTGCTTTCATCCGGGAGATCAGCCATTGTCCTGGGGACCTGCTGAGGGGCTGCCCTGGGCCCCCACCACGCCAGTTCTGCTCCTCCTGCCCAAAGGATAGTACTGTAAATTTTGTGAAATAGTTCTGATGTTCATATGTTTATGTATGTTGTAAAATGGGATTTTTTTGTATATTTTTATTAATTTAGGAACACGGCAATAATTTTAGTTTATTAATGGACTTTTCTTTTAACTTATTAGCTGGCAGAATAATCCACTGTGCTGTGTGGGCAAGATGATATCATTCATCATGATTCTCTCATCTGTTCTGGCATACACACACACACATACACACACACACATGCTTGCACACATTTTTCACCTTCATTTATCAGTTGCTGCCGCACCTGCATCAATTTGCCACTCATTAGTCTATGAGGTTATTTATGCGTGGCGGTATGATTGCTCAGTGTGACGGCAACAAGTCAGCTTTGTCCACGAGAGTCTTCTCATCCGCCCTATTTTAGGTTTTGTTGTGTGAATGGTGTTAGGCCATTTAAGTAAATCAGTTTTCATTTTGGTAGTGTGTGATTCAGGTCTCATATTGGGGAAGGCTTTAACTGAGTGAGTGGTTCTGGACTTTTCTAAAGGGGGGAGGATGGGATGTTGGTATTTGGGCACATTGGACTATTCTAAAGTGGCCTTCTATGAGCCCTGATCTAAATCCTATTGAACATCTGTGGAAGGAGCTGAAACATGCCGTCTGGAGAAGGCACCCTTCAAACCTGAGACAACTGGAGCAGTTTGCTCATGAGGAGTGGGCCAAAATACCTGCTGAGAGGTGCAGAAGTCTCATTGACAGTTACAGAAATTGTTTGATTGCAGTGATTGCCTCAAAAGGTTGTGCAGCAAAGTATTAAGTTAAGGGTACCATCATTTTTGTCCAGGCCTGTTTCATGAGTTTGTTTTTTTAAATAATTCTGTTGAACCACAATTCAAAAGCACTGTCTGATTTTCATTGGTTAATTTTCATAGAATTTTTATTTATTACCACTTTTGTTTCATACCTTCACCTTAGCAGCCGTCCCCTTTAGATGTTCCTTGAAGGATAAGGTCCTATCAAGGGTCACTCCAAGGTAGGTTGGATTCGGGGCATGCTTAAGCTTGAGTCCGCTCAGATGGATGTTTAGTTCTCTGGCAGCTTTTACATTGTGGAGATGGAATACACTGGAGACGGTTTTTGCTGGGCTTGGTTTTAGGCGCCAGATTTTGCAGAACTGGTCCAGTTTGGCAAGATCTTCCGTGAGCACCCTACCAGCAGACTAAATTCAAAGAGACGACGCCTTAGTGCCAAGTCAAAGAAGAATCCTAGTCACAGTCCCAAAGCCGAAAGCAAACAGCCCCGAGAGCACTTTGTGGTAGGATCTGCCCTTCGCATGCTACAACTAAACGTTGAACGCCTATCTGCAGCCAAGCGAAGCCTTATCGAAGTCCTCGCCTTCCAACATTCGATTGATGTAATCTGCCTCCAAGAGACTCATATTGGCACAGAGTGAGCTTGCTCTGCAAGCTCGCTGGTGCAAAATGGGGGCAGCAGCCTCCACCCTGCGTACCTCAGCACTGGCCCTTTCATACTCTGTAGCAGAATATTGTGCCCCTGTCTGGTCCAGGTCATCTTACACACACCACATAGACACCCAGCTCAACACAACCATGAGAACTAGAACTGGAACAATCCACTCAACACCACTCCCCTGGCTCCCTGTACTGTCAAACATAGCCCCTCCACACATCCGGTGAGCAGCATTAACTCAAAGGATGCTTCAAAAAGCTAAAGATTCTCCTCACCTACCAATCCATGCAGATATCTACACCATTCCTACTGCCCGACTTCCATCCAGACGACCGATTTGGAAAAACCCTCCCCCAGCTGACTTTACCATTCAGACAGCTTGGCAAGAGGAATGGGAGACCAAGGAGGTCCCAAGCAAACACCTGGTGACAAACCCCAACCAACAGGTCCCGGGCACCAACCTCCCAAGGAGACAGTGGTCTACACTCAATCGCTTCAGGACTGGACATGGCCCCTGCTTGGCCAGCCTTCACAGATGGGGCAGTAGCCCTAGCCCAATGTGCGCATGTGGAGAGGAGCAAACAATGGAACACATCATAGAGGCTTGCCCGCTCCAAAGACTGGAAGGAGGATTAGACACCCTCCATACAGCAAACCAGGAGGCAACTGCTTGGCTTAAGGACTTTGCATTCGCTAAATAAATAAATTGTGGCTCACATATTTTGACTGCATATGTATAGCACAGGAGTGAGATGCTTAAGACTGCATGTGTTTTATGACCTCACGTCTTTGAAGGAACAATACGTCTGGACCTCCTGGGGATAACAGCAGGAGGTGGAGGTGCCTTTGGTGAGGACTCTGAGAGGACTTCCTGACCTCCTGGGGTCAGATGGAGGATGAAGGGACTTGGGGGGAGAATGATTGTCGATGGGGGGTTTGACGACAATGTGATTCTGTTCTTTGATGTCCCAGGTATAAAAGTGGGGGTTTGGGGGAGTTTGGTGTCTTTTTTGCTGTTGAGAGCATGCTGGAGATGTGAGATCGTCAATAAATCTGAATTGAGAAATAAATTCAGCTTCTTCATTTCACGCTCTCCACAAAATAACCACTTTTGTCAGATTCAAGTTATTTCTGTGACCATTGTGGGTTTTTCTTTCATTAACAGAGGGGTACCAACAATTTTGTCCATGTCTGTACGTGCCAGCAAATTTGAAAAAAGGGCATGCAGCAGTCTGTCGTTCATCGGGTTTTGTCAGAGATGTCGGCTTGGTGTGTCTCTGGCTTGAGGTGCAGAACCACACTTGGTCAAACTGCGGCCCTAAGCAAAATTTTATTATGAGCCTCCTCCCATGGCTGCAATGATTACACGAATAATTCGATTACAAAAATCCTTTGATTCAAAAGTCTATGATTCGAAGTTTTGTTCAACGTAGCACGTCCGGTCTATATGACCTTCTTCTGGTCACGCTATGTTAGCAAGACACAGGTTTGTTTAATGGCGCGATGTCAGAGTGACAGAGTGACAGCAAAAGGGAAGAAAGTCAGAGAAAATGATAAAAAGTATCTCAATGGGCTGCACGGTGGCGCAGTGGTTTAGCACTGTGGCAGCACAGTTTTACCCTCGGCCGGGGGATCGCGGGGATCATGAGATCGTGGGTTCGATCCCAGCCCCCGACCAACAGTGAGCTGTGTGGAGTTTGCATGTTCTCCCCGTGTTGCGTGGGTTTACTCCGGGATTTCTCCGGTTTCCTCCCGCACACCAAAAACATGTAGGTTGAGGGCGCTCGCGCACGCAGCGACCAGCAGCCGGTGGCTTGTCACCAGACTGCAAACCAAGTCTACCTACTGGTACAAATAAGTAACAAAAACAAAAAAAAAAAGTATCTCAAGTCTGGGATCATTTGAAGCTCAAATTGAAGGAAAACATTGACTAGTGTGTACATTGTAAAGCCGAGCAGCAAGCTACGAGGGGGAACTAACAGTCCATAGCGGTCAAATTTGACCAAATGTGGTTTATTTTTCAACCACAGGGATCCAAGCGCTGCAACACCGATGGAAGACGTGTGTGGACCAAAGAGAAGACTATGTTCTATGGTTCTATGTTCTATGGTCTAATTTGGCCACTATGAACTTTTCAGCACCCCCCTCAAAGCATACCATAACGTCATTGTTATAGTGCAGATGGCATCCAGCCATATCATGCATGGCTGAGACAAGGTATGTGATTGAGATTTTAAATTAAGATGAATAGAATGTAGTCCGCTATGCTAATTATGCTTGTATGGCCAAAGAACATATAGCAGCTACCACTAATAGTGGTAGCTGCTATATGTTAGCTATGTTGCAAGTTGAAGCTAACGCTACAAAACGGAACTTTATGGTGCAACATAACATTTAAAGATACATTCTATGCAAAAAAAACCATTGCATTAAGTGTGTACCTGTGTCATTGAGTGTTTGGTACGATTACTACTGCTCTTTAGGGAAGAAGGTTCCACACATGTTGGTCAACGCAAGTTTGTTCAATACCAAAAAAAAAAAAAAAAACCTATTCGATTGCTCGAGTAATTGTTCGATTACAGTGGCAAATTACTCAATTACTAAAATAATAGCTGCAGCCCTACCCTCTATACACACAAATGATCTGACACTTAACAAAAGCTACTGCTAAAACACATTAGCTCATTACATAAATCTAAAATAAATACAAAAGCAACTTCAACTTGAAAAGAGTAAATAAATCTAAAATAAATGAGTTACAAAACAGTTCATCAATAAAATATTAAAAGGCAGGATATTTCAATGACAAAACATATTTTGTGTAGAAACAGGGAAAATAACCAGTCAATCACTTTAGCTAGTACGTAAGGTGAATGTCTACTGCTGGAAATAAGTGAGTTTCCACTACAGAGACGATGGACTTCTGTCATGCCATAAATTTTAGTTGAAGTGTATCATATAGCCAGATTTTTACATTTTATTTAGACAACACACTTACCTTCAAGCAGGGCTGGACTGGGACAAAAAAAATCGGCCCTGGCATTTTTGGTCCAGGTGGCCCACCATAATCTGTCAAACAACATCGGCACAGATGGTCCAGTTAAATATGTAAACGTATTGTGCCATTCCCCAAAGCAACGGTAAAGCTGAGGTTACATGCAAAACAGGGGAATAAAATAATCAGTCACATGATCACATTTAAAATAACCCCAATTTACATAACTTAGTAAAGATGTTGACTTTAAGTCTATTGTTACTGCACTAATAAATGAGTCCTTTGTGCCACTCATAGTGGCCTGATAAACAGATACTTGATATTTGTTTAATTGTTTTTATTGAGTTATCTGTTTTTATGTATTTATTCATTTTTAACCTCTGTGTTTTGTACAGTGCATCCAGAAAGTATTCACAGCGCTTCACTTTATCCACATTTTATGTTACAGCCTTATTCCAAAAGGGATTAAATTCATTTTTTCCTCAAAATTCTACACACAATACCCCATAATGACAATGTGAAAAAAGTTTTTTTTTTAGATTTTTGCAAATTTATTAAAAATAAAAAACTAAGAAATCACATGTACATACAGTAAGTATTCACAGCCTTTACCATGAAGCTCAAAATTGAGCTCAGGTGCATCCTGTTTCCACTGATCATCCTTGAGATGTTTCTGCAGCTTAATTGGAGTCCGCCTGTGTTAAATTCAGTTGATTGGACATGATTTGGAAAGGCACACACCTGTCTATATAAGGTCCCACAGTTGACAGTGCATGTCAGAGCACAAACCAAGCATGACGTCAAAGGAATTGTCTGTAGACCTCCGAGACAGGATTGTCTCAAGGCACAAAACTGGGGAAGGGTACAGAAAAATTTCTGCTGCTTTGAAGGTCCCAATGAGCACAGTGGCCTCCATCATCCATAAATGGAAGAAGTTTGGAACTACCAGGACTCTTCCTAGAGCTGGCCGGCCGTCTAAACTGATCGGGGGAGAAGGGCCTTAGTCAGGGACATAACCAAGAACCCAGTGGTCACTCTGTCAGAGCTGCAGCATTCCTCTGTGGAGAGAGGAGAGCCTTCCAGAAGGACAACCATCTCTGCAGCTATCCACCAATCAGGCCTGTATGGTAGAGTGGCCAGACGGAAACCACTCCTTAGTAAAAGGCACATGGCAGCTCGCCTAGAGTTTGCCAAAAGGCACCTGAAGGACTCTCAGACCATGAGAAACAAAATTCTCTGGTCTGATGAGACAAAGATTGAACTCTTTGGCATGAATGCCAGGCGTCATGTTTGGAGGAAACCTGGCACCGCTCATAATCACGCCAATGGTGGTGGCAGCACCATGCTGTGGGGATGTTTTTCAGTGGCGGGAACTGGAAGACTAGTCAGGATAGAGGGAAAGATGAATGCAGCAATGTACAGAAACATCCTGGATGAAAACCTGCTCCAGAACGCTGTTGACCTCAGACTGGGGTGACGGTTCATCTTTCAGCAGGACAACGACCCTAAGCACACAGCCAAGATATCAAAGGAGAGGCTTCAGGACAACTCTGTGAATGTCCTTGAGTGGCCCAGCCAGAGCCCAGACTTGAATCCAATTGAATATCTCTGCAGAGATCTGAAAATGGCTGTGCACCAACGCTTCCCATCCAACCTGATGGAGCTTGAGAGGTGCTGCAAAGAGGAATGGGCAAAACTGCCCAAAGATAGGTACCGTAAAACAGGGCTATAAGGGACGGCGGGGTAATAAGGGACACTTTTCTGGGAAATGTTTTAAATGTAATTCTGCTTTTTTTATTTTGCATTTTTCCTGTGGGAATCCACGGCTGGATTGTGGGCTGGATTCCCACAGGAAAAATGCAAAATAAAAAAAGCATAATTACATTTAAAACATTTCCCAGAAAAGTGTCCCTTATTACCCCGCCGTCCCTTATAGCCCCGTTTTACGGTATGTCAGACTTGTGGCATCATATTCAAAAAGAGTTGAGGCTGTAATTGCTGCCAAAGGTGCATCAACAAAGTATTGAGCAAAGGCTGTGAATACTTATGTACATGTGATTTCTTAGTTTTTTTTTTATTTTTAATAAATTTGCAAAAATCTAAAAAACCCCCAAACTTTTTTCACAACATCATTATGGGGAATTATATGTAGAATTTTTAGGAAAAAATGAATTTAATCCCTTTTGGAATAAGGCTGTAACATAAAATGTGGAAAAAGTGAAGGGCTGTGAATACTTTCTGGACGCACTGTAATTGGTTGTTTTTATAAGTGCCGCCATCTTGGCCAGGGCACCATTGTAAAAGAGGTCCTTACCACAATTGGTTTATCCCTGATAAAAAAAAAAGGTTAATTTTTAAAAAAAAATCCTGTTTAAAATATGCCTAACTAGGATTAATTTCATAACATAAGGCTTCTCTATTTACAACAATTGCAGGGATATGCAAAGACCTTTTGAGGGGCTTAAGTAAGGGCACCCTCCCAATCTGACTCTTGCTGCTTGAGTAATTACCAGCCTACTGTAAATCTTCTAATATTAGAAGCTTTGTTCATGGCTTCATGTCGACTATCAACAATTTGTTAAGTATCAGCATTCAATCATCACACTTAATGGTCTATAAGAGGTCAGAATTATTCCACTTTTGCCCTTGACAAAAGAATCCCTGTAGTTTTGAATAAAGAAAGAAAGAAAGAAAGAAAGAAAGAAACTTTATTTTTTATTTTGCATAAATATTTTGTCATAATTTAAAAGTCTCAAAATTTTCCAAAAGTGCAAAACTTTGAGAAAAAGCCACAAAATTACAAGAAAAAAACATCACAAATATATATACAATAAAAGCTTCAAATTTACCAGAATAATGCAACAAATGTATAGGGGCAAATGCCCCTTTATTTAAAATATGTACTAAAGTCACGAGAAAAAAATACAAAATTACAAGAAAAACAAACTTGAATTTAAAAGATAAAAGTTATAAATTCTTGGCAAAAGTTGCAAATTTATGAAGAAAAAATTCACATATGTACATTACAGTCATTGAGAGTGTAAACACAGGAAGTTATTTAAAAGATTTACTAAATTCATTGAAAAAGGAAATTAATAAATTCTTGAGACAAAGGTCAGAAGATCACAAGAGTAATGTGGCTCATTTGCAATAATGTTTTCTAAAATTATGGGGAAAAAAATCAATGAAAAGAGGAGGGAAAATTATTGAGACAAAAATGCAAAGACTGGAGGAAAAAGGATGCCAGTTTATGACACAAAAGCCACAAATTCAAGAAAAAATGTCACTCCACGAGCAAAATTTTTTCATTAAATTTCAATTTTCATGAAGCTTCAAAATTTTGTTAAAAAGTCTAATTTAAAAAAAATATAAATAATTACAAGATATAAGTACAGTAGGTAATTTATGAGAACTCTCCAAATTCACATAAAAAATTCCACATTTTCAATTAAAAAAATCTTTTATTTAGGTGGTAGAGTAGCCTGAAACTGTACACAAGTAAAACTAGGTTATCTTTATATATTATCACTCAAATATACATAAGGGTAATTACCCCAAAAGAGCTTGAGAAGAAGTTACTGAGATGTGAGTTTAGTCTGGATAGGTTGAGGTTTTTGTCTTAAGTTTATGACAGTTTTATTCTAAATTTACTACTTTTTCCTTGTCAGTTTGAAAGATTTTTTTTCCCACTTAAATCAACTTTTTCTTCTGATTTGTGTTTAGTGCTAATTTAGGTCTTTTTTTCTTGTACATGTGAGACTTTACTCCCATAAATTTGTTGGGTTTTTCTTCATAAATTAAAAATCAAAAATAAAATGAGCAAAGATGCAGTATTTTCTGTTGTATTACAGGCTATTTATAACGTATTAATAGCCTATTTTCTAACCCCCACCCCAGGTGAAAACCTCACGTGCTTTGAAACCTAAATGTTTGCAGGTATGCATCATACTGTTACTGAAGAAATTCAGACAGACCCAAAAACAGTGTGATGTTAAGGTGTGTGTTACCTGTTGAAGAGCTCAGTGGTGACTTAGTCCATTTCGGGCCAAAGGCAAAGACAGAAATGGGGCCCTGCTTTTTCTTTGCTCTACACTTTCTTTTCACTTTTTTGGGTATGACTTAAATTTTTATGTTATTGATTTTAAAATTAATGGGATAGGCGCTATATAAGCACTAGCTTCAGCCTACAACCTTTCGGTTGTTCTTATGTGTCCTACATATTTTTAATTGTTTTTATTGTGTGTTCATTACCAAATAAAAATCATTCATTCATTCATTCAGACTTTACTGATATCCTACCTGAAACTTATTGTCCTCAGAAGTCTTCAAATGATGATATCATTCAGGTATCAGGAATTACATGAGTAGAAAAACAAAGAAGCTTAAAGTGACACTGTATGAGGAAAAAGGCCAAAATTACAAGAAAAAACTGCAGATTACTGAGAAAGTCATAAAATTTTGTGGAAAATGTCATTCAGGAGAATAAAGAGGAAAATTTACATGGAAATAAAAGAATAATTGCATTGGTTTTTGAAAAAATTATCTCCAAACCAGCTGCAATGATGTTTGTGGTGGTGGTGGTGGGGGGGTAACAGTTTGCACATTTGCAGCTCAAGTAACTTAATTATCTAGTGACATCCTGTTTTTGTATTGAAGTGGATTACTAACCTCAAATCTTAACAAATGCGTTAAATGCAGACTTTTGTGTATTATTTAAAAAACAGCAATACACATGGAAGATCTGTTGTTTGGTTTCACATACCCACATTTACCAGCAGGGTCCTCCTGTTCATGGTCCGCAACTGGTCCATTTTGCCGAGGCATCCATTGTGCTCCCTCCTCTGTACCATGTAGACCAGGGGTCACCAACGCGGTGCCTGCGGGCACCATGTCGCCCGCAGGGACCACATGTGTCGCCCTCAGGCCTGTTCTGAAAATAGCACAACTCGCAAGTGAGCTGCAGATGTAATTTTTTCTGCCGCTATTTTTTATTTTATATTTTTTATATTTTTTAAAATCACACTTGCATTTATATAGATTTTAAAATGACAATGTCTTAAAAATAAAAAAAATGAAAATATGTTTATTATACGTAAAGTTAAGGTGAACTCTGACCTAGTTCAAAGGTCAGTATTGTGCGCATGACAAAACCTTTGCGCTTGTGGAGCGTAAGCTTAGCTAGCGGGCAGTTAAGATGGTGGGCGCAGTGCGGTTTCCAAGCCCAAAAACATGGCAAAAAAAAGACATAAAATTTATCATTTTCAAAGTGAGCGGGAGGAAGAGTTCTTTATTACTACCGTGAAAGGAAGCTGCGTGTATTTCATTTGCGGGGCGATGGCGAAGCGCCACTTCACTACCCACTCTTTTTTTTTTTTTTTTTTTTGGACTTATCTTGTACCCGTAGGTAGATTTGTTCTGCAGTCCGGTAACAAGCCACTAGCCGCTGCGTGCGCAAGCGCCCCTTAACTCCCTAACCTGCATGTTTTTGCATGAAAAATGAGAACATGCACCACCAGAACATGCAAACTCCACACAGATCACTGTTGGCCGGGATCGAACCCACGATCCCCGCGATCCCCCGGCCGAGGGTAAACTGCTGCCGCGGTGCTAACCACTGCGCCACCGTGCATATAAGCGCACTCAGTGCTTGTTTAGTTTCTTCTCATGAAAGGACAGTGCTGGTTGCTCAAGCATGATTCTTGGCAAGAACTGTATGGATATAATTTCAGTGAAGAAGAACACACAAAAGTGTGTTTATTAAATGTGGCAGATTTTGAGCAGAATTGCAGCAGATTTGTTCAGTTAAAAATGTGATAAGATTTATTTAATATGAAAGTTGATTTTTCTTAAATGTTGCATAACTTTTTCAAACATGGTTCAACATAGTTCATGAATTAAAAGGGTTTAGTTTTTTATGGTTAAAAGGGACTGGTGAAAACTGGACATTTTTTTATGAAATGTAGAAGAGATCATCTGAACAATTGCTGAGATTAATAAAAATAAAGTGTTGAATATTGATCTTGTCTGTTACCCACTCTAAGTTATTGATAATTATTTATTTATGTGTGTATATATACAGTATATATATATATATATATATACTGTATATATATATTGTAGAAGATGCCTTACAAACGAGACTGAGTTTATTTCTCAGGAAGCTTTATTGAAAGTCACATCTTCTATCATCAAAGTTCTCAGCATAATAAGAGAGAGAAACACAACTTTCCTCCAGCCTTTATAACCCCCAGAGATACTCAACCCCCACATAACGTATCTCACACCTTTACCCCCACAGAAGCTCAGTAAACATATGCACCCATAGTCACACATAGCCCTCGAGACTTGCTGGCGTCTCTGCTCTCTTCTCCACCTCGGGGCTCCTGCCGGGACATTGTCTCTGACTTCCTTCTTCCCCCAGCACCCACCTCCTAGCCGAGGTCCCTGCTGGGGCATTGTTCATTTGGACGTTTGACTGTAGGCTCTGCACCGTCGAGCCACTGTATGCCTGTGGGGGAGAATGCGTACCATACAGCATGCTACATATGTGCATTAAATATGCACCATATAACACCCCCCCAAACGTTCAAATAAGGACCAGGTACACTTCAAATGCACAGAACTATGACACTCTACACAGAACAAGAGAGAAAAAAAACTTGGCACAACAGATTACAGTTCCCACTGCTTGGGCTTCAACACTCTGCCATATCTGCTGTGAGCCGGTCTTGCTCTGCTTGTTGTTGTCCGCTGCATCTGTGAAGTAGAATCGTTAACACATCGTCGTGAAAGCTTAGCAGAGCGTCTCCCGGGCGGCCTGCCGCGGCGGGGGGCACTGGCTAACTGGACTGGGTCGTCAGCTAACACAAAAGCGGGTTTGAGCCTGTTGATGCAGACTAAATCTGTCCTGTCTCCCAAATCAAGCAAAAAGTGCTTTTCCCCGGTTTCTAACACTCTGAACGGTCCATCGTAAGGTGGTCTTAAACCTGGCCTCTGTGCGTCGTGTCTAACAAAGACAAATTCTGCATTCTTTAAGGCTTTAGGCACAAAAACACGTGGAAAACTGTGATGAGTGGGACCAGGGAGGGTGTGCGACCCCGCGTCGCTCTGCAGCCGCTGAGCGGGGAGGCGCTCCGGAGCAGGATTCTCAGGGAGGAAATCTCTCGGTAACCGGAGGGGTTGGGCGAAGACGAGTTCTGCCGGAGAGGCATGCAAGTCCTCTTTAGGAGCTGAACGCAACCCTAATAAAACCCATGGAAGTTTATCAACCCAATTTGTGTCCGTGAGAGCCGCTCTGAGGGCTGCTTTCAATGACCGATGGAAGCGCTCGCACAAACCGTTGGCCTGGGGGTTATACGCGGTCGTGCGATGAATTTTCACCCCCAGGCTGCGTGCCATGGACGACCAGAGCTCGGAAACAAACTGTGGTCCTCTGTCGGACGTTAAGTCTGACGGGATACCAAAGCGCGCCACCCAAGCCGTTAAAAAGGCGCGTGCAACATCTGCCGTTGTAGTTGCCGCCAGAGGAACCGCCTCTGGCCAGCGCGTGGTGCGGTCTACCATGGTTAGAAGGTGTGTGAAACCCTGGGACAGCGGAAGCGGTCCTACTAAGTCGACATGCACATGATCAAAGCGTTTGGCTGGGATGTGAAAAGGTTCTAGAGGGGCTCGTGTGTGTTTGTGTACCTTTGCCCTTTGACACGCAGTGCAAGCTGCAGCCCACTCTTTGACTTGTTTACGCAGCCCCGGCCAAACAAACTTCTCCCCTACCATTTTGATAGAAGCGCGGACGCCCGGGTGTGCCAGTGAGTGCATTAAGTCAAAAACACGGCGACGCCACGCAGCCGGGACTACGGGACGGGGACGCCCCGTGGAGATATCGCAGATTAGGGAGGGCATGCCTCTTTGAAGCACCCTGTGCTCCAGCCTTAGCCCTGTTGGCCCAGACTGGAGCGCGCGCACGTCCGCGTCGCCAACCTGTTCAGCGGCCATGGCTGCGTAATCTAAACCGACGCAGACCGGAGCTGTGAGCGCTCCCATGCCGCCAGCCTGACCTAGGTCTGCCGTAGCCGACTCTGCCCCCTGGGGGCCTGTCGCTGCAACCGCGCGCGAGAGGCAATCTGCCACTACATTGTGTTTACCTGCCACGTGTTGAATGTCCGTGGTAAACTCCGAAATTGCAGCCAGCTGCCTCTGTTGTCGGCCCGACCAGGGCTCTGAAACCTTGGCCATTGCAAAAGTTAAAGGTTTATGATCCACGAACGCGGTAAAACGGCGTCCTTCCAACCAGAACTGGAAGTGGCGGATGGCCAAATGTAGGGCCAAAAGCTCCCTGTCAAACGCGCTGTATTTACGTTCGCTATCGCGCAATGTTTTGCTGAAAAATGCGAGTGGTTGCCAGCATCCTGCAACCAGTTGCTCGACCACCGCTCCCACTGCCACGTCGGAGGCGTCTGTGGTTAGCGCCATGCGAGCTGCCGGCACCGGGTGTGCCAATAACGCAGCGTTGGCGAGGGCTGATTTGACCTGTGAAAAAGCGCGCTCCCGATCCGGGGACCACTCGACCTTGGCTGTAGGTTTTTGCTTCTTTAATGCCGCGTACAATGGGTGCATAAGCCGTGCCGCGTTTGGGAGGAAACGGTTATAAAAATTGACCATCCCCAAAAATTCTTGCAGCGCCTTGACCGTCTGCGGTTGGGGGAAATCCGTTATCGCGCGCACTTTATCCGGCAGCGGGACCGCGCCTTCTGGCGACACGCGGTGTCCCAAAAAATCAATTTTCATTACCCCGAATTGGCACTTCGCTGGATTAATGATCAGCCCGTGTTCTGTGAGCCTCTGAAAAACGGCTGTGAGGTGGCGTTCGTGTTCGGCTTCAGACGCGCTGGCTACCAAAATATCGTCCAAATAAGCGAACACGAAAGGGAGGTCGCGCAGCACTGCATCCATCATGCTTTGGAACGTCTGCGTGGCGCCCTTGAGGCCGAAAGGCATGCGCAAAAACTCGAAAAGCCCGAAAGGGGTTATAACTGCCGTTTTGGGTATGTCCTGCGCGCGGACTGGAACTTGGTGATAACCACGCACCAAGTCTATTTTGGAAAAGATGCGCGCCCCCGCTAAATGCGCCGAAAAATCTTGGATGTGCGGAATCGGATAGCGGTCGTGGGCTGAAGCATTATTTAATCTGCGGAAATCACCGCACGGGCGCCACGAGCCGTCAGCTTTGGGTACCATGTGCAGGGGTGACGACCAGGCGCTGTTGGAACGCCGGACTATGCCCAGCTTTTCCAAGTTGGCGAATTCCTCGCGCGCGATGGCCAGTTTAGCTGGGTCCAACCGCCGAGCCTTTGCGAACACAGGGGGGCCAGCAGTGCTTATGAAATGCTCTACCCCGTGTTTGGCAACTGACGCTGAAAATGTAGGGACCGTGAGTGCTGGAAACTGGTTGAGTAATGCATGAAACTTACCACCCGCTGCAGTGACATTGGAATGCGCCGAAGGCAGGGCCACCCGAGCTGTGCAGGAGATAGAATAGAAAGACAGTGCATTTATAATACGTCTATTAGCAAGATCAACTAACAAACTGTTTGAGCACAAAAAGTCAGCACCTAGCATGTTGTTGCTAACTGCAGCAACAACGAAGGTCCACTCGAAGTTGCGTCCGTGGAGGGACAGGCGGAGTGTCTTCTCCCCATAGGTTTTGACCGTGGAGCCGTTCGCCGCTAACACCAGGGGCCCGTTGGCCGGCCCCAGTGTGTCCGCGTAGGTAGGCTTGACAAAACTCAGCAGGGAGCCCGTGTCCACCAGGAATTCTTTCCCAGAATTCGCGTCCGTCACGAAAAGCAGCTTGTTCTTCGTACCGAGAGTCGCAGCTGCTACCGGCTCCCGGTCCTGGCGTTTCCCTGGCGCTGGTACTGGCACGGCAGGACGCATCTGCGGGCTTTGTCGGCAAAACGTCGATGGTAGAAGCAGATGGCGTTGTCAGCTCTACTTCTCCTGGTCTCCGCCGCTGCTGCCGTCATCGGGTCCGGTGCCGCAGCCTCTGGTCTCCCTCCTTCTCGCGAAGGGGCGGTCATCTCTGCTGCCGCCGTCGTGGCTGTGCGCCGTCTATGGGAGTCGACGAGCCGTTGTGCCACCTGTCCCAGCTCGTGGTAGTCACGGTTGGCGAGCGACTGCGAGCTGGTCAGGGTAACTCTCACTGCCGGCGGGAGCGTCCTGAGGAAGAGGTGGGCGAAGATAAAACCGTTGTCATCCTCGCCTCTCAGGCTCATCATCTGTGCCATCAGATCCGCTGGCCTGTCTGCTTCTCCCTCTGATAGCGCCAGGAGCTTCTCTACCCGCTCTTCCTGCGAGGGAGTGAAAGCTCGGATTAGGGCAGCTTTCAGTGTGCCGTACTTGTTGTCTTGGGGTGGGTGGTTGGTCAAACTCTCCACCCGTTGCACTGTGCGGCTGTCCAGCTTCGCGACGACATGGTGGAACCTCGTTGCATCTGCCGAGATACCCCGAAGGTGGAATTGCGCCTCCACAGTGGTAAACCAGGAGCGCGGGTTATGTTGCCAGAAGTCGGGCAGCTGTAGCATGGTAGCTGCGTTAACCCGGTGAGCTCCTGCGGAGTCCGGCGTGGAAAGGTTGTCGTCACTGGACATAGTAGTCGTAGATCACCAGTGTAGAAGATGCCTTACAAACGAGACTGAGTTTATTTCTCAGGAAGCTTTATTGAAAGTCACATCTTCTATCATCAAAGTTCTCAGCATAATAAGAGAGAGAAACACAACTTTCCTCCAGCCTTTATAACCCCCAGAGATACTCAACCCCCACATAGCGTATCTCACACCTTTACCCCCACAGAAGCTCAGTAAACATATGCACCCATAGTCACACATAGCCCTCGAGACTTGCTGGCATCTCTGCTCTCTTCTCCACCTCGGGGCTCCTGCCGGGACATTGTCTCTGACTTCCTTCTTCCCCCAGCACCCACCTCCTAGCCGAGGTCCCTGCTGGGGCATTGTTCATTTGGACGTTTGACTGTAGGCTCTGCACCGTCGAGCCACTGTATGCCTGTGGGGGAGAATGCGTACCATACAGCATGCTACATATGTGCATTAAATATGCACCATAATATATATATATATATATATATGTATACGTATATATATATATATATATATATATACACACACACACACACACAATTTGTTATTTTAGAGGAGTGTGTCAAGCTGGTGCCCTTCACATGACTCGATACCCATGAAGTAGCTCTTGGTTTCAAAAAGGTTGGTGACCCCTGGTATATATGTATATATTCTTTTACACTTCTTGGTGACTACAGTGGGGTAAAAAAGTATTTAGTCAGCCATCAATTGTGCAAGTTCTCCCACTTAAAAGATGAGAGAGGTCTCCAATTTTCATCATAGGTATACCTCAACTATGAGAGACAAAATAAGAAAAAAAAATCCAGAAAATCACATTGAAGGATTTTTAATGAATTAATTGGTAAATTCCCCGGTAAAATAAGCATTTGGTCAATAACAAAAGTTCATCTCAGTACTTTGTTATATACCCTTTGTTGGCAATGACAGAGGTCAAACGTTTTCTGTAAGTTTTCACAAGGTTTTCACACACTGTTGCTGGTATTTTGGCCCATTCCTCCATGCAGATCTCCTCTAGAGCAGTGATGTTTTGGGGCTGTCGCTGGGCAACACAGACTTTCAACTCCCTCCAAAGATTTTCTATGGGGTTGAGATCTGGAGACTGGTTAGGCCACTCCAGGACCTTGAAATACTTCTTACGAAGCCACTCCTTCGTTGCCCGGGCAGTGTGCTTGGGATCATTGTCATGCTGAAAGACCCAGCCACGTTTCATCTTCAATGCCCTTGCTGGTGGAAGGAGGTTTTCACTCAAAATCTCACGATACATGGCCCCATTCATTCTTTCCTTTACACGGATCAGTCGTCCTGGTCCTTTTGCAGAAAAACAGCCCCAAAGTATGATGTTTCCACCCCCATGCTTCACAGTAGGTATGGAGTTCTTTCTCCTCCAAACACGACAAGTTGAGTTTTTACCAAAAAGTTCTATTTTGGTTTCATCTGACCATATGACATTCTCCGAGTCCTCTTCTGGATCATCCAAATGCTCTTTAGCAAACTTCAGACGGGCCTGGTCATGTACTGGCTGAAGCAGGAGGGACACGTCTGGCACTGCAGGATTTGAGTCCCTGGCGGCGTAGTGTTTTTCTGATGTAGCCTTTGTTACTTTGGTCCCAGCTCTCTGCAGGTCATTCACTAGGTCCCCCCATGTGGTTCTGGGATTTTTGCGCACGTTCTCGTGATAATTTTGACCCCACGGGATGAGATCTTGCATGAAGCCCCAGATCGAGGGAGATTATCAGTGGTCTTGTATGTCTTCCATTTTCTAATAATTGCTCCCACAGTTGATTTCTTCATACCAAGCTGCTTACCTATTGCACATTCAGTCTTCCCAGCCTGGTGCAAGTCTACAATTTTGTTTCTGGTGTCCTTTGACAGCTCTTTGGTCTTGGCCATAGTGGAGTCTGGAGTCTGACTGTTTGAGGTTGTGGACAGGTGTCTTTTATACTGATAACGAGTTCAAACAGGTGCCATTAATACAGGTAACGAGTGGAGGACAGAGGAGCCTCTTAAAGAAGAAGATACAGGTCTGTGAGAGCCAGAAATCTTGCTTGTTTGTAGGTGACCAAATACTTATTTTACTAAGGAATTAACCAATTAATTCATTAAAAATCCTTCAATGTGATTTTCTGGATTTTTTTTTTCTCATTTTGTCTCTCATAGTTGAGGTATACCTATGATGAAAATTGGAGACCTCTCTCATCTTTTAAGTGGGAGAACTTGCACAATTGGTGGCTGACTAAATACTTTTTTGCCCCACCGTATAATGTTCTGAATGAGGCTTCAGGAAATTATGAATCACTTTATGAATCACTGGATTGAAAATGTACTTGTACATATACAAATTAGATCCTGGGGTCCACTTGGGGTGCTCACTTGGTCAGGGGTCCACTTGACCTGATCCCTCCTGCACTTATGCTGCTAATGCTACTACAGTTGCTATGAACAAAATAATAAGTCACATCTGCTCTGTCACAGGTTTTCATGTCATGTCCCATCATGTAATGCTACCAATCTCTAATGTCTCTCAGAAACTGTTCTTTCACCCAATAACTGTAACAGATTTTTGAAATAAGGGCTGATCCAGCTAGCTAGTTGAGCTAGCACAGGCTAATAACAATTGCAAGTTTATGAGCTTTTACTGCACATAAACAAGAAAAAAGCTAACAAAATAAAACAAGATCACAGACTACAGAATCTACCTGTTAACTTAAGTCAGGGGTGTCCAATCATGTGCCATGGAGGGCCATGACCCTGCAGGCTTTACCCCCAACCAGTGTCTTCAGCAGCACATTCCACTGAATTTCTTCCCACTGATTGCTGATAAGTGAAAACACCTGCTGAAGAGACTGGGTAGAAGAGAAAACCTGCAGGGTCTTGGCCCTCCATGGCACATGATTGGACACCCCTGACTTAAGTGGTAAAATGACCAAAACAACAGACGTTCATTAACTTACCTGGGATTATTAAACAGATGCTCCGTGAAAAGAATGGTGGTCTATGGGGAAAATTCCATTGTTTGGAACTATTCGCTGCGCCATGACCCACGTGACTTCTGCCTTTCACAGTTTCTATAGAAGTCTACTGGAGTGTCGCAACTCTCATATTATCTCTTCTTAGGCCTCCGTCGGTCAGGGCTGACCATGGATGAAGCATCCTAGTTGATCAAGAAAGCTGATCAAGAAAGACACTAAAGAACTGATCAAGAAAGCTAGCTCTGTCCTGGGGCAGCACCCTGACCCAGTGGAGGAGATAGGAGAGAGAAGGATGGTGGCTAAACTGTCATCTCTGCTGGAGTCCGAGTCCCACCCTATGCAGGACATACTGAATGCACTGAGGAGCTCATTTAGCAGCAGACTACATCATCCTAGGTGCGCAACCGAGAGGTTTCGCAGGTCCTTCCTACCTACGGCTGTCAGACTGTATAACCTAAGCAGGGCTGCTCGCAGAGATAGCAAAAAAACATGACGACCTAATAGTATTGAATGCAAAAGACGCAATAGACTTACACAATGGTCCCCTCCAGTATATACAACTAGGACAATATCGGTCGCTACCGAGGGTGACAGTATGTATTGGCACATATTCATACTATGTAGGATAACTAAGTAGACTGTTATGCTGTTTATTCCATCTTGCTACAATGCTCCGCACTTTGTATATATATTTATATATTTATGTGTATGTATGTATATCCACTGCTCTTATTTATATCTTCCGTATCTTCTTAATTATTGCTCTGAGTGTTGCTATCCCTGTGCTGTTGCAATCCAGGAATTTCCCCATTGTGAGACTAATAAAGGCTTATCTTATCTTAGTTCTGGTTGTCTGCTCGCCTGGAGCAGCGTTGTCTGTTGCTAAATAGACCAATGCTGAAGTGGCAGTCTCTGTCACAAAGGTCTCTAGCCTGTTGGTGCTGCTGTTTTCCTTCCTGTGTGCTCATTTTTCTGCAGCAGCTGTCATCATTTTCTCCTCCCCTGATTTCAAGTGTTGCTTCAGGGTCCCTTTCCACTTTGTACGGTCACCTGCTAGGCTTGCCCAGGTCTCTGTGTTGATGCCAGTGGCCTTCATGTCTCTCTTAACAACATCTTTGTAACGGAGCTGGGGGCCACCAGTGGATCTCCCCCCAGATGCCAGTTCTCCATACAGGAGGTCCTTAGGGATGTGCCCATCGTTCCTGCGGTGGACATGGCCTAGCCAGCGCAGTCTGCGCTGTCTGAGGAGGGTGAACATGCTAGGAAGTCCCACGTGATTCAAGACATCTGCGTTGGTTATCCTGTCCTGCCAGGATATGCCCAGGATGCGGTGGATGCTTTGCAGATGGAAGGTTTTGAGTCGCTTCTCCTGTCTGGCATATGTTGTCCATGACTCACTGCTGTACAGCAGTGTGCTGATGACACAGGTGTTATACGCTGCCATCTTAAGGTGCGTTCACACCAAACGTGAATGGGCTGCGCAAATCCATATAAAGTGAATGGGAAGACACGAGTATGTGCGAATTTGCGCAGTCGCGCTTTCGCTAGCTAGCTGCTAGCTTTGAGTCTGCTGTCACCCGAGTAAAAGTATCACCATTGCAGAGTAAACTAGTTTGGAAATGAAACTCACTCACAAGGAGACAGGAGGACTGGGAACTTGTCAGCTGAATCAGGATTTTGTAGTTATTTACCCACCGTTTCCGGCTACAGATGTCCTAGCAAGCTAGCAACATGAACACCCATCATCTGTGAAGTTTTGGAGGCTTGAGACAATATTTTCAGGTGAGCCCCTGGTCGGATAATGTAAACCTAAGCATGACGTTATTTTGGGAATTTCCAAAGCAAGTTGAACACAGCTGCAGAAGTTTTAAAGACAACTTCATCTGTCTGCATCTCACTATTCATGTCTGTTTGTGCGTTTACATTGAGTTACAATGTAATCATGCTGCGCGAAAAATTTGCCTGTTCATGTTTGGTGGGAACGTACCTTTAGTCTTCACCGACAGCTTGGGGTTTGTCCACACGCTGGCTGTGAGGCGAGCGAGTGCTGTAGCTGCCTTCCCGATCCTCCTGTCTATTTCTGTGTCAAGGGAGAGGTTGTCGGTTATGGTAGAGCCAAGGTAGGTGAAGTGGGGGATGACATGGAGTTCATAGTCATCGATGGTGATGGCAGGTAGTGATTCAGTGTCTTGTCCCAGGACATTGTCTTTTTCAGGCTAATGGTGAGTCCAAAATCCTTGCAGGCCTGTGAGAAGCGGTACGTCATTGTTTGTAGCTCCTGTTGGGTGTGTGTTGCAATTGCTGCATCATCAGCAAACAGCATGTCTCTGATGAGTGTTTCGCAAACCTTCGTCTTGGCTCTGAGGCGGGCAAGGTTGAACAACCTTCCATCTGACCTGGTGCATAGGTAAGTTCCTTCAGTTGCAGTGCCAAAGGCATGCTTTAGGAGAAAGGTGAAGAATATCCCAAAGAGTGTGGGAGCAAGGACGCAGCCTTGTTTGACGCCACTGCAGATGCTGAAGAAGTCGGAGGAACTCCTGTTGAACTGCACAGTCCCCTTCATGTCTGAGTGAAAATACTTGATTGTGCCCTGCAGCTTTGGTGGGCAGCCTATCTTTGGGAGAATCTTGAACAGGCAGTCTCTGCTGACGGGGTCGAACGCCTTGGTGAGATCTATGAAGGTGACATACAGGGGCATCTGCTGTTCTCTGCACTTCTCCTGGAGTTGGCGGAGGGAGAAGACCATGTCTACCGTTGATCTTTTGGCACGAAAGCCACACTGCGACTCTGGGTAGACGCGTTCTGCCAGCTTCTGCAGGCGTATCAAAATGACCCGAGCAAAGACTTGCTGACGATGCTGAGTAGAGAGATGCCTCTGTAGTTGTTGCAGTCACTTCTTTCGCCCTTGTTCTTATAGAGGGTGATGATCTTGGCGTCCCTCATGTCCTGTAGTACAGTTCCTTCTTACCAGCACTGACAGAGGACTTCATGCAATGGGAGCAGGTTTGATCAGGTCCGGGGGAATCTCGTCGTTGCCTGGGGCTTTGCCGAAGACCAAGCTGTTGATGGCCTTCCTGAGTTCTTCTATGGTTGGCTCTACATCCAGCTCCTCTATGATTGGCATACACTCGATGGAGTCAAGAGCTGTGGGGGACACTGTGATCTGTCTGGAGTAGAGGCCAGAGTAGTATTCCACCCATCTCTCCATCTGTTGGCCCTTGTCTGTAATTACTACCCCAGTGGAAGATTTGAGGGGAGGTGTCTTGCTCTGGACTGGTCCAAGCGCCTTCTTGATGCCATCATACATCCGTCTAATGTTGCCTGTGGCAGCAGGTGTCTGGATGTCCTCACTGAGCTCTGTCCAGTATTCACTGGTATAATGCCTGACAGTCTGCTGAGCCTTGCTCCTGGCAGCCCTGAGAATCTGCAGGCTCTTCTCACTGGGTGACCACCTATACTCTGTGACGGCGGTGCACTTGGCTTCGATGATGGGAGTCATCTCTGTGGACTTGGCCTAAAACCAGTCATGAGACTTGGAGGACTTCTTCCCAAAGGTAGCCAAGGTGGTGCGGTGCGTGGTGTCCCGCAGTACTTCCCACTTCTCTGTGGCAGAGTTTCTGGGCTGTGAGGTTTGCATTTCCTTCTCGAAGGTCTCTGCAAACTTTTTCACGAGGTCTGGTTGAGACATCTTGCTGACATCAATGCGGGGGTTCCCTTGTTTCTTTGAGCGGTGGATCCTCTTTGGCTGTAGCTTGATCTTGCAGCAGACCAGGGAGTGATCGGTGTCCCAGTCCGCTCTGTGGTAAGAGCGTGTGTGGGGGACATTCTTGATGGCGGCATGCCTGACCAGGATAAGATCTAGCTGATGCCAGTGCTTGGAGCGTGGGTGTCTCCAAGAGACCTTGTGCTGAGGCTTGGTCCTGAAGTAGGAGTTGGCAATGCACAATTCATGGTAACTGCAAAGCTCAAGCAGTTGTTGGCCATTCTCGTTCATTTTGCTTACACCAAACTGACAAGGCAAGAGGGCCATGAGTCATGATCTGCACTCACTCTGGCATTGAAGTCACCCAGGAAAACAAGTTGCTCCTTGCTGGGGATGCTTGTGACAATGGATGTCAGTTTCTCGTAGAAGTCATCCTTTGTATCCAGTATGGAAGACAGTGTTGGCGCATACATGCTAACAACGGTGACTGGGCCTTCGGTGGTGCTGAGGTAAAGAGTGAGGAAATGCTCTGTGCCGTTGCTACCTGGCTCAACCATATTCAGCAGATTGTTCCTCACTGCAAAGCCAACTCCATGCTCCCTTGGCTCATCAGAGCCTTCCCCCTGCCAGTAGAATGTGTAGTCCTTCTCCTTCAGCGTGCCTGAGTCAGCAAGGTGTGTTTCTGGAAGGGTGGCAATGTCCACATGCAGCCTGCTGAGCTCGTCATTTATGACAGCTGTTTTTCTGGAGTCACTGATGTCCTGAAGGTTTTCAGAAAGAGCGGTCATCATTGTCCGTACGTTCCAACATCTCAATTTCAAAGCTGGTTTCTTTCGCTGTTTTGCTTTGTTTCCTGGTGCGACAATTGCAATCTGCTGTTTGGACGCTTCTTAATCCCCATGCATCCAATGAGGATGGCAGACTGTGGCAGGACAACATCTTACTGGCTGGGGGCTGCCCAGTTTGAGGCGGACAGTAGTTGTCCACTGAGATCCAAGGATCCCTCCCATCATTGGGAACATCCCCTGGCGCCAAGCTCTACACTAATTGAGCAATGACTTATAACCGGTAACTGTTGTTCCCCGTGTTGTGTTGAGGCTGCAAGCAAAGCTGGAGTGACCTCTCCAGGGTGTAGAGTGTGAGTTTGTGATGGTGAGTGTTGCTGGATGCTAGCCTGGGCAATGTGATATGGAGGACAGGCTGTTGCCCATGTGGCATGCCCCCTCTCCATGTCACTGATGGATCCAAAGGAACAGCAAGGCTGTTACAGTTTGGCACCAGCACCATCACAGGAGCTACCAGAATGCAGTTTAAGTCAATGATTGACTGCCTTAGGGGCTCTAACTCCAGATTTTACCTGAGGGTTGACTCCTGAAGCTTTTCCTGTTACCAGGTATGCTGCAAGGCAGCAGAAGTTTGAAATCAGGGTTTTCCTATCCCTAGTTGGACTACCCTCCCAGGTTGTCGAGCCCTACTCGAAGCATCTGGTTTGAAGGCGCCAGAGACTCTTCTCTCCGTTTCCTGTCAGTAGAAGCAGTTCCACCAGGCTTAGAAGCTAAGCCACATGAGCAGGCCAGGAGTTGGACTTGGTTGTCAGAGGCTATTTGAGACGTATGCCATAAGAAGCATTTTTTTAAGTGCTGGGAGCTTATCCCCAGCACCACTCCTGGCTATGACAACCTTGGAACCTCTCATATTATATGGCACAGAAATAACAGGGAGCAGTCCAACAGTCTGAGGAGAAGGGGGGAGGACGTTATGTTCATGACTTGATTTGGTGTTTTTATAAATACCTGTGTTTCTATATTTTGTTGGACATCACGTTAAATATGCTAAACATTTTAAAAAAATATATGGGGCTCCTAGTAGATCAGGGCCCCTAGCAGGTCGGGGCCTAAGGCAACAGCCTACCTTTGCCTAATGGTAAGTACGCCTCTGGACAAGCTGCAGGAGCCTCCAGACACCTCACCTTTCTGCAGCTGGGATAGGGAGGGCCCAGGGTGATGTAATCTGATGTTGCATTCAAATACACTCAGAAGTTTGACTTATATATATACTGTATCGGAATTAGTAGGGTAAAACATAAAGTTTGACACATAAGGCTTTGCCTGGGGCTTTATTAACTGACTAATATGTCCTTTATTTTAATAAATTATAGTGGCATATATGTCCATTTTTAAATTTTTCTCACAATCTTTACAACTCCACTTTTATGTTTTTATTTGTCCATTTTCATCCAACACTTTTGTACTACAGAACTTCTTTCACATTAAACTCAGCTCTGAAAAGTGCGGGAGTACACTGGAAAGGAAGGGGTGCGGGTATTAGAGGTGTTAAGAGATTTGATTGGGCAGTCCAGTGTCAGTAATGAAAATAAACGAATGAGCTGCTGTCAGTACTTCAAAAGCCAGTGCGCAGCAGTCCTTGAAGGCCTGGTTACATAATTATATTGATGACAACTCACCAGCCCACATGTGCGTTGGCCCACTATGCAAATCCCTGGTACGCCAGATGGCCAGTCCAGCCCTGCCTTCAAGTAACATTTGAGCACCCTCTTTTTCCCCCCACTTTTGCTTTGGATTCAAAGTGTCTTTTAGCCACCATGTTTTCACCTGCAGCAGTGCTGTTCTCTAAGCTGTGATTGGTCAGATGTTGACTGTCAGCCATTGCAGTAATACCTTGGCATATCATGACCTCCTTCCCTCTCCAACTGAACTCAGCTGATTTGACTTGGCCCATGCATTTTGTGAGGGCCTTTGTTAGTCCCTACTGCTTGCCCGACTCTACGGTGTGCATTATCACATAAAGTAAGGCCTGCATTGGCATCATGAGGTGCTACACAGTGCACAGTTCTGCCTATAAGGAGGGGTGACTCTGGGTAAGTTCTTTTTCTTCTTCTTCTTTTGGCTGCTCCCTTTAGGGGTCGCCACAGCGGATCATCTGTCTCCATCTCACCCTGTCCCTTGCATCTTCATCTGTCACACCAGCCCTCTCAATGTCCTCCTTCACTACATCCACAAACCTTCTCTGTGGTCTTCCTCTTTTCCTACTGCCTGACAGCTCCATCCTCAACATCCTTTGTCCAATATATCCACTATCCCTCCTCTGCACATGTCCAAACCATCTCAGCCTTGCCTCTCTTACTTTGTCTCCAAATCGCTCAACCTGAGCTGTCCCTCTGATATACTCATTTCTAATCCTGTCCCTCCTAGTCACTCCCAATGAAAATCTTAGCATCTTCAACTCTGCCATCTCCAGCTCTACCTCCTGTCTTTTTGTCAGTGTCACCATCTCCAAACCATACATTATAGCAGGTCTCACTACCATCTTGTAAATCTTCCCTTTCACTCTTGCTGCTACCTTTCTGTCACAAATCACCCCTGACACTCGTCTCCACCCACTTCACCCTGCCTGCAATCTCTTCTTCACCTCTCTTGTGCATTTTCCATTAACTCTGGGTAAGTTATTAAAGAAATAAAATAAGCTATTTCGGGAAATTGTCAGTATTTCTTTACCACTTGTCTAATCTTGCCTACTAGCCACCATAAACATTGTCTTTTAAGAGAGGAAGACATATGATTTCATACAGAATTAACGATTATCCCAATATGCATGTCTTTGGACTGTGTGAGTAAACTGTGCCTCGACTTTTGTAGAAAGGCAGTATTTCTAGGTCACCCTGCCAAAAATTTTACTGGAACAGCTCATCGAGTTTGGTTTCAAATAGTGCACCTTTTTCCTTAAATCATTATTCAAGATGGCTGCACCCATATGCCATGCTTCAGGACCTGTGGAAGAATGCTTTTATGCCTAACCTGTTTGGTGTAGAATTTTGGACATTTCAGCTTGATACAAACCAAATGTATAGGTGTGACACATTCCCCTTTACAACGGTCTGGACCAAAGAGCCCAAATTTGGGCTGAAAATGAATCACAATAGCACTCAGAGAGACTAGTTCACCTCATACAGACAGTGGGCCAGGTAGACTCCCTCCTTTGGATTTTCTCAGATCTATTTTTCTAAAAACATCGGCTTATTGAAATCTTAAAAGATGGTGGTGTAGTGTGTGAACTGGGGGGGTGGGCATTGGGGCTTGCTGTAGCTAAAGAATGTGCCGGTCTTCAGTCTAGACAAAGAAGGGCGGCGTGTTCTACACACCCTGGGCCAAGCGGACTCATTCGGCGAATGTGTGAACCCAATGGAGAAATATTACGACGTCTCGAGCAACGTGACAGCCCAAAGAAACAAATTCTTCAACTGCAACTGAAATGCGGGTGAGTCAATTCAACATTATGCCATAGAGCTCCGAATCTTAGCAAGCATGTGTGCTTTTGGGTCTTTAGAGAACGAGCTAACCCATGACAGGCTAGCAGCTGGCACAAACAATAAGTGGCTAAGAGAAAAACTAATGCTAACAATGGATGATCTCAAACTAAACCAAGTAGTGAGAATGGCGAGCCAGATGGAAGCAGCCACGCAGCTAGTGGAACAGCTAATGACAGCTAGCTGACAGACCCCCTGAATTGACCCCACGGGAACAGGCCACTAACAACACCACTAGCTGCCCTAAACAAACACAACCACGGGGCGGCATGAAGAAGCAGCGCAAGACGCGGACAGAGGCGGGTGAGTGGCTTTTGTGCACCGACTGTGGCTCGTCTAAACACCAGACCCGCTCGCCCACTTGCCCCGCTAGAGGGAAGAGATGTTACCGCTGCAAACGAGCTAACCACCTAGCCAAGGTTTGCCGCTCAGGCCTCACGAAGAACGAAGTCCACCCATCAGACTCAGCCACGGTCTGCATAGTGGGTGCCAGGAAATGGCTGCTCAAATGGCATGCGATCCAGCCAGACGGCGTTGACGTGACGCTTTTATTGGACTCGGGTGCTTCATAGTCCATACTAAACGTAGCCACGGTCAGGAAGCTTTTCCCCAAAAAGACCATTACAGTGAAGGCAGACGATCTGTTCAGGTATGGGCATGTCAAGATTGGCATGGTAGGAACTGTCGACTTCTCAGTGACCTGCGGCCTGAAAATGATCCCGTCGTTCACCTGTCAGGTGACGCGCCAAGGGGCTAACCTGCTGGGAATTGACCTGTTAGGTGAGCTGGGGTTCTCCATCACTGACCCTACAGGCTCCGCCTTGCTGACAGTCTCATCACCCTGGCAGTGCCACTGGCTGGTGCTCTTTACGGGTCTGGGGTGCATTGCCGCTTTCAACCACCAACCACTCACTAACCCAGATGTGACACCCAAAATCCAACCGCTCCACTGATTGACCCTTGCCCTACGAGACAACGTTATGACATAGCTTAAGAGACTCATGGACACAGGCATCATCGAAAGGGTTGATGCATCCCTGTGGATCTTGAACATCGTTGTAGCAAAGAAAAAGTCGGGTGGCATACAACCATACATCGACCTCCGGATGGTTAACAAGGCAAACATCCCGGATAGATATCCCCTGTCCATGACGGAGGAACTAAGAGCGGCCTTCAGCGGTTCAAAAATCTTTTAGAAGTTGGACCTCCTCCAAGCTTATCTACAGGTACAACTCCACCCTGACAGCTGCAACCTGACAGCTTTCGTCATGCACATGGGGGTTTTCAGATACACACGCATGCCCTTCAGCCTTAGCTCTGCCCCAAGCTGCTTTCAAAAAATTTTAGCCACCTCACCGGCCTCAAGAGAGTAGTGGTGTATCTGGATGACACTGTGGTACATGGCGCGTCACTGGCCACCCACAATGTCCGTCTCGGGAAAGTCATGGAGATGCTGACAAGCCACAGCATTGCACTCAACAAAGAAAAATGCATCTTCGCAACAGAGACTATTGAGTTTGTGGGGTTTCAACTGTCCGCTGAGGGCCTGAGCCCCCTGCACTCGAACGTGGAAGTGGTCCTTCCGCTACCTGAGCCTACAAACCCCACACAAATCTCGTCTTTTCTAGGCATGGCAAATTTCTACGGGCACTTCATCACTCACTACTCCAAAATGATAGAACCACTGTGCGCCCTCCTGAAACAAGATGCGCCGTGGGAGTGGGCTCCGGCATGCTCAGCTGCCATTAATCGACTGAAGTCACAACTCACCTCACTTTGACCCACAGAGCCCTACCTTTGTGATCTGAAATGCGTCTGGCTCTGCAGTAGGAGCCGTCATGTCACAGTATCAAGACGGAGCGGCAGTGGCGTTTGCATCAAGGTCACTCACACCGGCTGAACAGAAGTACTCGGTGGGTGAGAAGGAGGCGCTAGTGTGCATCTGAGTGTGCGAGCGTTGGCACATATACCTCTACGGATGACACTTCACGATACCAATGGACCACAGAGCCCTCACAGCACTGCTGGAAATGTCCATGTCAGGACAAAAACCTCTACGCATCCACAGATGGACTGAAAGACTGTGAGCATATAACTTCACTACCCAGTTCACGACGGCCAGAGTGAATGTAGTGGCGGACCTCTCATCCTGGGCCACATCTAAATCCAACCTGAATGGTGACCGAGACCCCCCCTGGAGACGGTGCTGATCAACATGTCACAGTGGCCCCTTCCAAACACAGTCTCACTCCAGGAGCTCCAGGCAGCGTCAGAACAGGACCCGGCCCTAACAAAGCTGCATTCTTTCATCCGTGAGGGCTGGCCTACAGAGATACCGGGAGGACTGGCACCCTTTCACAGAGTCAAGGACGACCTGGCATGTTGGAGCAACGTCTGCGTGGCAAGAGGACACTGCACAATAATTCCTGAAATGCTAAAAGGCCACATGCTGCATGAGGGCCACCTGGGCATGGTCAGAGTGAAACAACGGTGCAGGGGCTTGGTCTGGTGGCAGGACATGGAACATAGAAAATATGGTAAAAAACTGTGTGCCCTGCCTTGAAAGCAGGAAAACCGGAACACCCCGCCACTGCAGCCACTACCATACCCAGCAGCCCCTTGGAAACATGTTCAAGTGGACATATGTGGCAAACTACATACTGCCACATAGTGGCCTTTGACCTTCCCTCAAAATGGCCAGAGGTGATGCCCACCAGCTTGATCATGACCAACGTGGTCACCAACTTCCTCACCTCCCTCTTCGCTTGCTGGGGTGTGCCAGACACCATTACGACGGACAACGGCCCACAATTCATCTCGACGAGTTTTGAAGCGTTCATGAGCGAGAGAGGCATCAAGCACATAAAGACTGCATTCTACCATTCACAAGCAAGAAAAATCCCCTACAAGGCGTCGAGGAGGGCCCCCTTCCCTCAGCCTGGAACAACCCTCGGCAGGTTTTCATATCCACAGTATGCACTCACCTTTTTACCTCATCTGTTGTGGTGGTCATTCTGGTTTAAATTCACTCCATCAGAAAAGCAGTTGCAAGCCTATCAGTTAGACCCCGACGGTGCTTGGGCTCAGATACCTTCCTGATTCTGCACATCCACTCTGTCGCCCTCTCTTTCTTTAAATCCATTAGAATCTAAATTCTACACTAAATTTTTGCAACTATTTTTCATTAGAACTGCATAGATTTTCTTTAACCTCAGGGTGACTGCACAGGTCTGACCTTTAAGTACCACAGCTTAATCATGATAATAATATGGTGATCTTAGGTGTATGGTATGTTCATATTTCATGCAATCAAGTAACCCCAATTATTGTCATGTTTTATTCTGCTGATCTTAAAATGCCTTATGTTTGTGCCACTCCACTGAGTTTAATAAAGAGGGGTTACTGAAGCTAGAAGGTGTGATTTCTCCTTGTCCATTATTGTAACAACTCGGTGTCAAAAATTCTGCCTCCAGACTATGAGACTTATTAAATATTGCAAATAAATTTACTAGCTAATGTTTAACTTATTCATTGCTAAATTTTTAAGCAAAGTGTTTTAATAGGGTCCTCATCAACCCTGTCCCAAAGATGAGTGGTGCCCCACCTAGTGTTAAAATGAAGCATTACAAGTATTATTAACAAGTTTTAAACTTAGTTTAATAGTTATTAATAATTATATACACAAATTGTAGGACTCAACGCTACAGACGGAAGACACCAGGAAAGCTACAGCTGGTATCAACATATCTATTGGGAACAAAATGATACTTCAAATAGCTTAAACCAAAATATAGCATGTCTTACATTTCTAGAAGTGTTTTCGTCTGGCCTTCTTTAAAGAAAAATCCTTCATTATGTCCTTTAAGTCCAGCTCACGCATATCTTCATACTCTATGAATGCATGCTTGATCCAGTCTACTTTTTTTTTTTTTTTTTTTTTTTTAACCAAGTTTGGAGTACAGCTGCATGCACAGCTGTCTGATGTAAGCAGTCATGGCCTTTCTTCTCCCTTCACCCTTCTCTTCCAGGTGAGTGCTTTAACGGCCCACCTGCTCCCTCCATACAGTAATTAGCAGCTCCACCTCCACTCTATGCTCCAGCATAGAAAAATTGTTTTTGCTTTGGGATTTTTTGAGCAATTCCTTTTTCCTAAGCTCTTTTCCTCTTAATAATTTTATGAGCGCCACTTTCAAACTTTTTTCTGGACATTTTGACCAAGTTAATTACTTCTTACCCCTCACTGGCACTTGCATAGTCACATGTCAAAACAATTCCTCTGATAGGCTATTGTTATGTGGTACCCACGTAAGGCACTTGTAATCAGCAGCCACACATGATAATCAAGTGATGGACATAGAATTTTACCAATTAACAACAATGTGATCTTTTTCTTTGGCTCATGATAGGCTCTGACCTTCGTAGGCCCCTGGGCTTCAGCCCAGCCTAGCGTATTCATCAAGGCAGCTTTGATTATACGGGACAACGCACATCCCACTTGGGACAAACATATTTAGCCCAATAAACTTCTTCTTCTTCTTCTTTTAGATTTGATTCGTGGTTGGCAACCAGCTTAAAGGAGCATTACTGCCACTGACTTGATTAAACGGGACAGTTGGCAACCCTAGACAGAAGCCACAAATATTTGGTGATGTCATCATTATTAGATATGTTGTTTTCAGCATCTCCGCCTTCATGGCGCCTTGGGCATATTTGTAAAACCAGCTGTTTTACTTTGTATAGTGTACATGTCATGTATGGTGGATCTACTACATAGACATAAACAATCTTCACTATGGAAAATTTCTGCAAATGTTCAGCTCAAAACCAGGAAACCTCCTATCAGGATACAGTGAGGTAGATACGAGTCTCCTATGCCTTGCACATGTTATGGTGTCAGTAAATGGATTCACACTTGGCATTATTTATTTATACAGTATATTACAGTCTTCGTTATTGGGAATGTCCATACGCCCATCACCAAGTCTTGCGTGGGCCAGGTGGAGGAGTCTGGTGCCACTCCAGGTGACAAACAACTGCGAGTAAGGGAGGTTTTTGTTTTTTTTTGTGGTGCTGATTTATTTATTTACTGTATATAGTTCCAATCCTGCAAAAATAAGGTCTTCCTAATAGTCACATAAAGAAATGTCCAGTAAGGCAGCTAATACTGTTGTTTTCACTTAAAGGGTATTGGAGCTCTCACAAAAAATTATTTCCTTAAATGCATGCTGGTATTAATCTTTACTTGCATTTTGAGCCACTTTCTAAAAATCTTCAAGCCCTCACCAGTCAAACTCACAATGTGACTGTTGGGAACTACCAGCTGCTGCAAGTGGAAAACATGTATAATTTCTGCAGCTTTCAATATGTTCCAGAAATTTGCGCAACACTAACAAATGTTTGAATCCTTTTCCACTGTACTCAGGTGCTGGATGGAGACTGAAGCTATCCCATCAAACTAAAATTACACATAAATTCAGTTTTATTTATATAGCACCATTTCACAACAAAAGTCATCTCATGGCACTGTCAAACTGCAGGGGAAAACCCCAGCATTCAGGCCTTCTACTGTGAGCAAGCACTGTGACCAAGTTGCAGAGATTGTACTTTAGGCACTAGGAGATAAAATCATTGCCTTTCCATTGATTGAATTTAGGCAGTGGCTATGGATACGGAAGCTTTAGCCCTATACGGAATTTCTATTGGTACAGAAGAGTTGACGATCTGACACAACCTTTTTAGATTAACTCCAAGCCAGCTGCTGCTGTGGCTAAGGTAGATAATACATTGGGCCTGTGATCAGAAGGTTGTCGCTTTGCATCCTGCTATCGGCACCTTGTCCAAACCATTTTACTTGATATGAGATGAAATTTACACTGAAGAATAAGAGGTTAGCCTTTGGATTTGGGAGTGGGTAAGGTTAAAAAGGTGGTAAATAGATATTAATTGAAATTTTGAAAAATAAATGCCTCAGGTTTCCGTACCTGTAGCCTGCTGCTTTTAAGATACGCATTAATCCACCTTATTCCTGGGGGTGTTGCTGTAGGACCGATTATGGACGGAACTTCCGGTTTCGGCTGACCTAGTGTTAAATCAGTTTGAGTGGAGTAGCAGGGGCATTTAAAATAGCGTTTTTAAAAGTTTTTCAAATTCATTTTAATGTATAGTCCACATACGTGTTTTGCACTCAAGTGGCAGCTAATTTCAGCTCCTAGTTTTTGTATTTTTTTGAATGTTTTGGCGTTGTTCTGGCACTTGCTGGTGTTCATGGTTATGCCATGGACTGGATAAACTGAGGCTTCTTTGTGGCTCTGACTAGATTCTACATCTGCTCTGAGGTAAACCTGATTATGTCCAACATATTTTAACAAAATGCAGCCAACTTTATTGCGGTGGAGACATTGATATTGTGACCCGTGCTGGCAAAATGAGTCAGAATGTGACTGACATGAGTACAGGCAATGAGAAGTCATAAATCATGACTCTTTCTTTGTTTGGTAGCGGCAAAGTCCCAGCAAACCCCCCCCCCCCCCCCCGCCCCCCAGTGAGTGTCTGGTATCATTCTAAAGCTAAGGAATTGTACTTTCTAAAAATATCTGTTTTTGCGGAAGACGTAACTCCCGACCGATCAAATGCGAGTTTTCAACCTAGCTAAAATATAAACAAATCATCTTTTTTCATTTTGAACGTCTTTCAATACAGAATATGGAAGTAACGTTACATCAGTTTTGAAAATGTCCTCAAAGTGACTCATTTTACCAGCAAGGGTCATTTGTTTACACTGTTAGCATCTTAGCAGCGGCACGAACTAATGGAGCTACTGTCTACGAGGCCACTTTTTAAGGTCATCTTCCCATTCCTCGATAGTTGTGGGAAGTGGTATGATTATGTTACTATTTTGAGGTGCAAGAGGCCGTGTTCCTGCATTTCTGATGCTGAAGTCATTGTTTTTTTAACAAGAAAAAGTGTCCCGTTTCAGTGACAACCATATGTTCTAAACTAGTACCGGAAGTTGCTACCATAATTCACGCAAGGCATCATGGGGCCTAGGAATAAGGTGGATAGAATGTACTGGCCAATCAGATTCGAGCCGTACCTGTAATAAGAATTCTATGGGTACGTGTCCATATCCAGAGACACTGCCTTGAATTTACCAACCAGCTGTTATATAACAACAAGCTCACATATCTTAGGACATTAATTTGGGACTTTCCCACAAAGTACTGAATCCTTTCCCAGAATTGATAAAAAAAAAAATTAATTGGTTGACTAATTAATTGCACATTAATTAGCATCAATATGCTCTACCTCTATGCCACCACTCTGGTTGTGGATTAGAGGTAGCGCATCCAACCCATAACCGGGGTTCAAGTCCCGGCCGGGTCATGCCAAAGACCATATAAAAATGGAACTTCTGTCATGAAGCTTGGTGCTCAGCAAAAATGGAATGGAGGAGGGAAATGTGGGCAGCAGTGGGTCATGAGGTAGAGCGGGTCATCTAATAACCGAAGGGTTGGCGGTTTGAATCCCGCTCTCCCCAGCCATCTTGCCGCTGTGTCCCTGGGCAAGACGCTTTACCCACCTTGCCTCCAGTGTCCATGACACTGGGCACAAATGTGTATAAATGTTCGGTGGTGGTCGGAGAGGCCGTTGACGCGGATTGGCAGCTACATTTTCATTAATCTGCCCCAGGGCAGCTGTGGCTACTGTAGTAGCTTACCACTATCATTGTCTGTGGAGTGAATGAATAATGAATCCATTGTAACGCGTCTGAGTATCTATGAAAAGTGTTATATAAATCTGATGCATTATTATTTTTCAAATGTAATTAATTCTAATTAATCGCCAAAATTCCAATGAACAAACAATGAAAAGAAATATTTTTAAGCAACTTGTAATTGTTTTTGTTGTTTGTGTTGGCACCTTGCATAACAACAGCCCCTCTGATTCTAGATGTGATTAACATCGTAGACGGGAGAAATGTAATTTCATTCTACTCTACATGATTGGCTGTATGGATTGAATGACAATAAAGCTGGCTTCTTCTTAATTCATTCATTCATTCATCTTCTTCCGCTTAATCCTTTTCGGGTCGTGGGGGGGCTGGAGCCTATCCCAGCATCTCTGGGCGAGAGGCAGGGTACACCCTGGACAGATCGCCAGTCCATCACAGGGCCAACACAGAGAGACAGACAACCATTCACTCTCACAGTCATACCTAAGGACAATTTAGAATCCCCAGTTTGATGCCAATTAACCTAACTTGCATGTTTTTGGCATGTGGGAGGAAACCGGAGAAATCCTGGAGTAAACCCACGCAGACACGGGGAGAACATGCAAACTCCACACAGATCACTGCTGGTCAGGGGCTGGGATCGAACCCAGGATCCCCCGGCCAAGGGTGAGTTGCTGGGCTGCCGCAGTGCTAACCACTCCACCACCGTGCCACCTGGCTTCTTCTTAATTGCATTTTTAAATAAAATATAACAGTGACCCTCATAGTCAACAAAAGTAGAGCTAATATAAATTTGAGACAAAGGTAAAAACAAAGTGCCACTGTCTTATTTTTTTTTTTAAGTGATACTGTGGGACACATATGTGAGTTGCATAGGCTGCATATGTATATTACTCTTGCTTCACGTTTCAGAATGAACAATAGGTCTGGGTCTCCTGGGGATAACAGGAGGATGCGAAATGTGATCTTTAGAGATGGCCTTGAGGGATTTCCTGACCACCAGTGGTTTTAGGTGGAGGGGAGAAGACCTGGAGGATGATGTATTGTGTCTTGGGATTTAAAGACAATGCGACTCTGTACTTTGATGTCCTGGGTATAAAAAGGACAGATGTGGGAGGATGTGTCTCTTTTTCTGTTTGGAGGATGTTGGAGACAAGTGAATAAATCTGATTTGAGAAATAAACTCAGCCTCATCTTTTCACGCTCTCCACACTGGTGACCTTAAGACGTATCATGGGCGAAAGAAATTCCCCCGAGCCGGACTCGCCAGGAACCAGCCAGGTGAACGCAGTCTCAGTCAAGCTACCAGATTTCTGGCAGGACAACCCGGACTCCTGGTTCCTCTTGGCCAAAGCTCAGTTCGCTCTCCGGGGAATAACGGCAGATGACACGAAATTCTACCACGCTATCGCCAAGCTCGACAACCGCACGGCTCGACATGTGCAGAGCCTGGTGCAGCGCCCACCAGCCGAAGACAAATACGGCGGGCTGAAGGCAGCACTCATCCAGCGCTTCACTCCCTCAGTCCAGGAAAGAGCGGAGAGGCTCCTGGCCCTGAACGACTTGGGAGACAGCACACCCGTCGACCTGATGGAAGACATGCTGAGGCTGAGGGACTCAGACGGCGACGACCTTCTCTTCACCCACATTTTCCTGAGAACCCTACCGTCGGCTACGAGAGCAATCCTGGCCGGTTCACCGTTGTTGGTCCAGCGGGACTTCCGTGCGCTGGCCCAGGAGGCACAGCGGATTCTCAATGCCAGCAGACAGCGCGCGGCCACCGCAGCAGCGACAGGACTCGACGCGATGGCCGAAGATGGCAGGGGGCCAGAGGCGGCGGCAGCAGACCCACCGGCAACAGCGGCGGTGAAGGCCAAACATCGCAGAGGAGATGACCTCTGTTTCTACCATCGCCGCTTTGCAAGAGGGCACGCAAGTGTATTCCACCGTGTCAGTTCAAGAGCTCGGGAAACGCCAGAGCCGGGGGTCGGTAGCGGCCATGGCCCTCGGTGAAGAGAACAAGCTGCTCTACTTGACGGATGCGCGTTCGGGGAGGCAATTCCTCGTGGACACAGGCTCCCAAGTGAGTTTCATCATGCCAATCTATGCTGACCGGCTGGCAGGCCCCGGGAGTCACGGAGTATCGGCAGTGAACGGCTCGAGCATTAAGGCCTTCGGTGAGAAGACTCTGCTTCTGTCCCTGCAAGGCCGTACATTTGAGTGGACTTTTATTATAGCTGCGGTGAGCTTCAACATGTTAGGGGCTGATTTTCTGTGCTCACATGGGTTGTTGGTTGATCTTCCCAATAGACGCTTGGTTAATGCACTCTCTTTTTACTCTATTCCCTGTGCAGCCCGAGTGACCCCGCCCACAGCACAAGCCAACGTCGCTACGGCAAGTGGTAAGTTCCACACACTCCTCACTCAGTTTCCAGCACTCACGGTTCCCACATTTTCAGCAGCAGTCGCTAAACACGGAGTGGAACATTTTATTACTACTGCCGGTCCCCTCGTTTTTGCAAAAGCTCGGCGCTTGGATGCAGCTAAACTGACCATAGCACGCGAGGAGTTCGCCAACCTTGAAAAGTTGGGCATCATTCGGCGTTCGAACAGCCCATGGGCTTCCCCGCTTCACATGGTCCCTAAAGCTGACGGCTCGTGGCGACCTTGCGGTGATTTCCGCAGGTTGAACAACGCTACAGCGCACGACCGCTACCCAGTTCCGCATATCCAAGATTTTTCCGTTCATCTGGCGGGGGCGCGCATTTTTTCTAAAATAGACTTGGTCCGCGGGTACCATCAAGTCCCAGTACGCGCTGAGGACATACCCAAAACAGCGGTAATAACTCCGTTTGGCCTTTTCGAGTTTTTGCGCATGCCGTTTGGGCTTAAAGGCGCTGCGCAGACATTCCAACGCATGATGGACGCGGTGTTGCACGATCTCCCCTTCATGTTCGTCTACCTGGACGACATTTTGGTAGCCAGCGCGTCCGAAGAGGAACACGAAAACCACCTCACAGCAGTTTTCCGGAGGTTGGGAGAGCACGGGTTAATAATCAACCCAGCGAAGTGTCAGTTCGGGGTGACGCAGATTGATTTTTTGGGGCACCGCGTCTCTCCAGAAGGAGCGGTTCCGCTGCTGGACAAAGTGCACGCAGTAACAAATTTTCCCCAGCCACAAACGGTCAAAGCATTACAGGAGTTTTTGGGAATGGTGAATTTTTAAAACCGTTTCCTCCCCCGCGCAGCGCAGCTCATGCAACCACTGTATGCCGCGCTTAAAAAACAAAAACCCACAAATAAAATCGAATGGTCTCCGGAGCGGGAGCGCGCATTCTCGGAGGTCAAAACAGCCTTGGCAAACGCTGCGTTGTTAGCACACCCAGACCCAACGGCCCGCATAGCGCTTACTACTGAAGCGTCAGATGTGGCCATAGGGGCGGTTGTGGAGCAGCGGGTTGCCGGGGCTTGTCAGCCGCTCGCTTTTTTCAGCAGGACTTTGCGCGATACCGAGCGAAAATACAGCGCGTTCGACAGGGAGTTGTTAGCGCTCCACTTGGCCATTCGCCACTTCCAGTTCTGGCTGGAAGGACGCCGTTTCACTGCGTTCGTCGACCACAAGCCGCTGACTTTCGCGATGGCCAAAGTTTCTGAGCCGTGGTCAGGCCGGCAGCAGAGGCAGCTGGCTGCAATCTCTGAGTTTACTACCGATATTCAACATGTAGCGGGTAAACTAAATGTAGTGGCAGACTGTCTCTCGTGCGCCATAACTACTCCAGTCCGCGTAGGGGTAGATTATGCAGCCATGGCCGCGGAGCAGGCTAACGGCGTGGAGGTGCGCGCGGCCCCGGTCCGCGTGGGGATAGATTATGCAGCCATGGCCGCGGACCAGGTTAGCGACGCGGACGTGTGCGCGCTCCAGTCTGGACCAACAGGGTTAAGGCTGGAGAACAGGGTGCTGCAAAGTGGTACGCCCCCCTTAATCTGCGATGTCTCCACGGGACAACCACGTCCCGTGGTGCCGGCTGCGTGGCGCCGCCGCGTTTTTGATTCGATTCATACTCTGGCGCACCCAGGGGTGCGTGCGTCGGTCAAAATGGTAGGAGAGAAATTTGTATGGCCGAGCCTGCGCAAGCCTGTTAAGGAGTGGGCAGCAGCCTGCATGGCTTGCCAGCGAGCCAAAATACACAAACACACTAAAGCCCCCTTGGAGCCGTTTCACATCCCGGCTAAGCGGTTCGATCATGTGCATGTCGACCTCGTAGCCCCCCTCCCGCCGTCGCAAGGGTGCACACACCTTTTGACAATGGTGGACCGCACCACGCGTTGGCCCGAAGTGGTCCTACTGGCATCAACCACAGCCGAAGAGGTGGCGCGCGCATTTTTAACGGCTTGGGTAGCGCGTTTTGGAGTTCCGTCGGGTATTACGTCCGACAGAGGTCCTCAATTTGTTTCCGAGCTTTGGTCAGCGATGGCCCGCAGCCTGGGGATAACGATCCACCGCACTACCGCGTACCACCCGCTAATGGTTTATGCGAACGTTTCCATAGGTCATTGAAAGCAGTCCTCAGGGCGTCGCTTACAGATGCAAATTGGGTGGACAGGCTACCATGGGTTTTATTGGGGTTGCGTTCTGCACCTAAAGAGGATTTAAAAGCCTCCCCAGCGGAATTAGTTTTTGTGCAGCCACTCCGGCTGCCCGGGGAGTTTCTCCCAGACAATCCTGCGCCAGGGTGCCCCCCTGCTCAGCGGTTGCTGAGCGACACGGGAGCGAGCACGCTTCCTGGCCCCGTTCATCACAGTTTTCCACGCGTTTTTGTGCCTAAGGCTTTAAAAAATGCGGAGTTTGTTTTCGTCAGACACGATGCGCATCGCCCAACCTTGCGCCCGCCTTATGATGGCCCATTTAGAGTGCTGGAAACAGGTGATAAGCACTTCTTGCTAGATTTGGGGGGCAGAAAGGAAATGATTGGCATAGACAGGCTCAAACCCGCTTTTGTGATGGCTGACGAAGCTGTGCAGTTGGCGAGGGCTCCTCGACGCGGCAGACCTCCTAGGGAGCGTTCCCCAGAGCTCCCACAGGGATTGTCTAACAGTTCTCATCCTCAGATAGCAGCTCCACAGCAGGAGGGCGCCGCGGGAGTGGTAAAGCCCGCTTACAGCAAGTTCGGAAGAAGATTGAAGCCCAACCAGCACGTGGACTGATGTTTGTGATTTTATCATGATATGCAGACTGTGTTGTATTGTTTCATCTTAGACGTTTGGGGGGGGGGTGTCATGTGGGACACATATGTGAGTTGCATAGGCTGCATATGTATATTACTCTTGCTTCACGTCTCAGAATGAACAATAGGTCTGGGTCTCCTGGGGATAACAGGAGGATGCGAAATGTGATCTTTAGAGATGGCCTTGAGGGATTTCCTGACCACCAGTGGTTTTAGGTGGAGGGGAGAAGACCTGGAGGATGATGTATTGTGTCTTGGGATTTAAAGACAATGTGACTCTGTACTTTGATGTCCGGGGTATAAAAAGGACAGATGTGGGAGGATGTGTCTCTTTTTGTTTGGAGGATGTTGGAGACAAGTGAATAAATCTGATTTGAGAAATAAACTCAGCTTCATCTTTTCACGCTCTCCACACTACTCTGGTAAAAATCATTTTTTCTGTTGTTAACATGTCTGTAACATGTTTCTTGTGGATTTACAAGACATATCAAGAGCAAAATCATTCCAAACTCCCAAATATGTGTTTTTCTGCTGTGAATGTCTGCTTAAGGAAGCAGCTTAGGAAGCAGCAGTCATGAACGACCACAAGCAGCCTCGAGGCACATCAGCACCACCGAGTGGGCTGGAGTGTAAACAGGAACTAATGCAGGAAAATAACAAGAAGTGCAGAGAGGGCGTTAATTAAAACATGCACACGCACATATGCACGCACGCACACATACACACACAGGTATCCATTTCACTAACTAGTCTTGTCAATAGTTGTTTTATGTTCATATTTTTGGCAATGTTCTGAGAAAGAATATTTATTATTATTGTACATTTCAGCAGTGTTAAACATTTCTGTGTGCACAAAAACATTCCTTCACTTTTTTTCACTAATGCTACACATATTTGTTAGGGTGTGGAGATGAAATAACCAGACCGAACTTTCCAAGCAGATGATCTTTATTTCACTCTCACATCTTCCAGAATCAGAACATTAAACATGTGTAGCAGGGACTCTTTTATATCCCAACACTCACACCTCCCTGCTACCTGAGGTCCTGCATTCACCATTCACTCTCCCCAGACAATTCCCCTTACCCCTCAGCCCTTTGATCTCCATGCTCTCTCAGTCTGAGAGGAAAACTACTGAACTAACTAACTAACTAACTAACCTGCACTTATATAGCGCTTTTCTAGTCACAAAGACCACTCAAAGCGCTTTCATTAATACTAACCCTCTATTCTAAGGGCCTATAGGAAACAGATATCTAGGGACAATTTAGAACAGCCAATTAACCTAACATGCATGTTTTTGGCATGTGGGAGGAAACCGGAGAAATCCCGGAGTAAACCCACGCAACACGGGGAGAACATGCAAACTCCACACAGATCACTGTTGGTCGGGGGCTGGGATCGAACCCACGATCCCACGATCCCCACAATCCCCCGGCCAAGGGTAAACTGTGCTGCCGCAGTGCTAACCACTGCGCCACCGTGCAGCATGGGTCAGCATGGGTCCCCCACACCGCCCCCCCAAGAGTCTCAGACTGGGTGTTAACTCTCACGTCCTCACAGCTTCAGCCTCCGCCCATAGCTGCTGTAACAGGGGGTCTTTGGCTCCGCAACGCTGCTGTGCCGGTGAGGGGTTCCTGGGGGTATGTCCGTCTGTGGGGGGACAATGGAGTGGGGGGGAGAAACATTCAGCATGCTCGTGTGACTGCTGTGATGAATCATTTACCTGGGGAGCTCTCAGTGGGGGTCTTCCTCGCCGAGGAGCTCGAGCCAACACCAGCTGCTCGTCTGCCACAACAAAGGCGGGTTTAAGCCCGTCTATACAGATTCTCTCCCGGCGACCCCCCCAGGTCTAACACAAAATGTTTGTCCCCGGTTTCTAGCACTCTGAACAGGCCATCGTAGGGTGGGCGCAATGGGGTCCAGTGGGCATCGTGCCTGACAAACAAGAACGCCGCGTCCTTCAAGGTGTTTGGCATAAACGCGGGAGGAAAACAGTGGTGGGCCGGGCCAGGGAGCGTCCGTGCGTCTGCGCTATGCTGCGAACGCGGGGATGGATGGGTGTTCGGTGCGGGGTTATCTGGTAAAAACTCCCCGGGGAGCCGCAGGGTCTGTGTAAAAACCAGCTCTGCTGGAGAAGCCGCTAAATCCTCCTTCGGTGCGGAACACAACCCTAATAGAACCCACGGCAACCGGTCCACCCAATTTGCATCCGTAAGCGAAGCCCTGAGCGCTGCTTTCAGTGACCTATGGAAACGCCTGCATAACCCATTGGCCTGTGGGTTGTACGCGGTCATGCAATGAATTGAGACGCCCAGGCTCCGGGCCATAGTGGACCAGAGGTCGGAAACAAATTGTGGGCCCCGATCGGACGTGATGTCTGAAGGGGTGCCAAAACGTGCCACCCATGTTGTTAAAAAGGCGCGTGCCACGTCTGCGGACGCGGTGGAAGCTAGTGGGACTGCTTCGGGCCATCGCGTGGTGCGGTCCACCACTGTCAGGAGGTGCGTGAACCCCTGCGATGGCGGGAGGGGGCCGACGAGGTCCACGTGAACGTGGTCGAACCTCTTAGCTGGGATATGGAATGGCCCAAGGAGGGCCTTTGTGTGCCTGTGCACTTTGGCTCATTGGCATGCTACACAGGCTGCAGCCTACTCTTTCACCTGTTTGCGCAGGCACAGCCAGACAAACTTTGCTGCCACCATTTTGAGTGACGCGCGTACGCCTGGGTGCGCCAGGGAGTGAACCGACTCAAAAACGTGGCATTGCCAAGCGCGTGGTACCACCGGGCGCAGGCGGCCCATGGAGACGTCACAGATTGGGGGGGGGGGCCCGTCTTTCATAACTCTGCTCTCCAGCCTTAACCTTGTTGGTCCAGACTGGAGCGCGCAAACGTCGGGATCGCCGATCTGCTCTGCGGCCATGGCCATGTAATCTATCCCCATGTAGACTGTGGCCACTACTGCGCGCGAGAGACAGTCCGCCACCACGTTGAGTTCACCAGCCACATGACGAATGTCAGTCGTAAACTCTGAGATCGCGGCCAGCTGTCTCTGCTGCTGGCCCGACCATGGTTCCGAAACCTTCCGAAACCGAAGCCATCGCGTACGTTAGCGGCTTGTGGTCCACAAACACAGTGAAGGCGCGCCCTTCCAGCCAGAACTGGAAGTGGCGTATGGCCAGGTGGAGAGCCAGTAACTCCCTGTCGAACGCGCTGTATTTACGCTCATTTTCGTGCAAAGACCTGCTAAAAAAGGCAAGCGGCTGCCAAGAACCGGCGACACACTGCTCCACGGCGGCCCCTATGACCACGTCTGATGCGTCTGTGGTGAGTGCAATCTGAGCCGCCGGGTTTGGGTGCGCCAGCAGCGCAGCGTTCGCCAGAGCTGTTTTAACCTCAGAGAATGCCTGCTCAGGAGTCCAGTCAACTCTGTCCGCCGGCTTCCGTTTCTTAAGCGCGGCGTACGACCGCTGCATGAGCTGGGCTGCGCGGGGGAGGAAACGATTGTTGAAGTTCACCATCCTCAAAAACTCCTGCAGCGCCCTGACCGTCTGAGGCCGGGGGAAATTCGCCACTGCGTGGACCTTGTCCGGCAAGGGTATCGCTCCCTCCGGTGAGATGTGGTGTCCCAAAAAAATCGATCCCCGTCACGCTGAACTGGCATTTCGCCGGGTTGATTATTAACCCGTGCTCCTCCAACCTCCGTAAAACCGTCCTGAGGTGGGCTACGTGTTCTTCCCCGGACGCGCTGGCCACCAGGATGTCATCCAGGTAGACGAACACAAACAGCAGATCGCGCAACACCGCATCCATCATGCGTTGGAATGTCTGTGCCACGCCTTTTAACCCAAAAGGCATGCGTAAAAACTCAAACAGACCAAACAGGGTTATTACTGCCGTTTTAGGTATGTCCTCCACGCGCACCGGGACCTCGTGGTAACCACGGACCAGGCCTATCTTAGAAAAAATACGTGCCCCGACGAGGTGAACGGAAAAATCCTGAATATGGGGGATCGGGTAGCGGTCGTGCGCTGTGGCGTTGTTTAATCTGTGGAAATCTCCACAAGGTCGCCACGATCCCTTGGCCTTAGGGACCATATGTAGTGGAGATGCCCATGGGCTGTTTGATCGTCTGATGATGCCCAGCCTTTCCAAGTTGGCAAACTCCTCACACGCTATGGCCAGTTTAGCTGTGTCCAGGCGCCGAGGTCGTGCAAAAACAGGCGGCCCAGTGGTGGTAATAAAGTGCTCCACCCTGTGTTTAGTGATGGCCGCCGAAAACGTTTGGACTGTGAGTGCTGGGAACTGGGTGAGCAGTGTGTGGAACTTACCGCCTGGAGCTGTGACGTTGGCTAGCGTTGTTGGCCCGGCTCCTCGAGCTGTACAGGGAAGAGAATCAAAAGACATTGCACTAATCAGGCGTCTGTTAGCAACATCGACTAGTAGTCCGTGTGCACACAAAAAAAATCAGCGCCTAAAATTGGGAAACTGCATGCCGCTATGACGAATGTCCACTGGTATGTACGGCCGTGCAGGGATACAGTCAGTGTCCTGTCACCAAAAGTCTTAATGTCTGAGCGATTTGCGGCCGTCAGCTCAGGGCCGCTAGTTCCCGCTAGCCAGTCGGCGTAGGACGGCAGGATGAGGCTCTTTTGGGAGCCGGAGTCCATGAGGAATCGTTTTCCCGAGCGCGAGTCTGTCACGTTGTCTGTCACGTTGTCTGTCACGTTGTCACGCTTGCTTTCTTCACCGGCGGTCACAGCTGCTATCGACTGCTGGTCCTGGCGTTTCCCGAACGCTTGAATTGGCATGGTGGCACGCATCGACGTGCGTCCTCTCCAAAACAGCGGTGGTCGGAGCAGAGCATGTCTCTCTGGTGCTTTCTGGCCCCTGCTGTCGCTACCATCGCTGTCTCCTCGCTTCCACTGGCCATCTCGCTGGGTTCTGACGCCGATGCGTTCACTGTGAGGGTTCTGGTGGTGATGATGATCCGATCTGCCTCCTGGGCTAGCACACGGTAGTCATGCGCGGCCAGCAACGGCGAGTTGGCAAGGACCGCTCTGGCCGCCGTTGGAAGGTTCTGGAGGAAAAGGTGGGCAAATAGAAAATGCCCGTCGTCCGTGTCCATCAATGCCAACATCTTCTCCATCCGGTCGACCGCCGACCTGTCTCCCAACTCGGAGCGCGTCAGGAGCCTCTCCGCTCTCTTGCAGTCTGAGAGCGTGTAGCACTGGGTCAGCGCAGCTTTGAGAGCCCCGTATTTGTCGTGGGCTGGGGGCTGTTGGAGCAGGCTCGCTACTTGCCGAGTCGTGCGAGCGTCCAGCGCCGCGACCACGTAGTAATACCTGGTGTCATCTGCCGTTATTCCCCGGAGTGTGAACTGGGCCTTGGTGTGGAGGAACCAAGACTTCGGGTCGTGTAGCCAAAAGTCTGGTAGTTTGACCGAAACGGCGCACGCGTTGCTGGGGTTTCCCGTCTGGGTCGTCTCCAGGATGTTCGCCTCGTGTTCCATTCTGAATCAAGGGTCACCAGTGTGGAGATGAAATAACCAGACCGAACTTTCCGAGCAGATGAACTTTATTTCACTCTCACATCTTCCAGAATCAGAACATTAAACATGTGTAGCAGGGACTCTCTCTTTTATATCCCAAAACTCACACCTCCCTGCTACCTGAGGTCCTGCATTCACCATTCACTCTCCCAAGACAATTCCCCTTACCCCCTAGCCCTTTGATCTCCATGCTCTCTCAGTCTGACAGGAAAACTACTGAACTCTACAGCATGGGTCCCCCACAAGGGATGTATAATTGCATGAGACTCTCCCATAAGTTTAGGAACCAGATTCCCAGCAAGGCAGCCTTATATTTGTCTTAACATCATGTGTGCTCATGCATGTTTTACATTCATTCACAGGGTTGATAGATGGAGTGTGTTAGCATGTGCACCAGAGGATAATCACACGCAGAGAAGCCTACATATACACATGAGAACACACAAGCAAACACATTTAATGTGTATGTGTATAAAGTCATGTTCCGTCATGGTGGCTTGGTCTTTAAGGGACTCTGTGGTATTTATAGAAATATAAGAACCTTTACCCAAACACACCCGGGTGCCAGATCTCATCACATGGTTGAAAGAGGAGGTCAGAGTGCAACATTGCTTAAAAAAAAAAAAAAAAAAAAAAAAAAAAAAAAGGTTAACACTACCGCAACAAAGAAAAACTTGACTGTTCTTCTTTAATCAAATAAATGTAGCCAGACCTTTATTTTCATATTTAGTTGCCGTTGACAAGTACTAATGTGCCTTTGCAAACACATGTGCCATGGCATGACACACAGAAATGAGTGTAACAGTAAGTATATCAAATGTGACAACTGCACAATGTGAATAAAAGGTCAGGCAGATGACACTGACAAAGATGCAGCTGAGTCACAATTGGGGCGACAAAATGGGCATAAAAAAGCTTCAATGACTGAAAGGAGTTGCTTGGACTAAACTGAACATGATACAGATGATGGAAATTTTTACTTAAATATTTTAGTCTGTGGGCTGAAACCACTAGCGCAGTAAATAAAACGTGAAGAGAGTTATGTGGTAGGACCCAAAAGGCAAAATAAAGCCAAAGGTTTCTGTAAAACTATCAGCCTGGTAACTACATTTCCAGTGGCAATCAAAATTATTCATCCCCACTGCAAATTAGGTTTATTGGCAAAGCGTACAAACTAGCATCTGTTTGCAATAAACAAATCAAACAAGAACAATTTACATAAAGTAGCTCAGCACAACTAATATTTCAAGTGGTTTCTCCAGATTCAACACGAAATGGTGTTCAGTGTTGAATTTGGATAAAATCCTTGTAATATTAGTTTTACAAAACTATTTAAACTATTTGTGAGTAATTTGTTTATTGCAAACACCTATAAAATTTTAAAATGTTGCCAATAAACCTAAAATTCAATGGGGCTTGAATAATTTTGATTGCAATTGTATACAGGTAGTGTGAAAAACAAAACTTTGACATTAGCTTAAAACTCAAGTTATAGTTAAAAATGGTTTATGGAAGTTCACTCAAAATCGTTTATATACATATATAATAATCCTTTATTAGCTCCACAATGGGGAAATTACAGGGCATCCACCTGGATGAATGAGGCAGCCACAGTGCGGCGCCAGTCCCTTCACCATTCACACCTAGGGCCACTTTTGAGTCTCCAGTTAACCTAACTTGCATGTTTTTGGCCTGTGGGAGGAAACCAGAGTACCCGGGGTAAATCCACGCAGGCATGGGGAGAACATGCAAACTCCACACAGAAGGGTCCCCAATGGTCAGGGGTGGGATCGAACCTGTGACCTTCTTACTGTGCTGCCACAGTGCTAACCACAGCACCACATAGCTGCCCACAAGCCGAGCTGCCCATGTTTACATACACACGAATAAACCGGTTAGGATTGGATTTCTGGAGTTATCTGGTATTCAAGTGGCCATGTAAACAGAATAATCCAGTAAAGGCCATGTAACAGGGGTCATTAGCTCAAGTGGTTTACCCTCCAATAATCTGTTTATTCAACGCATGTAACCACGAGAAAACTGATTATTGCCATTATCGGTTTATTCCCAGTCATCAACTTATTGTGACCATATAACAGGGGTCATTGATAATACATCAAATCAAATATCTCTTACAATTAATACAACGGTATAAAACTTTTTTGGGAAACAGTGACATGCTCAACTCAAAAGCCAAAACGTGTTACAAAAATGTAAAAAATTTCAGCACAGCTTCAATGACTTTTCATGGATTTAATGATGAACAGCAACAAGAAACCAGACAGGTTTCAGCTCTTGGCTTTTCCTCAGTGCATCACACCAGTAACATCCAGTTCTTATTGCCGTGCATCGTTAAAGCTATGAAAATTCATTTGCGTGTGCCATAGGAGTGTAATGGTACGCCTAAATTCCTGGTTCGGTATGTACCTTGGTTTTAAGGTCACGGTTCGGTTCCTTTTTGGTACAGTAAGGAAACAAAATGCAAAACATAAAACTGCTTATCTTTTGTATAAGCGGAAACAGTTTTGACAAAAAAAAAACAAAAAACTGAAAACTGCCAGCAGTAAATTTTCCAATAAATAAAATGTATACAATAAAATAAATTCTCTTTTTAGCAAATGAACGATGCAGACAAGTGCAACAATAGAAGTTTGAATAGTCTGAATTATTCTTTTATTTTTAGGAAATAAAAGTTCCTTATTGCCTGAAGCAGTGTTTTTAACCAGAGTCCTCTGGTATGTTCAGGTTTCTGTGGGAAATTAATTATCTAATTTTACTTATTAATTGGTCAAAAAATTAGCAAATAATTTGTCATTGTTGTGTATAGGTTCTGAAGGTACCCATGCACAACAACAGAAAATTATTTGCAATTTTTTGGACAAGGTGCCTTCACACCAAGCGCAAACGGGCAAATTTTTGGCGCGGCACGATTTACATTCAATGTGAACACATGAATAGACATGAATTCACCGTCTGGATGAGATGCAGACAGGCGAAGTTGCCTTTATAACTTCTGCAGCAGTGTTCAACCTGCTGTTGAAATCCACAAAATAACACCATGCTTAGGTTTACATTATCTGACGGGGGGCTCACCTGAAAAAGTTGTCCCTGCCTCAAAAACTTGATGGGTGTTTCCGTTGCTAGCTTGCTAGCCCTGTTAGCACACCCGTGGCAGGAATCCGTGGGTAAATAACTCCGACATCCCGATTCAGCTGAAGACTTCCCGGTCCTTCTGTCTCCAGGTGAGTGTCAGTCTCATTTTCAAACTAGTTTACTCTCCAGTGTTGATACTTTTACTCAGATGATGGTGCTATCCCTTGAACGTGAACGAGCGTGCTCGCCTCTTTCCATTGACTTTGTATGGATTTGCGCCGCCCGTTCATGTTTGGTGTGAAGGAACCTTAAATTAAATTAAATCATGTCCCACAAAAACCTGAACATACCAGGGCACCCTTGAAAAACACAGGTCTAAAGTGCAATATTAACAGATTTAGCTTTTTCTTAAAAGGATGGAATTATTTTCTGGCTGAAGTGGGCACAACAAGGAACTTCATACAGAGCCTCAGTTACCTGTGTTTAAACTCGGTGTTCTCAACAACTGAATATGACCTTAGATCTGCTGCTATAAAAACACTAATGGCATTGTTATTGCTTGGCTCGGATCAGAAAAGCCCTAGACAGGTTGTCTAAATGCTGCTAGAAGCTGTAACTTGTACCGCCTAGTTTTTTTTTTTTTTTTCATGCTGCACTGATACTCCCATTCACGTAGTGCCGTTTTAAATGAGTTAACAAGTTCAACATACTGCCAAAAACATATCCGATGCTGTTTTCGTCTTATTCACTTGTCTTTGTCCGTTTACATGTTTCACCGGAAAGCTGAAGTGTTCCCAGACAGACTTGTGAAGAAGGTCTTCAAGCTCTGGCTTCTCTGTAAAGCCAACCATGACGCTCGTTTAGTCAGAGGCTGGGCTGCAATGTTTGTTTACATGTACGGCTAATAGTACATGGGTGGTGCGGTGGACAGTGGTTAGCACTGTGGCAGCACAGCAACTCACCCTTGGCCATGGGATCCCGGGGTCGATCCCACCCCTTGACCAACGGTGATCTCTGTGGAGTCTGCATGGGTTTACTCCATTTCTCCGATTTCCTCCCACAGGCCAAAAACATGCAGGTTTGGTTAAATGGAGACTCTAAAGTGGCCCTAGGTGTGAATGTGTGTGTGAATAGTGAAGGGATTGGCGCCGTACCGTGGCTGCTTCATCCATCCAGGTGGATGCCCTGAATTTCCCCCTCTGGGGATCAATAAAGTATACAAAATTAAAACAAATAAATAAATAGCGTGAAGCAGTTACACTTCCTGTCCGTCACTCAACATGGTCTGTCGAACCTCAGTACGCCTTTGTACCATACCGAAGGTGCGTACCAAAAATTCCGAATACATGTATCATTACACCCCTAGTGTGCCGACATTTCTTTTTAAACTTTAATATTTGAAATTCTTAATGAATGTCTATTTTGTCTTCTCAAATCATTTATATTAATGTATGAATAATGTCTGCTTTTATTATATCCTTTGGTCTTTTTGTGTCCAAACTATTATGTTACTTTCATCAAACTCATTAAAGCCACCAATGGCTATTTTTACCTTTACTGTGAAATTCTTCCAGTTTTTGTTTAAAGTGCCTCTCCTTAAAAATCCGATATGCTGTTTCGCTTTACTTTGTAACCTTCATGATTGTTATGTGGTGTACTGTATTTTATTACATACACTACCGTTCAAAAGTTTGGGGTCACTTAGAAATTTCCTTATTTTTGAAAGAAAAGCACTTTTTTTCAATGAAGATAACTTTAAACTAATCAGAAACACACTCTATACATTGCTAATGTGGTAAATGACTATTCTAGCTGCAAATGTCTGGTTTTTGGTGCAATATCTACATAGGTGTATAGAGGCCCATTTCCAGCAACTATCACTCCAGTGTTCTAATGGTACAACGTGTTAGCTCATTGCGTCAGAAGGCTAATGGATGATTAGAAAACCCTTGTGCAATCATGTTAGGTCTGCAATACTGTAATTGCTGCAAATGAAGGATTCTTTGACGAAAGCAAAGTTTGAAGGAAAAAATTATTATTTCAAATACAAATCATTATTTCTAACATTGTCAATGTCTTGACCATATTTTCTATTCATTTTACAACTCATGGTGGTAAATAAGTGTGACTTTTCATGGAAAACACAAAATAATTGTCTGGGTGACCCCAAACTTTTGAACGGTAGTGTATGTCAACAGGGATGTGCACAGACATTTTGAGGGACTGTTGCTCTAACATGAAATAAGGGCAAAATTCTGAGGAGAACAAAATGTAAATTGATCAGACAAAAGTCACAAATGCATGAAAAAGCTGCAAAGTCATAAGGAAGAGTCACATTTGTGCAATATTCACTGAAAATATAACAAGAATTAATGCACCTGTGGGCTGGTCGCTGGCCGCCAGTCAGGTCTAAAAGAAGAAGAAGCAGACACAAATTTTTTTCACACATGGGGAGTTGTTCAGAACTCCTTATGCAAAGATGTGGAGTGATGATGGTCAGGTCGGTGGCGGTGGTGCACCTGTGGGCTGGTTGCCAACCACCACTCAAATCTAGAAGAAGAGGAAGACACACAGACAGAGGGACATACAGAGATTTCTTGAATTATATATAGAAGTTGATGACCGCCAATCAATCTAAAGAAGACTAAAGGAAAAGAAGAAGAGTGAAGTTACATGGCGGTAATGCACCTGTGAGCTGTTTGCCAACCGCCAATCAAATCTAAAAGAAGAAGAAGAAGAAGAAGAAGGAGCAAACAAGAAATGTGTAAAAAAGATTCACTAAATTCGTCGGAAAAAGTTATACATTTTTGAGAAAAATAATAAGTACAAGAGAAAAGCAAAAGTTAAAAAATCATTGGAAAGACAAAAGGGGCAAAAATACTGACGTCACAAAGTTGGAAGGAAAGACGTTAATTTATGACAAGTCAATTTCAAGAAAAAAGTTAATTCATGAGCAAATAAGCCTTAAATTTTCAAAGTCTCAAAATTGGTAGGAAAAAGTGTTTAATTACAAGAAAACAAGAAAAGTAATCTCAAACATAAAAGTAGTCAATTTATGAGAAATGATCAACAATCACATACACTACTCACAAAAAGTTAGGGATATTCCTTCGGCTTTTGGGTGAAATTTCAGGATGCACCCAAAATGCACTGTACCTTTACAGGTGAACTTAATTTGAACCTTTTCTAACCTTTTAAAATACACATGTCCAACTGTTCAATATTTCAGCACTTTTTGCATAACTTGCTGTGCTCTAACAATGTGCTTAACAGCAAAATTCTCAATAGGTGTTTGATCATGAATTGACCAATAAACTTGCTGGTGTGGGGAGACTTGATAACGAAACCGAATTGTTCTTTCATTCCAGTTTATTCAAGTAATCATTCCACTGTCTGCTCTCATTCTTGAGCAGCGAACAAAGAGGATGGAACACACCAAAGTTCTCTCATTCTAAACATTCTGACATCAAACCATTTCCCTCGCGGGGGAAATCACACATCTCTCTCAAAATTTCTTTATCCACATTCATTAGCCATTTTATTTACATAACTCCCCCCTTCTCTCTTCTCGAGCCTCAGTGGTCAGGAAGTCTTCTGTCCCCTGGCCTCCGCAGGGGGTCCAGGCTCTGTGGCTCCGCACCGCAGGGGGCTGGCTCTCCTTCATCGTGGTTACATCACATATGCAGTGTCCAACATATACATGTCTCACAACACAGCCATATAACCCCCCCCAAACGATGAAGAACAGACTAATTCCTAAAATTAAATAGCACCTTACTCACTACTGAATAATCAACACCAACATTCAGTCTGTGCGCCGCTTGGGGCTTCAGCCGTCTGCCGAATCTGCTGTGCGTTGGCCCCGCCTTGCCTGCGGTGCGTTTCTGCTTCGTGTCTGTTGACTGAGGGAGAGAGTGATTAATTGGCCCCTGCGGGGGCCTGCCTCGTCGAGGCGCCACCGCGACCGGTACAGACACGTCCTTCATGACAAAAGCAGGTTTTAGTCTGTCAATACTGACTGTCTCTTTTCTGTCTCCAAAATCTAGCACAAATTGCTTATCACCTGCCTCCAGCACTCGAAATGGCCCTTCGTAAGGTGGTTTGAGCGTTGCTTTTAGGGCTTCGCGCCTGACAAAAACGAAATCGGCATTTTTCAAAGCCTTGGGGATCGAAAACCGTGGGAAAAGCGTGAATGAACCGGACGTCGGGGAGCGTGTCTGCCCCCGTGCCGCCTAAACGGTCCCAGAGCCGAGAGAGGTGGGGGCTCTGGGTGCTCTGGTAAAAACTCGCCCGGCAGCCTCAGAGTTTGTGCGAATACCAGCTCGCTGGGGAGGCGTCTAAGTCCTCTTTAGGCGCAGAACGCAACCCTAATAAAACCCATGGAAGTTTATTCACCCAATCTGCATCCGTGAGCGACGCTCTGAGTGCTGCCTTCAAAGACCTATGAAACGCTCGCATAAGCCATTGGCCTGAGGGTGGTAAGCCGTAGTGCGGTGAATTTTGGCTCCCTAAGCCGTTGGCCATTGCTGACCACAGCTCAGAGATGAATTGCGGTCCTCTATCGGTACGTTAATGTCCGACGGAACCCCGAAGCGCGCCACCCAAGCCGTTAAAAAAACGCGAGCCACCCTCCGCGGCCGTGGTCGTCGCAAGTGGGACCACTTCCGGCCAACGTGTGGTGCGGTCCACCATTGTCAAAAGATACGTGAACCCCTGTGATGCCGGTAGGTGGGGGCCCACAAGGTCGACTTGCACATGGTCGAACCTTCTGGCCGGAATGCGGAACGGTTCTAACGGGGCTCTTGTGTGCCTGTGAATTTTGGCACCGTTGACAGGAAATGCAGGTTTTTGCCCATTCCTTCACGTGCTTGCGCAGGCACGGCCAAACAAACTTCTTCCGCCACATAGTTTCACCGACGCGCGCACCCCCCTGGGTGCGCCAGTGAGTGGACCGAGTCTCAAAAACACGGCGGCGCCACGTGGCCGGAACCACCGGACGCGGGCGCCCCCGTCGACATTGTCGCAGATCAGGGGGGGCATACCGGTTTGTAAACACTTGCTCTCCAGCCTCAACCCTGTTGGTCCAGACTGGAGCGCGCGCACATCTGCGTCCGCCCCCTGGTCCGCTGCCATGGCTGGCGTAATCTATACCCACGTGCACCGGGGCTGCGCGCGCCTACCGTGCCGCTCTCCTGCGGCGCGGTCACGGTGGCCCGTTCTGCCTCTGCGCGTGTTGGGGTCGTGAACGCGCGTGAGAGACAATCCGCTACTACATTGAATTTGCCCGCGACGTGCCTAATGTCAGTGGTAAATTCCGAGATTGCGGCCAGCTGCCTCTGCTGCCTGCCGGACCACGGGTCTGAAATTTTGGCCATGGCGTATGTGAGCGGCTTGTGGTCCACATAATCGGTGAAGCACCGTCCTTCCAGCCAGAACTGGAAAATGACGAATAGCCCAAATGCAGCGCCAACAGTTCTCTGTCAAACGCGCTGTATTTTCGTTCAGCCGCGCTTAAAGATTTGCTAAAGAAAGCCAAAGGCTGCCCAAACTCCGGCTACCTGTTGCTCAATAACGGCCCCTATGGCTAAATCTGAAGCGTCTGTCGTCAGCGCGATACGTGCTGCAGGGTCTGGGTGGGCCAGGAGCGCAGCGTCAGCCAAGGCTTTTTTAACCTCTGTGAACGCGCGCTCCCGCTCCGGGGACCATTCGACCGCCTGGGTCGGTTTTTGTTTTTTGAGCGCGGCATATAACGGTTGCATGATTTGAGCTGCGTGGGGCAGGAATCGGTTATAAAAATTCACCATCCCAAGTATTCCTGTAGTGATTTGACCGTTTGTGGACGGGGAAAATCCGCTACCGCGCGTACTTTCTCTGGTACGGAACCGCTCCCTCCGGGGAGACGCGGGTGACCCAAAAAATCGATCCGCTCGACGCCGAACTGGCACTTGGCTGGGTTAACTATTAAGCCGTGCTCTCCCAGCCTCCTAAAAACTGCTGTGAGGTGCGTTTCGTGTTCGTCCTCTGAAGTACTCGCGACCAAAATGTCGTCGAGGTACACAAACACGAAAGGGAGATCGCGTAACACGGCATCCATCATCCGCTGAAATGTTTGCGCCGCCCCTTTGAGACCAAACGGCATGCGTAAAAATTCGAAAAGTCCGAACGGGGTTATTACCGCTGTTTTAGGAATGTCCTCCGGTTGGACCGGGACTTGGTGATAGCCGCGAACTAGATCAATCTTTGAAAAAATGCGCGCCCCCGCCAGGTGCACCGAAAAATCCTGAATGTGCGGGATGGGATAACGATCGTGCGCCGTAGCGTTGTTTAGCCTGCGGTAATCCCCGCACGGTCTCCAGGAGCCATCGGCTTTCGGTACCATGTGCAGCGGCGAAGCCCACGGGCTCTTCGACCTACGAACGATGCCCAGCCTCTCCAGGCTGGCGAACTCCTCGCGCGCAATGGCGAGCTTAACTGCATCCAAGCGCCGAGCTTTTGCAACACGGGAGGACCAGAAGTGGGGATAAAGTGTTTCACCCCGTGCTTCGCGACCGTCGCTGAAAAAGTGGGCACAGTGAGCGCTGGAAATTGGGTGAGGAGTGTGTGAAACTTACCACCTGCTGTAGCGACGTGGGTCTGTACTGGTGGCGGGGACACTCGAGCTGAACAGGGGAGAGAGTAAAAAGAGAGTGCATTTACCAGCCGTCTATTAGCAAGATCAACTAACAGATTGTGTGAACACAAAAAATCCGCGCCCAACATGTTGAAACTCACCGCCGCTATCACAAAAGTCCATTCATATGTGCGGCCATGTAAGCATAAAGGCAAGGTCCTTCTCCCGTAGGTGTTGATGTTCGAGCCATTTGCCGCTGTAGCTCCGCTACCGTGGGGTCCAGCCACCCGGTCCGCGTATGTTGGGGTGATGAAGCTCACTTGTGCTCCGGTGTCGATGAGGAACTCTCGTCCAGAGCGCGCATCCGTGATGTAGAGCAGCTTGTTGCATTCTCCGAGGGTCGAAGCTGCTAGCGACCCCCGGTCTTGCCGTTTCCCGAACTCCTGAAGATGCAGGGCAGCACACACCTGCGTGCCTTCTCTGCGAACCTCCGATGGTTTAAATGCAGAGATCTTCTCCTCCGCTGTGTCGTGCCCGCGCCTCTGCCGCCGGGCTATGGCTCCCCCTCGTCGCGGCCGTGTTGCCGCCGTCGTCGGCCCAGTCTGGTTCTGCCGCCTCTGGCTCCCCGCTGTCTCGGGTCGCTGCTGTGGTTGCTTGCCCGCCGCAGGCGTCCAGGATCCCATCTGCCTCCTGGGCCAGCTCCCGGAACTCCTCCAGGGTGTGACACTTTTTTGCCGGCCAGCGTGCTTCTCGCATGCGCTGGGAGGTTGGAGAGGAAGATGAACTGAAAAATGAAATCATCGTTGTCCAACCCTCTCAGCTGTATCATCTCCTCCATCAGGGCGCTCGGCCTGTGTCCACCTTGGTCTAGCAAAGGACAGGATCCTCCTCGCCCTCACTTCAGCCGAGGGGGTGAAAAACTTGATGAGGGTGGATTTCAGCTTGCCGTACCTGTCGGTCGCGGGTGGCTGCTCCACCAAGCTTTGCACGCACGAGCTGTGCTGTTGTCCAGTTTAGCGATGACATGGTGGAACTTAGTGTCATCCACCGTTACTCCTGCGAGCGCGAACTGCGACTCTGCTTGCAGAAACCACGACCGTGGGTTATCCTGCCAGAAATCAGGCAGCTTAACGGCCACTGCGCTCGCCAGCTCTGAGCGCTGTGAGTCCGGGACCCTGAGAATTTCTTCGTTCATTCTCAATGTCGGTCAGTCACCAATGTGGGGAGACTTGAATAACGAACCGAATTGTCTTTCATTCCAGTTTATTCAAGTAATCATTCCACTGTCTGCTCTCATTCTGAGCAGCGAACAAAGAGGATGAACACACCAAAGTTCTCTCATTTAAACATTCTGACATCAAACCATTTCCCTCGCGGGGGAAATCACACATCTCTCTCAAAATCTCTTTATCCACATTCATTAGCCTTTTATTTACATAACTCCCCCTTCTCTCTTCTCGAGCCTCAGTGGTCAGGAAGTCTTCTGTCCCCTGGCCTCCGCAGGGGGGTCCAGGCTCTGTGGCTCCGCACCGCAGGGGGCTGGCTCTCGTTCATCGTGGTTAAATCACATATGCAGTGTCCAACATATACATGTCTCACAACACAGCCATAGCTGGTACAATTAGAATCCATATTTAAACAGTCCTCTTCATCATGCTGTTCACATTTTGACATCATGAGACCAAGACGACACCCAACAATTGATCAACAGTACCTCACCATTTCAAGGTTTTAAACTGGATGTTCTCAGACGGAAGTGGCCACTGAGCTTAGAGCGTCACAGAGTGTCATCAGCAGGTTGCAACAGAGATACAGAGAGACTGGGAGAGTCACAGAAAAGCATAGAAGTGGATGTCCTTTGGCTACATCCCACACTGATGATCACTTCATTGTGAACACTGCCCTGCGGAACCGGATGATGAATGCTACTCAACTCCAAGCACATTTAAGCAGTGTTGGGAGTAACGTGTTACAAAGTAATGTGTTATTTATTGGGATCAATAAATACAAACTGACCCTACGTAGCTGACACAGCTGTCAGTCAACGTGACCTGTTGCAAAGAACCTCTTCACTACTGAGCGGAGGAAAAGATGAAGCTACTTTGTTTTTGTGGAAATAGATTATTTTTCTTTTGTCGCGGTTAAGCTCAAAAGCATATTGGTGAGTTGCAAGCTAAAGTGCTGGTTGAGACCTACTGCAATCTTCAGCAACAAAACTCTGACAAAGCTAGTGCTATGCTAACAATACCATGAATTGGATCTACTGTATTCTGAACAGTCACAGCTGGATTTCAAACACAGGTATGCATCTGGACAGTTTGTGACCCAGCAAGAATGAAATCACCAAGGTGCTGATGCCTCGGTGCCTGTGGCATGGGGGGGGGGGGCTGTAAAGAAAAAAAAAGGTGCACTGCATCCATAGTTATTACAATAACTTTTTCCCAGCTGCAGTGATGGTAAAGGTGAGTTAAATTAGTGTAGTTTGATAATAAAGCCGTATGTGGAAATTTTGCCAGACTGAGACACTAACTGAAAGCGTTTTTAAACCGTTTATTCATGATTTGAGCCTCTTATTTACAAGCAGGCTGAGGATGAGTGTTGTGCTAGATATAACTAATTAAACCTTACAGGAAGTCCTTTTCCCCCAAATATATTGTAGTCTGTTATCTTTGAATCACTACTGTACATATTTTTCATAATCCTTGGGCCATTTTACTCTATTATGTGTTCTGCACTCCGCAGAACACATAATAGAGTAAAATGTAAAAGAGCTCTTATGTACATAGTACATAAGAGCTCTTATGTATGAGCTCTTATGTAGCTCTTATGTATGAGCTACATAACTCTTATGTAGCTCTTATGAGCTCTTATGTATGAGCTCTTTTACTCTTTTAAAGAGTAAAAGAGCTCTTATGTACATAGTTCCACCCGTGAAGCCACTACCATATCTGTGTATATACAGTACCTATGGGCTATTTATTATTTTTACTTCAGTCAGATGGTTAACTGTTTGTCCTGTAACCGTTTTATTTTCAAATTCTTCTCACTTACTTTATTGCTCAGTAGCCTGGTGGAGCACCCATACTGTACAACTGTACAATGACAAAGCCTATTCTATTCTGAATTGATAATTGAAGCTATACAAACTGTGGTCATTCAAATGGTAATGGACATATTTTTTTTCTCCTGTAAGACAAATATAATGGGTTTTCATTATTTTCTCTCACTCTCTTCTTCAGTTTTTTATAATTTGTTGTATATTTTACACAGGTTTTCACCTTGAAATATTTTAAGCTTCCCATTATCACATTCAGTCCTGCAATTTTTATGTGCTAGTCTTTGAATTGTAGACATCAATAAAATAAGTGATCTGTGTTCTTGGTAAACTGGATTTAGTTGAAGTATTTTTCAATTAATTCATTTATCTGGATGGAAGTAAAATCCAACTTCCTGTTAAAATGATCAGTTTTTTTACCAGAGAGAGAAAAAGCTTCTTTTTTTAATCCTAAAGACTGCAGTGATATTAGGGGTCCTCATCAAAGGTAAGAGAGCTGTTTATTAACTGATGAGTTGTTGCACATACATGAACTAGTTATTACATTGAAAAAGAATAGACAACAGTGGTGATCTACAGTATTTTGCATAAATTGCCAATGAGGATTTTATAAACAATATACAGTACATATACATGTCTGTATAAAGCTCCTTTTGGCAAAGTAAAACCTGTTTGGCACAATAAGGGAAGCAGACTTCTATTCTGCTCACTTAGCTGCTTGACAGGATAAGGAAAAAAAAAAGATGTTTTCTGGCAAATGTGAGACTGTGGCAACCTGGGGAGTGCATAATGGTTTACCACCTTAGACAGGAACAAAGGACACGAAGTTAACCTTTTGTGTGTGAGAAGTTTCTAGATGCCCTAGTAAGATAACAGGGAGGTGTCAAGGGTGAATGGACTGACTGCAGTCGGACGGGGAGATTATCTTTTGTGTGTGAGAAGAGTCTAGAAGGAGATTATCTTTTGTGTGTGAGAAGAGTCTAGAAGGATGTCATGTTATTTAAGGGAAGAGTTCCTACTTGTATGCCATTCTGTCTATGCTCCTTGTGTGAGTCGTGTAATAAACCGCCTGAACCAAATCCGCCTCATTATTTACACGCTCCACACTGGTGACCCAAGACGAATCATGGAATACGACGGAAGATCCCCGGAGCCAACCTCGACTGGAACCCCCAGCTTCGTGTGCGCTGTAGCGATCAAACTACCTGATTTTTGGCAGCACAACCCGCGCTCTTGGTTCCACCTAACCGAGGCGCAGTTCGCCCTCCGAGGGATATCGGCGGATGATACGAAATTCCACTATGTGGTCGCAGCGTTTGATGCCAGCATGGCTCAGCACATCGAGAGCCTGCTCGATCAGCCACCAGCCGACGGCAAATATGACGCGCTGAAGGCTGCCCTCATCCAGCACTACACGCTCTCGGATGGTGAGAGAGCAGAGAGGCTTCTGACGCGGACCGGGTTGGGAGACGGTTCGGCCGTGGACATGATGGAGAAGATGCTGAGGTTAAAGGGCACGGACAACGACCACTTCATCTTCACCCACATTTTCCTCAGGAACCTTCCGACAGCGGCGAGAGCGGCCCTAGCCAATTCGTCGTTGCTGGCCAAACGGGACTATCGTGTGCTAGCCCGGGAGGCAGACCGGATCATCGTCGCCACCAAGGCTTTCGTGACCATTGTGGCAGCGATGGAGCCCGGCACGTTGACACGAGGAGGCGAGGAGCTGCCGACGGCAGCAGCAGAACCACCGACGGCAGCAGCAGCGGGGGCCAAGGAACGTGGAGGTGACACGCTTTGCTTCTACCACCACCGCTTTGCAGAGAGGGCACGCAAATGTATACCACCGTGCCAGTTCAAACGCTCGGGAAACGCCAAGACCGGGGGTCGGTAGCAGCCGCGACCCTTGGGGAGGAGAACAAGCTGCTCTATTTGACGGACGCACGCTCGGGGAGGCATTTCCTCGTGGACACCGGCGCACAGAAGAGTTTCATCCGGCCGACCTACGCTGACCGGCTTGCAGGTCCCAGCGACCCCGAGATGGCAGCAGCAAACGGCTCAGAGATTAAGACCTTTGGTGAGAGGACTCTACTCTTGTCTCTACACGGTCGTACATTTGAATGGACTTTTGTTGTAGCAGCATTGAATTACCATATACTGGGAGCTGATTTTCTATGTGCACATGGGTTGTTGGTAGATATCGCTAACAGGCGCCTGGTTAATGCACTGTCTTTCGACTCTCTCCCCTGTATAGCTCGAGTGACCCGGCCAACAGCACAAGCCAACGTCACAGCAGCATGCGGTAAGTTCCACACACTGCTCGCTCAGTTCCCAGCACTCACAGTCCCGACATTTTCAGCAGCTATCGCTAAACATGGGGTGGAGCATTTTATCACCACCACCGGGGTGCCCGTTTTTGCAAGACCTCGGCGCTTGGACGCAGCTAAACTGGCCATAGCGTGCGAGGAGTTCGCTAACCTAGAGAGGTTAGGCATCATCAGGCGCTCAAACAGCCCATGGGCTTCCCCGCTACACATGGTCCCTAAAGCTGAAGGTTCGTGGCGACCTTGCGGCGATTTCCGCAGGTTAAACAACGCTACAGCGCATGACCGCTACCCAATTCCCCACATTCAGGATTTTTCCTCGCAGGAGCGCGCATTTTTTCAAAGATAGATTTGGTCCGTGGTTACCACCAAGTCCCAGTGCGCGCTGAGGACATACCCAAAACAGCGGTAATAACTCCGTTTGGTTTATTTGAGTTCTTGCGCATGCTGTTTGGGCTTAAAGGGGCAGCACAGACGTTCCAACGCATGATGGATGCAGTGCTGCGTGATCTCCCTTTCATATTCGTCTACCTGGACGATATCTTGGTAGCCAGCGCGTCCAAAGACGAACACGAAACCCACCTCACGACGGTTTTCCGAAGGTTGGAGGAGCACGGTTTAATAATCAACCCAGCAAAATGTCACTTCGGGGTGACGGGGATTGATTTTTTAGGGCACCGCGTCTCTCCCGAAGGAGCGGTTCTGCTGCCTGACAAAGTGCGCGCAGTGACAGATTTTCCCCGACCGCAAACGGTCAGGGCGCTACAAGAATTTTTGGGAATGGTGAACTTTTATAATCGTTTCCTTCCCCGCACAGCGCAGCTCATGCAGCCATTGTACGCTGCGCTCAAAAAACAGAAACCCGCGAATAGGGTAGAATGGACCCCGGAACGAGAGCAGGCGTTCTCGGAAGTTAAAGCAGCCCTGGCAAACGCCGCATTGTTGGCACATCCAGACCCAATGGCCCGCATAGCCCTCACCACTGACGCCTCAGATGTGGCCATAGGGGCTGTCGTGGAGCAGCGCATCGCCAGGGCTTGGCAGCCGCTTGCCTTTTTCAGCAGAACCTTGCGCGACAATGAACGTAAATACAGCGCGTTCGAAAGAGAGTTGCTGGCTCTCCACCTGGCCATTCGCCATTTCCAGTTCTGGCTGGAAGGGCGCAATTTTACTGCGTTCGTTGACCATAAGCCACTAACATTCGCGATGGCCAAAGTTTCAGAACCTTGGTCGGGCCGGCAGCAGAGGCAGCTGGCCGCGGTCTCAGAGTTTACTACCGATATTCAGCATGTGTCGGGCAAATTGAATGTAGTGGCAGACTGCCTCTCGCGCGCCATTGTGGCCCCGGTCTGTGTAGGGATGGATTACGCAGCCATAGCCGCGGAGCAGGCTAGTGACGCGGACGTGCGCGCGCTCCAGTCTGGACCAACAGGGTTAAGGCTGGAGAGTAGGACGCTGCTTAACGGCATTCCCCCCTTAATCTGCGACGTCTCCACGGGTCGCCCACGGCCTGTGGTTCCGGCCGCGTGGCGCCGCCGCGTGTTTGAGTCGGTTCACTCTTTGGCACACCCAGGGGTGCGTGCATCGGTCAAAATGGTAAGAGAGAAATATGTGTGGCCGGGCCTTTGCAAACAAGTGAAAGAGTGGGCGGCAGCCTGCGTGGCATGCCAACGAGCCAAAGTTCACAGACACACGAAGGCTCCTTTGGAGCCGTTTCGCATCCCGGCTAAGAGGTTCGACCATGTCCACGTGGACCTCGTAGGCCCCCTTCCGCCATCACAGGGGTACACGCATCTCCTGACAATGGTGGACCGCACCACACGCTGGCCAGAAGCGGTTGCGCTGGCGGAAACCATGGCTGAGGAGGTGGCGCGCGCGTTTTTAACAGCATGGGTGGCGCGTTTTGGAGTTCCGTCGGACATTACGTCCGACAGAGGCTCTCAATTTGTTTCTGAACACTGGTCAACCATGGCCCGCAGCCTAGGTGTCTCAATTCACCGCACAACCGCTTACAACCCGCAGGCTAATGGGTTATGCGAACGTTTTCATAGGTCGTTAAAAGCGGCTCTGAGGGCTTCACTGACGGATGCAAATTGGGTAGACAGGCTACCATGCATTTTATTGGGGTTACGTTCTGTGCCTAAAGAGTATCTGGAAGCTTCCCCAGCAGAACTCGTTTTTGCACAACCACTCCGGCTGCCTGGGGAGTTTCTGCCAGATAATCCTGCGCCGGGCAGCTCCCCGTCTCAGCTGCTGCAGCGTTGCATAGACTCAAGCACGCTGCCGGGCCCTGCCCACCACAGTTTTCCATGCGTTTTTGTACCTAAAGCTTTGAAAAATGCAGAGTTCGTGTTTGTCAGACACAACGCCCACCGTCCCCCACTGCACCCACCTTATGATGGACCGTTTAGAGTGCTGGAAACAGGGGATAAGCATTTTTTGCTAGACTTGGGGGGTAGGAGGGAAAAAATTGGCATAGACAAGACTCAAACCTGCTTTCGTTGTAGCTGACGAGCAAGTGCTGTTGGTGAGGGCCCCTTGGCATGGAAGACCCCCACGGGGCGCTTCCCAGAGAAAAGATTCTCCAGAGCACCCACACGGACAGTCAAAAAGTTTTCACCCCCAGACATCAGCCCCCCAGCATGGCAGCGCCATGGAGGCAGCGAATCCTGGCTACAGCAGATACGGCAGAAGACTGAAGCCCAAGCAGCATGCGGACTGATGTTGATGGTTCTACAGCATGTGGACTGATGTTAATGGTTCTATCACAGCATGTGGACTGTTACCCTTTTGTCCTATCTAAGTTGCTGGGGGTGGTGGTGTGGCAACCTGGGGAGTGCATAATGGTTTACCACCTTAGACAGGAACAAAGGACACGAAGTTAACCTTTTGTGTGTGAGAAGTTTCTAGATGCCCTAGTAAGATAACAGGGAGGTGTCAAGGATGAATGGACTGCCTGCAGTCGGACGGGGAGATTATCTTTTGTGTGTGAGAAGAGTCTAGAAGGAGATTATCTTTTGTGTGTGAGAAGAGTCTAGAAGGATGTCATGTTATTTAAGGGAAGAGTTCCTACTTGTATGCCATTCTGTCTATGCTCCTTGTGTGAGTCGTGTAATAAACCGCCTGAACCAAATCCACCTCATTATTTACACGCTCCACAAGACGAGTCTTTGTGTTCTTTTTGTCCAGCAGCGGTTTTGTCTTGGAACTCTCCCATGCATGCCATTTTTGCCCAGTCTCTCTCTTATTGTTCCATCATGGACCAGTGTCCAAATAGAAGCAAGTGAGGCCTGCAGTTCTTTAGATGTTGCTCTGGGTTTTTGTATCTCATCTGATCTTGAATTTCTTTAGATCACGGTGGGATGTGTTGCTTTTTGAGATCTTTTAGCCTACATCAGGTTGTCAGACAAGTTCTATTAAAGTGATTTCTTGATTCAACAAGTCTGACAGTAATCAGGCTTGGGTGTAGCTACTGAAACTGAACTCAGCTTTCCAAAAAATGTGGTTAATTACAGTTAATTCATGATGTAACAAGAGGGGCAATTACTTTTTCACATAGGGCCAGGTAGGTTTGGATAGTTTTTTTTCCTTTAATAAATGAAATCATCATTTGAAAACTGCATTTTGTATTTATAAAAAGCAAAAGCAATAAAAAAAGGAAATTTATGATTATAAAGCACTTTGACACATTTATGAAAAAATTAATGTTTTTTTTAATTTTATTTTTTCCTTTGGAGGGGGAGCTCTGACAAAGATGGCGAATGTTGCCCAGGCAACAATAGCCTGTACCTGTGCACATCCTTGTATATCAAAATGCTGCAAAGTTTCACCATGAAGCCCCCCCCCCACACACACACACAAATGCTGCTTTTTAAAGAATTTGCTGAAAATATCCCAGTAAAATTGTCTAACATGCTATGTGAAGCCTAAAAGGGAGAAAACAACGCCATAACCTCTCTGCCCCCCACACACATACACCCCAACATCCCATAACTGGGCCACAAGAGACGGACTAAATGACTCACGCAAGGCCACAGACAAAATAAGAAACAGAGGACAGGAAACCTCACAAAAAACATCTCAACAGACATCCTTGTTCTCATCATCATCCTCTTCCTTCGTGATTAAGGAACTTCAAACCTGTAATTTAAGAAAAACTCGACTGATGGAATGCACTAAATTGTATGACAGCAAAAGGAGCAGAAAGGGAAAGAAGAGAAAGAAAGGCGTCAACCGCGAGTCAGCTTCCTCCTGTGTTCATGCTTGCGTGTGTGAGGGCAGGGTGTTGGTGTTAACTGATACAGGATCAAGTTGGGTGGTCCGGGGCCTACGCATACACCATTTTTGTGTACAAATAAACGTAACCCCCACACCATTGTGGTCTCCCCTCCCACTGCTTTTTTCTCTCCGTCGCTGGACTTCACAGCTGCACAGTGTGCAAGTGTAAACACCCGTGAACATTGAGACAAGCACGAGCACCCGCTCCTCCCTCTGAAACATGCTAACTGGGGTAATCGAGTCCCGCTAGCTGGGAAGATCTGATAATAACTCATGACAAAACAACCGCTGAGATCTAGCTGGTGCCATCAATCAAAATGTCACATCAAGAAACAAAATCAACAACACACTAGTCAATGGTTTTCAGTTGACTTCTATTTATTTGGACATGATGTACAAAAGAATCTTATGTCAAGCAGCGTCCAGACTTGTAACTGGCCAGTTAGCTGTGAAATTAGTCGCCACTCTGTCTTTGATGCCATCTGACTGGTTAATGAGGTTGATGTCGCCAGTTCTCTGAGAAAACTAGATCTCCATCAGCTGGTCTGTTCCAACGATGATCTCGTTAGTGTGCTCAGCTGAGGAAAAGAGACGTTAACAATTAAACAAAAAGGTGCAATCAGCGGTACAATTTCAACTATGACATTTTTAAAAAGAATGTTTAGAAGAGAAGGAAAATGTAGTGCAACCCTTGAGAGCCTGATGAAGATGAGAAATGCACAAAAAGAAACTTTTAAAAATCACAAGAGACCGCTCCAACATCATAGGTCCTGGACAACAAACTTCATGATCATCCATACAAGTCTTTGTCAAAAATAACATGCTATATATGAATGGAAAAAAATTAAATGGGCACCTGGTTAATGGACTGATGATAAAGCACCAGTGACATTAGATCCTTTGATGTAAATTAATCTGTTATTAGATGAACCTTAATGGGGTCACAGTCCAGTTAATGGTAGTATCTCATGGAGCGGCGACTGCTGAGGAATGTTAGCGAACGTTGCGGTTGTTGGGTTTCATCAGGGTTCGTAAAAAGTTGCACAACAGTTCACACAGTTTTTGAGGTCTCCAACAGTTTTGTTGCTAGTGTTCACTACTTGGTGAATCAAAAAGAAGTTTAGGAACACATGTGACAACCATTTCCAGATGCTTGCAACTATTTTGCAAATGTTTGCAAAAAAGGAAAAGTTGGTGAATCCAAAAATTGCAAGAAAAACTGTTCGTGACCTTAAAAACTGTTTGCAAACTGTTTTGCAAGCTTTTATGAAGCCTGCGAAATCCAAAAATCGCTACGTTTGTGAACGTTCCTAGGATACAGGCGGCTTAGTGGCTGAAAGTGTCATTAAAACCTGAGTTTGCGCTTGTTCCATTTCATATCTTTAATAAGGACTTTTATTCTGTAAGCTGCATTTCACCAGTTATGTTGTTAAGAAGACATTATCTAGCTATAAATGTACGGAATCTCTGTCTGTGTTTTCCTTGTATAGCTCTCAAACTGTTAATCAGACTGACCTAAGATTTTATCCATGTTTTGCTGAGGTTACGAGGGTGTGCATCCCCGATTATGGAGTTGTTCGGTCAAAATATGCAATTTTTATCAATAAAAGTATAGCCACTGCTCTGTCTGCTCATGCCCTGGCTTCAGGAAATGTGGGCAGGATTTCGGATTGACTTCATGCTGATTGGATAATATGCAGCATCATGACCAGTCAGTCACCACAGCGCTCACTGAATAAAACAAGGAAGTGAAAAACGATAAATTTGACTAGAAAAAGATAATACTGAAGATTTAATGCTTAAAAAAATTATACCGTAAAGCTGCCATGATTGCGTAGGTCTAAAGGATAAGTCGGCATACGTGGAAACATGAGGTGTGCCAGCGGGGACCCCGGACCTGACAAAAAATACCAGTGTGTCCAACATAGGACAGGCCGGGAGAAGCAGAGGCCCGACTGGTGTTCTGTCGATTTGTGCTGCCCTATCGAAAAATGCTACCAGTAGCGCCGATCGACGGCAAAGTCCATCGATTTATGTTACTTTGTCAAAAACTGCTACCATTGCTTATTGGTACGAATTGTGTATATTCTGTAGATCATATAAATGTTTAATGTGCTTAATTAGTCCATAATATTCAGTTTAGTTATTTTATTTTCCATTTCTTTGCTCTGTCCGATTACCGAATTTATTATAAACTTTAAAAATTCCTATTTCTGTATGTGAAACATTATTTTCACTAAACTACAAACAATATCATTTATTTATCAAAAGAGCTTTCCAAGGCACTCTCTTTTAAAAAATTTAAAATTTAAAAGAGAGTGCCTTGGAAAGTTCTTTTGATATTCAAATCTTTCCCATCCAAAGAGCACCTCCAACAAACTCTGTGGATTTAGAAAGCACTCCTACACAGTAATTTTGAATAGCATTTATTTATTGTTTAATTTCCAATACCCACTTCTCATAAATTACTTTTCTGTTGATTTGTTTCAAAAATGCACAAATGTGTACAAGTCAAAATAATTCAAAGACACTGTATTCTTCATATATATACAGTGGGGCAAAAAAGTATTTAGTCAGCCACCAATTGTGCAAGTTCTCCCACTTAAAAGATGAGAGAGGTCTCCAATTTTCATCATAGGTATACCTCAACTATGACAGACAAAATGAGAAAAAAAAATCCAGAAAATCACATTGAAGGATTTTTAATAAATTAATTGGTAGATTCCTCAGTAAAATAAGTATTTGGTCACCTACAAACAAGCAAGAGTTCTGGCTCTCACAGACCTGTAAACTTCTTCTTTAAGAGGCCTCCTCTGTCCTCCACTCGTTACCTGTATTAATGGCACCTGTTTGAACTCGTTATCAGTATAAAAGACACCTGTCCACAAACCTCAAACAGTCAGACCTCCAAACTCCACTATGGCCAAGACCAAAGAGCTGTCAAAGGACACCAGAAACAAAATTGTAGACCTGCACCAGGCTGGGAAGACTGAATCTGCAATAGGTAAACAGCTTGGTGTGAAGAAATCCACTGTGGGAGCAATTATTAGAAAATGGAAGACATACAAGACCACCGATAATCTCCCTCGATCTGGGGCTTCACGCAAGAGCTCACCCTGTGGGGTCAAAATGATCACGAGAACGGTGAGCAAAAATCCCAGAACCACACGGGGGGACCTAGTGAATGACCTGAAGAGAGCTGGGACCAAAGTAACAAAGGCTACCATCAGTAACACACTACGCCGCCAGGGACTCAAATCCTGCAGTGCCAGACGTGTCCCCCTGCTTAAGCCAGTACATGTCCAGGCCCGTCTGAAGTTTGCTAGAGAGCATTTGGATGATCCAAAAGAGGATTGGGAGAATGTCATATGGTCAGATGAAACCAAAATAGAACTTTATTGTAAAAACTCAACTTGTCATGTTTGGAGGAGAAAGAACACCATACCTACTGTGAAGCATGGGGGTGGAAACATCATGCTTTGGGGCTGTTTTTCTGCAAAGGGACCAGGACGACTGATCCGTGTAAAGGAAAGAATGAATGGGGCCATGTATCGTGAGATTTTGATTGAAAACCTCCTTCCATCAGCAAGGGCATTGAAGATGAAACGTGGCTGGATCTTTCAGCATGACAATGGATCCTCAAACACACCGGCCCGGGCAACAAAGGAGTGGCTTCGTAGAAGCATTTCAAGGTCCTGGAGTGGCCTAGCCAGTCCTCCCAGATCTCAACCCCATAGAAAAATCTTTGGAGGGAGTTGAAAGGTCCGTGTTGCCCCAGCGACAGCCCCCAAAACATCACTGCTTTAGAGGAGCTCTGCATGGAGGGAATGGGCCAAAATACCAGCAACAGTGTGTGAAAACCTTGTGAAACTTACAGAAAAACGTTTGACCTCTGTCATTGCCAACAAGGGGTATAAAACAAAGTACTGAGATGAACTTTTGTTATTGACCAAATACTTCTTTTTACCCGAGGAATTTACCAATTAATTAATTTACCATTAATGTTTCCAAGGTTGTCATAGCCAGGAGCGACACTGGGTTAAGCTCCCAGTGGCTTGCTCCTATGGGCATGCGTCTCGAAAATCCTCTGACAACAAGTCCAACTCCTAGCCTGCCCGTGGTGGTTTAGTCTCCTAAGCCCGGCGGAACTGCTTTTTACTAATAGGAGAAGGGGTGAGGGGCGATCTCTGGCGCCTTAAAACGCAGATGCTTCGGGTAGATGGATGGGCTCGTCAACCTGGAAGGTAGCCCCTCTAGGTGAAGGTAAAACCCTGATTGTCAACCTCTGTGCTGCCTTGGCGGCATAACCCGGATCACGGGAAAGGCTGTCTGGAGAGTCACCCTGAGGAAAAATCCGGAGTCGAGCCCCTAAGGCAGTTCTATGTTGTGCTCAACATCGTTCGGCGGGCAGCTCCTGCCAACGCTGCGATGGTGCCAAACTGGTAGGCAGGCCCTGCTGTTCCCTTTGGATTCATCAGTGACGTGGAGATGGGTGGGAACATGCTGCATGGGCAACATATTGTCCTCCATAGTCTTCCTGCCCAGGCTTGAATCCTACCAACGCCCAACGCTGGCAAGGTAGTAACACCGGATCACTGGAGAGGACACTCCAGCTTCGCCTTTGGCGTAGACAAAACACGGGGAATGACAGTTACCGGTTATAAGCCACTGCTCAATTGGCGTAGAGCGTGGCGCCAGGGGTTGTTCCCGACGGTGGGAGGGATCATCAGATCTCACTGGACAGCTACCGCCCGCCTCAAGCTGGGCAGCCCCCAGCCAATAAGGTGTTGTCCCGCCACAGCTTGCTTTCCTCATTGGGTGCATGGGGATAAGGAGAAATCCAAAAAGCAGGCTGAGAACCTTCGCACCAGGCAAGACAATAAAAAGAGACCAACTCTAAAACTGGGAACTTGGAACGTCCGCACTATGATGACAGGACTCGCTGCTAACCTAAAGGACATCAACGACACCAGGAAGACTGCCATCATCAATAATGAGCTGAAGAGACTGGGAGTGGATATCGCCACTCTCCAGGAAACACGGTTAGCTGATGCAGGCACACTGAGAGAGAAGGACTACACGTTCTACTGGCAGGGAAAGGGCAGTGACGAACACAGGGAACACGGAGTGGGCTTCGCAGTGAAGAACACTTTGCTGAAGATGGTGGAACCGGGCAGCACTGGCTCTGCACGACTCCTCACCCTCCGCCTGAACACCACTGAAGGCCCAGTCACCCTCGTCAGTGTGTATGCCCCAACACAGACAGCCACACCAGAGGCAAAAGACGAGTTCTACGAGAATCTCGCAACAACTGTCAGGATCATCCCCAACTCTGAACAACTCATTCTCCTTGGAGACTTCAATGCCAGAGTGGGTGCTGACCACGACTCCTGGCCCTCCTGTCTTGGACCTTTTGGCGTGGGCAGAATGAATGACAACGGACAGCGGCTGCTCGAGTTCTGCACATATCACGATCTGTGCATCACAAACTCGTTCTTCAAGACCAAGCCCCAACACAAGGTTTCCTGGCAACATCCGCGCTCAAAGCACTGGCACCAGCTAGACTTGATCCTGACCAGGCACACCTCACTGAAGAACGTGCTAATCACCCGTTCGTTCCAGAGTGCAGATTGCGACACAGACCATTCATTGGTGTGTTGCAAGGTCAAGCTGCAGCTGAAGAAATTCCATCGTGCTAGACAACCTGGAAAGGCACGGATTGACACCAGCAAGATGGCCCAACCAGAACTTGTTGAGCAGTTTGCCTCCACCTTTGAGAAGGAACTTGGTGTACCACAAGGAGGAGAATCTGCAGAGCAGAAGTGGGAAGAGCTGCGAAACACCATCTACCGCACAGCCTTGGCTACCTTTGGGAGGAAGACCTCGAAGTCACAGGACTGGTTTGATGCCAAGTTGACCGAGATGACCCCCGTCATTGAAGCCAAGCGCTCAGCACTTGCTGAGTACAAGAAGTACCCAAACGAGAAGAATCTCCAGATTCTCAGGGCTGCGAGAAGCAAAGTTCAGCAGACTGCTCGGCGCTGTGCCAACGAGTACTGGACTCAGCTCAGCCAAGGCATTCAAACCGCTGCCATAACAGGGAACATCCGTGGAGTACAGTACGATGGCAATCAAGAAAGCACTTGGTCGTCCGGCTTCAGAGCAAGACGGCCCCCCTCACATCTTCCACTGGGGAGATGATCACAGAGAAGAACAAGCAGATGGAGAGATGGGGTGGAACACTACTACTCCGACCTCTACTCTATAGACAGAACACCCGTGACAACAGTCAGCCCCTTGATGCCATCGACTGCCTGCCATCCATGACGAACTTGACGCCGAGGCCAACCATCGACGAACTCAGTAAGGCCATCTTGATAGCTTGGCCGCTGGGCAAGGCACCCGGCAACAACGGCATACGCCCCTGACCTGATCAAGCACTGCAAGACCGCCCTACTGCTGCCATTGCATGACGTCCTCTGCCAGTGCTGGAAGGAAGGTGCCGCACCACAGGACATGAGGGACGCCAAGATCATCACCCTCTACAAAAACAAAGGGGAGAGAAGCGACTGCAACACACTACAGGGGCATTTCCCTCCTCAGCGTTGTTGGCAAAGTCTACGCACGAGTTGTTCTCATTCGTCTACAGAAGCTTGCCGAACGTGGTCTACCCCGAGTCCTCAGTGTGGCTTCCGCGCTGAGCGATCGACGGTAGACATGATATTCTCCATCCGCCAACTCCAGAGAAATGCAGAGGAACAGAACATGCCTCTGTACGTCGCCTTCATCGACCTCACCAAAGCGTTCGATCTGGTCAGCAGAGAGGGCCTGTTTCAAGATCCTGCCAAAGATAGGATGCCCACCAAAGTTGCAAAGCCTCATCGAATCGTTTCACACCAACATGCAGGGGATAGTGCAGCACGATGGCAACGTCTCAGAGCCATTCAACATACGCAGCGGAGTGAAACAGGGCTGTGTACTTGCGCCAACCCTCTTTGGGATTTTCTTTGCTATGCTCCTGAGGCATGCCTTCAGCACAGCAACAGAGGGAATCTACCTGCACACAAGACCTGACGGCAGGCTTTTCAACCTCGCCCGCCTGAAAGCCAGAACCAAAGTACGTGAGGCTCTAATCAGAGACATGCTGTTCGCAGACGACGCTGCAGTCGCAACCCACACACAGCAGGAGCTTCAGACCCTGATGGACCGCTTCTCCCAGGCATGCAAGGACTTCGGGCTTACCATCAGCCTGAAGAAGACTAACGTCTTGGCGCAAGGCACGGAAGCACCACCAACCATCACCATTGATGACTACAAGCTGGAGGTCGTGAATCAGTTCACGTACCTGGGGTCCACGATCAGCAACAACCTCTCCCTTGATACAGAGATTAACAAGAGGATTGGAAAATCAGCCTTCACACTCGCTCGCCTCACCACACGAGTGTGGGAGAATCCCAAACTCTCTGTCAAGACGAAGATGGCAGTGTACAACGCCTGTGTCATCAGCACACTGCTCTATGGGAGTGAGACGTGGACAACATACGCCCGGCAGGAAAAGAGACTGAACTCCTTCCACTTGCGCTGCATTCGCCACATCCTGGACATATCCTGGCAGGACAAAGTGCCCAACACAGAAGTTTCTGTCCCGCGCCGGCCTTCCCTCCATGTTCACTCTACTCAGGCAGCGCAGGCTCCGCTGGCTAGGCCACGTTCACCGTATGGAGGATGGCAGAATCCCCAAAGACGTCCTCTATGGAGAACTGGCAACTGGCAGGAGTAGACGTTGGCCGCCCACAGCTGCGCTTTAGAGATGTCTGCAAGAGAGACATGAGGCCCTGGATATCAACACAGAGCGCTGGGAGGATCTTGCAACGGACCGCTCCAAATGGAGAGGCACCCTGACCAACAGCTCAAGGCGGGTGAGAGAGACTGACTGCTGCAGCAGATGAAAAAAGGACCCGCAGGAAGAACCGCCACAGACCCAGCAGCACGGAGACCACCCACAAGTGTGACCTGTGTGGCAGGGACTGTCATCCGCGCATCGGCCTGTTCAGCCACAGGCGGTGCTGTTCCAGCAGAGTAGACGTTTAGGATCTCTTCCATGTCATCATAGACCGACGGAGGCCGACAAGTTACCAATTTAATTCATTAAAATTCCTTCAATGTGATTTTCTGGATTTTTTTCCCCTCATTTTGTCTCTCATAGTTGAGGTATACCTATGATGAAAATTGGAGACCTCTCTCATCTTTTAAGTGGGAGAACTTGCACAATTGGTGGCTGACTAAATACTTTTTTTCCCCACTGTATCTACATGTGTGCTGGTCAGAAGACACACTCACACACACGGTACTGTCTCCAGCATTACGCTACAGACCGTTCATGAGCTTGAGGCTCCTTTGTTTCAAAAATGCACATGAATGTTTACGATAGCATAAAATGATGGCGCTTATGTACATGATTCTGATAGCTGTAGAGACAAAGAGCAACTTTACAACATAATTTTACCCACTGTACAGGAACTCCATCAATGAACAGTGATATAAACTAAAATAATTATGATGACTGAACAACTCCCATTCCTTAAAGTGCAAGATACACTATTATGAATATAAGTGGTAAAAGATCACACAAATAAGTGATTTGACAAACAAATAAACAAGGGATCTTAAACAGTCGCTAATATCGGATGTCCCACTCATTTTCAATAATTAGGTATTCTGTAATTAATATTTACACAATCAAATAAATCTTCAATCTCTTTTATATTTGTCATAGTCTAATGTGCGATTGCCTACATATAGGTCACAACTCTCTGTATTCCACTTTCAAACAAAGCCTACATTTGGGCCTGGAAAGCCTAATTGGGATACCTTCAGACAGGAATACTTGCGTTCTAAGGGCAATGCAGTAGTTTATAATGATTTGGCAAATGCCAAAGTCTAAAAAACATTCTTAGCTAAACCTTTAGAGAAAAGGCCAACACTTTTTGAAATACTTGCAAAAATGTATTAATTTCTTTCGTAAAGCTTTTATGATACACATTATGAATTTAAATAATCAACACCAAATTTAAAGGTTAAATTCATCCTATAATGAGCTTTAACTGCAGCCCCTCAGTTCATTTTATGTGTTTATTAGCCCTAAAGGGCATCCTGAATAAAGTCAAATTTCTTATCAGCTACAGACGATCTGAGCACCAGGTGGAGCAGACGGTAGAAAATGACTGTCTAAAATTGATTGTTTAGAGCAATCTGAATCATGAATTCTGCACATATTTTAATAAGAGCATATACCATTTCAACAGTATACATAATAGAGTTTGAATAGTTGACTCATACATAAAAAAATGGACAACCTTTTTTCCTTGAAGGACTGCGCCCTAGGAAATTTCACATATAGAGAAGCATAAATTCAAAGCAGCACACTGAATAAGTAACTTGCTCTTGCATCACAGTCACCTCTATAGTGCTTTAATTTATGTGTATGATAGTTTATCAGATCAGACCATCAATGACAGAGTAGCTCCTTCCAGCCTGACAAAATCATCTTGGGAGTGCTCAGATCTCCTGACTGTTGACCCATACAGACCCATCTAGGATGTACTTAAAGTTGAGGTCAGTGGCCTAGAAAGAGTAACATTTTTCGTGAAATCATAAATGCCCAGCTCTTCTGACCTTTGAAAATGACCTTGACCTCAACTTGGATGCAGACCTACCTGAGGGTCAGTGTGACTTGAGTTTGGTGAGAATTGAGATAACTGCCTAGGAGTAGAGATTTTTCTAAATTCATGTAAGTGCCCAGATCTCCTGACCTTTGACTTTGAGAACAACCTGGATGCAATCCCTCCTGACGATCTTTGTGCGCGAGTTTGGTGACCACTGGGGAAACTGCCTATGAGGAGTAGCAATTTTCATGAAATCACCTAAGTGTCCAGGTCTCCTGACCTTTGATCTTGGCCTTGATCAACCTGGATGCAGAACCACCTGAGGATTATTGTGAGTGAGTTTGGCGAGAATCGCCGCTATTTCCTTCGAGTAGCAGCAATTTTTTTGAAATCACCTAAGTGCTCAGATCTCCTGACCTCTGACCTTGATCTTAAGCACAATGTGGATGGGGATGCAGACCCACCTGAGGATCGTTGTGAATGAATTTGGTAAGCATCAGGTCAAATGCCTAGGAGGAGTAGCGATTCTCATGAAATGTGAACGATTGGACGACGGACACCATGTCATCGCATTAGCTCCTTTCGGCTTTGCTGGAATGAGCTAAAATGAAGTCAGGAGGAAAACAATTATGACACTTAAATGAGATAAAAAATAATGATGGAAGCTGTGTTATTTTCTACCACTGAGATTATGGTGTTTGGCTGCTATGTTCAGATGTTGACTGGACTAAAACAACAGTCCATTCAGCTCATTTTAGTGTATCACAGAGTTGCCCTGTATGAGCCCTTCATTTATTTGAGATCAGTCATAATCTTCAGTGTGGTAAGGTCACTCTGACAACTACCTAAAACTCACAGAAAGATCTACTTAGATAATGCCTAAAGCCCCTCCCCCCCCCATCTGAAGCTAGTCAAGCATGAGAAGAGTAGCCTCGACGACTCCTTACATCCCTCCTTCCCTCCATCTTGAAGCACCAGTACAGATCCAAAGCAAACGATGGCAGAGAGTTCTGTTCCATCCACACAGACAGGTTTTAGTGTGAAGGAATCTGTTGCTCAGAATGAGCTTCTCTTCAGCTGTGCAGAAGAGAGGACAAATGGAGCATGGGACAGAGGGAGAGAGGAGGGGGGAGTGGAAGGGAGGGGAGGTGCTTCTGTGTGGGCCCGATGACTTGTCAGTAACTAATAGAGCTCCTATATGCACTGAAACCACAGTTTGTTGGGTCAGTTACAGTGTAAAAGGTGCAGCTCTCAATGAGTCAAGACAAGTTGATTTTTTTAACAGTAGTCAAAATATAGATAAAAGGTTTAATAGACTCAATACACCATGAGTCAGAATGTATGAGGTCAACTACGTATATATATATATACATGACTTCTGTATTAATGTCTGTATAAGTGGGTACAGTTAAAGCAGAGAGGCTCGTATATTGTAATATCAACACCTGACTGACCTGCATGCATGTACTCTGCGTGTGTGTGTGTGTGTGTGTGTGTACATCAGAGGCTGCGTTAACTTAAAATTGTCATCCATTGACAGATTTTTTTTCAGCAATGACTGAAAATTCTGAAAGCTGTCACTTGACAGATTATACTGAGGGTGATCTAATTAAAGTCAATTAAAATGACATAATAATAGATAATGACAGAATTTTTACAAAACAGTCAACATGACAGATTAAAAAAAAGTCTAGCACAACCTGAGATATGTGTGTGTGAGCGTGCATGCGTATGTGTGTGTGTAGCTAACTGTCAGGGTGGTCCTTAGCTGCTAACAGCCTCAGCAGCAGAGTGGGTGGGTTAATGTCTTTAGCAGCCAGAAGGTACCCAGCTACATTGGTGGTGAGACACTGTTTCCCCCTAATACAATAAATAGATAGTAGGGAAAATAATACTACATAAAATTATTCTATTTGACCAATACCACATGAAGAGCCAGACCAGATGAGTGATTCAATCACCTACTGCTGTTGGCAAAATGTTAAATCTTTTGATCACGAGGATGACATACAGTATAATAAAAATGTAGCACAAGATTACAAAAAAGTGATATTAAGAGTGTAAGGATTCTCCCAAATGACAGATTGAGTCAAGCATTTTTTTAAATTTTTTTTGGAGATGAACAGTAATAAATAAATAAATGCAAAATAATAGGATTCATATTTTCATATATCATCATATAAAATAAATAACTCCTGGAAAATAAGCCCTTATTATTAATCCCCCATCTTATAATTATTACCTCCGCCAAAGAGGTTATGTTTTCATCGGCGTTGGTTTGTCTGTTTGTTTGTTTGTTTGTTAGCAACATAACTCAAAAAGTTACGCACAGATTTTCATGAAATTTTCACAGATTGTCAGAAATGGGGTATCCTACAGATGATTAGATTTTGGTGGTGATCCGCATCACCGTCCAGAAGAAAACCGCCATTACGGAAAATGCGATTTTCGTGAATAACTACTGAACCACTAATCCTATCATTGTCAATCCAATTGCTAGTCATATGTTTTCATGGTCAAGGAATCTGAAAACGTACACACAAACACTGTATGGGGGGAACTGTGGCCCTTGGCGGAGGTCTGCGCTCTCCGAGTGCTTTTCTAGTTATTGTTAAGATGGGTTCGCTCACATTGAAATCTCTGAAATAGAGTGGCATACTTTATGAATTTCTAGGCATGCAAACCACATCATGATAGCCTTCATATAGGATCTCAATTTCAGACTTGTTGTAAGCCTCATCAATCCCTTTCGCAGCATGTGGGACACCATGTGGTCTATGGGGCAGCGCCTATCTCCGTTTCATGCCTAATTAATAGGGGTTTCATAATTATTCATTTTCTAAGATGCATCACATTGCCATGAGTGGAAGATTCTAAATTGATGCACAAAAAAAATAAAGAGAAATTATCCAGGTATTGTAGTGGGATATATACAGATCAGAGGAGACATTCCAGTTGACTTGTCACATCCCTCTTCCATTTGATTTGTTAATAAAAGATAAAGGAAGTAAATTCATTGTGGGTCACTACAAATTGTTCTGAAAGTACAAAGAAGTCACACATACGTACAAGGTCATGATAATCTGATAAATCAGAATGATTAGCTAATGGTAATTGAATTTGACGTGTTTACATGCACTTCAGCAATGGATTATGTGTAATAAATTGTTTACATGATTCAGCTAACAGATGGATTTCTTCCCACAAGTACATGACACAAACTCAAACTTCCTTTTGTTTTCAAAACTTTCTGGCCAGTTGTCAATGTGTCTTTGCTAATCATGGTTGTACTTCTACTAAATCCCACCTACACCATTTCTGACACTCTCTTTAGAACAATAGCAGGCCTGTATTTTATTTTTTATCTTAAAAGTCAAGAATATTCATACAGTTGCAATCAAAATTATTTAACCCCCACTACAAATTAGGTTTACTGGCAAAATGTACTAACAGCTGTATGCAACAAACAAATCAAGCAAGAACAATCTAAAGAGCTCAACACAACTACTATTACAAGTGGTTTCTCCAAATTCACTATGCTACTTTTGATGACTATTGCAGTCTCAAAATTATTCAACATCTTCATAACAAGCATCTTTAGTACTTAGTAGAGCACTCTTTTGCTGTTATGACCTGCTGCAAGCGTGATGCATAGCCAGACACCAGCTTCTGTTAGTGTTCCTGAGGAATCTTAGCGCATTCCTCATGGCCAAAGACCTCCAGTTCACTAATAGTCTTGGGTTTGTGTGCTGCAACCACTTTTTTTCAAAATCCAACCAGAGATTTTTTAATAGGGTTCAAATCAAGTGACTGTGATGGCCACTCTAGTATCTTCCAGGACTTCTGATGAAACCAAGCCTTGGTGGCCTTTGAGGTATACTTGGAAATCACTGTCCTGTTTGGAAGGTCCGATGATGCCTGAGCTTCAGCTTCCTTACAGATGTCCTGACATTTTTTCCCAGGATTTCCTGATACTTGCTTAAATCCATCTTGCTCTCCACACTCTGAAGTTTCCAGTGCCACAGAAAGTGAAGCAGCCCCAGAGCATCACTGAGCCACTACCATGCTTCACTGTAGGCAGAGTGTTCTTTTCAGCATATGCTTCATTCTTCCTCCTCCAGACATACTGCTGATCCACCGGCCCAAAAAAGTTCCACTTTTGTTTCATCACTCCAGAGAACAGAATCCCAAAACCTATTTGGCTTATTTTTACAGTTTTGAGCAAACTGGAGCTGACTTTTTTTGTGCTTTTGAGTCAGTAGTGGTGTACTTCTTGGGAGTTTGGGCAGGAAGCCCTTCAGCATTTAGTATGTGTCTTACTGTGGAAACTGAACCCTCAATGCCTGCTGCCACCAAGTCTTGCTGCAGGTCTTTTGCAGTCAGTTGAGGTTTTTTTTTTTTACTACCTACCTCCTCAGGACTCTGGTGGCAGCCGCTGACGGCTTCCTCTTTCTGCCACGTCCAGGTAGTGTAGCCACTGTTCCTTTAACTTTAAACTTGTGAATTATGCTTCCAACTGTATCTCTAGGGACATTCAGTGCCTTTGTTATCTTTTTGTATCCTTTTCCTTGTTTGTGCGAGGCAACGATCTCTTCTCTGAACATTTTGGACAATTCTTTTGACTTAGCCATATTTCTAACATGCAATCGAATATGAACAGTCCAGGTATTTGAAATGTTCTCTCTCAAGCACACCCGATCAATCAATCAATCAACTTTATTTATAAAGCACTTTAAAAGCAACGCTGCAACTAATGAAGTCCTTGACTGATTGCATCTCGTGTGCCTGAGACTACACCTGATTTGCAAATATGTGCTCTTGTGAGGAATTCTATTCAGAGGGTTGAATAATTTTGAGACTGCAGTAGTCATTGAAAGTAGGATGTTAGTGTTGAATTTGGATAAAATCCTTGCAATATTAGTTTTACTTAACTATTTAAACTGTTCTAGTGTAATTTGTTTAATGGAAACACCTGAAAATGTTACATTTTACCAATAAACCTAAAATGCAATGGGAGGTTGACTAATTTTGATTGCAACTGTATCTTCAATTTTGTTAAACATTACCTCATTTCATAAATGTTTCCCAAATCTGTATCGGCATCCAACATTTTAGTTACATATTTTCATACACACAGATTTAAAAAAATAAAATAAAATCAGATTAAAAGGTATACTGCTCAAAAAAATTAAGGGAACACTTTGAAAACACATCAGATTTTAATGGGAAAAAATAAGTTGGATATCAAAATTGTGGCAGGCTAGTCCAGCTTACTCAGATTAATCTGAGTAAGCTGGACTAGCCTGCCACTATTTCCCTTTATTTTTTTGAGCAGTACATAACTGCACTTAATAAATGGATTATTGGGCAATAAAGTGAAGTGAGTTTTTCGGATTTCTCATAATCCAATGTTTTTTATCTGATCAAGAATACTTGATGGTGTTGTTTACATGACTACTTAAATAATCAGCTAACTCCAGAAATCCAAAAGCAATCAGTTCATTAGTGTCCATGTAAATATAGCCAATAATCACTACAAGTGTCAAAATTTCATACTAATGAACAAATGAATGGATTAAGGCTCTATTTCCCCCCTGACCAACAGTGATCTGTGGGAGTTTGCATGTTCTCCCCGTATCTGCATGGGTTTACTCCGGGATTTCTCCGGTTTCCTCCCACAGGCCAAAAACATGCAGGTTAGGTTAATTGGAGACTCTAAAGTGGCCCTAGGTCTGAATGTGTGAATGGTTAAGGGATAGCGCCGTACCATGGCTGCTTCATCCAACGTCTGGCTGAGGCCCCTGTCCGTGAGGTCTTCAACTCCCACCTCCAGAAAAACTTCAACCACACTACGAGGGAGTCTGGAGACATGGAGTCTGAATGGGCCATGTTCTCCACCTCCACTGTTGAAGCGGCTGCCCAGAGCTGCAGCCGCAAGGTTGTTGGTGCATCTTGTGGTGGCAACCCCTGAACCAAGTGGTGGACACCAGTGGTGAAGGGGCCATCAAGCTGAAGAAGGAGTCCTATCAAGCTTGGCTGGCTTGTGGGACTTCCGACGCAGCTGAGGTGTACTGACAGGCCAAGCAGAGGACAGCTCGGGTGGTTGCTAAAGCAAAACCTCAGGTGTGGGAGGAGTTTGGTGAGGCCATGGAATAAGACTTTTGGTCAGCCTCGAAGAGATTCTGGCAAACTGTCTGGTGACTCAGGAGGGGGAAGCAGCTCCCTGTCCACATTGTGTATGGTGTGGATGGGGCACTGCTGATTTCGACTGGGGATATCATCGGGTGGTGGAAGGAATACTTCGAGGATTTCCTCAATCCCACTGACACACCTTCCACAGAGGAAGCAGAGCTTGTGGACGAGGGGGATGACTTGCCCATCACGGGGGCTGAGGTCACTGAAGTGGTTAAAAACTCTTTGGTGGTCAGGCCCCGGGGGTGGACGAAATTTGCCCTGAGTACCTCAAGGCCCTGGATGTTGTAGGGCCGTCATGGTTGACATGCCTCTGCAACATTGTGTGGAGGTTGGGGACAGTGCCTTTGGCATGGTAAACCTGGGTGGTGGTTCCTCTCTTTAAGAAGGGGGACCGGAGAGTGTGTTCCAACTTCAGATGGATCACACTCCTCAGTCTCCCTGGGAAGGTCTATGCCAAGGTAATGGAGAGGAGAGTCCAGCCGTTGGTCGAACCTCGGACTCAGGAAGAACAGTGTGGTTTTCGTCTTGGCTGTGGCACATCGGACCAGCTCTTTACCCTCTCGAGAATCCTCGAGGGTTTGTGGGCATTTGCCCAACTAGTTTACATGTGTTTTGTGGACTTGGAGAAGGCATTCGACCGAATACCTTGTGGTTTTTTGTGGGGGGATGCATCGGGAGTATGGGGTATCAGGCTTATTGTTACAAGCTATCCGGTCTTTATATGACTGTTGTGACAGTTTGGTTCTTATTGCCAACACTCGGTTGGACTCACTGCCAGTGACAGCTGGACTCTGCCAGGGCTGCCCTTTGTCACCAGTCCTGTTCATAATTTTTATGGACAGGATTTCTAGGCGCAGCTAAGAAACGGAGGGTGTCATGCTTGGTGACCACACCATCTCATCTCTGCTGCTTGCAGATGATGTTGTCCTATTGGCTTCATCCAGCAATGACCTACAGGTCTTGCTGGGATGGTTTGCTGCTGAGTATGAAGTGGCTGGGATGAGAATCAGCACCTACAAGTCCGAGTCCATGGTCCTCAGTCTGACAAAGGTGGACTGTCCTCTCCAGGTTGGGGACAAGCTCCTGCCCCAAGTGGAGGAGTTTAAGTATCTTGGGGTCTTATTCACGAGTGAGGGGAGAGTGGAGCGGGAGATTGACAGATGGATTGGAGCAGCATCTGCAGTGATGCGGATGTTGTACTGGTCCGTTGTGGTGAAGAGGGAGCTGAGCTCTAAGGCAAAGCTGTCGATTTACTGGTCAATCCACGTTCCTACCCTCACCTATGGCCAAGAGCTTTGGGTAATGACCGAAAGAATGAGATTGCAGATACAAGCAGCTGAAATGAGCTTTCTTTGTAGGATTGCTGGAGTCACCCTTAGAGATAGGGTGAGGAGCTCAGTCATCCGGGAGAGGCTCAGAGTAGAACCGCTGCTCCTCCACACTGAAAGGGGCCAGTTGAGGTGGTTTGGGTATCTGATCAGGATGCCTCCTGGATGCCTCCCACTTGAGGTGTTTCGGGCACGTCCCACTTGGAGGAGACCCCAGTGTAAACCCAGGACATGCTGGAGAGACTATGTCTCCCAGCTGGTCTGGGAACGCCTTGGTATCCTCTCTAAAGGGCTGGAGCAGGTGGATGGGGAGAGGGAAGTCTGGGCTTCTCTGCTTGAACTGCTGCCTCCGCGACCCGGACCTCCGGAAAAGCAGTAGCAGATGGATGGATGGATGGATGAACAACCATTCGGTTTTAAGCACTTTGGATAACTGACCTCAATTACACTGGATCAGATCACTTAAGACTGCAAAATGATTGAGGCAAAATAATAATATATAATACCATGTTTTAGGTTTTTATGCAAGATAAACAAGACAGATGATTAGAGGCAAAGAATTTCACTTGATCTTTGCTGCTGTATGACTTAACTTTGGGCATCAATTGTACACAATTATGCAACTGGGGATGCAAATTTCCACTGCTCAATTACAATGTTTACAGCTGTCAGACAGAAAAAAAAGCTTAAGTTAGATCAGTTATGTTGCCGCATCATCTCTGTGGTTCCTCAACTGTTTGCAACATTTGTAGACAACTTTAGCTCAGACTCACAGTGTTAGTACTCAGAGCTCCCTGTTGTTCACTCAGTTGGGCTGCTTAGTCTGGAAGCTGAGCTTCTCTCCTTTGCTCTATATGTGTATCTCCGTGTGTGTGTGTATGTGTGTATGTGGCCGGAGGCTGCTGCTGTTGAATTCCGGGTGGTCCTGTTTTGGCCGTGCTCTCTAACCTCTCCATCAATGTGACACACACATATGCACGCACGCACACACACCGCTAGGTTTGGGTACAAGAGGATTAAGGAAATTTAAAAAAAAAAAAAAAAGTCTGACAAATCAGACACTAGCATGAACAAACTTTCCGAGCGGCCTCAAACGCTCTGTGCTTATAAATGGATACCACACACACATACATTAACACCTTATCTGTCAGTCAGATCTAAGTACTAAACAAAATAAGAGACTCAACAAAATGAGCCATTGAAAGGGTTACAAATTCAAGGTGTTTTTGTAATTTAGTTCAATCTGTTGTATGTGAACAGTGTCTATATTTTAGTGCAGGTTTGCACCAACTGTCTCACATTCCCCTGAAGACAGTGGCATTTTATTTTTGAGGACCAGGTCACACTAGCTTTAAGGTACAAGATAAAATATCACAAATGTTAGGTTAGACTGAAATGTCCTGCTACATTAGCATGTTTTGATGAAACTCAAGGAAAGCTACTGAAATTATTTAGAGCTCAAAAATTATATTCCAATGCATCTTTTTAGTAAATAATAACAGCCATTTAAGTATTTATAAAAAGGTCAAGTCTACAATTCATAAATCCAGACAACCACAAAAACTGCGTGAGTCGTTATTCCCAAAATTCATAGAATTACCATAGGTGGTAGAGCTTTTGGCTCCTTATCTGTGAAACCAGCTCCAGGCCTGGGTGAGAGACAGACAGACTCCTCTTCTCCTTGTCTTTATGGAAGGGTATATTCATACTCCTTCATTGTATGAGTTTATTTTTTCAATTTGGTTTTTGTCCTACATCTTATTTCATATTATATATTTATCCTATATACTCCCACCCAGTCTTGGCAGATGGCTTCCCCTCCCGAGCCTGGTTCTGCCGGAGGTTTCTTCCTATTGGGAAACCTACTCAAACCTTGGGATGGTACGGGGGTCTAGTGCTGGCTCATAGCGGATCCTTTATGTTGGTGTTTTCACTTTTCACTTGATTGTGTTGACAGTTTACCATTATTTGGTGCTTTATAAATAAAGTGTGACTTGGAGTCTCACCTTCTGGCTCGATTCTTTGTCCATTTCCCACCAGACAATATCTGAGGTCTGCTCCTCGGCCAATGACTGCATTACTGCAGATCACACTTCCCTGGATGTTACACCTGGAAATAACACACAAATTACACTGATTCAATTTCTATTATAATAGATAACAGGTTGCAGGCGTCATACCAGCCAAAGAGGATGGGCTGGATACTTTGATCATCTCTTAACTAGATGGCATATGTCTCTGAGGTGGGGAAATGAGCTTATCTCTTTAGGGATTAATTAAGTCTAATTTGAAAGTGTTCACACTCGTCTCAACATGGTAAAAAGCCCGTAGCATAATATGTTACTAAGCACCTGTAAGGGGGTGAATCAGTGGCTTATTAGAGTTTAACAAGATTTTTTACTTCAGCTGTTTGCTCTGTGGGCCCTAGTGTAAACACGGGCAGGCAGGTACACACAGCAAAGAACATTCATGCTGTACTGGGAGCTGCCCAGTACATCCACAACCTGTCACAGTTGGGTGCAAAGTTTCCTTACTCGCACCACTGAGTGCAATGACAGTGGAGGTTATAGCAACAATCAGATAAACAGCCCCGAAAACTAAAAAAAACAAAAACAAAACAAAAAACGTCCAATCAACTGGACCTAATGACATGACATTAGCATATATATGAAGTAACAACAGCAGCCTGTGTGTTCAGTCTTTGTCGGGCCTGTGCTACAGGCCCACCTGAGCCAGTGGTGCTAACCCACTGTGCTTGCTCACATTCAGCCAAACCATCACCATAAAATTCTTGAACTTAGACACAAACAGTCCTATGTGTGTCTTGCGAAGACCAATCGTGAGAGGTGTGTACGTGTAAGTGTGTGTGGCAAAGGGGACACGTGTGTGTGTGTGTGTGCTTTGGTAGTTTGGGAAGCCCAGCGGAGAACACATGTAGGTCTTGCCCGGGCAGTGACGCACACACGGTTGGCCCTGTGCACCTCACACACACAGACAGGTTTGTATTGGCTCGTTCTATTCAGGTGGTTCGGGCCTGGAGGGAGAGAGAGAGAGAGAGAGAGAGAGAGAGAGAGAGAGAGAGAGAGAGAGAGAGAGAGAGAGAGAGAGAGAGAGAGAGAGAGAGAGGGAGGGGCAAGTGTGTGTCTGTGTGCATGTGCGCAAGTGACTACCTAGGAGGTGGCGGTGGTAGTTGGTGATGGGAGATTACAAGATTCAGAGTTTTGTAACAGAGAACGAAAGAGCAAGAGAGAGAGAGGGGGAGAGGGACCACCAAAGAAGCTTCAGAGCTGAAACACCACTAATTACTAACACCAGGACTACTCCTTGCCATGACCCCCCCCATCCTTCCTTGCTATCACACACACACACACACACACGTCAACCCCCACCTCCTGTGCCCCCCCAATAAAGTTGACCCCAAATATCCCCCTTCCCAAACACGCAGCGCTTTGTCAACAAGCTCTGGTCAGCACCAAACAAAGAAACCAGAAATGCGAGGGGTTTCTGCGACATGGCCGGGGTCTGCTAATCCCCACATACTGGCTCTTTCTTTCCTTCTTTCCCCTTCCTTCTTATGTGTGCAAAGAAAGAAAAGAAAGAATTGCAATTTCTTTCTTGCGTGCAAGCATGCTTTCCCTTCAGCTTCTTTTTCCCCTTCTCCTGTCTCCCTCATTCTTTAATGCCTTTGTTTGTGCACCTACATGGGCATGATGAGGGTCCCCATGCTGGCTGGCTGGGGTCCCTGAAAGGCTTAAGAAGGGATGGTGAGACACAGAAAAGAGAGTGCGATGGTGTTCGGGGCCTTGATGGAAAGAAAAGAGAGGGAGGAGTATGAAACAGATAAAAGAAAAGCAGCTTGTGAAAGAGTGCATTAAAGTCCGGACATGAGGCCAAGATGAGTCTCTTTCCACAGATTTCTGGCTAGGAAACTCAACAGATCAATCTAGATGCTAATTCTACAGTAGCTACTGTTACTCCCAGCACAAGCACCGCGTGATGTAACAAAGCAGTCAGGCCTTTCCATTTTAACAATTGGCTACTTTTAAACCACATTTTGATGAACTAATTTAAGATTCACACAAGGATTAAAGGTGCAGTATGTAACATTCAATACAATCTAGCAGTCAGCTTTCAAAATGCAAACAATTCACATTTTATCAGTCATCACTCTCTTCCAAAGCATACAGGAGAACCTGCAGAATCCATCTGAATAACTAAAGTTTGACACGTGGGGCCCTATTACGATGGTCTAAAGCGGGCATTTGCAGCACACTTTGCACCGTGCACCGGTGCTTTCGTAGTTTCTGTCAGCGCATTGTCTGCTGTGTACCCTCATCACCTAATTATGGCTACAAGCACAAGTCGCATGCATTACACGACTTGCGCCTGTAGGAAGGGAGTGGGTGAGGCTTGACACAAAAGTTCAGCACGGTATTATGGTGCATTTTGTTCCAGTACGCTTTTGATCTGCAAAAAGCAAGTGTAAAGTCAGCAGCGCATTATCAACCGCTATTTCAGCAGTGCCTTTAAAAGCATGAATACGTATGTATGATTGTTCCTACGCCCAGGCTAGAATTTCTCAGTGTCTGTTAAAATGTGTCATAATCCCTTACCAGATCTTTCATTCATTCATTCATTCTTCACGACACAGAAAGGACTGTTAAGAGGATTAATGAATGAATTGTAAACTTACAGATAAGTACACACATTAAGCATTCATTTATTTATCATCTCCTTAGGTGGTTAGAATGTGGGCACTTCTTTTTTAAAATGTAAACAGCGGACTTTTGTGCAGCAGGACTGGTGCATGACATACTGTACACCATAAAACAGCTGTCATCTGATCCGAGAGAAAGGGTGGTGTGTGATTTTGTGAAATAACGTCATTTTCATTCATGGTTATTTGCAGTTCCAATAACACATTTAAGTCCAATGGATCCAATTTCCTCTCATGTTTGCGAGTCAGTTTTTGAACTCTGAAGGCAGAAATATTAGGTGAGACACAAAATCCCTCCTCAAGTTTGCACCTATAAAATGCCCATTAAACACAATTTTCCAGTTAGTACCTGGTGTTCGGAAATTTAGTAAATCAGGCCAGCAGTGTGATGCAGTTCCACTCTGTGAACAAGCCTGCATTGTCCCAGGTGCAAAACAGATTTGTCCTCCCATTTAAATGCTGTGATATTAGTATTACACCCTACATCTTGTACCCCCATTTATTAAAGGGAATGAGAGCAACTGATTTGGTCAAAATGATGGATGGCCCTGGAAATTTTCCTTCATTGCTAAAAAATAACCAGTCAATGATGGACAATTCTGTGTTAACACAACCTCAGATTTGAACACCGACATTTTTTCTTGGCCCGTTGGCCAACAAGCTAACAGCCACCTACATATATGTGCCTACTGGTCACATGCAGGTCTGGGGAAGACCTACATTTGGCTCTTCATATTCTCCAGCAATTTCCATTTCGGAACAAGGTGATGCATGTGCATCACTGCGTACAGATGCAGCTCTCTCCTCCTCCTCCTGACCACCAGCAGCAGACACACCAGGGTCATCATTAGCAGGGGCCTCAGAATGAGAAGAATAGCTTCCCTCGGCCCTTCTGTTTCCTGGTCCCTCTCCTTGTCTGTCTTGGAGGCATGATGATATGAAACTACAGCTCGAAGCAGTGAACGGGAATGACAATTGGCAAGAATGTGGTGGTATTTATAGCCGTTCAGCTAGAACACAATGGAGATATCTGTTTTGAACATACTGGAAACTCAATAAGGATGCAGTGATAATGTGTTGGACTGAGTAAGAACTAGTTTGATAGAGATGGTCGCGTTAGAAGCTGTGTAACAACGATTTAAAACACAGTGCAACAGACCAGGAATGGGCTTTAACTGGATAAGGATGGGGCTGAACTTGTCAAGAACAGAACAGAAACGGATTAGAAATTAGATGGATGGCTACTTTTACCCGTATTAAATGTTTCAAGAACTGGCTACAACTGGGATGAAAATGAGATGGGCTTGTCTCAAATCATTTAAGAATGAAGTAGTGTCATATTCTAGTCATTTTGTGCCCCAAGTTTCCCGTTTTCACCCTGTTTCATCAATTTCTTAGGACGGGCTGGGACATTCTGAGAATGAGTTTCGTATAAAGGGGGCATTACACCCAAAACACATCTCTGAATAACTGAGAGCATTAGGACAGCCTCTTTGCACAACCAACCAGGCACAGAACTCATTTTTGCACTGCTGTGATAGTGAAACGGACTTGGACATGTCCATAAATGCGCTCTGCACCACAGACAACAAATGGTTGATTAGATGGTCATAACAGGGCCTACAATCTTGGGATGACATTATGATGGTCCAAGATGGATGACTACATGGAGAAGAACCCCATTCCTCTGTAACACAAACAAATAAAATAGTCTTAAGGTACAGAAAATGAAACACCTTTTACTTAACAATGAAAACAAATTTATGATTTTATGCATCTTTAAATTTTACAGTTTTGAGTACCCAAAATTTTACATACTGTACCTCTAATTGTTCTGATTCAAATCAAATTTTTCAAATCAAAATCATAATGTTCTGTATTTTCTCAACATTATTGCCTGTTCCTACAATTTTGTTTCAAACATCCTTTTACCAAAATAAGTTCCTATATCCTAACCTCTTGTAAGTTCACCGATAAGCAGCAAACAAAAAAAAAATAAAAAATCAACACCTTCAAAAACACAATCCTGAACACAAGGGTGATTTTTTTTTTTTTTTTTTGCAAAGGTGAAATCTGGAAACTTAGTGGTTTGTGACTTTACTTTTATTTAAACTTTTAAAGAGTTTAAAATTTTTCTTCTTGGCTGAATAACATTCAGGTCAAGATTTCTACTTCTGTTGATGGGTTTTAGCTCACAAATACAAATCCTAAATGCTAAATAAGATTAACATTTAAACTAAATTTCTGAATAATCCATATGCTGCATATGCACTATTTAGCTGCATTAAGAATCCATCCATCCATCCATCCTCTACTGCTCTTCCAGAGGTCCGGGTTGCGGAGGCAGCAGCTCAAGCAGAGAAGCCCAGACTTCCCTCTCCCTGGTCACTTGCTCCAGCGCTTCAGAGAGGATAGATACCAAGATGCTCCCAGGCCAGCTGGGAGACATAGTCTCTCCATTGTGTCCTGGATCTGCCCTGGGGTCTCCTCCCAGTTGGATGTGCCCAGAATACCTCAAGTGGGAGGCGTCCAGGAGGCATCCTGAGCAGATGCCCATACCACCTCAACTGGCTCCTTTCAATGTGGAGGAGCAACGGTCCTACTCTGAGCCTCTCCTGAATGACTGAGCTACTCACCCTATCCCTAAGGGTGAGTCCAGCAATCCTACGAAGAAAGCTCATTTCAGCCGCTTGTAAGAATATCTGTTCAAATTTGATTGATCAATATAATGATATTAGCCTGCAAAACAAAGAAAATGCTACCAAAAATGTAGTTTGGATAACTGAATATTACACTGTAAACCCAACAAATTATTTATGAGGCAATTACAGTGTATTGAGTTGGTGCTGCTGATACGACCAAGTCATTGATCATCAGTTATTACAGAATCTTCCAATAAAACCCAACAGTATTGCAGAAAATCTCCAGCCAGTGGGAAATGGGGTATATCTGACTAAATTAGGGGGCTAAATGAAATATATGCATGTTGTGTGTTTCACTTCAACAGCTCTGTGTTTGTTTGGAACTGCTCTCTGGCTGACTGCACTCAAATAGTTGCATTGTTAACTTGGAAACCTCACAGAGCAAAGAAATCAAAACCTGCTTCACCATCTACCAACAACATACCTACATAAACATCTGCCTGCCTGCACGCACGCATGCACATCGTCTATCTGCAATTGACTAACTGATAAAATTCATTGTGCATTGTGTAAAGAAAAAAAATACTAAGTTTGATGTCTATAACATGACTTTAACTGACTAAAACGGAACTTATCCATGTAAACATCTTAATCTGAATTAACTCATAATGCGCTGAATTTCTTGAAATCTGATTAACACATTTAGATAATGCAATTAGAAATTAAACTACTCCCACATGTACACAGTTCAATATGACCTAAACTGGCCTAGATGCTCTACATGTTCCCAAGTTTCCTCATGTGCTTTCTTGACCTTTCAAGAGAGGGGCTGGAGCTTGGCCTTTTCTGGAGTTGCCCCGGGCGAGAGGCAACGAGCAGGGGTGGGTGTTCTTGTATCCCCCCACCTTGCTGCCTCTATATTGGAGTTTTCCCCGGTGGATGAAAGGGTTGCTTCCCTGCGCCTTCGGGTTGGGAAACGGGTCTTGACCATCATTTGTGCCTATGCACCAAATGATGTTTCAGAGTACCCACCCTTTTTGGAGTCTGTGACTGGGGTGCTGGAGGGTGCTCCTCTTGGAGACTCCATTGTCCTTCTGGGGGACTTCAATGGCCACGTGGGCAACGACAGTGAAACCTGGAGGGGAGTGATTGGGAGGAACGGTCTGCCTGATCTGAACCCGAGTGGTGTTCAGTTATTGGATTTCTGTGCTAGCCACAGTTTGTCCATAACGAACACCATGTTCAAGCATAAGGGTGTCCATATGTGCACCTGGCACCAGGACACCCTAGGTCACAGGTCAATGATCGATTTTGTTATTGTGTCATCAGACCTGCGACCGTATGTCTTGGACACTCGGGTAAAGAGAGGTGCAGAGCTGTCAACTGATCACCACCTGGTGGTGAGTTGGATCTGATGGCAGGGGAGGAAGCCATTCAGACCTGGTAGACCCAAACATATAGTGAGGGTGTGCTGGGAACGTCTGGCTGAGGCCCCTGTCCAGGAGGTCTTCAACTCCCGCCTCCGGAAGAACTTCAACCACATTCCGAGGGAGTCTGGAGACATGGAGTCTGAATGGGCCATGTTCTCCACCTCTGTTGTTGAAGTGGTGGCCCAGAGCTGCGGCCGCAAGGTGGTCGGTGCATCTCGTGGTGGCAACCCCTGAACCAAGTGGTGGACACCAGTGGTGAGGGGGGCCATTAAGCTGAAGAAGGAGTCCTATCAAGCTTGGTTGGCTTGTGGGACTCCCAAAGCAGCTGAAGTGTACCGGCAGGCCAAGCGGAGTGCAGCTCGGGTGGTTGCTGAAGAAAAAACCCGGGTATGGGAGGAGTTTGGTGAGGCCATGGAACAAGACTTTTGGTCAGCCTCCAAGAGATTCTGGCAAACTGTCCGGCGCCTCAGGAGGGGAAAGCAGCTCCCTGTCCACACTGTGTATGATGCAGATGGGGCACTGTTGACTTCAACTGGGGATATCGTCGGGCGGTGGAAGGAATACTTCGAGGATCTCCTCAATCCCACTGATACGCCTTACACAGAGGAAGCAGGGTTTGTGGACGAGGGGGATGACTCGCCTATCACAGGGGTTGAGGTCGCCAAGGTGGTTTAAAACCTCCTTGGTGGCCGGGCCCCGGGGGTGGACGAGATTCGCCCTGAGTACCTCAAGGCCCTGGATGTTGTAGGGCTGTCATGGTTGACATGCCTCTGCAACATTGCGTGGAGGTCGGGGGAAGTGCCTTTGGCATGGCAAACCGGGGTGGTGGTTCCTCTCTTCAAAAAAGGGGACCGGAGGGTGTGCTCCAACTTTAGAGGGATCACACTCCTCAGCCTCCCTGGGAAGGTCTATGCCAAGATACTGGAGACGAGAGTCCAGCCGTTGGTCGAACCTCGGATTCAGGGGCAGCAATGTGGTTTTCGTCCTGGCCGTGGCACATCAGACCAGCTCTTACCCTCTCGAGAATTCTCAAGGGTTCGTGGGAGTTTGCCCAACCAGTTTACATGTGTTTTGTGGACTTGGAGAAGGCATTTGACCGCGTCCCTTGTGGTTTTTTGTGGGGGGTGCTTCGGGAGTATGGGGTATTGGGCTTGTTGTTACGAGCTATTCGGTCTCTGTACGACCGTTGTGAGAGTTTGGTTCGTATTGCCAACACTCGGCCAGACTCATTCCCAGTGAGAGTTGGACTCCGCCAGGGCTGCCCTTTGTCACCGATCCTGTTCATAATTTTTATGGACAGGATTTCTAGGCGCAGCCAGGGAATGGAGGGCGTCATGCTTGGTGACCACAGGATCTCTTCTCTGTTGTTTGCAGATGATGTTGTCCTGTTGGCTTCATCCAGCAATGACCTACAGCTCTTGCTGGGACGGTTTGCCGCTGAGTGTGAAGCAGCTGGGATGAGAATCAGCACATTCAAGTCCGAGTCCATGGTCCTCAGCTGGAAAAAGGTGGATTGTCCTCTCTGGGTTGGGGACAGGCTCCTGTCCCAAGTGGAGGAGTTTAAGTATCTTGGGGTCTTATTCATGAGTGAAGGAAAAATGGAGCGAGAGATTGACAGACAGATCGGAGCAGCATCTGCAGTGATGCGGACGTTGTACCGGTCTGTTGTGGTGAAGAGGGAGCTAAGGCAAAGCTGTCGATTTACCAGTCAATCTACTGTATGTTCCTACTCTCACCTATGGTCACGAGCTTTGGGTAATGACTGAAAGAACAAGATTGCGGATACAAGCGGCTGAAATGAGCTTTCTCCGTAGGATTGCTGGACTCACCCTCAGAGATAGGGTGAGGAGCTCAGTCATCCGGGAGAGGCTCAGAGTAGAACCGCTGCTCCTCCACATTGAAAGGAGTCAGTTGAGGTGGTATGGGCATCTGATTAGGATGCCTCCTGGACGCCTCCCACTTGAGGTGTTTTGGGCACGTCCCATTGGGAGGAGACCCCGGGGCAGACCCAGGACTCGGTGGAGAGACTATGTCTCCCAGCTGGTCTGGGAACACCTTGGTATCCTCTCTGAAGAGCTGGAGCAGGTGGCGGGGGAGAGGGAAGTCTGGGCTTCTCTGCTTGAACTGCTGCCTCCGCGACCCGGACCTCCGGAAAAGCAGTAGAAGATGGATAGATGGATGGATGGCTTTCTCGACCTTTATTATTCAATAATATAAGAAGATGGTAAGTAATAGAGTGCCCAGGCATTTTTAGACAGAAGAGTTGAAACAATTCATGCCGAGTTAGCTTGTACAAAATGCAGAGAGCTGTGAAGTCGTTCATGTTGTCACTGCTCAACATGCTACCAACTCACTGCTAGCTACGAGGGTGGGGGTGGGGGTGGGGGGCTGTAAAGTTCATAGGCTAAAAAGTTCATAGTGGTCAAATTTGTCCAAATGTGGTTTATTTTTCAACACAGTCTCCCCTGTGGTCCACACACTTCTTCCATCGGTGTTGCAATGCTTGGATCCCTGCAATTGAAAAATAAACCACATTTGGTCAAATCTGACCACTATGAACTTTTCAGTTCCCCCCAGTAAACTGATTGTTGAATGTTTGGTGCTGCAAGGGGACATCCACCTATGGTAGTGGAGTTGGGCATACTTGGGTTTATTCTTCACCTGTGCTTGTATAGTCAGACAAGAGAAGTCCAATTCCATGGCCTACATGACTGCTGCAGCTATGAAGACTTTAAATTTAAGATTTTCAAAGACCTGTTTTTTAAAGCCATTAACCTCTTGCACTCCGTTGTACCGCGGGCGGGCAAGTCTCTGCGTCCCAGAGCGCACGAGGGCGCTCTAGGACGCACGAGGGCGCTCTAGGACACACGAGAGCCTGCCTCCAAGCGCGCACTGAAAAAAAAAAAAAAAGTTCTTCCACTACAGACACAGCCGCGAACAGATCAGATATGATTGACCTCTCATTCGACTAATAAAAGCCTTGAATTGGGTTTCTGAAACCTTGAAGAACCAATGATTGAAAACCTAGCAAGAAGGACCCGCCTACCAACGCTGTGAATGCAGAGAGCCAATTGAAGCACAGAAGTTCGCGAGCTTTTTTGTGTAAGGCTGGGTGAAGAGAGACTGACTGCTGCAGCAGATGACAAAAAGGACCCGCAGGAAGAACCCCACAGACCCAGCAGCACGGAGACCATCCACAAGTGCAACCTCTGTGACAGCGACTGCCATTCGCGCATCGGCATGTTCGGCCAGGCGGTGCTTTTTTTGTTTTTGTCCCAGCAGAATAGACATTAGGATTGTCTTCCATGGTCATCATAGACCGACGAAGGCCGACGACGAAGGCTGAGTGACACACACGCGTTTGCCAGTCTATTTTTAATTACTACTGTTATTTATTTTGAAAAATCGTTCGCCAAAAACCGCAATCATGGAAGCACAAAACCGCAATAATGGAATTATGTTTTGATCGGGTCGCGAGACCAGCGTCGCGTTCGTCTGACAATGAGGAAGAGAAGTTCGCCAGCTCCGCTTCTGCTGTGAAGAGGTAAGGTGTTCTAAGCTAAATTATTCTTTATCCCTGAAAATTGTAATCAAAATGACTTTTGACCGATCGGTAAATTACAACTGTGCGGCGCACAAAGTCGGAAGTGCGTGCGCCGTGGTACACGGTTTGTTCGCCGCGTCCAGACCGTGAATGCCCCCCCCCGCTATTCTTCTGTAGCGAGGGGGGGGGAAGCCGCGGTGACTGCGCCGCGGTCGCCACATGAGTCTAATCCGTCATGTAGCGATGGCCGATGTACGTCCTCTGTAGCGAGGTGGGGGGGGACCCCCCCCCACACACACACACACAGCCCTGAGTGTCAGCTTTCATTAGAGCCCAAGATGAAGCTTCTATATTGAATCATTCAAAAGTTACAGACGTTTTTCCAAACTGTGCCATTTGGCACAATTTGGCACAGTTCAAAAACGCCTGGGAACTACCTGAGGAAAAAGCTGTGTAATATATTCATTTTTTGTGGTATTGTTACAAAATTTGGACCTCAGCTGGATAACACTTGGTTCTACATTTCTGTTGCATTTTCTAGCCCGGATCTGAAGCTGTGTGTTATTTGCAAGCATTTGTATCCGAAAAAACACCCAGGCCAAATTTATTTTCTTCAAGTTCACTATGTTTAGATGACTGTAACTCAGTGGCCGGAGCACTTAGAGAGATTATGTTTTTTTTGCCAAAAAATTCAAAGTCTTTTCTTTTAAATGAGACCAACCCCATGAAGATGCTGCAAAGGGTTGAAGAACAGCTTTCGATTTACTTTGGGCACATTATTTTTTGGCGTTTTTATGGAAATTGACCGGAGTGCAAGGGGTTAAAGCAACGTCACAAATTAATGAAAAAAGTTGCTAACTCAGACCCCCCCCCCCCCACAAAAAAAAAAAATATGGTTGCAAGTTTGGGGCAAAAACATGACACAGATATGGGAAAAAAGTCATAAGCTTGCAAGGGAATGAATAAGTGAATAATTGGAAGCCATTGGAAGAAAGCATAATTATGGTGTTTATTAGGGCTAGGCATTTTGACCTTAAATCAGCATCACGGTTAATTAATAATAATAATGCATCAGATTTATATAGTGCTTTTCATAGACACTCAGATGCTTTACAATGGACACATTATTCATTTACTCCACAGACAATGGTAGTGGTAAGCTACTACTGTAGCCACAGCTGCCCTGGGGAAGACTGACGGAAATGTGGCTGCCAATCCCTGCCAACAGCCTCGTCAACCACTACCAAACATTTATACACATTCATACCCAGCGTCATGGACACTGGAGGCAAGGTGGGTAACGTGTCTTGCCCAAGGACACAATGGCAGGATGTCTGGGAAAAGCAGGATTCGAACCACCAACCCTCCTGTTATTAGACAACCCGCTCTACCTCCTGAGCCACTGTCGCCCACATTTCCCTCCTCCGTTCCATTTTTGCTGAGCGCCAAGCTGGACGGCACAAAGTTCCATTTTTTATATGGTCTTTGGCATGACCTGGCTGGGACTTGAATCCCTATCTCCCGGTTGTGGGGCAGATGCTCTACCTCTATGCCACCACTCCGGTAGTTTAGAGGTAGAGCATCCCTGTCCTTAGGTCATTCATTGACCTTTTCATGTCGGTTTTCTTTGGTTATTTGCTTTTTCCTCCCTTCTTCTTACTGACAAGACTCGCAATTAAGCAATACTACACAAGAGTGCAGTATCATATCACTGTGGTGTGGCAGTAAATGAGCATAATATAATAAAGAACTGGCCTACAGTCATTTCATAGCCAAAATAAACATTGTCCAGTATTTGCAACACATACTTCTTGAGAGTTTGTGATTCACGACACATGCACAGCAGCTAATTAACGTGTTAGCTGTATTGGAGGAGTCCTTTATGCACCCATAATTGTGTTACCACCACATAGTGATTATACTGTAAGTCTCATATCGAGTTCTTAAATATAGCCTTACTTCCCCATTCCCTCTGTAAAACAGGTGAGATGCAGACAGCTGTCAAAGGCTAACAGCAATGTAGCATCTGCTCCTTTTAGTGTTAGTATCTGCGCATTTCGCTCGCTTTTTCTTGGCATCTTCAGATGAAAGAAAGAATCAATCATCACATACTATGTAGATAGACACCGTGTTTGTTTTCATTACAAGCCACCTTTAATTGCTCCACCCATGTTCTGTTGCTTCCAGAGAACACGGATGGAACAATTAAAGATGGCTTGTAACGAAAAGATAAACGTACTTTCAAGGTAAAATTACGCTTCAAAATACACTATTTCAACAAGTGTGCTCATATGTTTGCACAAGTGTGTGCATTCTCACCCTTCCTCGATAGTGACTGAATGCATGATGATGGAGCTGGCGACTTTGACCTTCTCCTTTACAGTGGTGGAGTTTCCGATGGTGGATCTTTTTATGGACGTTTTATCTTCGACTTTGCAGGAAGCTCCAATTACACTGTCTGATCCCATCTGAGGACAGAACACCAACAGCAATATCACTCAGACAGAGTTGTGCACATACAGTACGCATGTTTCTCTAATGATGATGAATGGTCAATCTGAATTTTACTTTTGGATTATACTTACCTGACATCTCTCAGAAATGACAGCAGATGGATGGACTGCTGGGTCCTCAAATAGCTTTGGTGCCTAGCAGAAGGGTAAAAAAGGGTGTATAAGAGTTATACCTAGTGATTATCCATATTTAAAGAGGGAAGATTTTGAGACTGAAGATGAAGCCAGTGTGCAGGAGCACAAAGCTGCAAAACCAAATGTCCTAATTTATTTTTCAATATTTACAATCAGGGGCTAATGTCTGACTAACCAGTCGGTTTGCCTCGATGTATGCAGCCAGAGTGTTAACCCGGAAGCACAGGCCCTGGTCCATAATGTGAACATAGCAGCGCAGCTTTCCCCCATGATAAGCCTCACTCATGTCACCACGGTGATCATTCCAACACGAACGCTCCTGAGCCAGCTGCAGGAGAGGCTCGTCCCGAGATGAGATGAGGAGCTCTGGACAAGAAGATGAAGCATGAGGAGGAGCATATTATACCTTTCTGTCAAACTGTTATACTGTAGAGAAAATATCTTTTGTGCTGATGGCCTGTATAGTTCAGTGATATTCAAAACCCACTGTAGCGGCTGCTGGTTTATGTACTATTTCACTGAAAATAATTACCGTGGATAGCAGGGTCATTCTTTTTCTGGGTCTGATCCTCGTCATCTTTAAGTTTTTGACTGTTAGCTGCTTTGGAGAACTGCTTACGCACCAAATATGGAACCAACTCACCACGGATTGAGGAGATGGACCTAGAATACAACAAGAGTAAATAAAGAATAAATAAGATTTAGACATTTTACAGATGCTACGGACACTGACCCTTCACACAAGAGCTTATGCTACAAAGGATAAGACAATTAACTAAGTACAAATCAATTTAAAACATTGTAAACCGATTTATTTTTATCTAAACTGGAGGAAAAAAAACCCCTGAAATCTGAATGCACAGGCTCAGTTTATGTATGCCATATAGGGAGCTGGGCAAGGAGCTTTGGCAAACGTCTCAGACTGCTACTGCTGTTGTTATGACTGATAGAATTACATCTGACTCATGCAATATCATTAAATAAATGTCATACAAAGTCTGGTTGCCACTTGCCTACTCCCAACAGAAATAAAACAGCAGTGTGGTCTGTAGTTTTGTCACTTAACTTTTGCTTTAAAAGCATGACACTGAACTTTATGGTACTCTGGTTTTACTCACACCTTGTGAACTGCAGCCTCATTCACTCTATTCACACACATCATTGCCTCAGCTACTTTCCCACTTTTCAGAATGTTTCATACAGTACCTTTCACACTAGCTTGGCTAATAATCCTATCAAACAAAAGAAAGCACTGAAGTGGTTAAAGATAAGGCTGCAACTAACGATTATTTTGGTAGTCAACTAATCTAACAACTATTTTTTTCAATTAGTCAACTAATCGCAATTATTTCTCTCATGGCCGCCATCTCACAGTGGTGGAGAGGAGAACACTAAATAAACTGCAGTCCATCAAGGACAATCCTGATCACCCCGTCCACCACACACTGGACAGACAGCGGAGCACTTTCTCCAGTAGACTACTACAGCTTCGCTGTCGAACGGCCAGGTACAGGAAATCTTTCCTGCCACATGCAATTTCACTGTACAATAACTCACTATGATGTTGTATTCTGGTCATAACTATGCTGCCATGCTGCACCTTACAGTTTAACTGGCACCTCACATTTCACTCTGCTCTTGATAGTTCTACATTGTGCAGCAGGTATGATTCATGTGTTTATACGGATCACCATCTATTCAACTACAATGTATATAGGCTTTATAGTAGTGTTAGTTTTACTTTCCATGGGTAATCTCTATGTCATGTGTGTGTTTCTGTCGTTTGATTGTCTACTGTCATGCTGCTGTTACAATGCAATTTCCCAGTTTGGGATCAGTAAAGTACATCTATCTATCTATCTCAGCTTCCTGTAGGCACAGCTGCTGTTCGGGGCTCTAGGTCATGTTTTACCTCACCTGTTTAAACCTGCACACCTATGAAAATCACTTTGTTGTCAGTCTCTGCCTTAATTAGATTAGATTAGATTCAACTTTATTGTCATTACACATGTATGAATACAAGGTAACGAAACACAGTTTAGCATCCAATCAGAAGTGCAAAGGACAGCAGTGCAGTATATACAGTAATTGACAGTATGTGCAATTTAAGCAAATATAAGCAGCAGTGCAGAAAGTTAAGAGTACCGTTATGTGCAAATAATGTACAATAAGTTAGGTGGGCAGTTATGTACAGGTGAGGATGGTAAGAGATGATGGTAAGAGAGTCAGCGGGGAACTAAGTTCAATAACGTGACAGCTGTTGGAAAGAAACTGTTCCTAAACCTGCTGGTTCTAGTCCGAAGGCTTCTGAAACGCCTTCTGGAGGGGAGAAGCTGGAACAGTCCATGAGCAGGATGGTTGGAGTCCCTAAGAATGCTGCGTGCCCGGCGCAGACATCTTTTCCTGCAGACGTCCTCTATAACTGGAAGTGGAGTCCCTGTGATGCGTTGGGCGGTTTTCACCACCCGCTGCAGCGCCTTACGGTCAGCGACAGAGCAGCTCCTATACCAGAGTGTGATACAGTTGGTCAGGGTGCTCTCTATCACGCAGCGGTAGAAGTTGCCCAGGATGTCAGTTGACAGATGGTTCTTCTTCAGTGTCCTCAAGAAGAAGAGGCGCTGATGGGCCTTCTTGATCAGGCTGGTGGTGTTAACTGACCAGGACAGGTCCTCCGAGATGTGGGTCCCCAGGAATTTGAAGCTGGGGACACGTTCAACAGCTATGCCATTGATATGGATGGGGTCATGCGTCTCTCTTAATATAATGTAGCCTATTATAACAAGTTTCCACAGCTAAATAAAATAATGACCCACCAAACATGAGTTGGAAACTTGAACTTTACAGCTTAATCAGAAGTGTTTGTAGCAACACAATTAAATAATAGATGTTAAAGTGTAAAATCTCAAATAGCAGCTCTGCTGCTCCATAAAGGCTGCTGTAATGCTGCATGTTCAAAACAAACTAGAGTAATATTCAACTCCATTACAGTAAAAAAAATAAGAAAATGACAAGCTAGTCCATCCTGTTTGAAACTTTGCTGGCTCTAGAAATTTAAAAGTTTAATTAGGCTTCAGATGAAAATTAAAAGAACTTCCAATCCAAAATAAATAAAAAAAAAACACTTCAAATATCAGTGCAGGAATGTGAGCCTTCGCTACACATACAGTGAAATATTTATGGCATTTTAAGATAAGATAAGGTAAGCCTTTATTAGTCCCACAATGGGGAAATTCCAAGGGAATTCCGTTTAAATTTATTTGTGATCATTATGGATATCTTTTTTTTTAATTAAATTACAAATCATGCTATTCTAATTTACAGAGATGCATTAATGTTCAGAATGAAGGCTGATATTACAGCGACAATAATAGAGAATACAAAAAACAGTAAGTTGCTCCTGTAATTCACTCATTTACTGCAGTTAACATATTAGCCAGCTTAACAGAAGCAGCTCAGCTGTCAGCAACAGTCATAAGAGAGATTATTGTCTGACAGCAGGTAAACTATTTAAACAGCATGTAATAATAGTGTGGTCAGTTTTCTAAAGCTGAGAGAGTCACTCATTGAGAATAAGAAGTGCTAACGTTACTTGCTAACGTTACCGGTGCAGTCTGCTGACAGGTGGCCAGAGATGGAGGAACAGAGAGGAGGAGAGAATGGATGCGTCACTGTAGTGCAGCTGTGATAGGACAACACTGCTTTACAGTCTACATTTAACTTGCTTCATTTATTAATTTTTGGTAAAATCTTCCCATACTTTGGAAACTTTTGGCCTTCTCCGTGATTTTCTCTCTGTGTCACCATGATGTATTCCTGTTCTTCTTCCCTGGAACAGTTTAACTGAACATTCCCCCAGAATGCATATAAACTTTAAAATTAAACGATTTGTCGACAATAAAACTCTGCGTCGACAAATTTTTATGATTGACATTATTGACAATAATCATTTCAGCCCTAGTTAAAGAGATAAAAGAGTGCAGTTATCCGTGCTTTGATTTGTAAATTACTTGTAGCTGTGGCCTAAACATGCACTTGGGAGTTGAGCATTTATCAAAGTTACAACATAAATGTGTGCACATCAACATTAATTTTACAGCACTGTTTAAAGGTGACAGAGATAACATTGTGATCTCATGGACAGTAGGTGTCGCACTTACCCTTGCTACACTATAATATTGTACTGGTTGGTAGAAACAAACAACATGCAGCGCAGACTGTTCGACCACCTCAGTTCTTTGGTTACGAGCCAGATACAGCATGACAAGTGAGGATTCTTGTGGTATGAACTTAATATGAAGCAACGGAACATCACACCAACCTAGTTATGCTACTGACAGCGACATCCTTACTGGCGGCTGTAGTCTCGTCATCCAACTGCTCAGATGTAAATATGATTGGTCTGGACTGGTAAAAAAATTTTAAAAGTATTTTTATCAACATATTTCTTGAAGAATATAAAGACTTTATTCTACAACTTTCTAAACATTTTGTTGATGATTATTAAAAAAAAAATTCAAGGAAAACACAATCCAGAACACCTCTCCCCACACAGAAGTGCACATATATGATGTGTATCAGCTGTTAGAGTGCAGCCAATAGCAAACCTTCTGACTGACAAGACCTGTGAAAGGGCAAAGAAACTGTCACAGGTGTGACAGTTTACTTTTTGCAGGCTAAACAGACCCCAGAGGAGAACGGTCAGATAAGCTGCACTATTAATTGCTATGGGATGATGATTGATTAATTTTAACATTTAAGCAACATTATCATGTGTACTGCACCTTTAACATATCCTTGTCAATTAGATGTTCTATATTGTTGTCTGAAAGATGTCTGTACGTCCGCTGCGCTTCATTTTGTGCGTTTCAGAAAACGAGTATGTTGTCTTAGCAGGTATTGTTTCTGCAACATTATTAGTCAACCACTAGTAAAAACAAAAATAAAAGAAAGAAGAAGAAGGAATGTGCCCCGTCAGGCAGACTGCTGAGGGACAGAGGGCTCCTACTGGCTGTTCTACCCATAAACCAGGCACTGCCATTATTTTCCAGGACAGGTAAACGGATAATGTTTGTTGTAGCTTGGGTTGTGCAGAAATATTCTTCATAACAGTGGACAGGGAGAGCATTTCGGCAATTTGCAAAAGTTGACCATTCACTTTTGCTGGAAGGGTTTCACATTAACAGTCACGTGAAGCCAACCAAAACAATGGTGAGTTTTTTCTTAATTTTATCTACTGCTACTTTAAAGTTTACCTTTAGAGATGAGGCCATGGCAATTAGCAACTCAGTTTCATCTGATGACTTAAGTAAAATTAAACTACACATTAAATTACCTCTCACTGTCTGTAAATCAAGAGTTAACAACCTAATTTTAATTTCTAGTTCCTCTTAATTGTACTGTTCTGAGCTCAGTGCACCCCCTCCTCCACTTGTCCTCTCCTACTTTCTTTTAAAGGGAGATTAGAATTTCCATCTGAATGACAGGAGAAAAACAACAGTTACTCTGCCTATTTCTCTTTCGAGCGAGACACAGAGAAAGAACATAGAAGAGAAAGGAAGGGAGGCAAAGAAGAGCCCTGAAAAGAAAGTCCAAGAAAAGAGCCAAAAAAAAGAAATTAGTCATCTTACTTGAGAGATGGACACACGGGTGGCAGAGAGTGGGTTAGTGATGCAGTGTTGGAAGATTTATATCTACAGCTCAATGGCAAATTACAAGACTAGTAAAAGGGGATTTGCCCTTTTTTGGCTTGGTTTGGGATTTATTCTGTGGAATAAAAGTAGTTTATTGAGAGCACTGATCATTTAAATTTTTTATGATTAAACAGTGAATTAGAAATATTTCCAAAAGCTGTCACCACTGGTTTTAACGGTCATCCACGCACTTTTCAGACAGACTTTCTGCCATGCGCCAGGGTTTTTGCCATTTTCTGTCAGTGCATTGTCTGTTTTTTACACCTTGCGTCACGCCATCAAATTACCAGTAGACAGTGCGCTTGCTATGCGCTTGGAGGAGGTGCCTCATTTTTCATTTCAAAGAGGTGTGGCAGCAATCTAATGTGCATTAGTGCATTTCATAAGAATCCGATTTTGATCAGGAAAAAGGAGGTCTATTATCAGAAGCGCATTGTTTAATGATATTTTAGTGGTGTGTTTTGACATGGCGCAGCTCTGGAGCTCAGGAAATGGCATGCGCCGAGATCTTGTAACAGTCATGGGGCCGTATTACAACGACGGGGTCGGATGATCAGTTGTACTATCACGTGCATTTTAAATTGTCATGACCACAATTCACTTTAGATAATGTGCCTCTTTGCATTAAAGGGATGGGAAGGAGCACTTTGGATTGGACTTTCCAAAACACACCTCTCAATGATTGGACTGGACTCTTTGCGTCATGCGCCGGTGGAAAGTTTGCTGTTACGCCGTTGTGATACAGAAATTAACGTAGACACGCCCATCAACGCGTTCTGCGTCAGTGACAACTGATCAACCAACCCCGTCATTGTAATATGACCCAATGACTTAACATTACCTATTTTTAAGATGTTGGCTATGATGCAGTAGCTAATCTGGAAAATTGTTTGGGTATGCTTAATACTTTGAGCTGCCAAAAAATGAGAAATAATAAAAATGACTTTACAATAACAGCACAATACATTGCGACTTAACTATTACATTGAGTACATTTTTAATAATAAAATGTGTTCAACTTGCAAAATATTCCATTCATATACCTCTATATTTCTCAGATTCAATCACAGAATCAAACTCCACAGAAAACTCTGAGTCTCACTGCTTCACTTTAGAGGCCAAAGGACTAACAGCCTGTGTCAGTGGCACATAGTAAAACAAATTAACACCTCACTAGAATACGCTACTAACAGAACCTTTCAAAGCCTTACACAACATGCAACCATGTTTAACACTTGCTACAGATGAAGCAGTGAACAAGAGTTCATGCCAACGTGACTGCACATTCTTTGTTTCCACCCGCAACTCTGCTTGTTAACACCTCTCATATAGTAGAGATAAAAGAGTCCCAACAATTCTCAAACAGGCCCAAAATTTAATGCAGGATAATCCACTTGGATATTAATTAGATCCTTATTTTTCAACTGGGAGTCCTCGGACCCAAAGGGGTCAGTAAGAGAACATTCAGGGGTCAGCGGAAAATAGTCTAATTTCACTTTTTAATTGGACCAAAAATTGCAAACAACTTGCTGTTGTTGTGCATTGGTGGCAGCAGTGCCTCATGTCAGCGGGCAGCAGCACTAACGCAATCCCTCTCTCGCTTCTTCTTCTTCCTCCTCTAAGCCGAGTTGGGGATTCCTGCACAATTGGGGGTAACAGTTTCAGGATCGCAGATGGGCAAATTGTCACCACTTCCCTCAGAAACTGCATCCTGGCATCGGTCGCCCTCACCACCAAACAGGCAGCGGATATGGACGTTCGTTGGGTGTTGAGCCAAGAAAAGCACATCTGCTGTGAAAATAACCCCCTTCAGGGAGCGTGCGTCTGACAAGAGATGTCTCCGGTGAGTGCCTGTCTCATTTTAAAAATAATTCCTCAGAAACTATAATCGTGGGTCTTTCAAAAAAATCAAGAAACGGGCACCATAATTTATAGAATTTGTTTTCAGAGCCACGAACTGTATATCTGATTTTTTTCTAAATCCAAACAGAACATTATATCTTTTATCCACTGTAAATGTGAAAGGGGGCGAAGAGTCTTTCCACTTCAGTAATACAGCACGTCTAGCCAATAATAATGAAAATTTGAATACTTTTAATTTGGAATTTGGCAAGACAAGTTCTGGAGCCACACCAAAAATGGCGCATAATGGATCAGGTTTAATTTGATATTGCAGGACTTCAGACATAGTGATAAAAACAGAATGCCAAAAATTCATCAATGAAGGGCAGGACCAATACATGTGAAGCAAAGTGCCAGGAGCGCTACCACACTTTTCACAAGTTGGGTCTATATCCGAGTAAATATGTGCTAACTTAACCTTGGACAGGTGCACCCGGTGTACAATCTTAAATTGAATAAGAGCGTGACGAACACACATTGATGCAGTATGAACCTGGCCAAGAATAGAGTCCCACAGTTCATCAGTAAAAGTAAAATTAAGATCTTGTTCCCAATTCAATTTAATAGCGGCCAGAGAAGAAGACTGTAAATTTGAAATTAAATTATATAAAACTGATATTACCCCCTTAGAAGTTGGTTTAACTAATAAAAAATCATCTAGAGGATTATCAGAAGGTTTTTGAGGGAACTGTTTTGTCATGGTTTGCACATAATGTCTGACCTGGAGGAAGCGGAAAAAATGTGTAGAAGTGATGTCGAATTTAGTGGAAAGTTGAGAAAAACTTGCAAATTGACCATCAAAATATAAATCCGCAAAAGATTTTAAACCTTTTCTGTGCCATATATGAAATGCACTATCAATAGTTGATGGGGTAAATAAATGATTTGCGGCAATTGGACTTCTAATGGAGAAAAACTGAAGACCGAAATTTTTCCTGAATTGAGACCAAATTCTAAGAGACTGACGAACTACTTTATTATTACCCAGTGTAGACAAAGCAAGGGGAAGTGGTGAACCTAAAATTGCCGGTAGGGAGGTTTGATTGTCCACATGTGACTCCATAAGGATCCAAATGGGTGATTTGGGTTCCAGATAGAAATGTTTCCACTATAACATGCACCTGATATTTGCTGCCCAGTAGTAATATTGAAAGTTAGGCAGAGCCATGCCACCCACTGATTTGGGTCTTTGAAGAAAAACTTTCCTCAATCTCGGATGTTTACCATTCCAAATAAATGAGGTAATCAGAGAGTCCAAAGACTTAAAAAAGGATTTAGGAATAAAAATGGGGAGACATTGAAACAAATATAAAAACTTTGGAAGTAACATCATTTTTACAGAATTGATTCTGCCAATTAAGGACAAGGATAATGGGGACCATTTGGAAAGTATTAGCTTACACTGGTCAAATAAGGGGAGAAAATTATTTTTAAACAAGTAATTAAGTTGTTTAGTGACACATATCCCAAGATAATTAAAATGATCAATAACAACCTTGAAAGGAAAATTTTCAAGATCCTGAACTTGAATCTTTTCATTAATCGGAAACAATTCACTCTTATTAAGATTAATTTTATAACCAGAAAACCTACTAAAACTATCCAAAATGTTGAGTATAGCGGGTAATGAAGTAAGTGGGTTGGAGAGAAATAGTAAAAGATCGTCGGCATAGAGTGAAACCCTATGCTCGATGCCACCCCTACAAATGCCTAGAAAGTCCCGGCTCCCACGGATTGCAATAGCTAACGGCTCAACTGCCAAGGCAAAGAGCAACGGGCTCAAAGGACAGCCTTGCCTCGTACCACGATAAAGTCTAAAATAGTCAGAATAGTGACAATTAGTTAACACTGAAGCTAAAGGACTAACATAGAGAAGTTTAATCCAGGAACAGAAGGAAGGACCAAAACCGAACCTCTCCAAAGTAAAAAACAAATACTTCCACTCAACCCTATCGAATGCCTTTTCAGCGTCCAAACTAATAAGACATTCAGGTATGTTGTGGTGAGGAGTATAAATAATATTAAACAACTGCCGCAAGTTAAAAAAAAGAATGGCGATTTTTAATGAAACCGGTTTGGTCCTGTGAAATTAAAAAAGGAAGAATCTTTTCCAACCTTGAAGCTAACAACTTTGACAAAATTTTAACATCAGTATTTAAGAAGGAAATAGGCCTGTAAGAAGCACAATCAACAGGATCCTTATCTTTTTTAAGCAACACAGTGATACAGGCCTGATAACATGAAGGAGGAAGTGTACCGGAGTCAAGCGACTCTGTAAAAACTTGACAAAGGAAAGGGGCAAGGTCGTCAGAGAATTTTTTGAAAAAATCAGCGGAAAACCCATCAGGTCCTGGAGATTTTCCTGATTGCATGGATGATATTGGCTGAATTTCTTCTTTTGTGATGGGAGCTTCTACAATTTGCTGAGATTGTGAGGAAATCGAAGGGATATCAATAGAATCAAAAAAAATTTCCAAATCCTTTAAGTTTGTTGTATATTCTGAGGTATATAATTTGGAATAAAATGACCTGAAAATATCATTAATCACTTGTTGGTCAGATGTCACCTCTCCTTTATCTGTCCTAACTCCAGTAATAATTTGCTTAGCTCTAATACCACGCAGTTGATTAGCTAGAAGTTTACTGGTTTTTTCGCCATGTTCATAAAATTCACTCTTGTTCCTTATTAAACAACCTTCAATTTGTCGAGTAGAAAGTACATTAAGTTTAGTTTGTAATGTCATACGTTCCTTGTACAGAGCGGGTGATGGAGATTGAGCATATTGTCTGTCAATGTCCAAGATTTGATCTAAAATAGCCTTCTGTTCCTGTATATTATGGATCGTCTTTTAAATGCTGCCAATGAGATAAAATCCCCCCTAAGAAATGCCTTCATGGCCTCCCATATCGTTTTGTTTGGCATACCAGGAGTTTTATTTTCTTTCAAAAAAAAAAAAATTAATTTTAGAAGAAATATTCGCAACCACAAAACACATTTTTTTTTTTTATTATTGTTTATTTAAAGGTTTTTGTGTTTTGAAGCATTCACATTTGTTAGCTTTAAATTCTAGTTTTGCACTGTTTGGTTAAAACAAAAATGAAAATTTCTAATACTTTGTATTGTATTGATACTTCAATTAATAATAATAAAAAGACCTTTGAAAGAAAGAAAAATAATTCCAACACACACCGAAAGCATCAAGTGAAATCCTGGCCTGAGTTGAACAAAATCCAACTTACACGGACAAGAACTCGTGTGCACTCATGACACCTGGAGCAAATGCGCATTCGCGTTTTTCCATATAATTTGTATGTAATTGTGCGGTGTATCACACCAAATATGAACAAATTACAAGAGTGAATTGTTATTAGATATGCCATCATTGGCTACAACGTGTCATTTTTTAACATTTTAGAGTTTTGAGATTCTGCTAGATTTTTTCAATGCAAAAATGCTTCCATGGCTCAAAAAAGGTTGAAAAACACTGAATTAGATGATAGAAAGGAGGAAAAACTCACTTGTTTTCTGTAAGGAAGTCCACAACTGCTTTTTTCAGACAATACAGATGAGCGTCCACAAGGCCTGTTTTGATTTGCATCCTGGGATGTCTGATGGTGAAGGAAAAAAAGAAAACAAAGGATTATCAAAATTTTCTTTTGAAACAGTCAAAACTTTACCTTATTAGGATATCTGAATAAATCCTATATGGGAGGGACTGTTTATTCACACATGAAAATCACCTTTTGCATTTGTGAAGTTTCCTCAAAGGTACATCACTGAACAACTCAACCAAGGCAGCTATGATAACTCAGCATTAACTTGGCTAACTTTCATTTAACCAACTGCTAGTTTTATCTTTGCTTCTCTTTTATATATGCTACTTGAAATTATTGTTCCATATGCACACAGAACACACAAACATATGATAGTAAGCTAGAAATGGCTACATGCATTTTTTTTAACGAGTCAGTGAAATCTGTCTATTGTCCTCAAGCAGCTCTCATACATGCTATCCAACAGAGCTGCTGCCATCAGACAGCTGCTACTGAGACAGGTTTATGTTGACTGGGACACCCTCACACACCCACATACCCAGTCATGCATTCACTCATTCACACATGCATTCACATTTAAAGGCAGTCTGAACATGACATTTACGAAGCGTCAGCTAAAGAAAGCCATGTCATCCTTTAATGTTTCTCACTGTGCACCTACCTATCTCATCTTTGCCCTTCAACCATTACATAATAAAAATAAGGGGTGCATTGTTCCTAAAAAAAAACAGCTAAGTCCGTGCTAACATATTTAAAACCATTTGTCACTAATCACACACACCTTCAATCACTTCAAACCCATTTTGAAAGCATGCAGCATGAATGCATTTTTTTAATGTTGTAAAAGCAGATAGGAGTCTGTGTCTCATTATCACACAACAATAGTCTAACTCTGAGTAAAATAGAAGCACTCGTGATGTTCACTGTTCACATTGGTGTTTACTTCTGATTTATTATGGCACATTAAAAAGAAAACAAAACTGATGGCAACTGGGACACTGTCCGTTGAGTAGACATGCTATAGTATGTGATCACCGGCCGTCGTGCCAGTAGTAAAGGAAAAACAAACATTTTTGCAAGTTGTGCTTGATTATCAAATTTGCAATATATAAAACCTAAAAACAAGTCAGCCAAAAATTAAAGACAAGAATGCTGGATATATGGTTGTGCATCTGTGTCATTTTGTGTAGATTCTGTAACAGAAATCCAGCCAACGCAGACACTAAATAAGAAGCCAATAAGCATGTCACCTGAAAATGATGCTACTGTGGTGGACACAATACACATGGCACTCCACCCAGGACAAGGGGGTTGGTGGGGGAGAAGAGAGTTAGAGAGTTTCTGTGTTTCATGTTGGAAGGTGAATAAAGTTCGTGTGTCGTCCAGCTCGCTGCCTCGTCTGCTTTCATCTTCCACATTGGTGACCCTAAGATGTGTAATGGAGAACGAGCCGAGCACCACCCCGGAGACAACCCAGAGGGAGAACAGCAGCGCGGCATGCGCTGTCACTGTCAAGCTCCCGGACTTCTGGCTCCACAATCCGACTGTTGGTTTCTACATGTGGAAGCCCAATTCGCACTGTGTGGGATTTCCACGAACGACACCAAATATTATCATGTGGTCGCTGCGCTGGATGTGCGCGCCACACAGCAAGTAACGAGCCTATTCCAGGAGCCGCCAGCCATGGGGAAATACAATGGGCTCAAGCAGATGCTAATTCAGCGGTTTACCCTGTCGGACAGCGAGAGAGCAGAGAGACTCAGAGTTAGGTGATAGATCAGCTGTGGAGCTGATGGAGAGCATGTTAGCATTAATGTGGAAGAACGACGAATCCTTCCTGTTCACCCACCTCTTCCACAGGAACTTACCTGCTACAGCAAAAGCGATCCTGGCAACCTCGCCGTTGCTGGTAACCAAGAACTATCACGCTCTGGCACAGGAAGCGGACTGCGTCATCCTAGCAACCAGAACTCTTAGCGTGCACGCAATGACACCGGCATCCAGGAAGGACTCCAGCAAGATAAGATAAGATAAGATAAGATAAGATAAGCCTTTATTAGTCCCACAATGGGGAAATTCCAGGATTGCAACAGCACAGGGATAGCAACACTCAGAGCAACAATCAGAAGGCAAGAAAAAACAACATCTAGTAAACATATGTCCATATTACTATAAATGTATATATATATAGACACACAGTGCAGAGCATTATGGTTGGTTGGTGAATGTGCAGCAGAAAGTCTAAGCTCTCTCTCCGCGGATGCGGCGGGCCAGCTGCAAGTCTTTGGGCATGATGGTGACCCCTTTAGCGAAGAAGAGACCACCAGGTGGGCCTCGCTGGTCTCCTGCAGAGCCATGACGGCGAAGCTCAGGAAACGCAGGACGGTCTTGAAGTCCTGAGCGATCTCCCTCACCAGGCGCTGGACGGGCAGCTTACGGATGAGCAGCTCCGTGGATTTCTGGCAGCGACGGATCTCTCTCAGAGCCACGGGCCTGTGACGGCGAGGCCTCTTCACTCTGCCGGTGGCCGGAGCGCCTCTCCGAGCAGCCCTGGTGGCTAGCTGTCTCCTGGGGGACTTCTTCCTCCAGTAGATTTTACGGGCGGTCTGCTTGGTTCTTGCCATCGCTCTTTATTATTCTGTCTTATATTTCTTGCACGCCGCCTAAACTCCAGCCCGGCACCCGCGTCGTTTTCGCTACAGCTCCCGGTATGTCGAGTTTCCCATTAGCACCGGGCGGCGGCCAAGTGCTAGCTAGCACTAGCTCCTCCCCGCTGTAGCGTCTCCCGCTGCAAACCGTGGCTCCGTCCGCCGACCCGGGAGACCCCCGGGGCGATCCGTGCGTCCGTGATATATATACAGAGTGAAAGGTGTAGAAAGAAGAAGGAAGATAAAAAAAAGGCTGTTGCAACGGGCAGCCAACTTGTGTGGCGCCACCGGTCCGGCGGAACCGGAACCGGAAAACGGGATTGAGGAGCCTTTGGCGGTGGCTGGGACAGACGCCAAGAGATGCAGGAACGGGATTCTCTATTTCTATCACCACCACTTCAGCTCGAATGCCCAACGCTGTCTGCCGCCATGCCAATTCAAGAAGCCAGGGAAACGGCTTGGCCAGCAGTCAGTTGCAGCTGCGACTGCTGGCGACAGGAACAAGTTGCTTTTCATCACAGACACATGTTTGGGGAGACGTTTCTTAGTGGACTCCGGCTCCCAGAAGAGCCTCATTCTGCCGGTCAGTGCAGACAGATCGGCAGGAGGCAGTGGTCCCGAGCTCACGGCCGCCAACGGATCCAACATCAGGATGTTTGGCAAACGGATGTTGACGTTGTGCTTACACGGACGCAATTACCAATGAGATTTTGTTGTAGCGGCATGTTCTGTCCCCATTTTAGGCGCAGATGTTTTATGTGCTTATGGGTTGTTAGTCGATGTTGCCAACAGACGTTTAGTGGATACTGTCTCTTTTTCCTCCTTGCCCTGCACAGCTCGGGGTGGTTGGCCAACAACACAGGTTGACGTTATAGCTCCAGGGGGTAAGTACCAGCATTTACTTTCACAGTTCCCAGCACTCATGGTTCCGACTTTTTCCTGCTACAGTAACCAAACACAGGGTCGAACATTTCATAACCACAAAAGGCCTGCCGGTGTTTGCGCAACCTTGACGCCTGGACGCAGTTAAACTAGCCAGCGCACACAAGGAGTTTACCAGCTTACAGCAGCCGGGCACTGTTAGGCCGTGGGCATCCCCATTACACATGGTGCCTAAGGCCGATGGGTGGTGGTGACCGTGCGGCGATTTCCGGCGCTTGAACAATGCCACGGAACACGATCGGTATCCCATCGCGCACATCCAGGATTTTTCCGTGCACCTGGCCGGGACGCGTGTTTTTTCAAAAGTGGACCTGGTCCGCAGTTACCACCAGGTTCTGGTGCACGTGAAGGATGGTCCCAAAACAGTGGTAATAACTCCTTTTGGCCTTTTCGAGCTTTTATGCATGCCATTCGGGTTAAAGTGTGCTGCACAAACCTTCCAAAGAATGATGGATGCGGTGCTCCGTAACCTGCCTTTCGTGTTTGTCTACTTAAACAACATTCTGGCGGCTAGCGCGTCTGAGGAGCACCTCGCCCATCTCAAACTAGTTTTCCAGAGGTTGGAAGCGCACAGGCTTAACGTTAACCTGGCGAAGTGCCAGTTCGGTGTGCCAGTGATTGATTTTTTGGGTCACCACATTTCGCTGGAGGGTGCGATTCCGCTGCCTGAAAAGGTGCGTGCTGTGTCGGATTTTCCACGTCTGCAGACCGTGAAGGCCCTGCAGGAATTTTTGGGCATGGTCAACCTTTACAACCGTTTCCTCCCCCAAGCAGCCCAGCTGCTGCAGCCATTGTACGCTGCTGCACTCAAAAGAAAGAAGCCCACGGAAAACATCGACTGGACCCCCGAGCGAGTCCAGGCTTTCACAAATGCCAAAACTGTACTTGCTAACGTTGCATTGCTAGCCCACTCCGCCCCGTCAGCGCGAATAGCACTCACCATTGATGCGTCCGACGTTGCCATAGGCGCAGTTGTGGAGCAGTACGTCTCCAGTTAGTAGCAGCTGCTCGCATTTTTCAGCCGTACTTTACGCGACAACGGATGCATATACAGTACGTTTGACAGAGAGTTGTTGGCCTTCCACCTGGCGACGTGCCACTTCCAGTTTTGGCTGGAAGGGTGCAAGTTAACCGCGTTCGTTGATCATAAGCCGCTAACGTAGGCAATTTCCAAAGTCTCTGAGCCATGGTCGGCCCGACAGCAATGACATTTGGCCGCAATCTCGGAGTTCACGACCGATATACAGCACGTAGCTGGTAAGCTTAATGTCATGGCTGACTGCCTGTCATGCACTTTAGTCTCCCCGGTCTACATGGGAATAGATTTCCCCACCATGGCCACAGAGCAAACGGGGACGCGGACAGTGGCGCGCTCCAGTCCGCGCCTACTGGGTTAAAACTAGAGAGCAGGGTGGTACAAGAAGGGTGCCCCTCTTGCTCTGACATCTCCACCAGTCACCCACGCCCGGTGGTTCTGAGCTCTTGGCGCTGCTGCATTTTTGAGTCAGTCCACTCCCTTTCACATCCCGGTGTGTGCGCCTCGGTTAAGCTGGTGGGGGTGAAATTTATCTGGCCTCACCTGCACAGGGGCGTGAAGGAATGGGCTGCAGCGTGCGTCACGTGCCAGCGGGCCAAAGTGCACAAGCACACCAAAGCCCCCCTCGAGCCGTTTCAAATTCCGGCCAGGAGGTTTGACCACATCCACGTGGATTTGGTGGGCCCCCTTCCGCCGTCACAAGGGTTCATGCACCTTTTGACAATCGTGGACCGCACCATGTGTTGGCCTGAAGCGTTCCTGCTGGCTTCCACCACGTCCGCGGAAGTGGCTCGTGCTTTATCGTTGGCTTGGGTTGCACAGTTCGGATCCCTGTCGGACATCACCTCTAACAGGGGTCCGCAATTCGTTTCGAACTCTGGTCCACGATGGCCCAGAGCCTGGAGGTCAAAATCCACTGCACCACCGCGTACAACCCCCAGGCTAACGGGTTATGTGAACGCTTTCATAGGTCGCTTAAAGCAGCGCTCAGAGCCTCACTCACGGATCCACATTGGATCGACCGCCTGCCCTGGGTTCTATTGGGGTTGCACTCTGCACCTAAGGAGGATCTAGCAGCCTCCCCGGCAGAACTCGTTTTTTCTCAGCCGCTACGGATCCCCGGGGAATTTTTACCGGAAAACCTCACACCCGGGGCCAACCCGCCTGCGCAATTATTTTACAGTACAGGGGCCACTAATGTGCCGGACCCGGCGCACCATTGTTTTAACCACACCTTCGTCACAAAGAACTTACAGAACGCCAAGTTCGTTTTTGTTAGGCATGATGCACACACAACCCCGCTGTGCCCATGTTTCATGTTGGAAAGTGAATAAAGTTTGTGTGTTGTCCACCTTGCTGCCTCGTCTGCTTTCATCTTCCACACTACTTTAACTTACTTTAACAGGTGCAGATACCAGACTCATGTTGAGACCTCTTCAGTGGAAGAAACAGTCTGTCTTCTGTTTGTTTCAGTTGTTAGTCTTCTTTGTTTGGTCCTCTCCCTTTTCTTTCCCCCTCCCCATCCCTCTTTTCCCCATTCCCCCCCCCCTTCCCCCCCCGCCGGGCCCTTCATGGGTAAAACAATTTAACTGAAGTATTAAAAGTTATTACAAGAGGAGTTTATAAATAATATACAGTACATACTGTATATACACTACCGTTCAAAAGTTTGGGGTCACTTAGAAATTTCCTTATTTTTGAAAGAAAGCACTTTTTTCAATGAAGATAACTTTAAACTAATCAGAAATACACTCTATACATTGCTAATGTGGTAAATGACTATTCTAGCTGCAAATGTCTGGTTTTTGGTGCAATATCTAGATACGTAGGTGTATAGAGGCCCATTTCCAGCAACTATCACTCCAGTGTTCTAACGGTACAATGTGTTTGCTCATTGCGTCAGAAGGCTAATGGATGATTAGAAAACCCTTGTGCAATCATGTTAGGTCTGCAATGCTGTAATTGCTGAAAATGGAGGATTCTTTGACAAAAGCAAAGTTTGAAGGAAAAAATTATTATTTCAAATTCAAATCATTATTTCTAACCTTGTTAATGTCTTGACTATATTTTGTATTCATTTTACAACTCATGGTGGTAAATAAGTGTGACTTTTCATGGAAAACACAAAATAATTGTCTGGGTGACCCCAAACTTTTGAACGGTAGTGTATGTACTGTATAAAGTTCCTTTTGGCAAAGTAAATCTGTTTGGCACAATAAGGGAAGCAGATTTCTGTTCTGCTCACCTAGCTGCCTGACGGGACAAGGGGAGAAAAAAAAGAAAAAAATAGGAAGGGAGAGATTCAGCACCCGGGGGTGGGAGTGCACGCTTGGTCTGGCTTCCACAGATTAGCGACTCCACCCCAACAATCCATCTCGTCTTCCCGGGAGAAGCTGCTTCGAGCTGCGGCTGTGAAGTCCTCAAAATTCTTGGGCTGCACGGTGGTGCAGTGGTTAGCACTGCGGCAGCACAGTTTACCCTTGGCCAGGGGATCGTGGGATCGTGGGTTCGATCCCAGCCCCCGACCAACAGTGATCTGTGTGGAGTTTGCATGTTCTCCCCGTGTTTGCATGGGTTTACTCCGGGATTTCTCCAGTTTCCTCCCACATGCCAAAAACATGCAGGTTAGGTTAATTGGAGACTCTAAAGTGGCCCTAGGTGTGAGTGTGTGTGTGAATGGTTAAGGGATAGCGCCGTATTGTGGCTGCTTCATCCATCCAGGTGGTGGATGCCCTCAATTTCCCCTCTGGGGATCAATAAAGTATACTAAATCTAAAAAAAAAAAAAATAAAAATCTAAAAATGCCCCAACAAGCTGCTGCTCCTCCCGACTCCACCTCTTCCTCCTCTAACCAGACTCGTCCACTGGGTCCATTACTGGTTTCATCCTTCTGTCATAGCGGCCCTTTTGGGGTGAAGGAGAGAACCCACTCGCCAGGCAAATCTGGTAAACCATTCTTTATTGTGCGGCAGAAAATGGAAATAAGCACTGCACGTGGACAGAAATAATAAGAACTGTTAAAGCAGACAGTGTGGAAAAAACCCCCAACAATAACCCATACTCCGTGGTGTGGATACTGGTGAAGTTAACACAAGGACGCAGCAAAGGACACAGACTGAGAATGCACATATATAGACAGTGGAGCAATCACGACAACACGGGACAGGTGAGCACCATCAAGGGTAAACAGGCAGCACAGGATGGGCGGAGCTGGACAATCACAGAAGGGATACACAAAAAAAACATGACAAATGAGTAAAACGAGAACATAAAGCGTGGACAAGGGCTGCAGCCCTGTCCAGACCACTACAAAAATCACTCCTGAGCAATGCCTGCACCTAATTTCGCCATACAGGAAGCATCTGGAAGCTGTTATTATCAACAAAGGCCTTTGCACTAAATATGAAATGAATTTCACCAAGGGTGTCCAATACTTATTCCCTGTGTCATTCCACTTTATTAAATATAACTTGTTTTGTGAACACAATTGCCTTAATTTCTTTGTATGCATGGATTACTTGGATTGTTACTGATATCGGATGAAAACCTCAGGTCAGTGGCTCCATCTGAAATATGTTTAATGAGAAAAATGTTGATGTGTTCAAAACTTATTTTCCCCGCTGTATCATATCAATTGTAAAACGGACAATCAAAAATGATAGTCTGGAAAAGTAAATGGATTCCTGTCAAACTGTATACTTTCAAATTACAAAGCAACATTATATTTCCCGATCACAGGATCATGTGATTTCTGGTTGCTGTGACGGCTGTAGATCTCCGTGTCGAGTAGAGCAGGAATTTAGTGCCTCTTTAGGGAAAGATGACTCAGCCTCTGGATTAATGATGAACTACCACTGAAGTCCTCAGTGGGAGAGAGGAGTCACATCTCTCTCACTTTCTAATACAAGCTACATGATGTTTTATTTAGTTAGAACTAAAACCCCATAGCGGACAATGAGTCAGATGCAGCAGAATGAAAATATTAATGTCCTCATTAGTCAGATTTTCACTCCAGAACCAATAGTGCTGAAGGGCTTATGGATTTTTTTTAAACCATGTTCAACCATTGCCTCCAACACAAAATGCGCGTCATTCCATTAATACCATGCTCTTCTTACAGATGCTTTCTTACTGCACTGAGACCTGCAACATAAACCTAAAAATGCATACAACCCTGCTGTTGTTGTTGGGTCAATACTGATGACTGAAGTACTGTACACACATGCAGTTTTACAGAGTTTTAAAAATAAAATAAATACTAAAACATTGAGCAATTGGTTACAGATTTGCCATAATCCTACTCATTTGTTGCTCATTTCACTGGAAGTTATGTGATTTTTAGAATATATTGCATGTGACATTTGCTAATTGGGATTTAATTCCATTCATATGTCATTACTGCTAACAGATGAAACTTGCTCCATATTGAACATCTTAAAGCAATACTATGGAAGAAGTGCACTTGAGGTCCCCCTACAGTTACGAAGTGTAATTGACTGCTACCACTGTTATAAATACTTGTTGTGGTGTGAGTCACTTTTCATTTGTGTACAAGTTAACGGACAAGGAACTGATAAATTGCAAAGCCTCTACTTCCTTTGCAAATACCTATGTCCACAGACACGGTGAAGTAGGTGATAAAAACTACGACTACATAGCCATTTTTTTTTTCTTTTTTACCAAAGTAATACAATTTCTCCCATATGCTGAAACTGGCCAAACTCTCATATAGTTTGTTATTTAAGAGTTACTACTAGGACTTACTACTCCAAAGGCAACGTGGCCTAGTCACCATCAGTCTTGCATCCTTTTATCTCTATAGTTCTCCCCAGTGGAAGTAAAATCATTCAGTTGTAGGGAACCCACGCTGGGATAATCATCTCAGACTGGAAGCAGAGGGGAGGTGAATAGTCCCTCTGCCGGTAGAGTGTGGGGGATTAAACGGAGGAGGACAGTACGTATTGTAATGGGAGAAGTTATGGTAATGCAGCAGGAAGGAGTAGCTGCGGGGACAGTAAGGGGTGGATGTGTTGAATGTATTGTGATGCAAGACCTCAGGCAGTAGGGGGAAGGAATGGAGTGATATAAAAGGAGAGACCCCGGTGTATTATGGGAATGCTTTTTCTGTGTATGAATGAAGTGAGAGAGGAAATAAAGTTCGTCTGCCGTGCAAGTCTGGTTTCTTTATTTGCACTCTCCACACAGTAATGATTTTTGTCTGGGTTGTTGCTTGCATTCTTTTCTTTGTTTCCTCCTTTGGTTTCTTTGCTGGCTTTGCCATAATTTCCATTTTTCAAATACCAAGTTAGATAGTAGGGGTGGGTTTGAAAGATCGATCCAATGATTTGAATTGATGCACGTTTGACTGAGCCGATATCGATCCACAAAATCCACGGATCGATCTTTTAATATCATAATTTTAGTCTGTGAAACACAAAACGCAAGCAGCCAGCTGAAGTCTTGCGTGATGAACAATCATGCGAGAGTCTTCCAGGAAATGAATTGAAACACTTTTCAAAAGCTGAAAGTTAATTTGTAGTTAAAATATAAGCAACAAAAAATAAAACAACCTAAATTATTAAACCTTGCTGTGGTGTGGGGATCTAAAAATATGATTATGATTATGGGCGGCTGTGGCGCAGGTGTTGTGTGGCTGACTACTGGTTGGAGGATCAGTGGTTTGATTCCCGCTCTGTCTGCAGTCTGCATGTCCAAGTGTCCTTGAGCAAGACACTAAACCCTCAGTTGCTCCTGGTGTGTCAGGCCAGCATCTGTGCATGGCAGCTCTGCTGCCAACAGTGTGTGAATGTGTGTGTGAATGGGTGAATAGCAGGATCTGCAAAGCGCTTTGGTCATCCAGAGATGAGTAAAAACCACTATATAAGTGAACACCATTTACCATTATTAATTTTACATTGAAAAATATTCTCCTTTTCATATCCCCATAGGATCTGTGAAGACTGGGTTTCCACTCCGAGATCCATCCTGCACTGAGACGTTCTCAAGGGAAGAGGTTGTCAGTGGAGGAGCCATCCCTGATTCGTTGTGGATTTCAGCATAAAAGACATCAAATATTTCAGGGGTCTTAGTTTTCAAAGTCAAGATTCAAGAAGGTGCTGCCATAATTTTCTCCATACTCTAACATGCATCCAGTGCAATTTCCAGTGATGTGAAACAGTGTTTGCCCCCTTCCTGATTTCTCGTTTTTTTTGCCAGTTATTTCAAATGCTTGATTGTTGTTGCTGCTAAGGGTGGCCCAACCAGTTATTAGGTTTAGGGGGCAATCACTTTTTCACACTGGGCCATGTAGGTTTGTTTTTTTTTCCTTAATAATAATAAACACCTTCATTTAAAAACTGCATTTTGTGTTTACTTGTGCTATCTTTGGCTAATATTTAAATTTGTTTGATGATCTGAAACATTTAAGTGTGACAAACACACAAAAAAATGAGAAATCAGGAAGGGGCAAACACTTTTTCACACCACTGTAGTTCCCTCAGCAAACATGAACAAATGCTTTACATATGACTGTCCAGGTGTTCATTTTAACATCCAAAATGCACACAGAAAAACAACCTATGCCATGTCTATATGCACCAGTTCTGAATGGATGCTACTGATGTTCAAAACAGTTTCATCTAGCAAATCTATCTACTGTTAGGTTATCTAAACCCAGAGTTAATTGTGGTTACTACCTTTGGCATTGAATACTTCAAGTTTACCTATTAAATATCTGTTTCACGTGGTTGTATGAAATTTCAGGAGAAAAACGGTCTAAAAGTTTAAGTCTTTCAATGTAAGCCATAAATGTTTAGCTATGGGCTCAATAGGTTTCCATAACACCGTGACAATGTGTAACTGTTTTCCCTCCATCAGTGTCTGCCTTGAGGTTGTGCTGTATGTTCCTGTGTGTGTTCATATAAGCACTTCTGAGCTGGTGAAAAAAGACAGAAGAGGCGTCTGTGTGTGCCTTAAGAGTTCCCTGTGCAGGGAAGCATGCGAGCAGCTGCTCTAGCCCCCCTCTTATTGGCCAGAATTTACAGTGTCTTTGGCTCCATGAAGTATTTACGAGCTCCCAAAACACCCAGTCTCTCACATACATGCATTTTAGGACACAGAAACAAAAACCTACCTAGAATACTCCTCCTGTAACAAAAATCCCACATACCCACCACAAAACCTTCACCCTAACACACGCCAACTCTGATTAGAAACCTTAAACATCTGCTCCGCTAAGGCTAAAAACTACAGATGTACAGCGCAAGTAACCAACAGACAAACCACAGCGGAATCCTAAACTGAAACAGACAACACAGTATGCAGGTTTGGAAGCTTGTAAAGATTTGCATAACTTTACAAACCTACTGTTAATGATGTGCTGTTGATAATGTGGATCTCAACTAAAGCTCAAGAATGAGGAGGCTCTAAGTCGACGTGAAAAAATGTTCAACTACAAAACTTTTAAATTTGCAAATTTAGATATGATAAATATTCACTTATTACCAGTATATAAACATTTTTACTAATGGTCATGGTGTACATATAACTTAGACTTACTTTCTCATAATAGACTTCCGTATCGAGAGCCCGTCCTCCAAATCTGCCTCATTGGCCATGAAGAGCAGCCTCTTTCCTGATTGATCTACACCAACAAAGTCCCTCTGCTCAGCTGTTTCAAAATGTAAGATACAAAAATTAACATAGCACAAGCTAGTTCATAGTCACACCAACTTAAATTGAACTTAAATGCTCAATTCATGCAATCAGTAATCACACATTGTTTCATGTAGGAGGCAGCAGTATAGAATAAATGCTCATAACATTTTTCTGTTACCTGTCCTTTTTTTCCCCTTCTGGCCAGGGACCGTCTCTGTGAATTCATGGGTTTTGCTCATTAGCATGGCCAGAGTTGCATTGTGGGCTCTAAACAGATCAACCACCTCATGAAGCGCCGCGTCTGTTATCAGGTCACAACTCACAACCAGGATGTCTGTCTATGGAGAAAAGTTGGGGGGGGGGGAAGACATCAACAGTGATGAATACAAGTGACTGAGATTCTTTGTTTAACAATAGAATAGTAAAGGTGCTAATGTGATTGTAACATACTGAGTGGCTGTTTCAACAGGTAAAGTCTATTTTCAGGCTTTTGAAAAGAACTCACAACAGTTTCAATGTTACCTCCATACTCACAAAAACGTCTGAAAACAAAATCAACAGTCAGAAATGATCAAATTTGCCCCCGCCACACCCAAGCTTCATGAATTACACATGATTGTGGCCAGATATACACAGTATATTACATTATGGCCGAGTACTGGAAATTTCTGTGTCCACTAGCACAACCCCCCCCCCCCCAAAGTCAGCTACAGTATAAGCGTCTTAGGATAACACAAAAGATATAGCGAAAAGATATCCTCGCTATTTCTGAAATATAGCATTTTGAAAACATTTGGAAGAAACATTTTTTTCTGTGACTTTGAATTCTGACATGTCAAGGATAAAATGACACACAGACTTGGAAGCAGCAAAATCCTCTTCAATCTTCCATTAAATCTTCAATATTCAGCTTTACACAAGTGCACAATGCTGTAGTGACTTAAACTACATTTCATAACCCCAACTAAGGTGAAGTTGGAACGCTGTGTAAAACGTAAACAAAAACAAAATACAATGATTTAAAAATCCTTTGCAACCTATATTCAATTGAATACGCTACAAAAACAAGGCACATAATGTTCAATCTGATAAACTTTATTGTTTTGTTGCAAATATTCACTCATTTTGAATATGATTCCTGCAACAAGTTCCAAAAAACTGGGACAGGGTCAAGAAAAGACTGGGAAAGTTGAGGAATGTTTAAAAAAAAAAAAACACCTTTTGGGAACATTCCACAGGTGAACAGGTTAACTGGAAACAGGTGAGTGTCATGACTGGGTATAAATGGAAAGGCTCAGTTGTTCACAAGCATGGATGTGGCAAGGTTCACCACCTAGTGAACAACTGCATGGGCAAATACTTCAACGGTTTAAGAACATTTCTCAATCTACAATTGCAAGGAATTTCAGGATTCTATCATCTACAGTCCATAATGCCATCAAAAGATTCAGAGAATCTGGAGGAATGTCTGTATATAAGCGGCAAGGCCAAAAACTAACTGAAAATATGTGGCACATTTTGAAGTGCAAAATACAACAACGGAGACCCCGGACTGTTGAGCAACTGAAGCCCTACATCAAGCAAGAATGGGAAAGAATTTCACCTACAGAGCTGCAACAATTAGGCTACGGTCACACTGCAGGTCTTAATGACATCATACTGACATCATCCCCATCAGACTGGAATATGAACGGTCTACAGCTATTAAGTGACCTGCATGCACAGAAGAAAACGTAACGTCAGACACACCGTTGTATTTGTGGAAGTAAATATGAGCACCGAACGATTAAGGGGGACAGAACTTCTTCACCTTTGATGCAGCGCAGCAAAATAAATGTTAAAAACACTCAGAAATGTTTATGCATAAAATAAATGAGACCAGCTTCATTCCTCTACATGCCAGATGACCACTTTTTAAAAAAAAAAAAAAAAATGTCATTACTGTGCATCTGTAATGTCTGACGGCTTCAGCCCCGAACTCCCGCCCTCCCTGCCCGCAATTTTGAAGTTGTTGTGCCGTGGGAGCCGATAAAATTATGATCCAGTGATAAAGGGAAGAAGAGAGCACAAATCAGCTGTCTGTCATGCCTGCGGCATCTTCCACAGCAGAATTGTAGCGTCTGCCTCACTTCAATGAGGAAAAAGTCGGATGACACGTGACACGACCGTTCAGACTGAGGTCGCTTTGGAAAATATCAGATACATATTGGAATTAGGACCACCTATGAAAGTGGCCTGGGTCTGGTGTGAAAAAAAATCGGATCTGTGCCATTCAGATTGTCATTAAAAAAAAAAATCAGATATGGGTCACATTTGTGCAAAAAAAATCAGAATTGAGCATTAAAACCTGCAGTGTGACCGTAGCCTTAGTGTCCTCAGTTCGTAAACCCTTACAAAGTGTTAAAAGGAACACTGATGTAAATCAGTGGTAAACATGCCCCTGTCCCACCTTCTTGTGTTGCAGACATCAATCAAAATCAGTGAATATCTGCAAAAAAAAAATTAAGTTTATCAATTTGAACATTAAATATCTTATCTTTGAAGTGTATTTTCCTGAATATTTGTTAAAAACGACCTTTACATAATTGCATGTTGTTTTTACTTGTGTTTTATGCAATGCCCCAACTTCATCAGAATTGGGGTTGAACTATGCTTTCATCCCGTCCCCTTCTTTCTTTGCAAATTATGTGCCTTCTTAATAGTTACTCGTATTCTGCTTATCAAGAGTTTCTAGTCTGGTCATTCAGTCAGCTTAGTCTGACCTTGTGGAGAGTCAGTAAATCTGTTAGATTAGAAATTCTATTCTGCTTGTTCACTCAATCAATGGGCTGCACGGTGGCGCAGTGGTTTAGCACTGTGGCAGCACAGTTTTACCCTCAGCCGGGGGATCGCGGGGATCATGAGATCGTGGGTTCGATCCCAGCCCCCGGCCAACAGTGAGCTGTGTGGAGTTTGCATGTTCTCCCCGTGTTGCGCGGGTTTACTCCGGGATTTCTCCGGTTTCCTCCCGCATACCAAAAACATGTAGGTTTAGGGCGCTCGCGCACGCAGCGACCAGCAGCCGGTGGCTTGTCACCAGACTGCAAACCAAGTCTACCTACGGGTACAAATAAGTAACAAAAAAAAAAAAAAAAAAAAAAAAAAAAAAAAAAAAAAAATCAATATATGTTTATATAGTGTGGGGAAAATGGTGTTGGTAGAGAGAGCTAGAACAATTCTCACAGCTAAACGTGAGTGTGATAGAAGGCATGTATCTAGAAACTGTCATTAGGGTCTGAGCCACTGACAATGTCAGTGGGCGAGAGCCCTATTGTAATTGCTCCGTTTATTATTATTATGCCTTATTCTGAAGCTCGGGAAGCATATAAAGCATGGGTGGTGGCTGGGAGACCCAGACAAGGGCCAGAATTTGAGATGAAGAAATGTACAAATGCAAAGTTTAAGTATGCTATTCGTCATATCTCCAAAAATGAGCAGCTAATGAGAAGTAATTCCCTGGCCAAGAAATTGTTAGATAAGAATGTCACAGATTTTTGGAAGGAGCTTAGACGGATTAGTAACAGTAAAATGCCTTTGCCCTGTACTTTGGAAGGCATTTCAGGTACAGAAAATATTGTGGATCTTTGGCGGCAACACTTTTACTCATTATTTAATTCAACTAAGGATGAAACTTACAAGGTAGGGAAAGTAGAAAGGGACGATTCGCTCCTGATTGACACTCATGCAGTGACCAAAGCCATTAGAGAGCTATCAGATAACAAAGCGAGTGGTTTAGACTGTATTTCTGCTGAGCATCTTAAATACGCTAGCTCAAGAATTGCTCCTCTTCTTGCAATCTGTTTCACCAGCTTCATGATTCATGGGATGTTACCAGAATCATTATTGTCTGTTGTGTTGGTACCAGTCATTAAAGATAAAGCTGGCAAGCTGTGTAGCCTGGATAATTACAGGCCCATAGCTATAGCCAATATAATATCTAAAGTACTGGAAAAAATCATGTTTGAAAAATTAAATGTATTCATCAAATCTACTGATCATCAATTTGGATTCAAACCCCATCATGGAACAGATCTGTGCATATATGCCTTAAAAGAAATTATAAATAAGTACAGAAATCAAAATTCTTCAGTTTTTCTGTGCTTTATTGACGCCTCCAAGGCGTTTGATCGTGTTAATCACAGGATACTGTTTAGGAAAATGATTGACAGGGGGGTTCCCAAGTACTTAGTACGTATCCTGACATACTGGTACGCACATCAGAAGATGCTGGTGAAATGGGGGAAGAGTCATTCATCCCCATTTGGTGTGAGCAGTGGTGTTAGACAGGGCAGTATACTGTCCCCTATTCTATTTAATCTTTACATGGATGAGTTGTCAAAGCAACTGAATGCCTGTAAAACTGGGTGTTTAATAGGGAATAAGTTAGTGAATCATTTTATGTATGCTGATGATCTAGTTATTCTCAGTCCAAGTAGTGCTGGTCTTCAGGAGTTATTAAGAGTGTGTAGTGCTTATGGAGAGGAAAATGACATAAAATATAATACAAATAAGAGTTGTGTGCTGATCTGCCGCACTAAAGAAGATTTGTTAATGAAATTCCCTGTCTTTGAATTGGCAGGAAGGGAATTAATTGTCAGAGATAAAATTAAATATCTGGGACATTTTATTAATGATAGAATGACTGATGATGATGATATTTTCAGACAACGCTGCAAAATCTACATGCAAGCAAATATTCTTGCACGCAGATTTGGTTTTTGTTCAGATGAGGTGAAACTGGTTCTTTTTAAAACCTATTGTACACCTTTATACACTGCTTATTTATGGATAAATTATAAGAAACTAAGTATGCAGAAATTACAGATTGCCTACAATGATGCCTTAAGAATTTTACTTAAAAAGCCTCGATGGTGCAGTGCTTCCGAGTTATTTGTCTCATCACGTGTAAATACTTTGCATGCAGTAATAAGGAATCTTATGTATAAATTCATCTGTCGGCTTGATGTATCTAGAAATGAAATCATTCAAGTCATGTCTAGCATTAAGCTCAGTTCTATCCGCTGTCAGTCACAGTTTAGAAGGCACTGGTACAGTTGTCTTTTTAAGTCTTTTTAAAGTTTGTACTGTCTTTGTACTTCTCTTAGCAGTTGTGTCTTAGTGTTTCTTGTAACTTTTTGATTGTTTCAACTGTCTTGTTTTTTACTTTTTACTTTTTTTACTTTTTTGGATGGACCTTGAGTCTGGAATAAAGTCTTTGATTGATTGATTGATTGATATTATTCTTATGCCTAAACGATCGCATTTTTCACCCTCTAAACGTTAACCAAAAGGTTTTTTTTTTTTTTTTTTTTTTTACACACACCTCAGACCCAGTGAAAAATTCGATAAACTGGAAGAAATATGTGCCCCCCCCAATTTTTGTGGGCGGGGCCAAACGTACAAGGTCAATGAGACCGGCGACAATAAAGTTTGCCGTACGGACACAAAATTCAGGTGAGGTGTGCATCACCTAAAGACATGCAAAAAAACATAATTGTGGCCCTTATCCATGTCCAACAGGAAGTCCGCCATCTTGCCTCAAATCCGCCTCACCTCCAATTTGGAAAAAAAACACCCCTCGCATTTGAATGAACTCCTCCTAGGGGCCTGCTCCCACTGATCTCATTTTCACATGGCGGCATCTATAGATATGTGCCATTAAAAGTTATCAAATGTGAGTGACGATCTCAAAAGGTGTGGCCACGACACCATGGCGAGGTTTGACTCCGCCCCTGACAACATCAGAAAGCTGTAACTCAAGCAAAACTTGTCCGATGTCCACCAAAGTTTCTATGATGGATAATAGTCCCGCCCTGAATGCATCTATGTAAAAATAACTGACAACAGATATAGCGCCACCGAGTGGTTAAAGGAAGAATTGCTGGAAACTGTTTTATTTATTACTTATGCGCCACTTGCCAGAATGACCAAAAATTTTCTGAGGTTCATCAGGCCTCATGGCTGATCATAACTGCAGATCAATTTTAGCAAGGCGTCACTCTGTTATTATGGACACGCCCCCTCGCCATTCACTCTGTGTCTTGTTGGGAGGCTTGGGATGGTCTTGGAGTCACAAAATCTGGAACATAGGTCGGGGTGACTGTCATCTGTCATCCTATATGGGTTGGCAACACATAACTGATGGGTAAGTGTTACCATGGCGACATGGCGGAGGTTGACTCCTCACCATGGAACATAGGAAAGTTGTAACTTGGACAAACTTCATCCGATTTTCACCAAATTTTCTACAATGGATATTAGTCTGACCCCACATGCTCCTACGTAAAAATGGTTGGCAAAACTTATAGCACCACCTACTGCTCACAGGAAGTACTGCGCCAAATGTTTTTCTTTATTATTCACGCAGCGCTTGCTGTGACGACGGGAAATTTTCTGTGCTGGCTGGGTCCAATGGGCGCCAGGTTCCGCAGGTATGTGGGAGACGAGGGCCCACTTCCAGCTGCTTGCAGCTTTAATTTGTTATTCTGTCAACTTCCCTGTATCCTGTCCCTTTACCTTCATTTATTTCCTTTGTGTTACACATGCCTGGTCATTTGGGAGAGGATCATCACAGTTAACCTGGAGTAACACCCCCCCCCCCCCCCCATCTATAAAGCAGCAATTTTTATTGTTGAGTGATTGGAAAATTACATGCGTTGAGTTTACTTTTCAGCTTTCGTGAGCAATCACATCTCTGAAAAAATGTAAAGGAAAATATGGTTGAGTTTTACATTGTTTATAGCCAAGCCTTCCAAATTTTATTGTTATTTAATCATACCATACGCCTTTTAGCAATGACATGATTTAGCACAACTTCTTACCTTCCTCTATTTTGCCCCAAATATTTTTTTTTATTATTATTTATTAATCTTTATTTCAGACACACAAGTGGGTCCATATAAAATAAGAAGGTAAATAAGAAGCTTTGCAATAATGAGCAAAGCTGGGTATGTTTGAGCACATTCCTATGAGCTGATCCAAAAATGACAGCACTATACCATCACAGACATAAAGTAAACGTGCATCCATCAAGAACTCAAATTACAAGATATGAAGAGCACCATTTTAGAATTTTTACCCTCCAGGGAATATTTTCTCTTCATCTTAGTTCCAATATCTTCTTTAAGTGGTGTCGGTATCTGTGCTATGTAAGAACGTGGAAAGCAATACAGGCTTTAAACTGCAAATAAACACATTCCAATGGACATATCGCTTACCCCACCATCAACAACAGGGAGAGCCGAACCTATATCCGTCATTTTAACTGGCTTCCACTGATATTAAATGTCTATATGTGAGTTTGCATGTGGGTGCAGCCACATTTGTGACTGTGTGCGGTATCCATCTGTCTGACCGGGGATGAAGGCTGTCAGCATCGGAACTAATCCCACCATTAGCACCAGCAGCCTCAATGACAGAGACATTGTTACTTGTGAAAGAGGACGGAGTGAGAGAGATGGGTGCAGGACTAAATAAGGGAGAAAAACGTGAGGGAACAATCTATAATTATTGACAAAAGAAAAAAAAAACTTTACAAGATATTATAAGAACTTTGTCTGTATGTGTACATAAGAGTTATAAAAAGAAATTAAAAGGCCAGTTGATATTAAAGTTAGTTGGGTTTAATTTTAAATGGGTAACTAGAGGTCTAGCTACAGTTGTGAAAAAATTAGGACACCCTGTATAAGCCTGTGTGTGTTTTTTTAAACAAATTTGGACATATGGATATTTAATATCAATGTTAAAAATACTGGGAGATTCATGTAATACAACTAAACAATTAAAAATGAATTGAAGACTTTTTCAAATTTTCTGTAAAATGTAATTCTAAACAAATAGTGAGGAATAAATTAGGCCACCCCCACATTCATTCCAATTTAAAATGGCTAAAATAAATGTAAAAAATGCAAATAAAAACAAAAATAAGGTTAGACATAGATATGCAAACTGAATATTTAAAGGGGTGTCCACATTTTTTCCCATGACTGTATTTAAGTGTGTGGAGGCCGCATAACCTGGTCGTGAACTGGAGAAGGGAAGCTGCTGCAGCAACGTCTGAGGTGTCTGCAGACTGAGACCTTTCAACTTTCCTCTCCCTCCATCGCTCCATGATAAGCTTGCACACATGTTCAGAAACGGAGTGTGCAAGCATGCCTGTGCATGCACATACGCACAAGCACATTACCCTCACATAAATGGACAAAGGCACGCTTGCACAGTCCCTCACAAACTGACACACACTCAGAGGCGACAGCAGAGTGGAGTCCGCTGGAGAGACAGAGACACTTTGGCCTTTCAACAGCCGGGATCACTGGACAGGTCAGGACCACACACACTGGTGCTCACAAAAAAAAAAAAATCACAAACACATGCCTTTGCTAGTGGTAGCTGACTTCTCTCTGCAAGTAGCAACAACGTTCTTTTGAATATCAGGAATACTACTTTTTTCTAATCATTTAATGAAAAAAATCTTATTTAGGGAGTACACTGAATATTTCAGTCTTGAAAAAACAGAAACGACCATACATAAACAAGTGCAGCACACACAGTACATTTTACACATTATACTCCCACCCATAGCCATTATCAATAGTGCAAGAGCTAGCACACAAACGCCTGAAAAAATTGATTACAAATTCAAGATTCAATATACTCAAGAGCTGTAATAAAACCATGTAATTGCAAGGAGTTTAAGCAAAGCAAACAATGTACAATTAAAAGTGGAACAAATTTAGAGAGACTATCAGAAAATCATTTATCCCCCTACAATGCACATCATCAATACACGTACAAACACTGTGTGAAATGAAAATATCCTCGTTTGAAAACTGTGGAGGAGTTCACCGAACAAACTTGCACGGACGGACGGACATCATCATACTATAATACATCCCATCTTTCGACGGGCATTTGAAAAATACACCTGCTTTGTCATCACAGATCTCTTACACACCATTCATGTTCAAAAATAGACACTCATGTTCTAAATATTTTAACTATCACCACCTTCATACTTCCATGCATACTTTACACACATGGACAAAATTGTTGGTACCCCTCTGTTAATGAAACAAAAACCCACAATGGTCACAGAAATAACTTGAATCTGACAAAAGTGGTAATAAATAAAAAGTCTATGAAAATTAGCCAATGAAAATCAGACAATTCTTTTGAACTGTGGTTCAACAGAATTACTTTAAAAAACAAACTCATGAAACAGGCCTGGACAAAAATGATGGTACCCTTAACTTAATATTTTGTTGCACAACCTTTTGAGGCAATCACTGCAATCAAACTATTTCTGTAACTGTCAATGAGACTTCTGCACCTCTCAGCAGGTATTCTGGCTCACTCCTCATGAGCAAACTGCTCCAGTTGTCTCAGGTTTGAAGGGTGCCTTCTCCAGACGGCATGTTTCAGCTCCTTCCACAGATGTTCAATAGGATTTAGATCGGGGCTCATAGAAGGCCACTTTAGAATAGTCCAATGTTTCGCTCTTAGCCATTCTTGGGGTTTTTTAGCTGTGTGTTTTGGGTCATTATCCTGTTGCAAGACCCATGACCTGTGACTGAGACCAAGCTGTCAGACACTGGGCAGCACACTTCTCTCTAGAATACCTTGATAGTCTTGAGATTTCATTGCACCCTGCACAGATTCAAGACACCCTGTGCCAGATACAGCAAAGCAGCCCCAGAACATAACAGAACCTCCTCCATCTTTCACAGTAGGGACAGTGTTCTTTTCTTGGTATGCTTCATTTTTGTGTCTGTGAACATAGAGCTGATGTACCTTGCCAAAAAGTTCCAGCTTTGTCTCGTCCGTCCATAGGACATTCTCCCAGAAGCTTTGTGGCTTTTCAACATGCAGTTTGGCAAATTCCAGTCTGGCTTTTTTATGATTTGTTTTCAACAGTGGTGTCCTCCTTGGTCGTCTCCCATGAAATCCACTTTGGCTCAAACAACGACAGATGGTGTGATCTGACACTGATGTACCTTGACCTTGCAGTTCACCTTGAATGTGTTTAGAGGTTGCTCTGGGCTCTTTTGTTACCATTCGTATTATCCATCTCTTCCATTTTTCATCAAGTTTCCTCCTGCGGCCTCGTCCAGGGAGGTTGGCTACAGTCCCGTGGATCTTAAATTTCTGAGTAATATGTGCAACTGTAGTCACAGGAACATCAAGCTGCTTGGAGATGGTCTTATAGCCTTTACCTTTAACATGCTTGTCTATAATTTTCTTTCTAATCTCCTGAGACAACTCTCTCCTTTGCTTCCTCTGGTCCATGTTTAGTGTGGTACACACCATGTCACCAAACAGCACAGTGACTACTTGTCACCCTTTAAATAGGCCGACTGACTGATTACAAGTTTGTAGACACCTGTGATGTTAATTAGAGGACACATCTTGATTGAACATGTCCCTATGGTCACATTATTTTCAATCTTTTCTAGGGGTACCATCATTTTTGTCCAGGCCTGTTTCATGAGTTTGTTTTTTAAAATAATTCTGTTGAACCACAATTCAAAAGCATTGTCTGATTTTCATTGGTTAATTTTCATAGAATTTTTATTTATTACCACTTTTGTCAGATTCAAGTTATTTCTGTGACCATTGTGGGGTTTTCTTTCATTAACAGAGGGGTACCAACAATTTTGTCCACGTGTGTATATGATTTGACAAATAAACAAGGGATCTGAAACAGCCGCTAATATCGGATGTCCCATTCATTTTCAATAATTAGGTATTCTGTAATTAATACTGACACAATCAAATAAATCTTCAATCTCTTTTAAATCTGTTACAGTCTAACAAGTTTGTAGACACTTGGGATGTTAATTAGAGGACACATCTTGGTTGAACATGCCCCTACAGTCACATTATTTTCAATCTTTTCTAGGGGTACCATCATTTTTGTCCAGGCCTGTTTATGAGTTTGTTTTTTAAAGTAATTCTGTTGAACCACAATTCAAAAGCATTGTCTGATTTTCATTGGTTAATTTTCATAGAATTTTTATTTATTACCACTTTTAGAGCATCCGCCCCGCACCCGGGAGGTAGGGGTTCAAATCCCAGTCGGGTCATGCCGAAGACCATATAAAAGTGGAACTTCCTGCTGTCCGGCTTGGTGCTCAGCAATAATGGAATGGAGGAGGGAAATCTGTGGCGGCACCTTGCATGGCAGCGGCCCTCTGATTCTGCACTGGGGTGTGTGTGATTAACACTGTAGATAGGTAAAACACAATCTTGTTCTACTGTACATGATTGGTTGTACAGTTGAATGACAATAAGGGTGATTTTCGTTTTGTCAGATTCAAGTTATTTCTGTGACCATTGTGGGTTTTTCTTTCATTAACAGAGGGGTATCAACAATTTTGTCCACGTGTATGCTGGCATGACACTTTACATCCATTAAAGGGAGCCAAAAGTTACACCAAAGATGGAGTGGGTGAGATTAAGGCTGCAGCAATTACTCAAATAATTCTAATAATTTTGAATACAAAAAAATTCTCAATTCAAAATTTATGCATCGACGTATCGTTTAATATAGCACTTGTGGTCTATGACCTTCTTCCAGTCACGCTACCTAAACAAAACACAGATTTGTTTAACAGCACTATGTCAGAGCAGCATAGTGACAGGCTGGCAAAGATGAAGAAAATTTAAAAAAACAACAACAAAACTATCTCAAGTCTGGAATCATTTCAAGCTCAAATTGAAGGAAAACACTGTGCAATGTGTACATGGTAAAGCCGAGCAGCGAACTAGCATGCTACAATGTTGGATGTTACAGTGTCTTGGCAGAAAGCATCCCACATCATGCACAGCCAGCACAACCAAGACAAGGTACATAATTGACATTTTAAATTAAGATAAATAGAATGTAGTCAGCTACACTAATTACGCTTACATGACCAAAAAACATATAGCCACCATTGATGGCATCCAGATGCTAATGGATGCCAATGGACGCTAGACGCTAATGGCTAGCAAACGAAACTTTATGGTGTAACGTACCGTTTATTAAAGTTACATTCTATGCAATAAGCATTGCAATAAATGTGTACCTGTGTTATTGTTTGGTACAATTACTACTGTTCTTAAGCAAAGAAAGTTCCACAAATGTTGGTCAATGCAAGTTTCTGTTAAAAAAAAAAAAAATATAAGATTACTTGAGTAATCTTTGATTAAAGTGGATGATTACCCGAGCTGTAAAAGAGTCGTTAGCTGCAGCCCTAGATGAGATATTGGTAATATATCTATTAAGAAAGAGAATCGGAGGTAACATCATAGATTTATTTTTATTTTAAGTTCAGGCATATGTTTAATCATGTGTTCTGTAACTGTGATTTATCAAATCCCTCTCTCTTACTTTACTGCGCAGCAGCCTGGTGGAGCACCCACAATTTCGTTGTACTGTACAATGACAATAAAGCCTATTATATTCGATGTTTGTGATTTTTTCAAACAACTCAAATGACTTCTCAAGCATTTTTAAAAAAATGTTACTCTTCTTTGTGTTTTGCTGGTCTTGCTCAGTCTTGCACGAACTATTGGCTACACTGTCCAACACTGCCCACACAATTTCTGGTTGTACTGCAACCTTTGATCTGTATCCATAAGTTTTCAGAAAATGTGCACAAAGACTGCATACAAAGTGAACGTTGACTACACAAAAAAAGGTACCATCTGTCTCCTTATGTGTACAAGAGGAGGCTGAAAAGTTCATAAACTAACTAAGAAGGAGTTACAGTGGTGTGAAAAAGTGTTTACCCCCTTCCTGATTTCTCATTTTTTTGTATGTTTGTCACACTTAAATGTTTCAGATCATCAAATTTAAATAATATTAGACAAAGACAACACAAGTAAACACAAAATGCAGTTTTTAAATGAAGGCGTTTATTATTAAGGGTAAAAAAATAAATAAATCCAAACCTACATGGCCCTGTGTGAAAAAGTGATGGCCCCCTAAACCTAATAACTGGTTGGGCCACCTTTAGCAGCAACAACTGCAATCAGGCATTTGCAATAACTGGCAATAAGTCTTTTACAACACTGTGGAGGAATTTTGGCTCACTCATCTTTGCAGAATTGTTGTAATTCAGCCACACTGGAGGGTTTTTGAGCATGAGCCGCCTTTTTAGGTGGATTCAGGTCAGGACTTTGACTAGGCCACTCCCAAGTCTTCATTTTGTTTTTCTTAAGCCATTCAGAGGTGGACTTGCTGGTGTGGTTTGGATCACTGTCCTGCTGCAGAACCCAAGTGGGTTTCAGCTTGAGGTCACGAACAGATGGCTGGACATTCTCCTTCAGGATTTTTTGGTAGACAGCAGAATTCATGGTTCAGTTTACCACAGCAAGTCTTCCAGGTCCTGAAGCAGCAAAACAGCCCTACACCATCACACTACCACCACCATATTTTACTATTGGTATGATGTTCCTTTTCTGAAATGCTGTGTTACTTTTACGCCGGATGTAATGGGACACACACCTTCCAAAAAGTTTTTGTCTCGTCAGTACACAGAGTATTTTCCCAAAAGTCTTGGGGATCATCAAGATGTTTTCTGGAAAAACTGAGATGAGCCTTTATGTTCTTTCTGCTCAGCAGTGGTTTTTGTCTTGGAACTCTGCCATGCAGGCCATTTTTGCCTTGTCTCTTTCTTATGGTGGAGTCATGAACACTGACCTTAACTGAGACAAGTGAGGCCTGCAGTTCTTTGGATGTTGTTGTGGGGTTTTTTGTGACCTCTTGGATAAGTCGTCACTGCGCTCTTGGGGTAATTTTGGTCGGCTGGCCACTCCTGGGGAGGTTCACCACTGTTCCATGTTTTCGCCATTTGTGGATAATGGCTCTCACTGTGGTTTGCTAGAGTCCCAAAGGTTTAGGAATGGCTTTACAACCACAGTTACTTTGTTTCTCATTTGTTCCTGAATTTCTTTGGATCACAGCATAATGTCTAGAATTTGAGGATCTTTTGGTTTACTTCACTTTGTCAGGCAGGTCCTATTTATGTGATTTCTTGATTGAGAACAAGTGTGGCAATAATCAGGCCTGGGTGTGGCTAGAGAAATTGAACTCAGCTTTCCAAAGATGTGATAAACCACAGTTAATTTCTGTTTTAACTGGGGTGGGGGGGAATCACTTTTTCCACACAGGGCCATGTAGGTTTGGATTGTTTTTTTTTACCCTTAATAATAAACTCCTTAATTTAAAAACTGCATTTTTGTGTTTACTTGTCTTATCTTGTCTTACCCAGCCGGGTCATACCAAAGACCATATAAAAATGGTGCTTTCTGCCTTCTAGCGTGGTGCTCCGCATAATGGAATGGGGAAAGTAAAGTTACACACAGAGCTACCAGAGGACTGACCCCCCGCTATAGCTTTCACTACTTACAGTAGCTGTGTGGCCTAGGGTCAGAGAAACGGAGATAGGCGCCGCCCATATACACCTTCAGGTGTGAAGGGATTAACTAACTAACTGTCTTATCTTTGTATAATATTTAAATTTGTTTGATGATCTGAAACATTTAAGTGTGACAAGCATACAAAACAATGAGAAATCAGGAAGGGGGCAAACACTTTTTCACACCACTGTATGTCTTTGAGGATCAAGAAGAGAGGTTCTATACCGCAGGGATCCAAGCGCTGTAACACTGATGTTGAAATGTTGAAAATTATGTTGAAAAACAAGCCACATTTGGTCAAATTTGACCATTGCATTATGGTCAGCCTACGAACATTTCAGCCCCCATCTGTATTTAACGTGGAGCATAAGACTGTAAGAAATTACAAAAAAAAAAAATAATAATAATAATATAGTATTACATACATGAAGAATGCCATTTGCACAGAATTCTAAATAAGCACTTTTGCTCATTACTCTGAATTAATAGAGAACCTGTTTGCATAAAATGTAAAAGACAATAAATCATTGCTTTTAAAATGATCTAATTAAGTTTAGGTGCTTAAACGAGGGGGGCTAAAAAAGTTCATAGTGGTCAAATTTGACCAAATGTGGTTTATTTTTCAATATAGTCTCCCCTTTGGTCCACACACTTCTTCCATCGGTGTTGCAGCGCTTGGATCGTTACGATTGAAAAATAAACCACATTTGGTCAAATTGGACCACTATGAACTTTTCAGACCCCCCCCCCCCCCATTTGAAATTATTTTGTTGTTTAGTTTGATTGTATTCATTACAAGAGAGAAAAAAATCACTGTCGGAAAAATATTTGATGATTCATAATGATGATCAAATTAATTACTGTTTTTTGTTTGGGATTTAAAAAAAAAAAAAGATTAGTTAGAACAATGCTTAGGTGAATAACTTACTGTCCAACACTGGGTTGAGAAATACATGAAGCTAAAACTAATATGCTGTCAAAGCACAATTGTAGTCGGGACTATTTTTCATGTCACCCAGGGATAAAAGTGAAATGGAAAACTTTGAACACAAACATTACCAAAACCTTGTCCTGTCTTCTTCTTAAACGGGTTTCAACACTGTAGTTTACTGAAAAGAGAGGGAAAGGGTGTGTAGACTGCAGTAAGATCATTTATGGAGTGAATAAGATTTCAAGAAAGATGTTAAGAATCCCAGCAAACATGGGCTGATGCAATCTCTTCTTTCATGAAAAGCCTCAGTCCCATCTCTCTCTCATCTCTTTCTTCACCTTTTGTCTCAAGTCTTACAACATGAATAACGCATAGAGACCAAGGGCGAACCTCAGAATGAGTAACTCCAATGTATATATAGCTCTGTTAGCACATACACACTCATTCCGCCAGGTGATTAAGCCTCAATGATAATAAAAAAATGTCAAACAGGCTTTAGGTGTACAAGGCAAAGAGGGCACGTAAAGCACTCCTTTCACTACTACGGCTTATGATAAAAGACCTTAGCATTAATCAGCATATTCATCCACTTTTGTGTAGCTTTACTGCTTAAATAGTGAACAAAATAAAAAATGCTGCCCATAATCTCCCTTTTCACTAATGGAGAGGAATGGCTGCCTTTATTTATCCAAAGTGTACACGGACTCCTGTAACTATTTTCTTTGATAGGTTACACCAAATCCCCTCATGGGAGAGTGTTTGCGTAAAGGTAGGTGTATGTGTGTGTGTGTGGGGGGGTGCTTGTACACACATCTGTACTGTAATCATGGAACAGTCTGACAGATTGAGTGATCTCTATGCTGGGATTTGGCAGGCCATGGTTACAGTTCTTCACTCATCACCCTGCAGTGTACGAGTGTGTGTAACTCAATGCCTCTCATCCAGCTGGCTGCTCAACGGATTAGAAACTCAGTGATTCTCAATGGAAGCATGCTGGAGCTGGTCCTGTTTAAGTGTGTGAATATGTCTATATGTGGAAATACCAACCATCTATTAAAGAAATGTTTAGCTGATAGAAGAGAAAAGGAACAAAAAGGCAGGATTCATGTTTGATGAATCGGTTCCAAAAAAAGACGATTGAGACTACCATGAAGTATGTAACGAGTGTCAGTGGCAAGACTCTTGTCTCATTAATTGTGTGATGATGTGGTACACTCAAATAGACATACAAGATATTAAAAGATAAACTGGACTTGAAATTAGTGATGAGCTGATCCGATCCGTCATACTGGTTTCTATCCAGGCAAAATGGCTGGACCAGTATTGGTAAGGAATAAAAGCAATTTAGCAATCCAATACATTAATAATGTTAAAATGAAGGTGTGATCACATTCTTAGCCGCGCTGCAAATGGCTTCCATAAACAGAAGCAAGTACAAACCAGACAGGAGCATGGAAAACGACAGGAACAAAGACATAACATAGAAGCAGAACTAGAACGATAAGGCTACATGAAATGGAACAAGAATGACTTCAAAATAAGAGCAAACCTAAAATCAAAGAATGGACAGAGAATAATATCAGAAACATTACTAAATAAGTCGAGGACCAGGGGCTTCATGTACACAGGGTACTTCCGCACAAAAACACGGCGTACGTCCTTTTCCACGGAAAATTTCAGATGTATCAAGAATGAAATGACTGGAAATATGCGCAGCCCCACGCCAACTTCATGGCTGGTGTACATACGTTTCTACTGTTATTGATCCATTGGTGACACTTAGAGATGATGTTGGGACTGATAATGACTGATAATGATGTGAAAATTATTGTACACACCAGAGACACATGATGAGCAAACATCCAAGTGTGCACAATTAGATGAGTGGATATAAAAGCAAGCACAAAGAAGTGCAGAAAATGTCTCTAACAATAATAGCATTAGCATTATTAAAGGATATTGCAAATCGCACAGTGAGAAGAAAAAGGGTATTTAGAGACAGAAGATTTTCTGGCTCAGGATGATGACTGGCTTGTCAGACAGTTTAGGCTTCCACGGGCAGTCCTTGTGGAACTGTGCTCAGAGCTACGGCTGCTCTTGGAGCACAACACAGCGAGAAGCCGTGCGCTGCCCGTCCCAGTGCAGGTGCTGACAACACTGGGGTTCCTGGCAACAGGGGCATTCCAGAGGGAGCTAGCACACCGATTGGGAATTTCCCAGTCGAACCTGAGCCAAGCTATGCCAGCTGTGTGGGATGGCATTATCTGGTTGTCACCCAGGCACATCATATTCCCATACAATGCAGTTGAACAGGCCAACATCAAAGCGCAATTTGCAGCAAGAGCCGGTTTTCCTAATGATTCTAATGAACAGCATTGTTGGGAACAAACTACAAGCTGGCACTGTGCGGATGGGTGGCTTCTTGGTGAGTAAATTCATGTAATTGTCCTAAATAACCCATGCCATACCGAAGCGGTGGCCTAGTTGGTAGAGCATCCGCTCCACAACCGGGAGGCCATGGGTTCAAATCCCAGCCGGGTCATATGAAAGACCATATAAAAATGGTACTTTCCACCTTCTAGCTTGGTGCTCAGCATAATAGAACGGGGAAAGGAAAGTTAACGTACAGAGCAACCACAGGACTGACTCCCCACTGTAGCTTTCACTACTTTCAGTATTAGCTGTGTGGCCTAGGGTCAGTGAAATGGTGTCCCACATGCTGTGGAAAGGATTAACTTAACTAACTAACCCACCTCATGCACAACATGCCTGTGCCCTCCCAAATATCACCCTGCCTTCAAGGCTTCATTACAAGTCAAGTGGTTTGAGTAACTGACTTTCTTTTTTTGCTGATTAAACTACAGTTTCACAGCATTCTACCAAGCCCCCAATTGCGTCTGTGTGTACAGTAGTTATGACAATAAACACATGCGTAAAGTCTAAAATTCAACAGTCTCACCCTTTCCCCGGCGCACTTCATTCATTTAGTAGTGTGTGTGTAATCCATGTAAGTTGTATATAACTATAAAGGATGAGATTTGCATTTTGGACATAAAATATATACTTGATGAGTCTAATATGATCTGCTTTCAACTGACTGGTGACCGTGGCCATCCATTAAACAGGTTCATATTGTCTTCTTTTTCATGACTGTTTTCCTTTATTCCACCAGCTGATCCACCCAGCTGGTCACAAATCATAGTGATCAGCTGATGCTTCTGGATGACCGCAGACGTCAGTCGAAACATGTCAAGGTTAAGTAAACATCTTATCCCTGTCTGAATAAAGGAAAACAATAAACTAATCTTACAGGGCTGTGAGCAGGCTACTGATTTACCTGTATCCGGCACTAATGCAGGAGGACAGCGTGCCAAACAAAATGTTTTTACATGTCTCTACCTCATTCAGGAGCGCCTCCAACTCACAGTCCGTGAAATTCCATTAAATCCATTATTTCTGATCGTGGATACAGGAGAATCAAAAGTGCAGGGCTTGTATATATCTATTTGCATCTAATTGCATATTCAAATATGGATGTGTCAAGGGAGGACACCGGTATTTTCTCACGTGCGTTCAATTTCAAGTAGATTGGGATGTACAAAGGAAATGTGCTTGGATTCCAGTGTACACACTGTTGTATACATCTGGATTTTTTTTTTTTTTGCTTCCAGCGTTTTCTTGATTTAAACGTACGTCATCTTTCAGTAGGAAATCCACAAAAGTCTTTGTACATGAGGCCCCAGGAAACTACTTATGATGATCTATCTATAAATGCACAAAATCTATGTGTGTCTGTCTGTTCCACGCATACCTTTTGAACCGTTCTTCAGACTGACTTAAGATTTTATAAGTGTTTTGCTGAGGTTACAAGGGTGTGCATCCCCGAGTATGGAGTCGCTCAGTCAAAATATGTCATTTTTAGCAATAAAAGTTTAGCCACCGCTCTGTCACTGTTCTGTCTCTTCATGCCCTGGCTTCAGGAAGTGTGGGTGGGGTTTCGGACTGACTCCATGCTGATTGGATAATATGCTGCATCACGGCCATGCTGATTGAATAACAGATGGCATCACAACCATGTTGACTGGATAATACGCGGCATCACAACCAGTCAACCAATAAAAGTTTAGTCAACGCTCTGTCTCATGCCTGGGCTTCTAGAAGTGTGGGCGGGGTTTCAGTTTGACTCCGTACTGATTGGATAATACACGGCATTACGGCATCAGTAACCACAGTGCTCTGTGAGTAAACCAAGGAAGCGAAAAGTGAAATTCAACTAGAAAAAGATAATACTTAAGATTTAATGCTTAAAAAATTATACCATAAAGTTGCTATGATTGCGTAGGTCTAATGGATAATTCTGCATGAAGAACACAAGGTGTGCGGGTGTGCTGGGGGGGAGGGGGGCGCTAGCGGGGACCCGTGGTGCCGCAAAGGACATCACTGGCACATGGGTAAAGCAGCAACTGAGACTCCCGTTAACCGGGCAAGCTGGGCTTGGCTCCCTGCAAAGGACTGTGATCAGTCGGTTCAGCTGCTCCTTCTCCAACACCAGTGTCCGACTGGGTGCTCCACAATTGTTCGTGGGGAAGCACACTCGGCCTACCTGGTCAGTGGAAGACGGCAGTCCTGACTGCTGCTTCATTGTGGAGTGGGATGGCCAGATCAACTGCATATCATATGCGGACACATATGCAACAACAAGACAACAAGATGCAAAAATGCCCAAAAGTCATAAAAGATCACACAGATAAGTGATCTGACAAAAAGAATAAACAAGCGGTTCTTAAACAGTGGCTAATATTGGAGGTCCCATTCATTTTCAATTATTCTGAAATTAATATTCACACAATCAAATAAATCTCAGTTCAGTCCCTTTCATATTTGTCATATTTCATATTTGTGATTGCCTACATATAGGCTACATCTCTGTATTCCACTTTCAAACACAGCCTACATTTGGGCCAGTAAAGCCTGATTGGGCTACCTGTTTCAAATAGGAATATTTGCTTTCTACGGGCATGCACTAGTAATAATAATGGATGATAAAAATTCAACTGAAAGGGTTTGTTCCTTTATTTTCAGATCTACAGCATTTTTTACCTCATGCATAAAGCGGCACTTTGAATTTCATCTGAATATTTATTTTAAATACTCAGCTTTAAAGTTTTGCATAAACTTGCACTTAAAACTTCAGAATGCATGTTTGCATATTGGTGACCAGTGAAATTATGCCAATGTTACAAAGCTTAAAATCAAAAAAAGCAGCAGCGTTGCTGAACTGAGTCAAATTTGTAATATATTCTTTGACTTTTAGATTTATGTTTTTATGTGTGTGTAAAATGCAACCAATCATTACCAAAGTATGTTCTGTATTTTTGTTGTTTTAAATAAGACAGACAGCATCAGGTTTGGATCGGTATCAACCAATACTCAAAGTCACAGTATCGGTATCGGCTCATCCCTACTGGAAATCCTACCATTTTTGGGTTTACCTTATGTAGATACTATTCGTGTTTGAGGGCACTTTTGCTATATACAGTCATCTGAAAAAATTTGGACACCCTGTATAACCCTGTGTGCTTTTTTAACATATTTAAACATATGGATATTTAATATCAATGTTATGTTATAATAATAATAATACATTTGATTTCTAGGCACCTTTCAACCCCCAAGGTCACCTTACAAAGAGCATTAAAACATTAAAAACATTTAAAATGCAATAACAAAACGAGTAACAAACCAAAAATAGTAAATTAAAGGTAGATTATCAAAGAGAGTAAGCTTGTTTAAACTAATATAAGTTTTGAGTCTGGATTTAAATAATGGAAGAGAGTCAATGTTGCAAGTGGCTGGTGGGAGTGAGTTCCAGAGCCGAGGAGCAGAGCGACTGATGGCTCTATACCCCATAGTGGTGAGGAGGGCAGAAGGAACGATGAGGTGAAGGAAAGAGGAGGACCTGAGAGAGCGGCTAGGGGTGACGATGTGGAGGAGTTCAGACAGGTATGGCGGAGCCAGGTTATGAAGGGCTTTGAAGGTGAGAAGCGGTATCTTAAAAGTTTATTCTGTCCTTTATTGGGAGCCAGTGAAGACGCTGAAGGACAGGGGTAATGTGTTCTATGGATGGAGTACAAGTGATGATCCAGGCAGCAGTGTTCTGAAGGAGCTGTAGCTTGTGGAGGGATTTATTTGGGAGATCAAAGTTGCAGTAGTCAATGCGGGAAGTGACAAGGCTATGGATAAGAATGGCAGCAGTGTGCGGAGTGAGGGAGGGATGCAGTCGGTTAATGTTATGACTATGAAAATAGGCAGACCGAGTAATATTATTGATATGAGACTGGAATGATAAAGTGCTGTCGAGGATGACATCCAGGCTCTTAACCTGAGGGTAAGAGCAAATGGGAGAGTTATTAATATCAATGGGGGATTTGGTTAAGATGAAGGGTGTACCAACAAGTAAAATTTCTGTTTTATTGCCACTGAGTTTGAGGAAATTAGAGGTAAAGCATAATTTAATTTCAGAAAGACAATCAGGAAGAGAGGAAGGTGGCAGTGTGGAGTTGGGTTTAGAGGAGAGGTAGAGCTGGATGTCATCCGCATAACAACGGAAATGAATATTGTATTTATGAAAAATGTAGCCAAGTGGAAGAATGTAAATAATGAAGAGAAGGGGCCCCAGGACAGAACCCTGGGGAACACCTGCAGAAATGGGGAACAAACTCGAGGTGTGGGATTTGATTTGGATGAACTGAGTGCGGCCGGAGAGATATAAAGTGAACCAAGTGAGGGGAGTATGGGTGATACCAATGGAAGCCAATCTATTTAAGAGGGTGCTATCAGAAATGGTGTCAAAGGCCACGGTGAGATCTAGGAGAACGAGTATGGTGAGTAAGCCAGAATCTGCAGCCATTGGGAGGTTGTTCGTGATTTTGATCAATGCCGTTTCTGTATTATGGAGGGGGCGGAAACCGGACTGGAATTGATCATAGCGCTTATTATTACTGAGGTGACTGTGGAGCTAAGAGGCAATGACTTTTTGAAGAATCTTAGAGACGAAGGGGAGATTAGAGATTGGTCAGAAGTTATTAAAATCAGATGAGTCTGCACCAGGTTTTGTAAGTAGAGGTGTAACAGCAGCTGTTTTGAGTGGTGACGGAACAATTCCAGTATTGAGGGAAGAGTGAATAATGGTGGTAATCAAAGAAGCCAGTGAAGGAAGGCAGGCTTTAACAAGGATAGTAGGGAGGGGGTCAAGCTGACAACTGGATGATTTGGATTTGTGAATTAGCTGGGATATGTCTGTTCAATTCAATTCAGCTTTATTTATATAGCACCATATCACAACAGGAGTCATTTCATAGCACTATCAAAAGTAGGGAAAACCCCACAATTGCAGAAAGACCCAGCAATCAGACGATCCCCTGTGAGCAAGCACTTAGTGACGGTGGAGAGGAAAAACTCCCATTTAACAGGAAGAAACCTCTAGCAGAACTGGGCTCAGGGAGGGGCAGTCATCTGCTGCAACTGGCTGGGGGTGAGGGGATAGAGAAGAAGAAAAGAACAGACATAAAGAGAGCAAACATTAATAGTGAGAAGCCAAGTACATTACTGGAGGTCACCTGGCAATCTGAATCTATTAACAGCAAAACAAAAGGGGGGTTAAGAGACACAAGATCCCTCCCTAATTGTAGGCTATATTGAAAAGGAAGGTTTTTACCCTATTCTTAAAAACAGAGATCGAGTCTGACTCCCGGGCCCAGAGTGGTAACTGGTTCCACAGGAAAGGAGCTTGATAGCAGAAGACTCTGCCTCCCATTGTACTTTTGGAGATTCTGGGTATTACAAGTAATCCAGCATTTTGGGAGCGTAGTGCTCTGTTAGGATGATAGGGTAGCATCAGATCTTTTATATATAAGGGGCCTGATTATTAAGAGCTTTGTAAGTGAGAAGAAGGATTTTAAACTTAATTCTAAACTCTATGGGAAGCCAATGAAGGGAGGCCAGAACCGGAGAGATATGATCTCTCTTTCTGGAACCCGTTAAAACTCTTGCAGCAGCATTTTGGATCAACTAAAGACTTTTTAAAGATATTTTAGGTCAACCTGATAATAACAAATTACAATAATTTAATCTAGAACTAACAAAAGCATAGATCAGTTTCTCAGCATCATTCAGAGACAAGATAATCCTAACCTTGGCAATATTGCACAGATGATAGACGGCAGTCTTAGAAACAAATTTAATATGTGAATTAAAGAACAGATCTTGATCAAAAATAACTCCAAGGTTCCTCACAGAACTATTCAGAGTGAGAGTAGCGGCACCCAAATTAAGAGTTTGATTTGGAAAGGTATTTCTAAGGTTTTTTGGACCAACAAGAATGACTTCAGTCTTATCTGGGTTTAATAGCAGAAAATTACAAGTCATCCAAGCTTTGATTTCCTTAAGCTAGGCATCTAACTCAGCTAATTGATTACAATCATCGGGCTTCATAGACAGGTATAACTGTGTGTCATCTGTGTAACAATGAAAATGTATACTGTGCTTTCTAATGATATTGCCTAACGGAAGCATATATAAACTAAAAACAGTAGGGCCTAAGACAGAGCCGCATGGAGCTCCATGACTGAGCTTAGAGTTGGAAGAAAACTCATCATTGATGGGAACAAACTGAAGTCTATCAGACAAATAAGATCTAAACCACTGCAGCAAAGTTCCATTTAGTCCAACACAGTGTTCTAATCTATCAAGTAGAATGTCATGATCGACAGTATCAAAGGCTGCACCAAGATCTAAAAGGACAAGTACAGAAACGAGTCCATTATCAGATGCGATAAGGAAGTCATTAGTGACCTTCACTAAGGCTGTTTCATTGCTGTGATGAACTCTGAACTCAGATTAAAACTCTTCAAATAAACCATTTCCCTGCAAATGGTCAAACAATTGCACAGCAACAACTCTTTCTAAGACTTTTGAAATGAAAGGCAGATTAGAGACTGGTCAATAGTTAGCCAAAACTCCTGGATCGAGCGTTGGCTTTTTGAGTAAGGGTTTAATTACAGCAATGTTAAAAGCCTGTGGTACATAACCCAAAGTTAAAGAAGAAATAATTATATGAAGAATACGGCTACCAGTAATTGGAAAGACTATTTTAAATAACCTGGTAGGGATAGGGTCTAAAAATCAGGATGAAGGCTTGGATGAGGACATAATTTTATCTAACTCTAAAAAGTCAATTGGAGCAAACTTATCTAAACAGATATCAATTGAAGGAGTTGTGGAAGTTGCTGTACTTAAGTTTATGGTGGGGAGAATCTGACTGATTTTATCTCTAATAGATAAAATTTTATGAATGAAAAAGTTCAAAAAGTCCTGACTAGAAAGCTCTGGGGGGATGCGAGGATTGACTGAGTCCTGACTCTTTGTCAGCCTGGCTATAGTGTTGAAAAGAAACCTGGGATTATTCTTATTCTCTTCTATTAATGCAGAGTAATAACTTGTTCTAGCTTTTCTAAGAGATTTTTTGTAAATTAAGAGATGATTTCTCCACGCTAAATAGAATTCATCTAAATTAGTAGAACACCATTTTCTTTCTAATTGATGAATCTTCTGTTTTAAGCTACGAGTTTCTGTGTTAAACCAAGGGGTTAGAAATCTCTGGTTAGACTTCTTCTTTTTTAAAGGGGCCACCAAATCAAGAGTCTGATGCAGAGAGGCTGTAACACTATCCACCATGCCATCAATCACGGAAGGAGCAGGCCCTCCATCTTTTATTTCCATTGTGTTGACCCATGGTATACAGTGGGGCAAAAAGTATTTAGTCAGCTACCAACTGTGCAAGTTCTCCCACTTAAAAGATGAGAGAAGTCTCCAATTTTCATCATAGGTATACCTCAACTATGAGAGACAAAATGAGAAAAAAAAATCCAGAAAATCACATTGAAGGATTTTTAATGAATTAATTGGTAAATTCCTTGGTAAAAAAGTATTTGGTCACCTACAAACAAGCAAGATTTCTGGCTCTCACAGACCTGTAACTTCTTCTTTAAGAGGCTCCTCTATCCTCTACTCGTTACCTGTATTAATGGCACCTGTTTGAACTCATTATCAGTATAAAAGACACCTGTCCACAACCTCAAACAGTCAGACTCCAAACTCCACTATGGCCAAGACCAAAGAGCTGTCAAAGGACACCAGAAACAAAATTGTAGACCTGCACCAGGCTGGGAAGACTGAATCTGCAATAGGTAAGCAGCTTGGTGTGAAGAAATCAACTGTGGGAGCAATTATTAGAAAATGGAAGACATACAAGACCGCTGATAATCTCCCTCGATCTGGTGCTCCACGCAAGATCTCACCCCGTGAGGTCAAAATGATGACGAGAACGGTGAGCAAAAATCCCAGAACCACATGGGGGGACCTAGTGAATGACCTGCAGAGAGCTGGGACCAAAGTAACAAAGGCTACCATCAGTAACACACTACGCCGCCAGGGACTCAAATCCTGCAGTGCCAGACGTGTCCCCCTGCTTAAGCCAGTACACGTCCAGGCCCGTCTGAAGTTTGCTAGAGAGCATTTGGATGATCCAGAAGAGGATTGAGAGAATGTCATATGGTCAGATGAAACCAAAATAGAACTTTTTGGTAAAAACTCAACTTGTCGTGTTTGGAGGAGAAAGAACACCATTCCTACTGTGAGGCATGGGGGTGAAAACATTATACTTTGGGGATGTTTTTCTGCAAAGGGACCAGGATGACTGATCCGTGTAAAGGAAAGAATGAATGGGGCCATGTATTGTGAGATTTTGAGTGAAAACCTCCTTCCATCAGCAAGTGCACTGAAGATGAAACGTGGCTGGGTCTTTCACCATGACAATGATCCCAAACACACTGCCCGGACAACGAAGGAGTGGCTTCATAAGAAGCATTTCAAGGTCCTGGAGTGGCCTAGCCAGTCTCCAGATCTCAACCCCATGGAAAATCTTTGGAGGGAGTTGAAAGTCCGTGTTTCCCAGCAACAGCCTCAAAACTTCATTGCTCTAGAGGAGATCTGCATGGAGGAATGGGCCAAAATACCAGCAACAGTGTGTGAAAACCTTGAGGAGACTTACAGAAAACGTTTGACCTCTGTCATTGCCAACAAAGGGTATATAACAAAGTACTGAGATGAACTTTTGTTATTGACCAAATACTTATTTTACCGAGGAATTTACCAATAAATTCATTAAAACTCCTTCAATGTGATTTTCTGATTTTTTTTTTTTCTCATTTTGTCTCTCATAGTTGAGGTATACCTATGATGAAAATTGGAGACCTCTCTCATCTTTTAAGTGGGAGAACTTGCACAATTGGTGGCTGACTAAATACTTTTTTTCCCCACTGTAGAGGAGACAATCTGCAAAAATTTGGTAACAACATCATCTGAAAGACATCTGCTGTAGTAATATTTTTCTTTAGGAGTCAAATAATCAGAAATAGTGAAATCAAAGGTGAACAGACAATGGTCTGACAGTACAGGATTATGAGGAGACACTACAAGATTTTCTTTTTCTATACTATTAAGTCAGAACAAGGTCCAATGTGTGGTGGAGATAATGGGTAGAATTTTCTACTTTCTGGGAAAACCCCACCGAGTCTAAAATTGAATTGGATGCCTTATTGAGACAGTCACTGTCTACATCAACATGTATATTAAAATCCCCTACTATAATTATTCTGTCTGATTTCAGCACTAAATCAGCTAGAAATTCAGCAAATTCGGATAAAAACTCAAGAGTAGGCCGAGGAAGGACGGTAAACTATGGCGAAGAAAACTGGGTTCAAGCCAAGATAGCCAACATGCCCCACACTGAGGACCAGGCCCTTAAAGGAATTAAAAGATGATTTTTGCTTTACATTAACTAGTAATTTAGAACGGAAAATTGCCACTACTCCACCTCCATGACCAGAACTTCTGGGATTATGATAGTTTTTTTTTTTTGTAACTTAAGATTTTTATTCATTTTTCATTATATATATTGCATTCAGATCACAGTCTACATTTAAAAAAAAAACAAAGGGGCTAGAGTAAAAAAGAAAAAGGAAAAAAAAAAAAAAAAAAAAAGGGGGGGGGGACAAATGTTGGAGCATCAAGTTTTTAGTTTCCATCTCTTAATTCTTCTGGTTTTTCCAGCGTCTTTGGTTATTCTTTCAATATCTGTCTCGTTGTTGCACTTTGTAGTGTGTCCATTTCCGCCATTTTTTTTCCCATAGTCCTTCTTGCATTCTTTGTCGATATGTTAGTTTTTCCATCATACGTATGTCCTCAATAATGTCAGTCCATTGCTCTTGGTCAGGAAGAACTTCTGATCGCCATTTTTTTGTGATTGTTTTTTTACATGCAATCAACAAGATTTTAACTAGATATCTGTCCTCAGCCTGTATAACATTGTCTCTTTTAAGATCACATAGGTACATCAAGTTACAGTTCATTGGTATATTATATCCTAATATCCTCTGTATTGTCACATGTATAGATTTCCAGAATGATGAGATTTTGCAGCATTTCCAAAACATATGCGAGTGGTCTGCATTTTGAGCCCCACATCCCCTCCAGCATATAGATTGGGTATTTGTATACTTTCCTTGAATCTGTGGTGTAATGAAAAAGCGAATCAGGTTTTTCCATCCAAATTCCCTCCATGTTCTTGAATTTGTTGACGTGTGTTGTGTTTTCCATATTTCCTGCCAGCTTTCTTCTGTTATGTTTAAATTGAGCTCTTTCTCCCATTTCTCCTTTATATAGTTACTTGAATGATTGTTTGCCATAAGTTTCTGATATAGCTTTGAAATAATTCTTGTTTTATTTCCTGTATATGAGCTTAAAATGAATTGTATAATCTCGCTCACATCTGTTTGGAGGTTATGCCTAATCTTCTTCATATAATAGTCTCTCATCTGCAGATATCTGAAGAATTCCGATCTTTCTAGTTTAAATTTTCTCCTGATGTTTACAAAGCTCCCGAGATCTTTTTTTCCGATATTGCCCCATGCTGTGATTCCCTTGTTCACCAGATTTTTGTATCCCCTATCTTGTTTTGCCGGTTCAAACTGACTGTCAAATGCTACCCATTTCAATAGTTTTATGTCTTCCTTTATATTATACTTTTGTACTATTTTATACCACAGTTCTAAAGTAAATTTAGTGATTGGGTCTATTTGTTTGATTTGCTTATATGCATCTTTATCTCCTATTATGCTTTGTACTGGGAGTCCCTCAATTTCCTTTTCCATTTCTTTCCATTTTGCCTCATATCCCTCGTCGCACCAACATATGATATATCTTATTTGTGCTGAGTAGTAATATTCCTTTAGACTCGGTAGGCCCATGCCTCCTTTCTCTTTTGGTAACTGGAGAGTTTTATATTTCACTCTTGGTTTTTTACCTCCCCAAACAAATCTCGATATCATCCTGTCCCACTTTGAGAATTGGGCATCTGGAATCTTTGTTGGTATAGCCTGGAAGAGGTAAAGTAATCTAGGTTGTATGCTGATTTTGACTGTCTCAATTTTTGAATTCAGATCCATATTTAAGATTGACCATCTATCAATATCTTTTTTTATTTCTTGTTCCAACCTATCATAGTTTGCTTTATAGATTTTGCTTAGATCTTTAGGTATGTTCACTCCAAGGTATTTTATTTCTTTTTGTTTCCAGTTTAGTTTGATCTTATCAGTTATCTGGTTTAGAGGGTTATAGTGGAATGTCAGTATTTGTGTTTTTGTTATGTTTATCTTGTATCCTGATAATTTTCCAAAATTTTCTATCAAGTTCATCATTTCCATTATTGATTCATCTGGTTGTTCAAGGTAAACTATAATATCGTCTGCAAATAGCCCAATCTTGTGTTCCGCCCCCTTTATTGTTACACCTTTTAATTTCTTATTTTGTCGTATCGCTTGAGCCAGTGGCTCTATGAACAGAGCAAACAAGGTGGGCGATAAGCAGCATCCCTGCCTAGTTGATCTTTGTATATTTACTTTGTCTGTTAAGCTACCGTTTATCTTGATTCTTGCCACAGGTTCTTGATACAGCGTCCTTATGCATTGTACTGATTTTTCGTTAAATCCAAAGCGTTCCAGCACACTATATAGGAATTTCCAGTTAACCCTGTCAAATGCTTTTTCTGCGTCTAAACTCATTATTACTGCGCTTTTCTTTTCTTTATGTATTTGATTAATTATATGTATTGTTCTCCTGATATTGTCATGTGTTTGGCGTCCCTCTATGAAACCAGTTTGATCATCTTCTATCAATTCCGTCAAGAATGTCTTTATTCGTTTACATATAATTGTTGTATATATTTTATAATCCACATTTAATAAAGAGATTGGCCTATAGTTTCCGCATTGTTCTCTATCTTTCCCTGGCTTTAAAATGACTGAAATAATGGCTTCGTTCCATGATGGAGGTATTTTGTTGTTGTTCAACGTCCAATTAAATGACTTCAGAAGCTGTGGCGTGAGTTCTTCTATAAACAGTTTATAAAACTCAGATGGGTATCCATCACTACCTGGTGATTTACCGTTTTTAAGTGACTTAATCACATCTCTAATCTCTTGTGTTGTTATTTCTGCTGTTAGCTTTTCATTTTGTTGATTTCCTATTGATGGCAAGTCCAATGTGCATAGAAATTTTTTAATATCTTTAGTATTTGTTTCTTCAGGTTGCGAGTATAGTTCTTGGTAGAAATTATGGAATATTTCTTCGATGTTTTCTGGGTTAACTGTGGTTTTATTTGTGGTGGGGTCTTTAATCTTATATACATTATTCATTGATTGTTGTTTTCTTAACCGTTTTGCCAGCAGTTTTGTGGCTTTTGGTCCCGTTTCATAATATTTTTGCTTTAGATATCTATTTTTCCTTTCAATTTCATCCATTTGTGTTTCTTTTATCTTTATTTTTTCTTCTTTAATTTCTTGATATATTTTTGGGTCATTTGTGCTTTGATGTTTATGTTCTAATTCCCTCAGTCTCTCACATCTTTGTTCATATGCTTCCAGTTTAGTCTTATTTGCTTTTCCTGTTTCAACAATTAATTTACCTCTTAACACGGCTTTTAGTGCATCCCATAGTATTGTTGGGTCCACTTCTTCATTGTCATTCTCTTGGATATATTCATTTATGTTTACTTTTATTCTTTCTTTCATTTTATCATCATTTAACAGTCCTACATTAAGTTTCCATGTTGTTTGTCGTTTTCTATTGTTTAAATTTATTTCCATGTATATAGGATTATGATCTGATATTTCTGCCCCTCCAATCCAACAATTTCTCACCCTGTGTCTGTCATCTTCATTCATAAGGAAATAATCTATTCTAGAGTGTACTTTATGGACTGCTGAATAATGTGTATAGTCTTTTTCGAGTGGGTGCAGGTCCCTCCAAATGTCTACCATACCCATTTCTGCCAGTGAGGTTCTTATGAATTTTGTTACATGTTTTTTTGTCTTCTTAACACTTGTTGTATCAATTTCATGATCCATGACAGCATTTAAGTCTCCTCCACAAATTAGGACTCCTTCACTGTGTGTTGCTATGAGATCAAACAGATGTTGAAAAAAACCCTTGTCACTTTGTGGTGGGGCATAGATGTTCACTAATGTGATCTGCATTCCATCTATGCTACCCTTTATTATTACATACCTGCCTTCTTTATCCTGGATTTCCTGTTCACATTCAAATTGTATTTTATTTGAGATTAGTATCATAACCCCCCTTTTAGTTCCTCCCTTAAATGAACTGTAGTAGGAGTTCTTATAGCCAAATCTCTTTAGTTTCACATGTTCTGTCTTGCTCAAATGTGTCTCTTGCATAAATATAATTTCGGCTATTTCTTTCTTGAATTTTCTTATTATTCTTTCCCTTTTAACAGGTGAGTTCAGACCATTCACGTTTAGTGTTATTATCTTAAGATTTTTACCCATAATCATGTTTTTCCATTTTTTTAACTTGTGCTCCTAGCCCCTTTAACAACAAAAATAACACATATTTATATAAAAACACATTAAAAAATCTCGACCTCCGTACTTTGGGCCTTTCTTCTGCCCACTGGTCCCTGTTGGTGGGTGGAGGGATTGTCCTCACCGAGTGTAGGGCCCTCCCTAGACCTGTATTTACTATCCAAGAAATAGTCATTAGTCTAGAAATGTCCAACAAATATCACTTAAACCTCTCCTAGCCGTCTGTTTCTCTTTTACCTTGTCTTCTTGGCCTTCATTTCTTCTGTGTCTTTCTTAATCTTTGTTATAATCTAGGCTTTCAGTTGAAAGCCTTGTAGTCTTTCCTGGGCCCGCTGCGCCACGTCTCCCCCCGTCTTTTGCCGTTCACTCGCCTCCACTCCGGCTGTCGTGATGCGTTCAGGGCCTCCGCTGCTCCTACCGTTTCCTCCGGCACGTACACCTCAAGGCCCCGCTCCATCATGTCCTGCGCTGCCTCTCTGGCTGTGTTGTAGGTTCTTACGCCGTTCTCCCAATGAATCCTCATCTTCGTTAGCGGCGTTTGGAATCTAATTTTTTTTTCTTTCAGCGTTTTTTTAATGTTGGCATATTTCTTCCGCTGCTGCACAATTTCTGCCGGGTAGTCATGATCAAAGAATATCTGCTTGTCGCCGATTCGTATCTTTTTTTTCCACGCTCGTGTCAGGATTCTTTCCTTTACATCATATTTCAGAAAGTTTACCACAACTGACCTGGGTGTAGAGCGTGGGTTCGGGTTCTGTGCCGAGGCTCTGTGCGCTCGTTGAATCTGCAGATCCGCTTCGCTGGGCAGTTCCAGCTCTTTTTTTAAGAACTGATCCATGAATTTCGTCATCGAGTTGCCTTCAATGCCCTCCGGGATCCCGAAGATGCGTATATTGCCCCGTCTGGACCTGCTCTCCAAGTCGGTTACTTTCTCCTGCATCCTCTGCATTTGTGCCGTCAGGGTCTGCAGCTGTTCGCTTGCCTCGCTATTCCAATCTTCCAGCTCTGATATTCGGGCCTGCGCTTCTGTCATACACGCCCGCTGGGAGCGCAGCTCCTCCATGTTTTCTGCTAGCTTGCGCTCCATTTCTCTTCGGAGGCCCATAATTTCTTCCTTAATCTCTTTTTTCAGCTCCTCCTTAAGAGCCGCTAAATCTTGTTGTAGCTGCCGTTTGAAGTCTCTCAACTCTTTACCCAAACTGGCGATGCCAGTGTTCATGGTATCGAGTTTTGTGTCCTCCATTTTCTCTGCTGCGGTCACCTCGTTTTTTTGGGCCCCGTGTTCAGCGGTTTCTCCTGCATTGTTGAAGAGGAATTCTTTAATTTTACTCTGCTTTTGTCCTTGTGCCCGGCTCCTTCGTGTTTTCATCCCTTAGTTTATTGATCCGCTTATGTCGAGTTGGCCATTTACCGATGATTTTTAATCCGGCTAGGGAGAGCTCTCTGTTTAAGCGTTATGTCTCTCCGCCATCTTCCCGGAAGTCCTCCGGGATTATGATAGTTTAGATAACCAGAGGGAGTTGATTCATTCAAACCAACATAATCATCTTGCCCTAGCCAAGTCTCTGTAAGGGATATTAAATCAGTCTGATGATCAATTAATAGATCATGAACTAGTAGAGACTTGGGAGTTAGAGACCTAATATTTAACAAACCACATTTAATTTTTAAATTATGAGGAGGAACAGAGGCCAAATTATTAAATTTAGAGACTTGAGGTTTGATTTGGGTTTTACCAACATTTTGTTTTTGGGATGTTTATGCATTGTATTTTTATTGACTTTAGGGGAAGTAGATAAAGGTTCTCTAAGGGAGAAGACGGGGGCAAAGTTGAGGGGTGGTGGATGAGGAGGAGCTGCAGAAAGACGTGTATTTATCAAGTTATGTTGTATTTGTCTTGGATTACAATATTTTGGGTAACGGGAGACAGACACAATCTCTATGAGGTTACAAATTGAAGACTGATCTAAACACTGAGTATTACAGTATATGGATTAATAGGATTAATATGAGAAGTGGGAACAAAAAAGGGCTGGTTGGCAGGCCCGGGAACTTCGGAGTGAGTTAACGCACCAAATTTCAGTCACTGTATTAAAAAACGCTGAATGGAATAGAACAGATTGTCCCTTAAAACACATGCACCAAGTCTATTTGGATGGATGCCATCTGGCCTCATAAGTGATGGGCGGTTCCAAAACAAGTTGAAATTGTCAACAAAACCAATGTTAAAAGTAGAACATGTAGAACACAACCAAGTATTAAGACTGAGAGTTCTGCTAAAATAATTACAACCTCGTCTGAAAGGGCCAAGGGCCCAGAGATAAACGCACGTCTGCCACAGTTCATAAGAGTGGACAGAAGGCTCCTGAAGTCACTCTTTAAGATCTCTGACGCTTCATCAGGGATGCTGTTGCATCCAACATGAACTATGACAGTTTTAGCATGGGGGAATTCATTTAATAAGTCAGGGGTAAGAGCCTCAATATCAGACACTTTAGCCCCAGGAAAAAATTTAGTGATACAGTACCTGCTTCTGACATTCCTCATAATCGAGTCACCAATTACCAGCGTCATCTGGGGGGCTTTGTCGGTGGTTTCTGAAGTGGTGGATAATTTTGTCGATGTTGTTGTGATGGCGGGGTGATGCGTTCCCTTCTTTTTGGAGTTGGTGTGTAATTTGGCACACCTAAAGTGGTCTTAATCCGGGGTTTGCGGGTTTGAGCCGCCGCTGAAGGAGGAGGAGGGGTGGTCATGGGCGGATGGTCTGTGTCCAGGTGGGAAAAATCTTCCAGAGAAAGGATGTCGAAAGGTGTGAACAATCCAACTCCTTAACAGCAATCTGTTAAGGAGGGGAGTGTAAAACTCGAGAAGGAATGAATAACGGAAGGAAAAGAAATCAGGGAATCTACTCCAGAAACTACAGCTCCATCAGACATAAGCTATTGATGGATATTGGAGATTTTGGAAGTAAAGAATAACATGAGAGAGTTGCAGAAGCTGGGTGAGTGCATATGCGAGGGGAGTGAGTCTGGGGGCCTTGTGGCATTGCTGAGGAGAGAAAAGAGTGCCTCTGAGTTGCCTTTATTGACAGAGATTAGATCAGAGTAGTATGTAGATTTAGCTGGTGCAATGGAGTCTTTGCAGAGCAAGACATGATTATTGTACATTTCTTTGAGAATGGTTAGTCCAGTTTTCTTGAAAAGGTGTTCCAGTTGACGTCCTTTGGCCTTGAGTTCACACAGGGAGGGAGTATACCAGGGTGAAGAGCGGGAGAAAGAAACAGATGTCTGTTTCAGTGGAGCAAAGGTGTTCAGAAGATTATGTAGATTATTATTGTAGTGGGAGATTAATTGATCAGAGGTGGAATGGCTATGTAAACTGGGGAGGCAATTTATTGCAGATGAAAAGGTGTCAAGATTAATATCCCTAATTTTCCTGAAAGTAATGTTAACAGGGAGGGTTGGTTTTGAAAATTGGTAAATTTATATTAAAGGAGATGAGCATATGGTTGGAGAAGGGGATAAAATGAGACTTGCAGTCAGTGGGAGTGACACCAGAACAGCAAACCAAGTCCAACATATGACCTTTACAGTGGGTAGGAAAATGAATATATTGATAGAGTCCAAAACTGTCCAAGCAAGATGTAAAATCTTTGGCATAGGTGTTATTGTCATTGTCTAAGTGAATATTAAAATCACCAAGGATGACCAAGTTAGGAGATATTATGGAAAAATGAGTGATGACAGCTGCAAAGTCATTTAAAAAGTCCTTGTTGGCCTGGGTGGCCTATAAACAGTACAGATAATGGTGTAAAAATACATAACATAAATGATAAAATAGCAACATAAATGATATTAAAAATACTGGGAGATTCATGTACTACAACTAAGCAATTAAAAATGAATTAAAGACTTTTTTTCAAATTTTCTGTAAAATGTAATTCTAAACAAATAGTGAGGAATAAATTAGGACACCCCATCTTTTTTAGGACACCCCTACATTCATTCCAACTTAAAATGGCTAAAATAAATGTTAAAAAATGCAAATAAAATAAAAACAAGGTTAGACATAGATATGTGAACATTTCTTAATAAAGAACTGAATATTTAATGGGGTGTCCTAATTTTTTCACATGACTAGATATAAAACATGCAGAGAAAAAAGAGCAATCACATTTTCAGAACTTAATTTAACAATACTATGTTAAGATTTTCACTTTAAAATAATGTTTTCAAAATGTTTTTAATGAGACATCAACTTTTGACCGGGTGAATCTCACTTCCCTATTAGCCTGAGTGGTCCACATTGACTGAAACAGCTCTGCTATGAATAGGAACACTGAAAGGACTGCAACTATGGTGACTACGGACTAAGTCTCAACAACCAATCACATGGTACAAACCCACCAACAACTGAACACCCTGTGACTGGTTGTCTTGAGCTGGATTGAGGTCATAGTTGGGAGTCCCTTTGGTGTTCTTATCCAGAATAAGAAAGTTACATAGAGCTATTTCAACAAGTCATCTTTTAAAAGAAATTTAAGATGTATAAACTAGGGATACACTAATTTATCGGCTTAATATCAATATCAGCTTATTGGCAAATGAAACAAGATTCAAAGATTAGTACATTATCTGATGTTTATAGATCTAATGCCTGAAACGACAATTAAATTTACATGCATCCAAATGATCACCATCCAGACACTTTTTTTGCAAATGCAAATTACTCATAATTCAGAATTACAAATGATAACTGCAATGAATAAAAAAAAAAACATTTTTTCCCAGACAAGTCAAATATACATATGCAAAAAAACTGTCAGCTTATAAACAAAAGCAAATGTTTTTGAAGGATATTAACAGTCTACCCTAACCCCAAACTGACTCTTAACTTTCTCAAATATGTCTTCATGGTCAGGGCAGGGCAGTCAGAACCATGACATATACAAAGGGACATCATACAACCTAACATATCTAAACACAAATGTTGCACAGATGTGCATGACTACGCTTGAGAATAAATGGTGCACTGGGTAAACTGGCAGCACGGGGAACTTGAGTCTTCGCCATGACCTCATCTGTTTAGAGTGAATCGGATGAAGGGATCAGCAGGAGGTTGGGTTTGGAAATTGGAATTGGGGGTCATGGTTACAAGACAAGATCACTAGAAGTGTGTCTATGAATGTTTGTGCAGATTCAAGAAATGTGAAATGAGGCACTTCAGCAGCCTTGACCAGTCAGGGAGGAAAAGGCATGGATCAGTGATCACCTAGAAGAAAATCTTTTCTGGTTTTCCCACTAGACCTCAAACTTATTTATATATTCATGTAGACATGATATCACAAAAACGAAACCACCCGCGTTAAAAACACTGACTTACAAACAATGATTCAAGTTAAAGGGTGTTATTCATTGTGTGGCTCGCCCACCCCAACACAGTGTAAAGCAATACACATTCAACTATTTAGCTGCTGCAGCTAAATGCAGATGTGACCTCAAATCAACATCATGGTTGAACGAACAGTTTACTTTTTTGTTTTTCAAACTTACTTTCTTTTTTGTAGAGGCCTACTTAGGCACAGTCTCTAATAAACTATCAATTAAATCTATTACTGACAATCTTCTCACTTTTATTGTGAAAGATCAGGTTTCACAAAGACTGCCACAGATTTTATAGTACAGTCATGAAAATTTAGGACACCCTGTACAAGCCAGTGTGTTTAACATATTTGGGCATATGGATATTTAATATCAATAGCCACGGTTACATGTGCAAAATTTCTTCAATCTGATTACAATTCAGATCAGAACTTTACTGTTTACGTGGATCCTGAAAAAGTTGATCCAATTAGGAAGTGCGTTTCCACGTTTGAACGGATGAAATCATTTTGACATGTGCACAATTATCCGACATTCTGGAAACAGTAGAAGAAGAAGCAGCAACTTCCGATGTAAAAAACCCCGCTTTGTGTCTTTCTCTTTTTGAAATTGACCTGTATTGTGTTATTCAGACTGTACTTTTGCTTCTGCTGGTCTCCGTAATGAAGCTACAAGTCCAGCAGTACATACTTCTGCATATGGGGAACAGAAAGAAACAGCAGGATGATACAGACGAGTTTTGTTTTACTCCCATGTCTTCTGCTAGCTGCTGTAAAGGTGGAAATCCATCATGTCGACGTGTGGCTGACATACAGACATGCGCAGTAAACATATTTTCTACCCAAACTTCAGAATAAGTGTTTATATGCGCATCACTCGGATTAACAATTGGCATAACCCACCCGTCTCAATCGGAAGGAAATTTTGATCCGAATGAGCTTGATCGGGTCAGAATATTCAGATTGGCGTGTTTACATGAAGCATTTTTTTCCCCGATCAGGCTTTTAATCCGGTTACTTGTGTCCATGTAAACATGGCTAATGTTAACAATACTGTGTATGTACATACGTGTGTGTGTGTGGAGATCAAAATTAGAGAACATATTAATACTTGATTTATTCAAAAATATGTTATTCTTTATTGTTCAGAATTGGAGAGAATATCAGCTGTGGCTATGCCACTGCTCTACTAGCATGTTTGTTAAATAACCAAGGCACTTCAACACAAACATATATTTTGAAAAAACAATATAGTGAGCAAAATTAGAAAACAGTAACCACTGTGTCAGAAGAGAAGATTTAAACAATGTTTTTTAGGGCTATAGGATTAAAAAAATTAAGAGGAAGTGTAGAGGCCCTTGCTTTGAATGACTTCAGCACATCTGCGCCCAGAAGACATCACTAGTTTCTCACACTGCTCTGGTTTGATCTTGATCCATTCTTCTTGCAGTCTCTTCCACAGTTTAGTAACTGTAGTGGGTTTCTTAGCCATTACTTTGTCACCAAGGATTTTCCAGAGATTCTCTATGGGGTTTAGAGCTGGACTCTGGGCTGGCCATTTCATTGTTTCAATATTATTCGATTCAAGGAACGGTTTAACCCGTTTTGCAGTGTGACAGGGGGCACTGTCTTGCATGAAAATTGTGGGCTGATTGGGAGACAACTGCAGTGAAGGAACTGCATATTGCCGAAGCAGGTTCACATAAACATTTGCATTCACCCTACCATGTAGCTGTACAAGAGGCCCAACTCCTGTTACAGAAAACATCCCATAAACTATGACACTTCCTTCTCCAAATTTAACTGATTTCTTTACACACTTTGGGTTCAGTCTTTCCCCCAGTTTGATGCCCAATATATTGTTTCCCATCAGACCCAAATAAACTGACCTTACTCTCATCACTGAAGTGCCCTCTGGACCAGTTCTCCTCTGTCCACACAACATGCTCCTCAGCAAAGGCAAGTCTAGCCTTTTTATTCTTTCTGCTGATGCGAGGTTCGGTCTCTGCAGAGTGAGCTTTGAGTCCAAATTGTCTTAAACAGAGAGACACTGTATGCTGAGACAGATCCTTGCCCTGTTCAGCAGTGAACTGATGAGCAATTCCAGGTGCAGTGTTGAACAAATTCCCCATTGAGAGTCTTCATATAATCCTGTCCCCCAAACCAGAGCAGTGTGAGAAACTAGTGATGTCCTGTGGGCACAGATATGCTGCAGTCATTCAAAGCAAGGGCCTCTATACTTCCTCTTAATTTTTTTAATCCTATAGCCCTAAAAAACATTGTTTAAATCTTTTCCTCTGACACAGTGGTCACTCTTCTCTAATTCTGCTCACTGGTGTTTTGTTTTTGTTTTTGTTTTTGGCACTTCAACACAAAATGTTTGTGTTGAAGTGCCTTGGTTATTTAAAAAAAAAAACATGCTAGTACAGTAGTGATATAGCCACAACTGATATTCTGTCAAATTCTGAACAACGAAGAATAACATATTTTAGAATAAATCAAGTATTAATACACCGTTCTCTAATTTTGCTCAATGTTTTTTTATTAAATAAATATTAATAATTTTGATCTCCACCATATACATAAATAGATATGTACGTACATACATAAAATCAGTGGCAGTCTTTTATCGAACGCCATCCAGTAGTTTTTATGTAATCTGGCTCACGAAACAGTCAGCCTTGGAAGAGGTATGCACTCTTTGCATGCCCTCCCATTATTCAGGCAATCAACTGTAGTGCAGTCTCTGAGTGTATCCTCATGTGCCACTGTCTAGAAAAGTGACATGAACCTATATGTTTTTAAAATGCACCGCTTAAATACAAACGGACAATGTGCTACTGATGATGCGTGGTTTTTATTGACAACATGCAGACTTTGCACCCAGCCACACACCATTTAAAAGATACCACTACTATGAGCACAAAGCATACACAAATGTCAACTGTCATTTAGACAGTGTGGGAACAAAAGGAGAAAATGGGCAATGCACTGCCAGAAACTACCAAAACTACTGGCAAAAAATGCAGAACATGTGCACTAAAGATCATGCCCACTGAGTCTACATTCAACAAATACGTGTGTGCGCACACATGCACACACCTACCTTGATCTTCTGCTGGATGTATCTAAGAGCGTCCGCAGTGCCCATGTCACCATCTTCTTGAATACAAACCCAATCCATTTTCATCTTCACTTCTTTCATTTTTTGGTCTGCGCTCAACATCTTCTGAACCTCTTTGGTGGTTATCACTATGACTTCTGAAAACAAAGTTCACAAAAGATAAACTTGATTAACCTAACTTTTGGAGAAAAAGAGGCTGATAAAATGAGATGTCTAACATTTAAATTAAGCTAATGTTTTTAATATCTCAATTCACAAGTCTAAGATGTTCTAAATTCTGCCTTGTCTGCATAAAATGGTTTCTACCGGCCATTTGTTCGTTCAAACTGTGTTAGCCTAGTAAAAATCTAATTGCAGAGCTTTGGCTAACAGGCTGTACATAGTAAACTGCAGGCCACACAGAATGACTGTGTATGGAAAGCAGCTTTCTAATAAACACTAGCAAGGAACTACAGGCTTTAACAATGAATGGTCCAGTTTATGGGCAAGAGAAGCATATGACAAGAAAAAATCTATTTATAAGCCCTGGAACTCTTAACCCAGTAAATGTTCCAGCACTAAAGTGATAAATGAGAACTACTGTGATAGTAAATCTGCTCAAGAAATGCACTACCAGTTAATGTACAAATATTAAGTTAAAAAATAGCTTAAAGATGACTTCCGGGAAGATGGCTGAGAGACATAACGCTTAAACAGAGAGCTCTCCCTAGTCGGATTTAAAATCTTCGATAAATGGCCAACTCGACATAAATGGAACAATAAACCAAGGGATGAAAACACGAAGAAGCCGGGCACACAGACAAAAGCAGGGTAAAACTAAAGAATCCCTCTTCAACAACGCAGGAGAAATCGCTTAACACGAGGCCCAAAAAAACGAGGTGACTACAGCAGAGAAAATGGAGGACGCCAAACTCGATATTATGAGCACTGGCATCGCCAATATAAGTAAAGACATAAAAGACTTCAAGAGACAACTCCAACAGGATTTAACGGCTCTTAAGGAACAACTGAAAAAAGAGATGAAGGAGGAAATCATGGGCCTCCGAAAAGAAATGGAACGCAAGCTAGCTGAAAACATGGAGGAACTGCGCACTCAACGGACGTGTTTGACAGAAGCACAGGCTCGAATATCAGAGTTGGAAGACTGGAGGACCGAGGCAAGCGAGCGGCTGCAGACCCTGACGGCACAAACACAGAGGATGCAGGAAAAAATAACCGACCTGGAGAGCAGGTCCAGACGGAGCAATATACGCATCTTCGGGATTCCGGAGGGCATTGAAGGCAACTCGATGACGAAATTCATGGATCAGTTCTTAAAAAAAGAGCTTGAGCTGCCCGATGAAACGGACCTGCAGATCCAACGAGCGCACAGAGCCTTGGCACAGAACCCGAATCCAAACTCTACACCCAGGTCAGTTGTGGTAAACTTTCTAAAATACAACGTAAAGGAAAGAATCCTGACACAAGCGTGGAAAAAAAGATACGAGTCGGCGACAAACAGATATTCTTTGACCATGACTACCCGACAGAAATTGTGCAGCAGCGAAGGAAATATGCCAACATTAAAAAAACGGTGAAAGAGAAAAAAATTACAGATTCCAAACGCCGCTAACGAAGATGAGAATTCATTGGGAGGACGGCGTGAAAACCTACAGCACGGCCAGAGAGGCAGCGCGGGACATGACGGAGCGAGGCTTTGTGGTGAGCGTACCGGAGGAAGCGGCTGGAGCAGCGGCGGCACGGAACACATCGCGACAGCCGGAGTGGAGGCGAGTGAGCGGCAGAAGGCGGGAGACGGACGTGGCGCACCGGGCCCAAGAAAAACTGCAAGGCTTTCAACGGAAAGCCTAGATTATAACAAAGATTAAGAAGGACACAGAAGAAATGAAGGCCAAGAAGACAAGGTAAAAGAGAAACAAACGGCTAGGAGAGGTTTAAGTGATTTTTGTTGGACATTTCTAGACTAATGACTATTACTTGGATAGTAAATACAGGTCTAGGGAGGGCCCCTCACTCGGTGAGGACAATCCCTCCACCCACCAACAGGGACCAGTGGGCAGAAGAAAGGCCCAAAGTACGGAGGTCGAGATTCGTTAATGTGTTTTTGTACAAATATGTGTTAGTTTTGTTGTTAAAGGGGTTAGGAGCACAAGTTAAAAAAAATGGAAAAACATGAATATGGTTAAAAATCTTAAGATAATGACATTAAACGTGAATGGTCTGAACTCACCTGTTAAAAGGGAAAGAATAATAAGAAAATTCAACAAGGAAAAAGCCGAAATTATATTTATACAAGAGACACATTTGAACAGGACAGAACATGAGAAACTAAAGAGATTTGGCTATAAGAACTCCTACTACAGTTCATTTAAGGGAGGAACTAAATGGGGGGTTATGATACTAATTTCAAATAAAATACAATTTGAATGTGAACAAGAAATCCAGGATAAAGAAGGCAGGTATGTAATAATAAAGGGAAGAATAGATGGTATGCAGATCACATTAGTGAACATCTATGCCCCACCAGAAAGTGACAAGGGTTTTTTTCAACATCTGTTTGATCTCATAGCAACACACAGTGAAGGAGTCCTAATTTGTGGAGGAGACTTAAATGCCGTCATGGATCATGAAGTTGACACAACAAGTGTTAAGAAGACAAAAAAACATGTAACAAAATTCATAAGAACCTCACTGGCAGAAATGGGTATGGTAGACATATGGAGGGACCTGCACCCACTCGAAAAAGACTATACACATTATTCAGCAGTCCATAAAGTACACTCTAGAATAGATTACTTCCTTATGAATGAAGGCGACAGACACAGGGTGAGAAATTGTCGGATTGGAGGGGCAGAAATATCAGATCATAATCCTATATACATGGAAATATATTTAAACAATAGAAAACAACAAACAACATGGAAACTTAACGTAGGACTATTAAATGATGAGAAAATGAAAGAAAGAATAAAGGTAAACATAAATGAGTATATCGAGGAGAATGATAATGGAGAAGTGGACCCAACAATACTATGGGACGCACTAAAAGCCGTGTTAAGAGGTAAATTAATTGTTGAATCAGGAAAAGCAAAAAAGTCTAAACTGGAATCATATGAACAAAGATGTGAGAGACTGAGGGAATTAGAACATAAACATCAAAGCACAAATGACCCAAAAATATATCAAGAAATTAAGGAAGAAAAAAATAAAGATAAAAGAAATACAAATAGATGAAATCGAAAGGAAAAATAGATATTTAAAACAAAAATATTATGAAACGGGGCCAAAGGCCACAAAACTGCTGGCAAAACGGTTAAGAAAACAACAAACAGTGAATAATGTATATAAGATTAAGGACCCCATCACAAATAAAACCACAGTTACCCCAGAAAACATCTAAGAAATATTCCATAAATTCTATCAAGAACTATACTCGCAACCTGAAGAGACAAATGTTAAGGATATTAAAAAATTTCTATGCACATTGGACTTGCCATCAATAGGAAACCAACAAAATGAAAAGCTAACAGCAGAAATAACAACACAAGAGATTAAAGATGTGATTAAGTCACTTAAAAACGGTAAATCACCAGGTAGTGATGGATACCCTTCTGAATTTTATAAACTGTTTATAGAAGAACTCAGGCCACAGCTCCTAAAGTCATTTAATTGGACATTAAACAACAACAAAATACCTCCATCATGGAACAAAGCCATTATTTCAGTTATTTTAAAGCCAGGGAAAGATAGGGAACAATGCGGAAACTATAGGCCAATCTCTTTATTAAATGTGGATTATAAAATATATACCACAATTATCTGTAAACGAATAAAGACATTCTTGACGGAATTGATAGAGGATGATCAAACTGGTTTCATAGAGGGACGCCAAACACATGACAATATCAGGAGAACATTACACATAATTAATCAAATACATAAAGAAAAGAAAAGCGCAGTAATAATGAGTTTAGACGCAGAAAAAGCATTTGATAGGGTTAATTGGATGTTCCTATATAATGTGCTGGAACGCTTTGGATTTAACGAAAAATCAGTGCAATGCATAAAGACACTGTATCAAAAACCTGTGGCAAGAATCAAGATAAACGGTAGCTTAACAGACAAAGTAAATATACAAAGATCAACTAGGCAGGGATGCTGCCTATCGCCCACCTTGTTTGCTCTGTTCATAGAGCCACTGGCTCAAGCGATGCGACAAAATAAGAAATTAAAAGGTGTAACAATAAAGGGAGTGGAACACAAGATTGGGCTATTTGCAGACGATATTATAGTTTACCTTGAACAACCAGATGAATCAATAATGGAAATGATGGACTTGATAGAAAATTTTGGAAAATTATCAGGATACAAGATAAACATAACAAAAACACAAATACTGACATTTCACTATAACCCTTTAAACCAGATAACTGATAAGATCAAACTAAACTGGAAACAAAAAGAAATAAAATACCTTGGAGTGAACATACCTAAAGATTTAAGCAAAATCTATAAAGCAAACTATGATAGGTTAGAACAAGAAATAAAAAAAGATATTGATAGATGGTCAATCTTAAATATGGATCTGAATTCAAAAATTAAGACAGTCAAAATCAGCATACAACCTAGACTGCTTTACCTCTTCCAGGCTCTACCAACAGAGATTCCTGGTGCCCAGTTCTCAAAGTGGGACAGGATGATATCGAGATTTGTTTGGGGAGGTAAAAAGCCAAGAGTGAAACATAAAACTCTCCAATTACCAAAAGAGAAAGGAGGCATGGGCCTACCGAGTCTAAAGGAATATTACTACTCAGCACAAATAGTAGTAGTAGTAGATTAGTTTATTTGACAGGGACAGTGCAATAAACATAGACAATTAATCAAAGACAATCAATCTGATGTGTTGCACATAGAGTGTGCAACACTCTATGTGCAACAAATTAGCTATTATAGCTATTATAGCTATAATAGCTAAATATAAATTAGCTATTATAGCTATTATAGCTAATAGCAAATTAGCTATTAGCTAATTTGCAACTCTTGTCCCTGGATGGGCTTTAGAAAAAAGAATCAAGATAAAAATATACACAATAACCACATACATCAATGCAGAAAAATTATAAATACACAATTATAAATATTATAAATATTATAAATACACAAATATAACAGCCTGACTCACCTTTAACATAAATATTATAAATACACAAATATAACAGACTCACATTTAACACATATAACATAACTCACATTTGCCTATTTCAGGCCTTCCTCCCTCCGTCACTCACTATAAACAAACACATTTATTCCTTCCCTTCATTCACTCTCACTTTGCAGACAAATAATTCATACATGAGTACATTCTTGTTTATTTTTCAGCCAGTTTTTAACATTTTTAGTGAATGTTTTAAAGTCCGTTATTATTTTAATTTCATTTGGCATTGTGTTCCAGATGTGACTGCCCTTTATAGAGAAAGCTGTTTGTCCAAATGTGGTTCTGCGGTGGAATATTTTACAGTTATTGTTAACAGAACTCCTGGTGGCTCTGCTGCTGTCCTGTCTTTGGACGAAACCAGCAAGTGGCTCGGGTGCTGATTTATGGAAACATTTGAGCGTTAATTTCAGAAGACAGAGGTCAATGAAGCTCTCAAAACTCAATAGGTTGTATTTTTTTAACACATTACAGTGATGCCACCTAATGGGCTTTTTGTCCAAGATTTTTAGGGTTTGATTATATAATGAACCTATATGTCTTATTGTGGAAGGGGCTGCTTGAGCCCAGACTGTCAAACAGTATGATATATGAGAAAAAACCATAGAATGCATATACAGTGCAGCTGCTTCGTAAGGTATGTAATATCTAATTAATTTAAAGCAGTTCAGATTTTTTTTTACTGTTTTTGAAATTTTCTTTATATGAAGATTAAATTTGAGTTGAGGATCTAGTACAATGCCAAGGTATTTGAATAAGATATATCATATGTTGGTGCGACGGAGGATATGAGGCAAAATGGAAAGAAATGGAAAAGGAAATTGAGGGACTCCCAGTACAAAGCATAATAGGAGATAAGTATGCATATAAGCAAATCAAACAAATAGACCCAATCACTAAATTTACTTTGGAACTGTGGTATAAAATAGTACAAAAGTATAATATAAAGGAGGACATAAAACTATTGAAATGGGTAGCATTTGACAGTCAGTTTGAACCGGCAAAGCAAGATAGAGAATACAAAAATCTGGTGAACAAGGGAATCACAGGGCAATATCGGAAAAAAAGATTTCGGGAGTTTTGTAAACATGAGAAGAAAATTTAAACTAGAAAAATCTGAATTCTTTAGATATCTGCAGATGAGAGATTATTATATGAGGAAGATTAGGCATAACCTCCACACAGATGTGAGCGAGATTATACAATTCATTTTAAGCTCGTATGCAGGAAATAAAATAAGAATTATTTCAAAGCTATATCAGAAACTTACGGCAAACAAACATTCAAGTAACTATATAAAGGAGAAATGGGAGAAAGAGCTAAATTTAAACATAACAGAAGAAAACTGGCAAGAAATATGGAAAACACAACACACATCAACAAGTTCAAGGACATGGAGGGAATTTGGATGGAAAAACCTGATTCGCCATTTCATTACACCACAGATTCAAAGAAAATATACAAATACCCAATCTATATGCTGGAGGGGCTGTGGGGCTCAAAATGCAGACCACTCACATATGTTTTGGAAATGCTGCAAAATCTCATCATTCTAGAAATCTATACATGTGACAATACAGAGGATATTAGGATATAATATACCAATGAACTGTAACTTGATGTATTTATGTGATCTTAAAAGAGACAATGTAATACAGGCTGAGGACAGATATCTAGTTAAAATATTGCTGATTGCATGTAAAAAAAACAATCACAAGAAAATGGCGATCAGAAGTTCTTCCTGACCAAGAGCAATGGACTGACATTGTTGAGGATACACGTTTAATGGAAAAACTAACATATCGACAAAGAATGCAAGAAGGACAATATGAACAAAAATGGTGGAAATGGACACACTACAAAGTACAACAACGAGACAGAAATTGAAAGAATAACCAAAGACACTGAAAAACCAGAAGAATTAAGAGATGGAAACTAAAATCTTGGCCAAGCGGAGTGCAGTTTGGGTGGTTGCTGAAGCAAAAACCCGGGTATGGGAGGAGTTCGGTGAGGCCATGGAACAAGACTTTCGGTCGGCCTCAAAGAGATTCTGGCAAACTGTCCGGCAGCTCAGGAGGGGAAAGCAGCTCCCCGTCCACACTGTGTATGGTGTGGATGGGACACTGTTGACTTCGACTGGGGACATCGTCGGGCGGTGGAAGGAATACTTCGAGGATCTCCTCAATCCCACTGATACGCCTTCCACAGAGGAAGCGGGGTTTGGGGACGAGGGGGATGACTCGCCTATCACAGGGGCTGAGGTCGCCAAGGTGGTTAAAAAGCTCCTTGGTGGCCGGGCCCCAGGGGTGGACGAGATTCGCCCCGAGTACCTCAAGGCCCTGGATGTTGTTGGGTTGTCATGGTTGACACGCCTCTGCAACATTGCGTGGAGGCCGGGGGAAGTGCGTTTGGCATGGCAAACCGCGGTGGTGGTTCCTCTCTTTAAAAAAGGAGACCGGAGGGTGTGCTCCAACTTTAGAGGGATCACACTCTTCAGCCTCCCTGGGAAGGTCTATGCCAAGGTACTGGAGAGGAGAGTCCGGCCGTTGGTCGAACCTCGGATTCAGGAGGAGCAATGTGGTTTTCGTCCTGGCCGTGGCACATCGGACCAGCTCTTTACCCTCTCGAGAATTCTCGAGGGTTCGTGGGAGTTTGCCCAACCAGTTTACATGTGTTTTGTGGACTTGGAGAAGGCATTTGACCGCGTCCCTCGTGGATTTTTGTGGGGGGTGCTTCGGGAGTATGGGGTATCGGGCTTGTTGTTATGAGCTATTCGGTCTCTGTACGACCGTTGTGAGAGTTTGGTTCGTATTGCCAACACTCGGTCGGAGTCATTCCCAGTGAGAGTTGGACTCCGCCAGGGCTGCCCTTTGTCACTGATCCTGTTCATAATTTTTATGGACAGGATTTCTAGGCGCAGCCAGGGAATGGAGGGTGTCATGCTTGGTGACCACAGGATCTCATCTCTGTTGTTTGCAGATGATGTTGTCCTGTTGGCTTCATCCAGCAATGACCTACAGCTCTTGCTGGGACGGTTTGCCGCTGAGTGTGAAGTGGCTGGGATGAGAATCAGCACCTTCAAGTCCGAGTCCATGGTCCTCAGCCGGAAAAAGGTGGATTGTCCTCTCCGGGTTGGGGACAGGCTCCTGCCCCAAGTGGAGGAGTTTAAGTATCTTGGGGTCTTGTTCACGAGTGAGGGGAGAATGGAGCGAGAGATCGACAGACGGATTGGAGCAGCATCTGCAGTGATGCGGACGTTGTACCGGTCTGTTGTGGTGAAGAGGGAGCTTAGTTCTAAGGCAAAGCTGTCGATTTATCAGTCAATCCACGTTCCTACTCTCACCTATGGTCACGAGCTTTGGGTAATGACCGAAAGAACGAGATCGCGGATACAAGCGGCTGAAATGAGCTTTCTCCGTAGGATTGCTGGACTCACCCTCAGAGATAGGGTGAGGAGCTCAGTCATCCGGGAGAGGCTCAGAGTAGAACCGCTGCTCCTACACATTGAAAGGAGTCAGTTGAGGTGGTATGGGCATCTGATTAGGATGCCTCCTGGACGCCTCCCACTTGAGGTGTTTCAGGCACGTCCCACTGGGAGGAGACCCCGGGGCAGACCCAGGACTCGGTGGAGAGACTATGTCTCCCAGCTGGTCTGGGAACGCCTTGGTATCCCCTTTGAAGAGCTGGAGCAGGTGGTTGGGGAGAGGGAAGTCTGGGCTTCTCTGCTTGAACTGCTGCCTCCGCGACCCGGACCTCCGGAAAAGCGGTAGAAGATGGATGGATGGATGGATGGATGGAAACTAAAAACTTGATGCTCCAACATCTGTCCCCCCCTCCCCCTTTTTTTTCTTCCTCTAGCTCCTTTTTTTTAAATATAGAGACTGTGATCTGAATGTAATATATATGATGAAAAATGAATAAAAATCAAAGTTACAAAAAAAAAATAGCTTAAAACTAATCACAATTGATGCAGTTTAAGAAGTAGGGCTGCAACTAACGATTATTTTGGTAGTCAACTAATCTAATGACTATTTTTCAATGAGTCGACTAATCACGATTATTTCTGTCATGTCCACTATCTCTACTTCCTGTTGGCACGGCTCCTGTTCAGGGCTCCAGGTCATGATTTACCTCACTTGTTTAAACCTGCACACCTGTAAATATCACTTTGTCAGTCTCTGATTTAATATAACATAGCCTATGATAAAAAGTTCCCATAACCAAATAAAATAATGGCCCATGAAACAAGACAGAAACTTGAACTTGACAGCTTAATAAAAAGTGCTTGAAGCAACACAAATAACAGAAATGAAAGTGCAGTCTTTAAAAGGGGGTCAGTGACTGAAAAATGGTGTGTTTGTAGGCTTTAGTTGTCTGAAACGAGTCTACTGGTCACCTAGTTATCCAAAAATTTTAAGGTCAATTCTCTTAAAAAACAAAACACACACACACGCAGAGAGAGAGAGAGAGAGAGAGAGAGAGAGAGAGAGAGAGAGAGAGAGAGAGAGAGAGAGAGAGAGATTTTGATTTTTAAAAGATCTTTAATAAACACACTTGTCCATCAGTCAATACAATTTCTATATCATGCTATGTTACACAGAAAATTAATCCCCCAAAAAACGCCCAAAAAAAAGCTGTCCATCATGAACTGAACAGAGGACATTCTCCAGGGACCAGAGGGTCCTGAAACCTTCCACATCCCCATTCCCCATAAAAAACTGAAAGTCCAGCCTGATTCTGGCTTTAAGTAGCCTCACAAATAAAATTTTGACATCAACATCATTCTCAACATTTTCAAGTTTTCTTCTCCGGCTTACATAGATAGCCAACTTTGCCTGTCCTAAAACAAAGTTCAGTAGTTGACACTTCTGCTTAAAACGACGATTGTACATAAAACCACAAATGAAAAACTGCTTAGAGAAAACTTCCTTAAAAATATGAAAAAGTTTTGTGAGAAGTTCAAAGAGGCCACTCAGGCGCTGACATTCAATAAAACAATGAAAAACAGTCTCCCTAGAGGAACAAAAAACACACTGATCACTGACACTGCTGTTAATCACAGAAACAAAAGCATTGACAGCTATAATACCATGCAGGACCCTCCACTGTAAGTCTCCATGTCTCTTAGGGAGAGGGGCTTTGTAAAGAGCCCTCCAGGCAGGCCGATGCCCTTTTCCTAGTTTAAAATAGGCTCTCCAAGGAGTGTCCACACAGGTGTTCAATCGGTCCTTGTTGAGTGCCATCACCACCAGTCTGTAGAGTGCCTTACCACTGGCTCCTCCAAAGTCCACACCAGTGGGAGCACAGAATGCCAGTAAGGAGCAAGGAGCGACGTCAAAGTCCATATAGAGCGTGAGAGAGGGAAAGGGGTCAGTGCTTTCTGGCTGCAGCGTGCCATTGCTAAAGTCCAAGAGTAGGGAGTGCTCAAGTCCATGAAGCTCCTGTTTCCAGTGTGCAAGAAGACCATCGATGAAACGATTTGACCTGACACCAAGATGAGCTGCTAAAGCTGAGGCGTTGTTGAGGCCAGGACCAGCCAGTTCCACCACTTGCTTCAGAGTGAGAATGTTCCTGGAACACAGCCTATCAAGGAAGGTCCTTCCAACTCCCGGCAGGACACCAAGGCGACCACCAAAAACCAGCGGCTCCCTCAATAACCAGTAGAGGGAATCGCATGGCCCTCTTTGTTTTTTAAAAAGAGTCCACACTGAAAAGAGACTGCGGTAAAAACTGGGTAAAGACAGTGCATTAGAGTTCTTAAAATCCATTAAAAACACAGGGAGGTCTAGCCCAAGCCCAAGGACTCTCTGTAAAATAACACAGGCCAAAGGCCTCCATACCAGGTCCTGGGGGCCCGTCAGCAGTCTCTGTATGAAAGTCAGTCTAAAAGCAGCACCTCTACTAGCTAAATGAATCACTCCTTGCCCCCCCTCCTCTTTGGGAAGAAATAACAGGGCTTGAGGAACCCAGTGGAGTCCACCCCCCCAAAAAAAGTCCACCAAAACAGACTGAATTTTGGACAACAAACCAGCAGGGGGGTCCATGCACATGAGGCGGTGCCACAGGGATGAGGAAACAAGATTATTTAAAATGAGCACTCTTCCTCTAAAAGATATTCTTGGCATTAGCCACTTCCACTTGTTTAGTCTCCCGTTAATCTTCTCTATGACCCCATCCCAATTTTTTTGCTCAAACTGCTGATTTCCAATAAAGACGCCAAGATACTTAAAACCTCCTTTTTTCCAAATCAACCCACCCGGCAGCGTAAGCTGATTTTCTAGTTTCTCCCCCACCATCAGAGCCTCGCTTTTTCCCCAGTTTATCTTTGCAGAGGAAAGTTGGCCAAAAAGATTGACACTCCTAACCAGAACGTCAATGTCACTCTGCTTGTTTAGCAGAATGACTACATCATCTGCATAGGCCGACAGCTTGAACGTGGTGTCACAGCCAGGAAAAGTAACTCCTGATAGATCCCTTCTCAGGCAGTGAAGCAAAGGCTCTATGGCGAGGGAGTACAGCATCCCTGAGAGAGGGCAGCCCTGCCGAACCCCCCTCTGGACTTTTAAAGGGGCAGACAGGCCCCCATTTATCTTCAGCACACTCTCAATGTCACTGTACAAGACCCGTATCCTGGCTATGAAGCCTGGGCTGAACCCAAAAGCTGTTAAAACTGTCCATAAATATTGGTGTTCAACCCGATCAAACGCCTTTTCCTGGTCAATTGAAATCAAACCAGTTTCTACCGCCAATGAACCAGAGACCTCCAAAATATCCCGAATTAAAGTGACGTTGTCACTAATCAGCCTGCCAGGCACACAGTAAGTCTGGTCTACATGAATGAGCTCGCTCATCACCTTTCTCAGTCTTCGGGCCAGAGCTTTTGAGAGAATCTTGTAGTCTGTGCAGAGCAGAGAGACTGGCCTCCAGTTCTTTAGGCTCTGGAGGTCCCCCTTTTTCGGCAACAGTGTGATGATGGCCCTCCTGCAGGTCGTGGGTAGGGTCCCCCTTTCCAAGCTATCTTGGAGAACCTCCAGCAGGTCTGGACCAAGCAGGGGCCAGAATTCCTTAAAAAAGTCCACAGAGAGACCATCTATGCCTGGTGATTTTCCATTCTGGAGGCTCATTAGCGCCGTATGCAGCTCAGACAGAGACAGTGGAGCATCCAAGCCGGCAACAAGGTCCTCTGAGAGCACTGGAAGACCATCAAGGAAAACCTGGCCCAGTGCCGTGTCCTCCCTCCACTCTGCTCTAAACAATTTACTGTAAAAGCTAGCAGCGTGTTTCCTGATCTCTGCTGCTGTGGAGATTGTTCTCCCGTCATCGCCCAACAAGGAGTGAATGAGCTTTCTCTGTCCATTTTTCCCCTCCAGTCCAAAAAAGTACTGGGAGGGCGAGTCCATCAGAGCTACATCCATGTAGCGTGAGCGGACCAGAGCACCCTGTGCGGTGACCCCTAGCAAGCTAGCCAAGGCTGACCTTTTTGACTTGAGAGCCTCTAAGTGCTCCTGTTTTCCTGTAGAACTGAGCAACTCCTCTAGTTCTACCACCTCAGTCTCCAGAACTTTCAAGGATTGGGTCAAGCTACGAGTGACATTTTGAGTGTACTGTTGGCAGAGTTGTTTTATCTGGGCCTTACCAAAATCCCACCACAATTGGAGAGAACTAAAAGAGGGTTTTTGTTCCCTGTGTGACTTCCAAACATCATGAAAAACCTCTTTAAAAAACACATCATTTAAAAGTGTATTGTTAAAATGCCAAAAAGCACTCTTACACTTTACATTTTCAATAAACACAGAACAAAACAGCAGGCAGTGATCAGTGAAACCAACAGGACAGATACAACTATTTTTAAAAACACTCATTTGATGTTTAAAACCATAAAAACGGTCTAACCTAGCCATAGATAAAAGGTTATCTTTGACATGGCTCCAGGTGTACTGCCTCTGGTCCCCATGATGTGATCTCCACACATCGGCCATTTCACGTGTTTTCACCAGTTCTCTCAGCCTATTGGCAGAAGCAGGGTGAGGCTCCTGATGGTTCCTGTCTAGTCTGTGGTTTAATGTACAGTTAAAATCACCCCCCAGAAATAAAAAACTATTTGGATCACAGGACTTAACCGTATCCGAAAGCACGTCAAAGACCCTGATCCTCTCTGCTCTCTGTGTTGGCACATACACGTTTATAAAAACGAAGTTCACGTTTTCAAACTGTACCTTTAATAAGAGGAAATGACCTCTCACCACCTCTTCTACCTCATAAGAGACAGGCACACAACCCCTAGAGAAAAGTACAGCCACCCCCCCACTGCTACTGGATTTGTGGCTAAAAAAAATGCAGCCATCCCACTCTTTTCTCCAATGGCTCTCAATGTCCACAGTGCTGTGAGTCTCCTGGACCATCAGCACGTCAAGTTTCTTTAAATTAAAAAGCTTGTATAAAGAGGCCCTTTTTACATCATCCCTGGCCCCATTAATATTAAGAGTGCCAATTCTAAGGTGGGGCATTAAAAAGGATAAAAATAGGGTACAGTAAAAAAACACACACATAGCATAAAAGGGAAGAAACAAACTAAGAGTCAACATGACTGTTAGTAATTTGTGATTTCAGTTTGACAACCAGTTTCTTTAAACGAAAAATTTCCTGATCAGTAAAAGTCTCATTCTCATCATTCAGTTTCATCAGCTTGCGAGCTGATGCCACAAATAACTCCAGATCTGGAAAGTAATTTTCCACTTTCACAGCTCTGCTCCCCTTGGTCACCTGGAGAAATTGCCTAATTTTGGAAAAACAATAGGAGCTTTGCTCCTCCTGCGTCTGCGTCTGCATCATTTCAGACTCAGCTCCACTTTCGTCAGAGACGCTCTCATCTAGTAAATCTAACTTCCCAACCCTACTAGATTTAGCAGAGCTCTGTAAGTTTTCAGCACTTTTTCTTTTTTGTGCAGCTTTAAAAGGATCCTCTTCAGCAAAACTACATTCCTGCATTTCTTCATGAACTGCAACGTTTGTCATGCAGTGTTTGCTCTGTGTGTCCCCTACAGCCTCAAACCGCTCCTCCCCCGCCTGCAAAGTCTGTTCATTTACGTTCCTTCGTTTAACTGCACTTTTACTTACACCCTCCACCTGTTTACCCCGGGCGACAGGCTCGTCACAATGATCAGAGCTGCCGCCAGACAGAAATTCCCCACCATCACTGTTTGGGGGGGCAACTACCGCGCCCGCCGCGGCCACCCCAGCAGAGGCGGCCGCGGCCGCCCCAGCACAAGCGGACGCGGACGCCCCCGCAGAAGTAGAAGCGGACGCGGATGTGGACGCGGACGCGGCCGCAGTCGCGGCCGCGACCGCCCCAGCAGAAGCGGGCGCCGCAGCGGCATCCGCCGCACCACATGTAGCGCTACCCTCCGGACCACCAGAAACAGCGGCGTCACCTTTCTTACCGCCAGTGCTCTTTGTGTTCGCCTTTTCAGGACATGACCTAATAAGATGGCCTTCTGCGCCACACGCAAAACACTTCATGGTTTCAGATGTTGCAAACACCAAGTAGCTAAAGCCGTCAATCCTGAAATTAAAAGACGCATTCAGTTCAGCAGAGCTGTCTTTCAACACCATGAAACACTGCCTCCTATGACATACAACATGCTTCAGCAGGGGTGATTTACTACCCAGAGAGACCATTCTGATAGGGGACACAACCTGGCCAAAACGGGACAACTCTCTAATCAGCTGATCATTTTTAACGAAAGGAGGAGCGTTTGAGATGGTGATCCTCCTAGACGGGTTCGCCAGCGGTAAAACGGGAGTAAAAGTGTCACCTATGACCACTCCCTGTGCCACCACCTGATCAGCTTTCTCAGTCGAATCCAGAAAGATCACAATTGCGCTGTTCATCCTCGATGCTGATTTTATGCTGCCATGCCCAACCACCTGTCCTACAGCGAGGCTGGCCTCCTCCACAGAACAGGGAACTGTCGGGAGGATTCTCACACCATGACGCCGGGTTAAGCGCTCAAACTCCACACCACCATCAATCACTGGCATGATGCCGGCCGGGAAAAACCGGCAGCAGAAGCTACCGTTCCCCAACACACTCACTCCAACACTCACACCCCAGCACACACACACTCAACCCACTATATTAAACACACACACCTCAAACACACAAGATAGAGAAAAAGTTAGAAAATACAAAGTTTAAAGTACTCACTCGACACCACTCCACACCCCTGCTCCCACAAACGCCCACGCATGCGCACGAGAGAGAGAGAGAGAGAGAGAGAGAGAGAGAGAGAGAGAGAGAGAGAGAGAGAGAGAGAGAGAACCTTTATCTCATTTTTCTCTCCCAGAAACGTTTTTGACTTTTCTGTGGAAATCATATACATCACATTTAGAAAAAGCCAACTCACCACCGTCCTTGAGACCCGCCCACTGCTCGATTATTGACCTGCCTAGCTGTCTGTCATGTAGATGAAAGGGGTGCTAAAGGTAGCCTATTAGCCCATGAGTTATTAGCCCCCAAGCTAACACTGGTAACGGGAAGCACGAACCGAGCACAGCTTACAGTGGTGTAAAAAAGTGTTTGCCCCCTTCCTGATTTCTCTTTTTTTTTGCATGTTTGTCACACTTAAATGTTTCAGATCATCAAACAAATTTAAATATTAGACAAAGATAACAAGTAAACACAAAATGAAGTGGTTAAATGAAGGTGTTTATTATTAAGGAAAAAAAAATCCAAACCTACATGGCCCTGTGTGACAAAGTGATTGCCCCCTAAACCTAATAACTGGTTGGGCCACCCTTAGCAGCAACAACTGCAATCAAGCGTTTGCGATAACTGGCAATGAGTCTTTTACAGCGCTGTGGAGGAATTTTGGCCCACTCATCTTTGCAGAATTGTTGTAATTCAGCCACACTGGAGGGTTTTTGAGCATGAGCTGCCTTTTAAAGGTCATGCCACTGCATCTCAATCGGATTCAGGTCAGGACTTTGACTAGGCCACTCCAAAGTCTTCATTTTGTTTTTCTTAAGCCATTCAGAGGTGGACTTGCTGGTGTGTTTTGGATCATTGTCCTGCTACAGAACCCAAGTGTGCTTCAGCTTGAGGTCACGAACAGATGGCCGAACATTCTCCTTCAGGATTTTTTGCTAGAAAGCAGAATTCATGCTTCCATTTACCACAGCTAGTCTTCCAGGTCCTGAAGCAGCAAAACAGCCCCATACCATCACACTACCACCACCATATTATACTGTTGGTATGATGTTCCTTTTCTGAAATGTTGTGTTACTTTTACGACGGATGTAATGGGACACACACCTTCCAAAAAGTTCAGCTTTTGTCTCATCAGTCCACAGAGTATTTTCCCAAAAGTCTTGGGGATCATCAAGATGTTTTCTGGAAAAACTGAGATGAGCCTTTGTGTTCTTTTTGCTCAGCAGTGGTTTTTGTCTTGGAACTGTGCCATGCAGGCCATTTTTGCCCAGTCTCTTTCTTATGGTAGAGTTATGAACACTGACCTTAACTGAGGCAACTGAGGCCTGCAGTTCTTTGGATGTTGTTGTGGGGTCTTTCGTGACCTCTTGGATGAGTCGTCGCTGCGCTCTTGGGGTAATTTTGGTCAGCCGGCCACTCCTGGGAAGGTTCACCACTGTTCCAATATTTTTCCCTTTTGTGGATAATGGCTCTCAGTGTGATTCGCTGGAGTCCCAAAGGTTTAGAAATGGCTTTATAACCTTTTCCAGACTGATAGATCTCAGTTACTTTGTTTCTCATTTGTTCCTGAATTTCTCTGGATCACAGCATGATGTCTAGCCTTTGAGGATCTTTTTGTCTACTTTACTTTATCAGGCAGGTCCTATTTAAGTGATTTCTTGATTGAGAACAGGTGTAGCCATAATCAGGCCTGGGTGTGTCTAGAGAAATTTTCCAAAGATGTGATAAACCACAGTTAATTTATATTTTAACGGGGGGGGGGGGGCACAACCACTTTTTCACACAGGGCCATATAGGTTTGGATTTTTTACCCTTAATAATAAACACCTTCATTTAAAAACTCCATTTTGTGTTTACTTGTGCTATCTTTGTCTAATATTTAAATTTATTTGATGATCTGAAACATTTAAGTGTGACAAACATACAAAAAAATGAGAAATCGGGAAGGGGGCAAACACTTTTTCACACCACTGTTTATTATTTTCTTCAGATCTTAGTCACCCTAATAACCATCCCTGTTACCACTTAGTTCACCAGTCCGTGGTCCACAATGTGCCTTGCGTCGCTCCGGCCCATCTCCTGGTGGTTTCGCCGTGGTTCCGTGGTGGTTCACCGTCGTGCCGGTCAAGGGGAGCTGGCCGTGAGAGCCAGCAGCTCCATGCAGCAGACCCAGGGCTGCACAGGTGGTTGCCATGACCCGGTGCTGCTGCCTGGAGCTGCTGGCTCTCATGGCCAGCTCCCCCACCATTCCTCCAGGACTCTGCTCTACTCCTGCGGGTAGTGTGGGGGAGGCGCTTCGTGATGGGGCATGCCCCTGCTGGCCATGGTAGAGAAGCGGAGTACCGTGGCGCGAGACATTGCCCTTTGAGATCCCATGGCTTGGTCAGCGGTCTCAGGTTGCGGCGATCGGTGGGTCGCCCAGTGTGTGGTGCTGGCGATTTGTTGTGGTGTCTCAACGGAGTTGTTGGGGGGTGGGCCAGGGTGACGCGAGATGCACAAACAACTGCAGATCGGTGAACCAGCGCTTCTCATCCAAGCTAGAAGAAGGCTAGAAGCTAGTCAGCTAATAGCTAACTGATGTAAGAGAGAGGGCGGAAGTGAACAGCTGAAGGATGTTTCTTAAAGTGACAGGCTTTAAATCAGAGTGTTTCAAGATTATGTTTCAGATGAAAATTAAAAGAACTTCTTCCAGTCCAAAATAACAGTTTGCAAATGCTTTAAATTGCAGTTCAGGAGCGTTAGCCTTCACTATACATACTATGAAATATTTAAGCTGTTTTAATATATTTTTGATGATTATAGTCACAGTTTTTATAAATTAAATTACAAATCATGATTTGGTAATTTACTGATATGCACCAATATTTAGAATGAGGGTTGATATGACTGCAACAAAAAGAGGGAAGATAAAAGACAGTAAGCGACTCGTATAATTTACTAATTTACTGCAGTTAACATGTTAGCCAGCATGACTGAAACAGCTCAGCAACCATCATCCAAGAGAGATTATTGTCCGACAGGTAAAATAACATACAGCACATGCTAAACGTTTAATCAGTTTTCTAAAGCTGAGAGAGTCGCTCATTGAAAATAAGAAGAGCTAACTTTACTTGCTAAAACTTGCTAATCTTACTGGTGCAGTATTTCGAAGTGAACCCACTTCAATCATTCATCACCGGGGCGGAGGGCAGCAGAGGCCCACAGACAAGTGGCTGAGCAGGGGGACAGAGCAGAAGGAGGAGCGGGAGGAGGATGGATGCGTCGCTGTAGAGCTGCTGTGATATGACAACTCAGCATCTGCATTTAACTTGTTTTGTTTATTTTCAGTAAAATGCTCCCATACTTTGGAAAGTTTTGAACTCTTCTTCTCCGTGATTTTCTCTCTTGTCTGTCACCATGATGCACTTCTCTCCTTCACTGGAATAGTTACAAGTAACTGCACATTTCTGCGTGCAACATGCATATAAACTTTAAACGATTTGTCGACAATAAAAATCCGCATTGACCACTTCCGGTTATGGCTGCCACGTAGGACGGACGTGTCTCGCTCTGCTCTGCTCCTGGAGAAAAAAAATCGGCAAATAACTCTCTCATTTGGGACAGAACGTATCCCAGCATTTGGGCGAGGATATGTCGGCGAAGCCTAAGGCTGGAAAACCAGGAAAAGGAAAAAGCGAGCCGCCGAAACAGTCCAAATTAACGGACTTTCAGGTCTGTGACGCAGCAAACAAAACTCCATATATGGCGGAGGAGGCTGGCGGCGGTGCGATGTTTGCGGGGAATGGCGCAGATGCGCTGATGGCTGCCATGAGTTCAATGAGAGCGGACTTTTCCTCTAGATTTGATGGGATTATGACAGCGTTGGAAGGAATAAGAAAGGAATTGGGTGACTGTGTAGAACGAACGGCGCAGATGGAGCTCCGTCTCGCTAGTGCTGAAGATGACGTCACCCGTCTTCAATTAAAGGTGCGCACTTTGGAAAAAAAAAATAAATCTCTGGAAGATAATATTTTGGATTTGGAATCTCGGTCGAGACAGAATAATTTGAGGCTGGTGGGTCTTCCAGAGGAATCAGAAGGTCGGGACGTATGTTCCTTTCTGGAAAAGTGGATTCCGGAGGTGCTGGGCAGCGAGGAGTTGCAATCAGCAGTGGTTCTGGAAAAAGCACATCGTATTGGCCCACGGAGAGATAAGGGACCGCCGAGGACCTTAATTATGAAGTTTCTTAGCAACAGAGACAGGATGAAGATCTTCAACGCTGCACGTGCTAAAGGAGAGATTAAACACCAGGACCAGCAGGTGCGGTTCTACCCAGATTTGGCCACAGGAATCCAGCAATTGAGGAAGCAGTTTGATCCCATACGTAAGGAGCTGCGCAACCTTGGGATTCGTCATGGTGTAATCTATCCTGCGAGACTGCTGACCACGTATGAGGGCAGAACCCACATTTTCAAGACCCCAGAGGAGGCGCAGGAGTTCATCAAGAAGATCAAAGAAGAAGAAGAGACTGGTGGGAGCTAAGCATGAACAAAATATAAGGTAGAATAATTAAGCATTTGCACAGGCATCTGACTGACTTGAAGTAAATAGTAAGTTTACAAAATATAGATTGTATTATATATTAAAAAAACAAAACAAAAACAAAACAAACAAACAAAAAAACTATGATGTACAAAGTTGTTAAAAATTTTGGAGTTAAGTTGGAAAACTACAGAGGAGAGTTAATGTTACGTCATTAAAAGCAGTAGAGTTGGGGTGATTGGGAGGATGAAGAAGGAGTGGCTTAGGCTGTTCCCCGTGGGTGTGGAACGGTCGATGGCTATATCGGGAGACAGAATTTTTCTTTTGATTTTGGGGGGTTTGCCACAAGTGTGGGAAGGGGAAATTTGTTTGTGTGTAGTTTGTAGGATGAATGTTCAACCACTCATGTTTTTGCTTCTCTGTATGAGCATGTTTACACTGCAAGGTAATCCTAAACTCTCTATTGATCATGGACCAAAGTGTTAATCTTAATTTAACTTCATGGAATTGCAGAGGTCTACAAAATTTAAAAAAACTTAAACAAGTTATGAATAAAATAAAGGACATGGGTTCAAGAATTGTGTTTTTACAAGAAACTCATCTGATAGAGGAGGATGTTAAAAGAATTAGGAGTAGATGGCAGGGAAGTGTATTCACCACTTCATTTTCATCCCGAGCCAGGGGAGTTATGACTCTCATACATAAATCAGTTCCTTTTCAGGTGAAAAATGTAATTGGAGACAAATTTGGAAGATATGTAATCATTCAAGGTTCTTTGCTATTAGAAAATATAAATCTTGTGAACTTATATGGTCCCAATATAGATGATCAGAAGTTCTTTGCTAATTTATTTCTCATCTTATCATCACTTACAGGGCAACATATAATAGCAGGGGATTTTAATTGTACATTGAATCCAGGTGTGGATAGATCAACAGGACTGGATTGTACGCACATTGGATGTAGGATGACTATTAATCATTTTATGAAAGAATTGAGATTGTTAGATATATGGAGAGAAATGAAACCACAAGTTAAAGCCTATTCTTGTTATTCCAGTACCTACAAGACATTCTCACGTATTGATTATTTTTTGATTTCCACAGAATTAAGGTCCAAGATTCAAAACTGCTTTTATGATAACATCGTGATTTCTGATCATGCACCCTGTTGTCTAATATATGTAGATAAAAATTGACAAAGGAATCAGGTAGATGGCAATTTCAGCATAAATGGCTTCAGGATGAGGAATTTGTCAAGTATATAGAAAAACAGATAGACGAGTTCTTTGACATCAATACTACACAAACATCAGCATGTGTAAAGTGGGAGGCTTTCAAAGCTTTTATTAGGGGACATATTATTAGTTATACAGGATCAAAATCTAAGAAGACTCGAGAGGAGAGAGCTAAATTGGAACATAAAATAAAAAGTCTTCAGGAAAAAGTGTATGCAGGAAGTGACCCAAGGTTGGAGAATGAATTACTGATTTTGAGAGCTGAATACGACAAAAAATCAGCGAATAGAGCTGCCTCGAGTCTTCTAAGATTGAAACAATCTTTTTATGAACAAGGTGAAAAATCAGGAAAATTATTAGCATGGCAGATTAAACAATTGGAAATTAAAACACCAATTACCAGTATTATAAGTAACGGACAGGTAGCTATAGATCCTTTAGAAATTAATAGAGCCTTTAGAGATTACTATGAAAAATTATATGATACCAAAAATGAACCTGATTTAACAAAACTAAATGGGTTTTTGAACGAACTATCTATACCGTGTATTCCAAATGAAAACAGGGAGATATTGGAGTCTAAAATTAGTCAAGAAGAAGTTGGGCTAGCCATTGATAATATGAAATCAGGAAAAAGTGCAGGACCAGATGGTCTTCCAGTTGACCTTTATAAAAAATTTAAGAATAAATTAATAAAACCTTTTTTGGAAATGGTTTTAGAAGCATTTCAAAATAATAATTTACCATCATACATAAATAATGCCTTAATTATACTGCTGCCAAAACCAGGTAAGCCCTCTAATAAATGTGAAAATATGAGACCAATAAGCCTATTAAACGCCGACCTTAAGATAATCTGTAAAATTTTAGCAAGACGAATACAAGAAATTTTACCAAATATTATTAATCGAGATCAGAATGGCTTTATAAAGGGTAGACAAGGCTTCCATAATGTAAGAAGACTATTTAATATTATTTATTTTAATAAAGAAGCACCGGATACAGCTCTCCTATCATTGGACGCCGAAAAGGCCTTTGATAGAGTTGAATGGCCCTTTCTTTTTGAAGTCCTACAAAGGTTTGGACTTGGAAATAATTTCATAAAATGGGTTCAAATAATATACAATAATGCTACAGCAGAAATCCTAACAAATAACAATATTTCAAAACCAATAAAAATCAATAGAGGATGTCGACAAGGCTGTCCACTTTCACCTTTACTGTTTACTATGGCAATTGAACCTTTAGCGATAGCGATACGTTTACATTCACAAATATATGGAATTAAAGTTGGACCAACAGAACATAAAATCTCCCTGTACGCCGATGATATAATTTTGTTTATGTCGAATCTAAAAAAATCAATTCCAACCTTGTTGAATTTAATAAAGAATTTTGGGGAAATATCAGGATATAAAATAAATAAAACTAAATCTTCAATATTAATGCTAAATGAGACCCAGAGAAATTACCCAGCCCCTGAGGTAAATCAATTCAATGTTGTAAATCAGTTTAAATATTTAGGAATCCAAATTGTGCCTAAGCTAGAATCAGTCGCCAGTGTCAACTATGAAGCCTTAATGTCAGATATCAATGAGTTAACTCAGAGATGGATGTCACTACCAATGTCGATGATCGGGAGAATCAATATACTTAAAAGTAATATTTTACCTAAAATACTTTATTTATTTCAATACATTCCCTTATCACCACCTTTAGATCTATTCTCAAGAATAAAAAAAAAGTTAGTGGAATTTATATGGAACAACAGGAGGGCTAGATTACGTTTGTCTTTATTATATTTACCATTTGACCGTGGAGGTCTGAAATGTCCAAATTTTATGTTGTATTATTGGTCGGCACAACTGAGGTCTATGACATATTATTTTTCATCAAATGATCTCCCTCACTGGACTGAAATGGAATCATACAATTTACCTTTACCTCTTCCCATATTCATATACTCAGATTCGGCAAAAAAATTACAAAAACAAGTTAAAAATCCATTTGTAAAGCATATGATCAAAATATGGTGTGAAGCTAAAAACTATTTAAAAGAACCACAGTTATTGTCACAATTTAGTCCAATATGGGGTAATCAATATTTTAAACCAGGGAGAGCGGACGCTGTATTTAAAGTATGGAATTTAAAAGGGATACAAAAGATTCAGGATTTATATTTGCCATGTGCAGACAACATAATGTCTTTTGAAGAGCTGAGGATCAAATTTAATCTCAATAGAACACATTTTTTTAAATATCTTCAACTTAGAAACTTTATTCGATCAAATCAAAATAAAGCTCTCACTCGACCTATTTATTCATCCTTGGAAAAAATGATGATGAAAGATAGTAAAAGAAAGGGTATTATTTCAGAGTTTTATAACTCATTGACACTATCTTCAAGTGAAAATTCACTGAAAAGATTAAACTACTGGAAAGAAGATCTGCAAATTGAAATTTCAGAGGAACAATGGGAATTGGCTTGTACAGAAGCTCAAACCAAATCAATAAATGCACGCCTTAAATTGATACATTTCAAATGGTTAATGCGGATGTATGTTACACCGGAGGAGTTAAATAGATATAACAAAAATATACCAGATACATGCACAAAATGCATGGAAAGTAAAGGAACCCTATTTCATTGTTTATGGGAATGTAGATTAATAAGAATGTTTTGGGAGGAGGTGAGGGTAACAATTGAAAAAATAATCTCAAAACAAATCATATTGAATCCTAAACTGTTTTTGTTGGGTCTGTACCCAGAAAAGCATAATTTCAATAAAAGTGAAAGAACATTCATAGACCTCAGTTTGCTTAATGCCAAAAAATGTATTGCACTATTATGGAAAAAGACTCATAGACCAGATGTGACTCAGTGGTTAAGACAGATGTTAACAAACCTTCCATTAGAAAGAATAACATATATACTGAAATCAAGGAAATTGTGTTTGAGAATATATGGAGACCTTTTATTGATTATGTAAAAAATTTAAACATAACTCTTGAAGAAGAAGGTGAATGATGTGTGTGGACCTTGTAAATTCCAAACTGGTGAACATAATATGTATACTAATGTATTGGATTGTCTAGACTAAACAGAGGAGCATTGTTGAAGACTTGATTTTGTTGGTGGTTGTTGGTGTTTTTAGGGTATTTTTTTTTTTTTGTAGTACTTTAGTGTTAGTGTTTGATTGTTTGTATCATGTTTGTTAAAAAAAAAAAAAGGTTCAATAAAGATATTGTGGAAAAAAAAAAAATCCGCATTGACAACTTTTTTTGAACGACGTCATCGATGACGTCACCTAATCATTGCAGCCCTATGGACCTCTTGCACAATGTAGAGTAACAGGCTTTAAATCAGAGTGTTTCAAGATTATGTTTCAGATGAAAATTAAAAGAACTTCTTCCAGTCCAAAATAACAGTTTGCAAATGCTTTAAATTGCAGTTCAGGAGTGTGAGCCTTCACTACACATACTATGAAATATTTAAGCTGTTTTAATATATTTTTGATGATTATAGTTACAGTTACAGGGCGCATGCGCACGCAGCGACCGGCAGCTGGTGAAAAAAGTCCGTCGTCTGTGTGTCTCTGTTTTTACGCACTTTAATGTGTTTTAACGAAATTCTCTGTGTCGTCTTTGTCCTGGAATGTTTGTGGACTGTATAACGAAGAGCTCCTGGTTCATCAATATGGATTTTCTCCCCATTTTTGCACTGCTGCCTCTTTCCCACCGGCTCTTTGTCTCTGAGGTAAGTGCGATCACGATCACGCTGGGGAGAATACAATATTCCAGGGACATGTTACTGCATTTAAACACGAATAATGCAGCATCTGTGATTGAGTCTATGCCGCAACTGCCGGACTTTATTTTTTATTTTTTTTTTTTATTTAAGTTTTTGTAAAGGGTATACAGGTCATTACAGCATTGCATTGTTTACATTTTCATCACATGTTCCCTTATTTTTTGCTATTTGACAACATTGGTAGGATAGTTATTACAACACCCTTTTTTTTTTTTTTTTTTTTAAAGTGAAAGAAAAAGTGAAATTAAGGAGAATTAAATAAAAACAAAAAAAAACAAACGAATAAACAAACAAACAGAACAGCGAAAAACAAACAAACAGAAAATTAAGTAATTAAAAGTAAAAGAGCATCTGAGTAGAGTTGGAACAAAGAGCGGGACCATTATTGAAATGGTATTTGTCAAAGATTAGATCTAATGGAAGACACATATGCGATCCAGGGTTGCCAAAAGTTCATGAACCCATCCATGTCCTGTCTCAGTGCGAATGTCAACTTTTCCATCGAGTAAATGTCTTGAATCACGTTAATCCAATCTTCAGGTGTAGGACAGTCCTTCAGCATCCATTTTTTAGTTAGGGCTTTTTTACTTGCCAATATTAAAACATTGAATAAGTGTTTTTCTCCTCGTCTTTCCAGTGAGTCCGGTAATAAACCCAAATACAAAGTTACAAAAGAAAAGGGAACTGTTATTTTGAATATTTTCCCCAATATTGTCTGTACGTTGGTCCAATATTGGTGGATAACTGGGCATGACCAAAACACATGAAAATGATTTGCAGTCTTTTCACCACACAAGCGCCAACAGTTCAACCCCTTATGGGTAAATTTGTTTTGTGCAGGTGTTCTGAAAAATCTTACCAAGTTTTTCCATCCAAATTCTCTCCACTGCAGGGATGAGGTACTTTTCCATTGCTGTTTATTTAGCTTTTCCCATATTTTCAATTGTAAAGTGAAATTCCCCTCTTTTTCCCATCTCTCTTTTATATATGATGTGTTGTCTCCTTTTAAGTCTTGAAGACCTTGGTATATTTTAGAAATGTATCTGATCCCTGGGATCCCTTTATATGCCATTAAGAAGACCTTCAGAACACCTGACTGGGCCCTTTCCAAATCCTCCTTTTTAAGTATATTGTTTATGTGGTGTCTAAGCTGAAAGAACCTGTAAAGATCTTGATTTATTAGACCTTGTTTTTTCAAATCTTCAAAACTTCTTAAAGTTTGCCCCTTAAAAAAATCGTAATATTTTATCAGCCCTTTCTCTTTCCACTCTTTAAATCTAGTGTCTGTTTTATTGGGGGTAAAGTCTTGATCATAGGCATCCATTGCAGAAGTCGATAGGGCTCTTTAGCTTGATTCTCTCTGACTATCTTAAACCAAATTTTTAGCGGGGTCCTCTATCCACGGGTTGGTGTTATTCAAGAGTTTAGTTAAGGCATTGTTCCCTATTATCGCCTGTAGGGGGATGTCACTTGTTATTTGGCATTCCATCTCCTTCCATTGTGCAGTGTAGACTGGGTTACATATCTCTACTAAAGTTTTAATTTGTGCGGCTATAACATAGTCCCTGATATTTGGCAGTGCGAGCCCACCTTTGTCTTTGTTTAGCTGTAGGGTTCTATATCTGATTCTAGGTCTCTTACCCTGCCATATGAATCTTGCCGGACTTTATTTTAAGAGACTCTCATGGACACAGCGATGAGGGGAGAGACAAGAGGAGGAAGCGCGGAAAGCGTGGAGGCGTGAAATTACGCCTGAGGAAATGTCAGTTTAACAGCATTCCTCTTCCTTCCATGATTTTGGGGAACATACAATCTCTGAGGAATAAGGTAGATGAAATTCAAGGGAATGTACGCTACCAGAAGGACTTCAAGAACTGCTGTGTCATGGCTTACACGGAGACGTGGCTTAATGCCCATGACCAGGACGCGGACCTGTGGATTGATGGCTTTGGAGCCCCACTTCGCTCGGATCGGCAGGAAGAGGTAACGGGGAAAGGTCAGGGGGGCGGTGTATGTTTATATATTAATAAACAGTACTGCACATCTGTCACCGTCAGAGAGCGCATCTGTACACCTGATGTGGAGCTGCTGTCCGTATCGCTACGCCCCTTTTATCTGCCTCGCGAGTTCCCCCAACTTTTCATCACAACTGTGTACATTCACCCGAGGGCAGACGCTGACTCCGCCTCCAGCACCGTCTTTGATGTGGTCCAGCGGCTGCAGTCAATTTCTCCAGAGGCGCCAAACTTTATTCTTGGGGATTTTAACCATGTTTCTTTAAAGAAGACACTTTTTCCGGTTCCGGTTCCGCCGGACCGGCGGTGCCACACGAGTTGGCTGCCTTTTGCAACTGCCTTTTTTTTTATCTTCCTTCTTCTTTCTACACCTTTCACTCTATATATACATCACGGACACACAGATCGCCCCAAAGGTCTCCCGAGTCGGCGGATGGAGCCTCTGTTTACAGCAGGAGACGATACAGCAGGGAAGAGCTAGCTAGCACTCAACCGCCACCCGGTGCTAACGGAGAAACTCGACATACCGAGGAACTGTAGCGAAAACGACGCGGGTGCCAGGCTGGAGTTTAGGCGGCGTGCAAGAAATATAAGACAGAATAATAAAGAGCGATGGCAAGAACCAAGCAGACCGCCCGTAAATCTACTGGAGGAATGACTACAGACCTGTTGCCCTGACCTCTGTGGTCATGAAATCCTTGGAGAGATTGGTGCTGAACCACCTGAAGGTCATCACAGGCCCCCTGATGGACCCACTGCAGTTTGCCTACCGGTCAAACAGGTCAGTGGATGGTGCAGTGAATATGGGACTACACTACATCCTGCAACACCTCGACTCCCCAGGGACGTACGCCAGGATCCTGTTTGTCGACTTCAGCTCAGCGTTCAACACCATCATCCCAGGCATTCTTCATCAGAAACTCCTCCAGCTCAAGGGTGCCCCCCTCCACCTGACAGTGGATCTCCAGCTTTCTGACTGACAGGTGGCAACAGGTGAAGCTAGGGAGATTTACATCCAGCTCCCGAAAAATTAGTACTGGTGCCCCTCAAGGATGTGTCCTTTCCCCACTGCTCTTCTCCCTCTACTCCAACGACTGCACCTCAGAGGACCCTTCGGTGAAGCTCCTGAAGTTTGCGGACGACACCACAGTCATCGGTTTGATCCGGGATGATGATGAGTCTGCATACAGGCGGGAGGTGGAGCAGCTGATCCTCTGGTGCAGCCAGAACCATCTTGAACTTAACCCAGCCAAAACGGTGGAGATGACTGTGGATTTCAGGCGACACCCCCCTTCATTCCCCCCACTCACCATCCTCAACAGCACAGTGTCCACTGTGGACTCCTTCAAGTTTCTGGGTACCACAATCTCCCGGAACCTGAAGTGGTCCTCCCATATAGACACTGTCCGGAAAAAGGCCCAGCAGAGGTTGTTTTTTCTGCGTCAGCTCAAGAAGTTTGATTTGCCTCAGGAGCTGCTGGTTGTCTTCTACACCGCCATCATCCAATCTGTCCTCTGCTTTTCCATCACTGTCTGGTTTGGATCTGCCACTAAACAGGACAAGACCAGACTGCAGCGGATCATTAAGTCTGCGGAGAGGATCATTGGTACCGACCTACCCTCCATTGAGAACTTATATCGGTCCATAACCAGGAAACGGGCCGGGAAACATCTGTGCTGACCCATCACACCCCGGCCACAAACTGTTTGAACTTCTATCTTCTGGTCGTCGTTACAGATCACTGAAGGTCAAAACCACCCGTCACAGGAACAGTTTCTTTCCTCAAGCCATCACTCTGATGAACTCCTAACATTTACCTAGTCCTACCTGTTGCTGTACTCATGACTTTTCATCCATTATTACATTGCACATAACTCTCACACTGCTTTTTACTTCATTCACATTATATCACTGACTCTGAGTTCACATTGAAATACTGTGTGACTGTATATTTTTTATATATTTTCTGCAAAGTGTGGTTAGTCTGAGTAAATAACTGCATATATTCCTGTATATATTTGCATCCTTTTATAGAAACGTGGACAGACTGTAATTTACTGTACATACTCTGTGTCATGAATCCTTATTTAAATCCTCCACCTGAACAACGAGAGCAAGTTTTTAGCCAAAGTCAAATTCCTTGTATGTGTTGTGCATACTTGGCCAATAAAGCTGATTCTGATTCTGATTCTGAAAAAGCCCCCCAGGAAGCAGCTAGCCACCAAGGCTGCTCGGAAAAAAGCGCTCCAGCCACCGGCGGAGTGAAGAAGCCTCACCGTTACAGGCCCGGTACCGTGGCTCTGAGAGAGATCCGTCGCTACCAGAAATCCACGGAGCTGCTCATCCGTAAGCTGCCCTTCCAGCACCTGGTGAAGGAGATTGCTCAGGACTTCAAGACCGACATGCGCTTCCAGAGCTCCGCCGTCATGGCTCTGCAGGAGGCCAGCGAGGCCTACCTGGTGGGTCTCTTCGTGGACACCAACCTGTGCGCCATCCACGCCAAGAGGGTCACCATCATGCCCAAAGACATTCAGCTGGCCCGCCGCATCCGCAGAGAGAGAGCTTAGACTTTCTTGCTGAACATTCACCAACCACAATGCTCCGCACTGTGTGTCTATATATATTTATAGTAATATGTACATATGTATACTAGCAGTTCTTGTTTTTTCTTGCCTTCTGATTGTTGCTCTGAGTGTTGCTATCCCTGTGCTGTTGCAATCCTGTAATTTCCCCATTGTGGGACTAATAAAGGCTTATCTTATCTCATCTTACTTTAAAAACTTTTTATCAGTATGTCCTCCTGCCCAACCAGGTGAAAAAAAGACATTGGACCTGTGCTATGGATCCATTGAGAGGGCCTATAAATCACTTTCCCCTTCCACCTTTAGGATCCTCAGATCACAACTGTGTACATTTGCTGCCCACATAATAAAACTGCTCTCAGAAGAGGCAAGGTGGAGACCAGAGACATAGAGGTGTGGACAGAGGATTCAGGTACACTGCCTCCAGGAATGCTTTAACTGTACGGACTGGGAGGTTTTCACACTGTCCTGCGGGATGATTTGGACTCCCTGGGTGGACGTCACATGCTCATACATGGCTTTCTGTAAAAATATGATCGTTCCACGTAAAACGTGTCAAAATATATCCCAACAACAAGCCATGGGTTACAAAATCAGTTAAATCCTGCTTACAGAGGAAAGCACTTGCCTTTAAACGGGGTCTGTTTCTGAGCTACAGGTTTGCCACAAAAGAGCTGAAGTCTGAAATTTTAAAGAGCAAAACAGAATTATAAATCAGAATTGGAAAGTAAGATGGCAACAAAGAAACTTGGTTCAGCCTGGGCCAGTATGAAAACTATTGCAGGCCTTCAGAGCACAGAGCGCAGTAATCGTTGTGTTTTTAGATGGTTTTAATTCAGACACAGAGCTGGCTAATGCTCTTAATTGTTTTATGGTTTGCTTTGATTCCTTTGATTTTAGCACAGAAACCCAAGTTCTGAAACAGAAACTCAAAGACAATCGGCACTTTAATATTGAGGTGCAGGATATATAAAAGGGAGTTCTGCGCTGATAAAAGTGAACAAAAGTCAGGGGCCCTGATAATATACAGTATGTGGGCGCTTGGTAAAGTCCTGTGCACATGAACTGAGTCCTGTTTCATTACATCTTCAATAAGTCCTTACAGACACAACATGTGCCCAAGATCTGGAAAGATGCTATGGTTGTTTCCGTTCCAAAATCCAGCTGTCCTAAAACGGTTAACGACTTTAGACCAGTAGCTTTGACTTCAATATTAATGAAAATTTTTGAAAAACTGGTCAGATGTGATGTCCTAAAGCAGACCTGAACATGCACTGGATCCTTTGCAGTTTGCCTATAGGCCTCACAGAGGACTGGAGGATGCCACTGTCACTCTGCTTAACAGCTTTTTAAACATCTGGATTTTAATGGGACACATGCCAGGCCTTTTATTTGTGGACTTTTCTTCCGCCTTTAATACAATCCAACCTCATATTTTAGTGAAAGGCTCCTGCAACAATTTGATTTGAGCAATAATCTGGTGTGTTGGATTCTGGATTTCTTAACCAACAGGACGCAGAGAGTAAGGGTCAATGATATATTGTCTGACCAAAAAGTGCTCTTCTACTGGCTCTCCTCAGGGGTGTGTGCTGTCACCACTACTCTTCATCCTGTACCACAAACCCTGTGTCGGAGCAGACATGACAACAGACACATTATAAAGTATGCTGATGATTCAGTATTGTCAGTCTCCTCCAGGATGGTGAGAGTGGCCACGGCCCCAGTAGTTGATAATTTTGTTCACTGGTGTGAGGATTCCTACCTGCAGCTGAATACAACAAAAACTAAAGCTATGATTATTGACTTTAGGAGGAAAACTGCCCAGGCACAAAGTCACCGTACTAAAAGGTCAGACCACCGAATGTGTACAATCCTACAAATATCTTGGGACGATTATTGATAGTAATTTAACTTTGAAGAGAACTGTGAAAGGGGGTGTGCAAAAAGGGTCCAGCAACATTTGCATTGTTTGAGGAACTTGCACACTTCCATATTGACCGAAACCATAATGACAATGTTCTATCGGGGCTTTTATTGAATCTGTTTTATCCTTTTCTTTAGGTGTCATGGGTTTGGTCCAGATAAAATGAAACAGAGGAAATCCTTGGATCAGGTAGTTAGTTATGGTCCAGTCGTTTGCTTGGTGATGTCACAGCTGAGCCTGACATCCTTGTACACCAGACAGGTACAGAGGATTGCTACCTCCATTTTAAATTGATGACTCCCACCCTTTGCACTGCAACTTTCAGCTTCTTCCTCAAGACGGAGGTTTGCTGTCCCAAAAGTAAAAACCCAGTCGCTACAAAAAACAGCTTTGTTCCTGCTGCTGTCAAAGAGTTGAACAAGTTGGTAACAATATATTGCACATAATTTAGGTACCTATTTATTAGCTCCATTTTATATTTACTTATTTTAGTAGGATTTTATTTGGGTTCTTAATCTTTTATTGGGTTTTGAGACCTTTGAGTTTTTATCCTCTTTGACTAGTCTTAACTTTTTAAAGAGTTGATTCTCTTATGGACAAGCTATCTAAGTTTTCAGGACACTAAAGACATAACATCCAGTTGCTGAGAGAGGATTTTTGCTGCACACCAGTAACTGACACACACACTGCATACAACACCACGTGACTGATACACTACTACTGACATACATACACTCACACTGTCACTCTCAACTTGCTGCTTTGTTAATGTGTGATTCTAATGTTTGCTATTTGTGCATAAGAGGGTTTTTTTTCTATGTAATCACCAATTTTGCTCTATACGAGCTTTCTTATGAGCTTTTTATACGAGCTTATTTTTGATAACTATGTTTTTTCTCTCCGCCCAATGTGTTCTCCCCCCTCCCCCCCCTCCCTCTTACCCTCCACTGTATGACAGGCGCCTTTGCATGGCTGCTGCATCATTGGGATGCGCTTATCGTGCTGCGCCCAATGTCAAGTCAAATTCCTCGTATGTTTACTTGTATGTTTACTTGTAAATGTGCTTGGCAATAAAGCTCATTCTGATTCTGATTCTGATTAATATGACCCTTCTCTCTATCTCTGGTTTATCTCTCATCTCATTGTCTTTATATCTGATTGATGGAGCCTGACTATTTTTATCATGTTTATTAGTCAGCTTCATGTGTGCCCGTGTTTGTGGTCTATGTTGAATGTATCGTGGCTTGTAAATATGGATGTCACCAGACTGCAAACAAATCTACCCACAGGTACAAAATAAAGTAATCCTGAACATACTACTTCCGCATTGCGGCCTCAGCAGCTCCAGTTCCTTCACACTGTTCCAATATTCTTTTCCCGTTCCCTGGTACTTTCTCAGCAATTAATCAATTTTATCACTTTCACTTATTCAATGTACCTGTACATACTGGAACATAGTGTGCAGGTAGATTGTTTGTTTCTTTATAAAGTTCATGTTTCACATTTTTAATTGTTTTTTGAAACCACACTGGGCTGTTTAATTAGTTCGCCCAGTTACCTTAGCATAGCACCAGCTATCATATTGTTTCTGTCTCTGTCATCCAAAACACCACTGCATGGGCTGTAACAGACCTGTGAAACTCACTGAAACATATGCCCGACTCCCAATTGTTATCTGACCTTGTTTAATATTACTTTGTGTATTCAGAATCCCTTGGTTATTGCTGTTACCATTACTGTTTACTGATATTAGCTTAATTGGCTTCCAATTGCTATGTGTTATTTTACTCTAGTAATAAACTTCAACTCACTCCTAATAACACTGCATGGACTCAAATGAACACGAATGAGCTTGTGCAAAGACTCCTGCACATTAAATGTCCATTACACCAGGTCTGTTACTGCCCATGCAGTGGTATTTGGAATGGCAGAGACAGAAACAATACGGTAGCTGTGCGTATGCTAAGCTAACTGGGTGAACTAATAAACAGCCCAGTATGGTTACAAAAAACAATCAAAATGTGAAACAAAAACTTTATAAAGCCAAAACGATCTGCCCGCACACATTTCCAGTATGTACAATGATAAGTGAAAGTGATAAAATTGATTCATGATGAGAAAGCAGCAGTGAATGGGAAAATATTACAGAGCAGGAACTAGAGCTGCTGGGACTGGAATGCGGAAGTAGTAGGTTACTCTAGATGTGCAAGAGGTCCATTTAGGAGCAACTACAACTGTACGCAGGTGCATTATTACTTATGAATTGTGACTGCGAGTAAAACATTACAAAGTAACATGATGTGAGTAAAGAGTAGCACAACCCACTATTTATTAGTGCTGTCATCCATCCATCCATCCATCCATCTTCTACCGCTTTCCGGAGGTCCGGGTCGTGGAGGCAGCAGTTCAAGCAGAGAAGCCCAGACTTTCCCTCTCCCCCGCCACACCTGCTCCAGTTCTTCAGAGAGGATACCAAGGCGTTCCCAGACCAGCTGGGAGACATAGTCTCTCCACCGAGTCCTGGGTCTGCCCCGGGGTCTCCTCCCAGTGGGACGTGCCCGAAAACACCTCAAGTGGGAGGCATCCAGGAGGCATCCTAATCAGATGCCCATACCACCTCAACTGACTCCTTTCAATGTGGAGGAGCAGTGGTTCTACTCTGAGCCTCTCCCGGATGACTGAGCTCCTCACCCTATCTCTGAGGGTGAGTCCAGCAATCCTATGGAGAAAGCTCATTTCAGCCGCTTGTATCTGCAATCTTGTTCTTTCGGTCATTATCCAAAGCTCGTGACCATAGGTGAGAGTAGAACGTAGATTGACTGGTAAATCGACAGCTTTGCCTTAGAACTAAGCTCCCTCTTCACCACAACAGACCGGTACAACGTCCACGTCACTGCAGATGCTGCTCCAATCTGTCTGTCAATCTCTCGCTCCATTTTCCCCTCACTCATGAATAAGACCCCAAGATACTTAAACTCATCCACTTGGGGCAGGAGCCCTGTCCCCAACCCAGAGAGGACAATCCACCTTATTCCGGCTGAGGACCATGGACTCGAACTTGGAGGTGCTGATTCTCATCCCAGCCGCTTCACACTCAGCGGCAAAACCGTCCCAGCTAAGAGTGCTAGTAGGTCATTGCTGGATGAAGCCAACCAGGACAACATCATCTGCAAACAACAGAGATGAGATCCTGTGCGTCACCAAGCATGACGCCCCTCCATTCCCTGGCTGCACTAGAAATCCTGTCCATAAAAATTATGAACAGGATCGGTGACAAAGGCAGCCCTGGCGGAGTCCAACTCTCACTGGGGAATGAATCCGGACCGAGTGTTGCAATACGAACCAAACTCTCACAACGGTCGTACAGAGACCGAATAGCTCGTAACAGCAAGCCCAAGCTTTCTAGAGCTGTCAATTGATATTTAATATTCTGTTGCATTAGTTAACTTGTAATTAATCAACACCTTTTCAAAATTGGTTCTAAAAGCACCTTTATGGAAAATTTTTTTTAAGTTTTTAAAACTAAAATCCAATAAGTATGTAATGGTTTGTGGACTTGTGTGAAAAATCTGACGATGTTTTAGGTCATATTTATGCAGAAATAGAGAAATTCTAAAGGGTTCACAAACTTTCAACCACCACTGTAAATCCACCTTAACAGTCCAACGATCAACAAAGCAAGTTTAAGACTACTTAATTTACATAGTGACTAACAATTAAGAAATTGTATATACTATCAAAAACTTCTAGAGCTTTCAAGCCCTTCTCAAATTCCAGTTAGGACCATTTAACTTATCTTTTATCTGCAAACCAAGAATGAATAAGCATCCCTTTAATACTTCTCATGCTCACCACTGAGAAAACAGTAAGGATGGAAGGCAACAGGAGTAAACATGCATCCACTATCACAAATAACAGACCAAGTGGGCCAGACCATTTTCTCTTTGATTTTTCCATGCATACAGTGGAGATCAAAATTAGAGCACAATGTATTAATAAACTGATTTATTCTATGTTATTCTTCATTGTTCAGAATTTGATTATTTGATTAGAATATCAGCTGTGGCTATACCACCACATGCTTTTATTTTGTAAGAAAAAAACCTGAACAAAATTAGAGAACCACAAACTACTGTGTCAGAAGAAAAAGATTTAAACAATGTTTTTTTAGGGCTATAGGATTCAAAAATTAATAGGAAGTGCAGAGGCCCTTGCTCTGAATGACTTCAGCACATCTGTGCCCACAGGACATCACTAGTTCTCACACTGCTCTAGTTTGGGGGACAGGATTATGTGAAGACTCAATGGGGAATTTGTTCAACACTGCACCTGTGAATTACTCGCCATTTCGTTCCCTGAACAGGGCAAGGATCTGTCTTGGCACACAGTGTCTCTCCGTTTAAGACAATTTGGACTCAAAGCTCACTCTGCAGTGACCGAACCGCTCATCAGCAGAAAGAATAAAAAGGCTAGACTTGCCTTTGCTGAGAAGCATGTTGTGTGGACAGAGGAGAACTGGTCCAGAGTGCACTTCAGTGATGAGAGTAAGGTCAGTTTATTTGGGTCTGATGGGAAACATTATGTTCATCGTCAAACTGGGGAAACACTGAACCCACAGTGTGTAAAGAAGTCAGTTAAATTTGGAGCAGGAAGTGTCATAGTTTGGGATGTTTTCTGCAGCAGGAGTTGGCCCTCTTGTACAGCTACATGGCAGGGTGAATGCAAATGTTTATGTCAACTTCCTTTGGCAACATGCAATTCCTTCACTGCAATTGTCTCCCAATCAGCCTGCAATTTTCATGCAAGACAATTGCCCCCGTCACACTGCAAAACAGGTTAAATGTTTCCTTGAATCTAATAATATTGAAACAATGAAATGGCCAGTCCAAAGTCAGATCTTCAACCCCATAGAGAATCTCTGGAAAGTCCTTGGCGACAAAGTAATGGCTAAGAAACCCATACAGTTACTGAACTGTGGAAGAGACTGCAAGAAGAATGGCCCAAGATCAAACCAGAGCAGTTTGAAAAAACTAGTGATGTTGAGTGAGTGCAGATGTGCTGAAGTCATTCAAAGGGCCTCTATTTAAAAAAAAGGGTATTTTAAAAAAAGGGGGATTTTTTTTTTTTTTTTTTTTAAAAGGGTATTTCAAGATGCATTCTGAAGGCTCTTAAACCACCTAAAACCACCTCAAAAACAAATATGTATTTTTCTTTCATTGCTTTAGAATTGGCAGCTCGGTGGCGCAGTGGTGAGCACTGTGCCAGCACACCAAGAAAGTCACGGGATCGATTCCACCCTTGACCATGGTGGGTTTGATCCCACCCCTTGACCATCAGTGACCCTTCTGTGTGGAGTTTGCATGTTCTCCCCGTGTCTACGTGGGTTTTCTCCAGGTTCTCTGGTTTCCTCCCACAGTCCAAAGACGTGCAGACTAGGTTAAATGGCATCAATCATCTGGTCAGTCACTGCAACAGATACTGGAGTCAGTTTGTCTTGGCTTGTCCTTGCCACTGATAATACCTTTATCTGCCAAGAATGTGCTACTAGTCCAGCAAAAGCTAGCAGTACTCAAATACTTTGCAAGCAGTTTCATGAAATGGTCAATCAGAAAGCAACTCATACCGGCTTGGATGTCGCCCAGGCTTACAAGGTCCGCGCTGATCTGTTCATACGCCGACAGGCAGCGAAAAGTAAGCTAGGAGCAGGAAGACAAAAGAAGAGGAAAACGGCAGCCTTGTGTGTAGCAGAATGGAATGTACGCACTCTATTGGACAGAACAACATCACAGCGCCCAGAAAGACAGACTGTGCTTGTGGCCCTGGAAATGAACAGGTACAATGTAGACATAGCTGCACTTAGTGAAACAAGATTGCCTGGATATGACAGCTTGGAAGACCATGGGTACATCTTCTTTTGGAGTGGGAGATCAACTCAAGAAAGGAGAGAAGCAGGAGTGGGCTTTGCAGTTAGAAAGGAGATAGCAGCAATGTTTAATGAGGAACCGGTGCCAATCAACGACAGGATAATGACTATGAGAGTCCCACTACAGCAGGAGATGTATGCCACACTCATCAGTGTATATGCCCCAACAATGACCAACACAGAGGAGGTGAAGGAAGAGTTCTACAGTGATTTACGTGAGACTATCAGGCGTGTACCGAATGATGACAGGTTGATACTTGTTGGAGATTTTAATGCCAGAGTTGGTTCGGACACTGAGAAATGGAAAGGAGTGCTAGGTAGTCATGGAGTAGGCAAGTGCAATGCTAATGGAGAACTTCTACTTGCACTATGTTCAAAGTACAACCTTGAGATAACCAACACTCTATTTAAGCACAAGGACACACACAAGAAGACATGGATGCACCCAAGATCCAAGCACTGGCACTTATTAGACTACATCATAGTCAGGCAGAGAGACATAAGGGATGTATTGGACACCAGAGCAATGAGAGGTGCGGACTGTGGTACTGATCATGTTATGCTGAGATCTAGATTAAGGATTTGAAGATGAAAACAGCACTGCAGGACGGGTGCAAAGCTACCACGGAAGCTAAACACTAGTGCACTGAAAGGCCAAAAGAAGCAGGACAAACTTACACAGGAAATGGATGAAAACTTGAAAGACTGGGACAGCAACAACTCAGAGAATGACATAGAAGAGAAATGGGCAACACTGAAGGATACGGTGTACCAGACTACGAGTGATGTATTAGGCCACTCTGAGACGAAACGTCAAGATTGGTTTGATGAGCATGATGAACACCTGAAGAAACTACTAGAAGCGAGGAATACAGCTAGGCAGGAAAACCTACAGTGTAACACAAGGTTGAAGAAGAAGAAATAGTCAAAGGCTCAGAGTGAGCTACAGAAGTACACCAGAGAGATGAAGTCCAACTGGTGGGATGAAAAAGTGGAGGAACTTCAAACTGCAGCAGACAGAAAGGACATGAAAACATTCTTCACAGGTTTGAGAGAAATCTACGGCCCTAAACCAAGAGGATTGATCCAACTAAAGGCTATGGATGGTGAAACGGTTTTGCAGGAGAAAGACAAGATCCTGGACAGATTTGCAGACCACTTTGACCAACTACTAAACAACCCTGGAGATCTCACTGAAGAGGCTAAAGAAGCTCTAGTGCAGCGACCAGCTGTATCAGGTCTGGATGAACCACCAAATTTTGATGAACTAATGGCAGCTATCAGGACAACATAGGATGGTAAAGCTCCAGAAAGGGATGGAATTCCGGCAGAGTTCAGCTGGCCAACTGCCTGCACAAGCTCATCCAAGAGATATGGGATGCCCAGAAAGTACCTCAAGACTGGAAGGATGCAAGTATTGTGCCTTTGTTCAAGAAAGGTGACAGGAAAGACTGTGGAAATTACCGAGGTATATCACTGCTAGCCACTGTTGGTAAGATTCTCTCACGTGTATTACTGAACAGACTCAATGACCACATCTTGCAGAATGTACTACCGGAAACCCAGTGCAGCTTTAGAAGTGGAAGAAGCACAATGGACAAGATTTTCTGCTTGAAACAGGTTCAAGAAAAGTGTATCGAACAGAACATGCCGCTTTATGTAGTCTTCATAGACTTCAGTAAAGCCTTCGATACTGTTTTGTGACAAGGACTTTGGCAGGTACTCAAGAAATATGGTTGTACAGAGAAGTTTGTCAGCCTGATCGAGGCACTCCATACAGGTGTGCAAGCAAACGTGGCAATGAGTGGTTCAGTATCTAAAGACTTTTCAGTAAGCAATGGGGTAAAACAAGGGTGTGTGCTGGCACCTACACTCTTCTCGCTATATCTGGCAGCCATGCTTGAGGTGGCCTTCAAAGACACTTCAGAAGGAGTATACATTCAATCAAGGAAAGAAGCAGACTTGTTCAGTGTGGCACAGTTTAAAGCAAAGAGTAAGACATCAATAAAGGTAGTAAGAGAAATGCTCTTTGCCGACGACAGTGCTCTAGCTGAACACAGTGTGGAAGTTATGCAATCTTTAGTGGAGAAATCTGCAAGAGCAGCTGGCCGATTCAGCCTCAAAATCAACATCAAGAAGACAGAGTGCCTTTATCAACCACCAAAGTTCCAATTATCAACATCACTACCAGAAGAGATCAGCATTGGTACAGAGCCACTAGTCAAGTGCAAGACTTTCAAGTATCTAGGGAGTACTTCTTCAGAGAATGCTAGGCTGGAGGATGAATTATCTCTCAGAATGGGAAGAGTGAGCGCTGTGTTTGGAAACTTGAGGGAGAGACTGTGGAACAATCGACATGTGTCTATCCGTGTCAAATGCAAAGTGTACAGAGCGACAGTACTGGCTACTCTATTGTACAGTGCTGAAACTTGGACTGTCTACAGAGTGCAGGTGAAGAAACTCCACGCGTACATGATGAGACACCTTCGAGCCATAATGAACATCTCATGGAAAGACAAGATAACCAACACAGAAGTGTTGAAACGAGCTGGTCTACCATCAATGGAGGACATGCTAATACAGATGAACCTGAGATGGCTCGAACATGTTGAGAGGACGGACCACCAGCGTCTCCCTCGGCAGTTACTCTACTCACAGTTATGCGAGGGCAAACGCAATCAGAATAGACCAAGGTTCAGATTTAAAGACACTGTAAAAAGAAACTTGAAGAAGTTGGATATAAACAGGAGTTCCTGGCAGCAGAAGGCTAAGGACAGAGCTGTGTGGAGGAATCTGATCAGACCTAAATGAAACAGTCATTGTCGCCCACGACAGACTGCTATGATGATGATGATGATGTTTTTTAAACATATTTGGACATATAGATATTTAATATCAATGTTAAAAATACTGGGAGATTCATGCACTACAACTAAACAATTAAAAATAAATTAAAGACTTTTTCCAAATTTTCTGTAAAATGTAATTCCAAACAAATAGTGAGGAATAAATTAGGACACCCCCATCTTTTTAAGGTCACCCCCACATTCATTCCCACTTACAATGGCTAAAATAAATGTAAAAAAAAATGCAAATTAAAAACAAGAACAAGGTTAGACATACAGTAGATATGTGAACACTTCTTAATGAAGAACTGAATATTTAAAGGGGTGTCCAAATTTTTTCACATGACTGTAATAACACAAAAATTAATGCAGTCAGGAATTAAATGTAGCTGCTCTCTCACCTTCAAATCCCACCCTCTCCAGCAGGTTAAGGGGATACCACATTAATGGCTTGTTCCCAACAGGCAGCACAGGTTTAGGGGTGTTGTATGTGAGATCAGTCATACGTGAACCCCCACCAGCTGCCATCAACACCGCCTGGAGCTCCATGATTTCTGCTGAAGACAGCTGTGAAAAGGACACACAAAAACAGATAAAAGATATGGTATATAACAACTGGGGTGACAATTACGTAAATGGGAAACATGGGACACATGTAATGAGTATTGATAGCTGGATTCATTGAACAAAAATTATACAGTATTGTGATTTCTAACTGAATTTAAAAATTGAACGAAATCAAATTAAAGGACTGACTGACTGAAAATTTGTGTTTTTGTAAGTTTTAACCTTCTGAATGCGAAAATTGGTCCTATGATTGTAAAAAAAAAAAAAAAAACCCATCAAAACGCTCACTTCACTTAAAAAAAAAAACCAAAACAGTCTTTATCTTGTCTTTCCTCTCCAAGAAGCCGTTTTAACTCTTCCTGCAATTTTCTTGTACATCAAGGAATGGGAAACATCACTAAAAGGTAAACGTCACTAGTCTTGATACCTGCCCACTGCTCCATTATTGGCCAGCCTAACTGTCTGCCATGCAGATGGGAAGGTTTTAGCTTTTGAGTTATCAGTGGTATTGGGAAGATCATGAATTTCAAGAAATAAAAGAATTTTGCATCATATAAAGCAAAAATACCTGTACATGTAAACAAAAACGTAAAAAGCATGTGGCCATAGTTCAAAAAGTTGACCTGACTGAGCAAAACCAATGTGATTTTTGGATCCAGCACATCAAAATTGTCCTAAATCAACTAAAAAAAACTTAACACAATAAATTTGGTGTTGACCAGTGTTATCTAACAACACTTGACCATATACATCAATGTTCTTAGATGCTATTTTTACTTATTTTCTTGTAGTATTATCTATAACCACGACCAAAGGCAGCTAGATGACGCTAGCAGTTTAGCATTCATTCACGAATATTTCTGTGCTTATTGTACTCCAGGGAGCAGTCATATCCTATCGACCACTGAAACCACACACCCCTGCCCGCCACTGATACATTATTTCATTCACTCTTTGAGACAAATTTACATTAGCTGACCCCAAGCTTTGCAGCTATGAGCAGCTAATGTTAGCAACAGTGAAAAAAGAGGGAGGGCAGCAGTGTTGCCAGATGGGAAATGAAGAAATATTGTACTGTTGCTTTTCAAGTATTATATTTTGACCCAAACTATCGTATGTATCAAAATAACTTGAAAAATCCCAGCTAAAACAGTGCATTTAAAAACAAAGCTATTCTATATGTATGGTACTGCAGTAACCTAAGGAATACATGCAGAGGCTCGGCCATTTGAATGAAACAACTGCTTCATGCACTGTCACACTTAAACACACCCACCCACACAGTGAATTGCATCTCTTTGCACAACCACTGCTTTCATCTTTAAACGTAGGATCTAACTCCCAAGTGCAAGCTATGCTCCCGCGTCGACACGGCACAGCTGTGATGGCGTCGACACAGCAGCAACATGTGTTCCTATTGTGTAGCTCAACGTGCACCTCTCCAGAGAAGGAGAAGGGCACGTCAGCAACGCAGGCTGTAAGAGCTGTGATTGGTCCGCTTTGTCTCCTCCTTCATATTTCCTTGTTCTCGCTGCTGTTTGCCTGCTCACCGCAGCACAACTTCCAAGGTGAGTCGGTTAAACAGTAGTTCAAAATGAAAACAATACTGATCCATCGTATCAGTATTTGGTTTGATCCAGGCAAAACGGCTGGATCGGTATCGGTAAGGAATAAAAGTAATTTACCAATCCGATACATTAAGAGTAATAAAATGAAATTGCGCAATCATGTTCTCAGCCACGCTGCGCACAGCTTCTATAAACACAAGCAACTAGTGTCACATCACTAGAGCCTGTCTGTGGGACTCACCTCAGTATGTTGCTGTGTGGTACCAGTATTTACAATTTTACACCACCAACTTGATAAAATACTTGCAAAAGTATCACGGCAAAGGAGTATGCTGAATTATGTCAAGAACTGAGCAGAAGGACGTGTGTCACGCAGCAGCAGCTGCTGCAGTGCTGCTTTTTCAGCTCAGGAGGCTGGGAGCTAAAAGTGAAACCTAAAAAGAATGAAACTGAAAGTAAAAAACAGAAAGGGTAGCATACCTTTCAGGGGAGAGTCTTACAGTTGATGAGAGGTAGGTGACAAGAAACATAAATAGCTTTTTTGTATTTTGTATACTTTATTAATCCCAGAGGGTCCAAGGCTACATGAATATGATATATTTCTTTATTTTTGAATATATAAAATGATTAAAAAACAAACAAAATATTTATAACCAAAACAACAATGAATAAATAAATATAACAAAGACAGACAGCTTTGTCCAGCATCATTTTAGCATGCTCAGAAAAGGAGTAGGCAGAAGTATTAAACTTATTAAAGTCTACCCCTTAATCGATAATCAATACATAACCAAAATTACAAGGCAAACATAAAATCTAATGACACTCCATAATTAATACAAAACCAACAAAAATAACAAGGCAAATACAAAATATAATGTACTACACAAATAATTTTTAAGCCTCACCTTTACATTTATATTACATTTTCCTACAAATATAACCATTTATAATAAATGTCAACTAAATTTATAAGTCATCTGAATAGTACTAGGAAAAAAATACAATAAAAAAAAAAATACAATAGCACAATATACAGACCCCTAATTTTTCTTATTCCCCATTTCTATGTATCATGTAAATATTTTACATTTATATTTATTTTTAAACTGACTGATGGTTGAACATTTCTTTAAATCCACATCGAGTTTGTTCCAAATCTTCACTCCAATAAATGTAATACTAAATCTTTTTAATGTTGTTCGAATTCTTTGAGTTTTAAAGTTTAAAGTTCCAGTCAAGTCATCCCTCCCATCTCTATCAGAAAACATTTTCTGTAGGTGAATTGGTAATAAATTATTCCGAATGTTTTACAAAAATTGTGCCGTTTGAAATTCTGCAATATCAAAAAATTTCATTATTTTTTTTTTTTTTTATTTAAGTTTTTGTAAAGGGTATACAGGTCGTTACAGCAATGCATTGTTTACATTTTCATCACATGTTCCCTTATTTTCTGATATCTGACAACCTTGGAAGAATAATTCTTACAACACCCCTTTTTTTTTTAAAGTGAAAGAAAAAGTGAAATTAAAGAGAAAAAACAAAAAACAAAACAAAAAAACAAAAACAAACAAACCAGCAAAAAACAAACAAAAAGAAAAAGTAAGTAAATAAAGGTAAAAGAGCATCTGAGTAGCTTTGGAACAAAGAGCGGACCATTATTGAAATGGTATTTGTCAAAGATTAGATCTAATGGAAGACACACATGCGATCCAGGGTTGCCAAAAGTTCATGAACCCATCCATGTCCTGTCTCAGTGCGAATGTCAACTTTTCCATCGAGTAAATGTCTTGGATCACGTTAATCCAATCTTCAGGTGTAGGACAGTCCTTCAACATCCATTTTTAGTTAGAGCTTTTTTGCTTGCCAATATTAAAACACTGAATAAGTATTTTTCTCCTCATCTTTCCAGTGAGTCCGGTAGTAAACCCAAATACAAAGTTACAAAAGAAAAGGGAACTGTTGTTTTGAACATTTTCCCAATATTGTCTGTACATTGGTCCAATATTGGTGGATAACTGGGCATGACCAAACACATGAAATGATTTGCAGTCTTTTCACCACACAAGCGCCAACAGTTCAATCCCTTATGGGTAAATTTGTTTTGTGCAGGTGTTCTGAAAAATCTTACCAAGTTTTTTCCATCCAAATTCTCTCCACTGCATGGATGAGGTACTTTTCCATTGCTGTTTATTTAGCTTTTCCTTATTTCCAGTTGTAAGTGAATTCCCCTCTTTTTCCCATCTCTCTTTTATATATGATGTGTTGTCTCCTTTTAAGTCTTGAAGACCTTGGTATATTTTAGAAATGTATCTGATCCCTGGGATCCCTTTATATGCCATTAAGAAGACCTTCAGAACACCTGGACTGGGCCCTTTCCAAATCCTCCTTTTTAAGTATATTGTTTATGTGGTGTCTAAGCTGGAAGAACCTGTAAAGGTCTTGATTTATTAGGCCTTGTTTTTTCAAATCTTCAAAACTTCTTAAAATTTGCCCTTTAAAAAAATGGTAATATTTTATCAGCCCTTTCTCCTTCCACTTTTTAAATCTGGTGTCTGTTTTATTAGGAGTAAAGTCTTGATCATAGGCAATCCATTGCAGAAGTCGATAGGGCTCTTTAGTTTGATTCTCTCTGACTATCTTAAACCAAATTTTTAGCGGGGTCTCTATCCACGGGTTAGTGTTATTCAAAAGCTTAGGTAAGGCATTGTTCCCTATATCGCCAGTAGGGGGATGTCACATGTTATTTGGCATTCCATCTCCTTCCATTGTGCAGTGTAGACTGGGTTACATATCTCTACTAAAGTTTTATTTGTGCGGCTTTAAAGTAGTCCCTGATATTTGGCAGCGCGAGCCCACCTTTGTCTTTGTTTAGCTGTAAGGTTCTATATCTGATTCTAGGTCTCTTGCCCTGCCATATGAATCTTGAGATCCTTCTGTCCAGCTCCTGCCATGTTTTTTTGGGAGGTTCTACCGGTATTGTTTGGAAAAGGTATAGAAGACGTGGAAGTATATCATTTTGACTGCTTCAATTCTTTGTGCAGTACCCAAGAATGGTATCATATTCCATCTTGCTAGGTCAGATTTTATTTTTGTCACCAGTGGATCATAGTTTAGTGATTATAATTTTGTTGAGTTGTTCGGGATATGACCCCCAGATATTTCATAGATTCCGACTCCCAGTTAGTTTGAGTTTTGCTTAGTGAATATTGATTTGGGTCATAGTTGAATGTTAAAATTTGGGTTTTATGCAGGTTTAATTTGTACCCCGATAAATCTCCATACTCTGAAAAAACTGAGGTTAGTTATGGTAAAGAAGTGTCCCGGCTGCCCCTAGGTTATTAAAATGTCATCAGCAAAGAGTGCTATTTTATGTTCCTTCTGACCAAGTGTAATACCTTGAATTTTTTGATTTTGTCTTATCCATTGGCTCAGAGGTTCTATGAAGATTGCAAAGAGCAGTGGAGACAGGGGGCAGCCCTAACGACATCCTCTTTCCAGTTCAAAAGATGATGATAAATTACAGTTAATCCTTATTTTAGCTGTTGGTTTTTTATATAATGCCTGTATAGTTCTAATGAAGTTGTTATGAAAATTGAAACTGGATAAGATTCTATATAGAAAAGACCAGTCAAACCGAAATCGAATGCTTTTTCAGCCTCTAATCCCAATATGACTGCATTTAAGTTATATTTTTTTTATATGATGAATTATGTGTAAAGTGCGTCGAATGTTGTCTTGTGTCTGTCTTTGTCTTATAAAACCTGTTTGGTCTAAATGAATTAGGTCTGTCAGTATATTTTCTAACCTTTTGGCAAGGGATAATGGTAAAAAGCTTATAGTCCCTGAATTTAGTACACTGATTGGTCTGTAGTTGGAGCACTCTAGTTTATCCTTTTCAGGTTTAGGTATAACTGCAATGACCCCTTCTCTCCAGGAGGGGGGGATTTCCCCTGTGTGGAGGACATAATTAAATGTTTTCAGGAGGAGAGGAGATAGTTGCTGTTTAAAGGTTTTGTACCACTCTGCTGTATAGCCATCAGCTCCTGGGGATTTGTTAGCTTTAAGTTTCATAATTGCTTTTTCCAATTCTTTAGGTTGTATTTCTGACAGTAGTGTTTTATTTTGTGACTCCGTAAGTTGGGGAAGGTTTAATGTGTTTAGGAATGCCTCGGATGCGTTTTTATGTTTTTTGTGGGAGTATAAGTTCTTATAGTAATTCTCGAAGCTTTTAAGAATATCCTGAATTCTGAATTTTATTTCCTTTGATACTGGGTCTCTGTTTTTGTGATTGCTCTTTCTGTTTGATGTTTCCTCAATTATAGGCTAGCTATTTTGCCGATTTACTGCCTGCTTCATAGTATTTTTGTTTCAAAAATGTAAGTTTCTTCTGGATTTCTATTGTGTAGATCTCATTTATTTGGTTTTTAATTTCCTTATTCTTGAGCGAGTCAGTAGAATCGAGTGTTGCCTTTGAGTTCTTTTTCTAGGTTCCTACGTTCTGACTCTAATGTGGATAGTTTTTCTTGTCCTTAGTTTCTTTTGGGTTGCCAGTTTCGCAATAACTCTTCCTCTATTACAGCTTTTGCATGATCCCACAAGTATTAAAGGGGATACTTCTCCATTATCGTTTTCTTCCAAATATCTGAGAATATCTGATACCAATCATCTTTCAATGGTCCTTTCAGGACATTTGAATTTAACCTCCAAGAAAATGTATTATTTGTGTATTTTGGATATTTAAGTCCATGTAGATCGGGACTGTGGTCAGAGAGATCCATCAGTCCTATTTTACATGTTTCTACTCTTCCAATGTCTCTATAAACATAAAAAAAATAGTCAATCCTTGAGTAAGATGAATGTGGGTTGAGTAAAATGTATAGTCTTTTACACTGGGGTTGAGTTCCCTCCACACATCACAGATTCCCATTCTTTTAGTAGCATCCGAGTCTTCCTGCTTTGGGTGTTATTTTGATGTGGAGAATTACCAGAAGCATCCCAGTATGGATTCAGTCTAAGATTGAAGTCCCCACCACATATCACTAAACCTTGAGCTTTAGTTATCATTAGGTCAAATACATTTTTATAAAATTCCAGTTAGCCCCTGGGGAGCATACACATTCAGCAGGGTGATATCTTCTCCCTCTAGCCGCCCAGTTACCAAACTGTATCTCCCTTCTTTATCTTTGTGTTCTGATTTTTTTTCAAATGTAATTTTGGTTGATATCAATGTCGCTACTCCCCTCCTCCTCCCTGACTTATATGAAGATGAAGAGATCATTTTAAACCCTTGTCTACTGAGTTTATTGTGCTCCACGTCTGTTAGGTGGGTTTCTTGTAAAAATATTATTCCTGCTTTGTCTTTTTTCATTTTGCCTAGAATCTTGGATCTTTTAACTGGATTCAGGATTCCTTTTACATTATATGAAATTATTTTGGTTTCACCCTGTTTCTCCATTGTGTTGTTTTGTTTAGTATAACTGTGTGGTGGCCCTCTTTTGTGCTACTCAGAAACTGAAAGAACATTAAAAACAAGAAAAACATTAAGAACATAGTGTATAAAACTTTAAAACAAAAAACTGTCAAAAGAACTTCCTGAGCTGAGGTCTTTTTAAAGACCCTGGAAGAGCCTTGATGGAGTGAAGGCTCTGAGGGGAATTCCTCAAACTCTGTTACGTGTTGAGGGCCCTCTCTTACCCCTGTAAGTTGTCCCATGCTTTTAACGTGAGTTTCAGAACCCAATCCGAACTTGTAATGATTTTTTTTTTTTCCTTTTATGCCTATACCCTGTGAAATTGTGTGCACCCTCCCACCCCCATCACATCAAACATTCACGCAGAAACAGTATTTGTTAGTGTGAGGAGAACATGTGGATTATTGTCACATTTCTATTTTAACAAGTTTTTTTTTTTTTTAAAATAAAAAAGACTTATTTGTTTCAAATATTATGACTGTTCCATGAAATGTTTTACCACATGCTGAATACGCATCTCCTTTAATGTTTGTTACCTTGTATGAGGAGGGTTGGATGCGCAGATTGATTCAAAAAAAAAAAAAAAAAAAAAAAAAAAAAGGTCGCTATTCCAACCTGAAAACGGACAGTTTATCCGCGACGCTCTGGCGCTGGGTTTCCCGCTGCTGGCCCGTGGATTTTGAAGGTCTTTGTGTTGTCCATGTTTGCATTTTGATCTTCTCACTCGGGTCTGCTGCGGGTTTAAATACCGTTACCGGGAGCCCTCTTCTCGCCATGTCAGCTGTTGCTTCTTCCGCCAAATTATAGAGACATGTTTCTTCACCGTAGAAGACCCTTAACTTCGCAGGAAATGGCGTCTGAAAGCGCAGTTTCTTCTCTCTTAGCACCTTTTTCGCGTCGTTGTATTCCCTGCGCTTTTTAAGGACCTCCGGGGCGTAATCGTGTTCCACGAAGACTTTTCTCTCCTGGTGCATAAATCCTTTTTTCTGCCAAGCCAGTCTTACAACCTCTTGTTTTATTTTGAAATTGGAAAATCTTACCAACACCGAACGTGGGGGCGCTTCCGCCGCTGGCCTAGCGGCTAATGAACGATGTGCCTTTTCTATGTTTAAGTCGGTGGTTTGTGGAATATCCAATTTCTCTCTTAGTAAAGATTCCACACATTCTGCCATTGAGTTAAAACCGTTTTCGGCTCCTTCTATCAGACCATGAATTCTTATATTGTCTCTTCTCTCTCTTCCTTCTTGGTTGGCTAGCTTAGCCTCTATAGATGCTTGTCTTTTTGCGTAGGTCCAGCACAGAATCTTCGAGCACTTTATATTCGTTCCTCTGCTTCCAAGATTCGGTTCTCGGCCTGGTCCACTCTGCTGTTTGTCTTTTCAATTCGTCTCTGAATTCCCGAAATTCGGCCGTAACCTCATGGCGAAATCGTCGTAGCTCTTCAAATAGCGATTTCAGGCTACCCTTTTTGTTAGCTACCACATTTCCTCGTCTTCTGAACGAGATCTTCAGTTCAGATTCTCCGGCCGATACGTGTCCTGGCCTGGAGAATTTCAGTTTCTTCTGTTTTCCTTTAGACAATGATGATTTTGTCTTTTGATTTTCACTCCTCCAAAAATCGCTTAAGTATTGATTTTCAAGGTGTTATCTTGGATTGGGTCTGAGAGCTTCAGTGTGTTAAGCTGCAGTCGCCATTGGCATCCAGACCGGAAGTCAAAAAATTTCATTATTTTAGCCTTGACAATAATGGATTTGTATGTTCAAAGAAACCTAGATTATGAATTGTTCTAATTGCTCTTTTTTGCATAATAAATAGTGGCTGAAGTGTAGTTTTATATGTGTTTCCCCAAACATCAACACAATACTGTAAATAAGGTAACACCAGTGAACAGTACAAAATGCATAGTGACTTCTTGCGCAGGAAATGTTTTGTTTTAGCCATTACAGAAATGCTTCTGGACAATTTAGGGCAGATGCATGAGAGTTCCAGCTAATTTTGTCATCCATTATCACTCCAAGGAATTTAATTTCCTACACTCTTTCTATATCTACACCCTCAATTTGTAACCGAAATTACTGACTTATTTTATTGTTACTAAATACCAAAATTTTTGTCTTACTTAAATTTAGTGATAACCAAATATGAAATGGAACAGGAATAACTTCAAAATAAGAGCAAACCTAAAAACTAAGAATGGACAGAGAATAATGTCATAAACATTACCAAACAAACTGAGGACCAGAAGAATACTTATGATAATAATAATAATGGATGACAAAAATACAGCTTAAGGGTTAGTTCCTTTATTTTCAGATCTACAGCATTTTTTACCTCATGTATAAAGCAGCACTTTGAATTTCATCTGAACGTTTACTGAAATACTCAGCTTCAAAGTTTTGTATGAACTTGCACTTAAAACTTCAGAATGCATGTTTACACGGGGCTGACCAGTGAAATGATGCCAATGTTGCAAGGTTTAAAATTAAAAAAAGCAGCAGCGCTGCTGAACTGAGCCAAATTTTTAATATATTCTTTGACTTTTAGATTTCTGTTTTTATATGTGTACATGCAACTAGTCATCAGCAAAGTACGTTCTGTACTTTTACTGTTTTAAATAAGAGACGGTATCGGGTTTGGATCAGTATCGGCCAATACTCAAAGTCACAGTATCGGTCTTGAAAAAGTGGTATCAGCTCATCATAGTCATAACCCCATGACACGCTTCGTGCCCTTATCCTGCTCACTGTTACAGCGTGATATTTACCATGGAGTCCCAAACGCTTTCACCACTAACTGCCAGCTGTTGGTAGGCCGTCTGGAGAGCGTTTGCCCCCAAACGGCGGGCAGAAACCCATGTGCAGTTATGGAAGCTTCTACAGTACCGGGTTGCAAACATGCTGTTGGCAATAACAATACACTTCATTTAGCAACTTATTATAATCAACAATAGGGGGGACATAGTCTGAACAACGAAATATAGCCAAACCCAACAAAAAAGTGAGCACCGCGGTTGTTGCGGTTGGTCGTTTTCCTCCGCGGTAGGTGTGTGCCATAGCGCGGTATTACATAATTGCATGTTATCGCAACAGGGCCTATTTACACCCAATTCAGACTTCGGTCATGTCTGGTGAAATCCAGCATTTATAGCACAGCCGACTATAAGGTTATTAGCAAGAATTCAAGGATTGTTTTTCATTTTTCAAGGATAATTAAGTGTTGAGTTTAGATAATCACGTTTAAGACTATAGCGCGGTAGCGGAGTGGTTAGCACTGCGGCAGCAACCGCAACTCACCCTTGGCCAGGGGATCCTGGATTCGATCCCAGCCCCCCAACCAACAGTGATCTGTGTGGAGTTTGCATGTTCTCCCTGTGTCTGCGTGGGTTTACTCCAGGATATTCTCCGGGTTTCCTCCCACGTGCCAAAAACATGCATGTTAGGTTAACGGCATCAACTGGGAATTCTAAATTGTCCTTAGGTATGAATGTGAGAGTGAATGGTTGTCTGTCTCTCTGTGTTGGCCCTGCGATGGACTGGCGATCTGTCCAGGGTGTACCCTGCCTCTCACCCAAAGATGCTGGGATAGGCTCCAGCCCCCCCGCGACCCAAAAAGGATTATGCGGAAGAAGATGGATGGACATTTAAGACTTTTCATGGACCTAAAGACACTAATGAAGTGGCTGTTTTTCTCCTTGTTTGTGTTCTCATAGAGAAATTCTCTCCACAACAACTATACATGAACACAAATTAATCTGGCCACACATAATTAAATTCTCTATTTTTCTATGTGATTTTCCTTTCTCTGGATTTGTTCATGTCTTACCAAGAGTGACAGGTACGGAAACTGCTGAGGTGCGTGCTTCTCCACGTGCACTGAGGAGAGGCTGAGCAGCTCTCTGTGCAGCCTCCGTCAGATGTGACACAGTCACGCAAGGTTGGCAAAATAATAAATGATTTAAATATTTACATTTATACGTACAATTTTTACATTCATAAAAGTATGCATTTCCATTGAGAAATGTATCCAATTGCAAAAAAACAACAATTTAAAATAAAATCATTAAAATGAGCTTCATTAATTTCCCTGTGTTTTGAGATATAACTGCAGGGAGCCACAGCATGGGAGCTGAAGGGCCACATGCAGCCATGGGTTTCCAACCCCTGGTATAGGACCTAAAACTATGGTATAAATACAATAACGATTGTATATCTGGCAACACTGGAGGGCAGTGTTGATTGCGTCAGGTGTTAATTTAACCCTTACATACTGTTTATATTCTATGCCTTCATAGCGTGGTCAGAGTCAAAATTGATCGGACCAAGAATTCCTACATAGTAAGTTTCTATACCAAATTCTGAACTACAGATCTATTCATAATGTCTAAGTAGCCTATCTCACATTAATTAAATGTGATTAATCCTTATTAAATGTTTCAGAGAGCAGGGTGAGGGTATTAAGTTTCTATAACACTTGTTTTTGGAGAAAAACATCTGCTATTACACAGTATCATGTCCTGTTTTTTACAAGTCATAAAAGCACAAAAGTTATAATAATTTAAGTATTTTATTGGAATTAGGATAGATAGATAGATAGATAGATAGATAGATACTTTATTTCGAACAAAAAAGTATAACAAAAACAAAACAAAATGACAAATGCAATAAAGTAACAGTATACAGTGTTCGAAAGGGATGAAGTGAACACTTATTAATTCCATCTCCTCTTTTCCATAAATACACCCATGTGAATTATATACAAATTACCACCTTTAAGACCCCAAGTAAACAATTTACTGTATTTTTTTACATATCAACATTAACACCCATCCATCCTAACATACATTGATGTCCATACATCAAAACCAGCCTCAAACAACACAGATATACACAGTGCTGTCCCACCCACCATTCCATAGTGTCCCAGAGTGAGCATAGTGAATCGTACATATAAATACTACCCTTCTAACATATATCCTTTCAGCAAATAATGTTTATACCTCTTTTTGAATTGATTTCTGTTTGTACATAGTTTCAGTTCCGGCTCCAGACTGTTCCACAAATCCACCCCACAGACAGATATGCACATAGTTTTCTTGGTTGTTCGTATCTTGGGTTTTGTAAAGTTTAAGTCTCCTCTCAAATTATGATCATTGTCTCTTTTTTTAAATATTTTTTGTATATTAGTTGGGAGTTGATTATTAATTGCCCTGTACATTACTTGTGCTGTCCTTAAATTAACGAAATCCGATGAACTTTTATGACATGTGACTTTAAAAACAACGAATTGGTCCTGGTCTCTATATATCCTACATTATTTATTATCCTTATAGCTCTTTTCTGTAATGTGCATATTGACTGTAGGTTTGGTCTTGTAGGTGTTTCCCCAGACTTCTATACAGTAGTTAAGATAAGGTAGAAACAGTGAATTGTACAGTAAGACCAATGATTTATAGTCCAAGATGTGTCTTGTCTTCCCCCAGTATCCCTATACATTTTGCTAACTTGGCCCGGATGTGACTGATGTGAGGTTTCCAGCAGATTTTATTGTCTAGCGTCACCCCCAGAAACTTATTTTCCTGTACTGTTTCTATTCTGGTATCATCTATCGTTACCATTATTTCATGATTTATTTTTATAATTTCCAATCAACATAATCTTGGTTTTTTAGATTTAGAGATAATTTATTTTTTTGTTGAACCACTGCGTTAACTTTTTCATTTTCAGTTGTGACCACCTCTAAAACCTGCTGTAAATTCTCACCAGTGCAAAGGATATTTGTGTCATCCGCAAACAAATAAATTTCTGAATTTTTGATACTTGGCATATGTCATTTAATACAATTAAAGAGTTTGGGTCCCAAAAACTGACCCCTGGGGCACACCACAAGTGATGTCCGTGAAGGGTGATTTGTGCTCACCAATTTGTCCAAATTGTTGTCTGATACTTAAATACTTTCCACCCAACTCAGTCCTACCCCTCTTATCCCATACCTTTCCATTTGAAAATGGGCATGAACATTCTGGAATGTTGGAATTATAATATAACCATCTTTAACCACTGCAACTACTGAATGCTGTCTGCAGTGCTATATCATAACAAATCATAATTATCAACATTAATTCAACATTTACCACTTAGAACACCAAAACATCAAAATAAAATGCTTATTTCAAACTAGTCTCTACATTCAAAGCAGTGATAGGAAACTTTGTGTGTGGAAACTTGCACATTTCCCACATTTGGCAGCAAATTTGCCTTGTTTTTGCAGTCCTTCTTTATAAGGCAGAAGTTGCATCTCCTTCTCTTTGTCCCTTGTTTTGGCATCTTGTGTAATTTTTGATCTGTTCCAGGTTCACTTTGAGCAGCCATGGTGGTACACTGTTTAGCACCATTTCCCTCACAGCTAGAAGGTTTCAGGTTCAAAGTCCCCGGGCAAGCAGGTGTGGGAACCTTTCTGTGTAGAGTTTGCATATTCTCCCTGTGCTTTGTGGTTTTACTGCGGGGCCTCGAATTCCTCCGATGTATGCATGTTAGGGTTAATAGGTGATTCTAAATTGTCCCCTAGGTATCTAAAGGCCCTTTTCCACAAGCCTCACTTAGCCCTACACCACACCACTCAGCCCACGTTTGAGCATTTTCCATTAGCCCCAGCACCGGTTAGCAGGTGCTTTTTTAGTACCTGATCCAGGGCAGGGTCTAACCGAGCTGAGTAGGGCTGAGTAAGATAAGATAAGATAAGATAAGATAAGCCTTTATTAGTCCCACAACGGGAGGAATTCCAGGATTGCAACAGCACAGGGATAGCAACACTCAGAGCAACAATCAGAAGGCAAGAAAAAAAAAAAACAAAAACAAAAAAAAAAACAAGCAAGCAAGAGCAGCTAATATACATATGTACGTATTACTATAAAATATATATATACACCACACACACAGACACACAGTGCAGAGCATTGTAGCTGGATGGAATAAATATATGAATATATGAACACACAGTGCAGAGCATTGTAGCTAGATGAATAAATAATAGTAATATATAAACACCCACAGTACGGAGCATTGCAGCTAGGTGGAATAAATATGCAAGTATATAAACACACACAGTGCGGAGCCAATTAGCTAGATGGAATAATAATGTAGATATATAAATATATAATACACACCCAGTGCTGAGCATTGTAGCTAGATGGAATAAATATGCAAATATATAAACACACACAGTGCAGAGGCATTGTTGCTAGATGGAATGAAACAGCATAACCGTCTACTTAGTTATCCTACATGGTATGATTATGTGCCCATACATATTCCTCACCCTCCATAGCGACCGGTATGTTCTAGTTGTATGCCGGAGGGGACCATTGTGTAAGTCTATTGCATCTTTTGCATTCAAAAAACTATTAGTTTGTTACGTCTTTTTGCTATCTCTGCGAGCAGCCCTGCTTAGGTTGTACAGTCTGACAGCCGTTGGTAGGAAGGACCTACGAAACCTCTCTGGTTGTGCACCTGGGATGATGTAGTCTGCTGCTAAATGAGCTCCTCAGTTGCATTCAGTATGTCCTGCATAGGGTGGAACTCGGACTCCAGCAGAGATGACAGTTTAGCCACCGTCCTTCTCTCTCCTATCTCCTCCATCGGATCAAGGCGCTGCCCCAGGACAGAGCTAGCTTTCTTAATCAGTTTGTTCAGTCTCTTCCTATCGGCTGCAGTAATGCCACTGCCCAGCAGACCACTCCAAAAAGTGATGGCTGATGCCACCACCGTGTCATAGAATGACTTCAGCAGCGCCCCTTGTACACCAAAAGACCTGAGTCTCCTCAGCAGGAACAGCCTGCGCTGTCCCCTTCTTGAGAGTGCATCAGTATTGTGTGACCAGTCTAGTTTATTGTTCAGATGAATACCCAGGTACTTATAGGATGTCACCATCTCGATGTCTGTTCCCTGTATATTTACTGGTACTGTGAGGGGCTGCCCATGCCTGCGGCAGTCCACCACCAGCTCCTTAGTTTTCCTCGCGTTGATCTGGAGGCAGTTCCGATGGCACCAGTCCACGAAGTCCTGGATAAGCCCTCTGTACTCAGCTTCATCTCCAATGGAGATGAGGCCAACGATCGCAGAGTCTTTGTCTGCGATCACCCTAGAGGCGATCCTCTTCTTCTCTCTCGAGGGTGGATTTATTCTACGCAAACACTAAGGAGGCGTACACCTCATCACAACTCCCCCCAGCCCCGAGATGGTTTTGAGGTTTCTCCAGACCCCGCTGATGTCGCTCTGTTGCAGCTTGTCCTCCAGTTCGCCTACCAGCATGGCATTGGGGTGGAGGATGCGGTGATCTTCCTCCTTCACCGTTCTCTGTCCCACCTGGAGAAGCCCGGGAATTTGCATAAACAACAATGCAGATCACGTGTGAGTGTTCTCTCGGGAAACATGGTTGAAATCGCCTGAGATGAGAAGAAGAGCATCTGGGTGTTCTGTCTGCAGCCTGCTGGTTACTGAATGGATGACGTCACGTGCTGTCCCAGCGTTCGCCGTCGGATTTGCATAAACAACAATGCAGATCACGTGTGAGTGTTCTCTCGGGAGATATGTAGGCCTCATGCTAACAGCTAGCAACTCAATGTCTTTGCTGCAGTGTCGTTGTTTAACAGTGATATGTCCCGGTCTGCACCAGTTGTTGTTAACATACATTATCACTCCACCGCCCCTAGCCTTGCCACTGTCTGGTGTTCGGTCAGCTCGTATCATGTGAAAACCCTCCAGCTCAATGTTAGCATCTGCTGCTAGTTCAGTTAGCCACGTCTCAGTAAACAAAAGGAGAGAGCACTCCCGGTATGTGCTATCATAACGGGAGATAGCCGCTAGCTCATCTAACTTTCCCAGTATCGACCGTACATTTCCCATGACAACAGATGGAAGGGAGGGTCTGTACCTTATATTTTTTGTCCTCCCGCCTTACTCCAGCCCGGCAGCCGCGGCGTTTTTCGCCTCAGTTCTCTCGGTATGTCGAGTTTTTCCAATGGGACCGGGTGGCGGTTGAATGCTAGCAGCTGTTCTCTGCTGTATCGTATCCTGCTATAGACAGTGGCTCCGTCCACCGGCTCAGGAGACATTTAGGCGATCTGTGTGTCCGTGATATAAGTGGGGTGAAAAAAAAAGACGGATCAAAAGAGAGAGGAAGGGAAAAAGACTCGGAATCGAGCCGCTGTTGCAAAAGGCAGCCGACTCGTGTGGCGCCGAGCGACAAAGTTTCTCGAGTATGGGTGTGATATGACTTTAAGAGACTGGTCGCCGCTGATTGGTCAGGTCGTAACGTCACGAAAGCGACTTTTCTGCTGAATTTACTCCACGACCGCCATTTGTAGTTGTTCAGCCAGTGAACACAGTGTGCCCCTTTAATACAGTATATTATATTAATATACTGTATAATATACTTATATAATAATATACTCCTAATATTATATATAGGAGGTGCACAATTTTCTTTCTATATTAGCCGACGATCGCATCCAGCGCGAGTTGGACGGATCTACTCGAAATGAAAAAAATATACCAGCAGGTGTCCGAGCAGATGGGTTCCCAAGGGCACATCCGTACTGCCAAACAGTGTCGGGAGAAGTTGAAAAAGCTGAAAAGCGATTACCGAGCAGTGAAGGACCACAATGCTCGAAGTTGAGCGGATCGGAAGGAGTGGAAGTGGTTCGCTGAGAGACATTGGGCTCGACACGGCCACAGTCACGGCCACGGCCTTGGAAACTGTGGATGGTGAGTGTTGTTTTGATATTGCGCGTCTTTTCGCCACTTTATCCTTTCTGTGCCAAGCTCACTGCTTTTAAGAAATAGGAAGGTTGTTAGATTGTGGGTCATGGTTGTTACTGAGGCTTGCCTATTGTTTTGCAGCCAACTGCAGATTCACGCTTGCTTTGTGTTAAGTATTAGCGCGAACAAAACGCTGAATTACACTTATTGTATTCCGGTTAAAAACTTTAGAGTGTTGTGTACATGTTGCACTTTGGTGTTAAGTTTTAAATTGCGTGCATTTTCTTTCTAGAATCGCAGTTCATATCACAGGGGTCCACCTCAGTGGACATGGACACACCGGACTCTCCTGCGTCTGCCTCTGCGTCTGGCGGAGCGCCAGCTGGATCAGCTCCGATGTCAGCCACATCACCAGCTCCATCTGGATCACGTTCAAGAGCCGGTAAGGCACAATAACCACGATTTTTTTTTGGTGAAACAGGTCCAGCGGAAACCAGGGTCGAAAATCCATCCATCCATCCATCCATCCATCCATCTTCTCCAGCCCCCCCGCGACCTGTAGGGTCGCGGGGGGGCTGGAGCCTAACAAGTTATGTACCAAATTGATTAATGCAATTTCCTGTAGCTGCATATTAATTAATTGAAAATGTCTTTTTAAATGTACAAAAAGGTTATTCTTTGGTCTTCACTTATCGGTGTTCCACAACCATTTTTAGGTGTGGTTATTGAAGTGCTGTTGTAACTCCTGTTTTAGAAAAACAAAAAAAGCTCATGAACTGCTGTTGAAATCAACATGCTTCATTGAAATGCTTTGCGTCAGCTGACTGTATTAACCCATTCAGATTTCTGCAGCCACACTACAAGCAACTATTTTAAACATTACCCATCCATCCATCCATATTCTTAATCTTAATCCTTTTTAGTTTTGCAGGGGGGCTGCAGCCGAAGACAGCACACTGCGTGTTGCAAAATCCGCTCTACTGAGGGGCAGCAACATGACAGTTCAGCTTATATACAGCAATGAAGCATAATATAATAGTGACATTCCACCACAGACTTTCACCTGTGTAATTCCATAATATATGTAGTGATCCAGCTTTAACGACCATGCCTTTCTGTCTTTCCATCTAGGCAAGAGGAAAACGGACAACTCCATCACTGACCTTACATGAGCGATGGTCAACATGCATGACGAAGAGATGCGGATCTTGAAACAGCAACATGACCAGCGGCAAGAACACCATCAGGAGTACAGTGGGGCAAAAAAGTATTTAGTCAGCCACCAATTGTGCAAGTTCTCCCGCTTAAAAGATGAGAGAGGTCTCCAATTTTCATCATAGGTATACCTCAACTATGAGAGACAAAATGAGAAAAAAAAAATCCAGAAAATCACATTGAAGGATTTTTAATGAATTAATTGGTAAATTCCTCAGTAAAATAAGTATTTGGTCACCTACAAACAAGCAAGATTTCTGGCTCTCACAGACCTGTAACTTCTTCTTTAAGAGGCTCCTCTGTCCTCCACTCGTTACCTGTATTAATGGCACCTGTTTGAATTTGTTATCAGTATAAAAGACATCTGTCCACAACCTCAAACAGTCAGACTCCAAACTCCACTATGGCCAAGACCAAAGAGCTGTCAAAGGACACCAGAAACAAAATTGTAGACCTGCACCAGGCTGGGAAGACTGAATCTGCAATAGGTAAGCAGCTTGATGTGAAGAAATCAACTGTGGGAGCAATTATTAGAAAATGGAAGACATACAAGACCACTGATAATCTCCCTCGATCTGGGGCTCCACGCAGGATCTCAACCCCGTGGGGTCAAAATGATCACAAGAACGGTGAGCAAAAATCCCAGAACCACACAGGGGGACCTAGTGAATGACCTGCAGAGAGCTGGGACCAAAGTAACAAAGGCTACATCAGAAACACACTACGCCGCCAGGGACTCAAATCCTGCAGTGCCAGACGTGTCCCCCTGCTTAAGCCAGTACACGTCCAGGCCCGTCTGAAGTTTGCTAGAGAGCATTTGGATGATCCAGAAGAGGATTGGGAGAATGTCATATGGTCAGATGAAACCAAAATAGAACTTTTTGGTAAAAACTCAACTTGTCGTGTTTGGAGGAGAAAGAACACCATACCTACTGTGAAACATGGGGGTGAAAACATCATACTTTGGGGCTGTTTTTCTGCAAAGGGACCAGGTCGACTGATCGGTGTAAAGGAAAAAATGAATGGGGCCATGTATCGTGAGATTTTGAGTGAAAACCTCCTTCCACCAGCAAGGGCATTGAAGATGAAACGTGGCTGGGTCTTTCAGCATGACAATGATCCCAAACACACCGTCTGGGCAACGAAGGAATGGCTTCGTAAGAAGCATTTCAAGGTCCTGGAGTGGCCTAGCCAGTCTCCAGATCTCAACCCCAGAGAAAATCTTTGGAGGGAGTTGAAAGTCCGTGTTGCCCAGCGACAGCCCCAAAACATCACTGCTCTAGAGGAGATCTGCATGGAGGAATGGGCCAAAATACCAGCAACAGTGTGTGAAAACCTTGTGAAAACTTACAGAAAACGTTTGACCTCTGTCATTGCCAACAAAGGGTATATAACAAAGTATTGAGATGAACTTTTGTTATTGACCAAATACTTATTTTACCGAGGAATTTACCAATTAATTCATTAAAAATCCTTCATTGTGACTTTCTGGATTTTTTTTTCTTATTTTGTCTCTCATAGTTGAGGTATACCTATGATGAAATTGGAGACCTCTCTCATCTTTTAAGTGGGAGAACTTGCACAATTGGTGGCTGACTAAATACTTTTTTACCCCACTGTACATGCAGCATTTGCGACAGGTGGCCGCAGATGTGCGGGCAGATGCGCGTGAAGCCCTGGAGCAGGACGCTGCGTTACGAAGGGAAGAGCTCGCAGAGATGTCAACATTCAACAGAGATTTCCTGACCCTATTTGGCAAGCTTGTGGACGTATTTAGCAGTCGGCGTGTCTAACCATGTCTCCCCATGCCCAGTCTGGTTTTTGTTTGTAAATTTTGCTTCTGGAATAAAATTGTATTGTTTGCATCAAAAGTCTGGTTTATCTGTTATGACACCGTATGAGAAAAGCCAATAATTACATACACATTCCATTCTCTGTTCACTCCACATGCTGCTGTTCATCAGGTCAGGTGTGTAGCCTTCTAATGGTAATTTAATTTTTAACAACACAACGAAACGCAATGTCTTGCTAGGTTTTTTTTTTATTTTAAACAAATTTGAAATGCTGAATCCATTTCTCTTGAACAGGTACATTTTTTATGTTATAAGCAGTTGTACAGGTGTGCTTTAACTTGTACAGTAGACACTGATAAAGGTAAGTACATGTAAGTTGAATGTTGCATCACCAGTCAAAATTTAATAAATTAAGAAGGAATCTAGCAAAAATTTGGCACTAATAACATTAGACACAACTGTGTTTTTGTTGCACACAACTGTTATTACCAACAAGTTGTGCAAAATTTATATTCCCTTTTCCCAAAAATTAAAAATCAATTTGTAAGTAGAAGTGGGAGACCTTGACATGGGAATATGACATGTATCAGCACATGATTTATAGTTCAATTTGCATTTCCACCTAAGCAAAAGTGGCTTGTCGAGCTGGATTTTTGTGAAGATGGGCTGTGCGGTGTTTCTGCATGTAATTACATACCTGTCAAGTGATACGGTTTCGCCGTATTTTAATACGGGGAAAATGCAATTTTAGCAAATACGGGCGTATTGCCATTTCTGTACGCCAAAGAGAAAAATATACGGGCAAAAAAATTATTGAGAGTGTGGGGAGGAACACGTCGTGTGTGACCCCCACAGCGGGGCTGTCAGAGCACTCAGCGTGAGCAATTATCACAACAGTGAGAAGTGTGGACTGATCATTAGGCTGATGGCTTCGCACCTTCTTAACAGATAAGCGTTATGAACAAAAGAGGACAGGTAGATGGACCATGCACAACATTTTATTTACAAAAAACATTTTTGAAATATGTATGCACATAAATGTGGGCGAAATTACATTTCTGCCTATTGCTAGACAAGTACTGCATCACAGCATCTCGTATATCGGCACCCTGCTCCTCTGCTCCCTGGGTCGCTGCCACCACTGGTTCATCTACTGCATCATCCAATGTAGTGTCATGCATCTCTCCATTACTCTCACAGATTGTGCAGAGCACAACAAGTCAGCACCATAGATTTCACCAGTTTCATGTCACAGTCATTCCTCTCTCCTTCCTCCTTCCTTCTCTCCTCGTCATCAGCCATTTTCTTTGTTGTGGAGGATTCGGTCGCGTATTTGACGTCACGAGAGTGTGGCGCCGCCTGCTGTTCAACAAATCCCACCCACAGCAGGTGTGCCAGCAGGTGTGCCAGCAGTAATGTTGAAACGCAACCGAGGCAGAACCGAACCGAAGTGAGTAGAGTCGGGTTTTCTAATCGGGGCTAGTGGAAAAGCGCCTTAATAGGCCCTTAGAATACAGGGTTAGTTTAGCTACTAGTGAAGCGCTTTGAGTGGTCTTTGTGACCAGAAAAAGCGTAAGTACATATACATGCATAAGTACAGGTCTTTATCCCTCAGATTGCTGCACTGCCTTTACCAATGCTGCTGAAGCTGCTGTGTGGGAAAGGTGGTGTTGCTTTTGCATACAAGGAGTCACAAGGACCTTTCCAAGTTCCTCCAAAAAGAAGCACCTCCAGTTTTCTTGCACTGCAGGTGCTTGTTTGGAGGTGCAGATCTTGTATGTATCTGTGTCAAGGCACCCTCTGACCTCTGGATGACTTCTGTTTCTTATGTGCACCACATATGATTACTCTTATGCTGTTTTATTGTTTCACTGTCTCAAGATTCTCCCCTGCCTATTCAAAGACCAGCAGGTGTCTGTCTCTGCTGGAACCTGGGCAAATGTGGTGGAAACACAGACAGTTCTCATGACAGTGTCAAGGTCCCCCTTCAACTCTGTCGCCACTGTCCCATAAAAATACACACAAAGATGGCCTGTACAATTTCACAGCTCAAGATTCTCTAAGACCATCATTTTCTTTGATTTGACCCAAACTGGTAGATTTAAAATCCATCTCAACAGATACGGGTCAAATTTGACCCAAAACAGCATCAGTGTACAAAAATGTGTAGCACCTGTACAAAAGTGTACAATTTTAAAATATCTTCATTATTGTGTATTTTGGGTCACTTTAGGAAAAATAATCAAATTTCAGACTAAAAGAATGATGTTTATGGTATTTTTTACTGTTGCCAAATGTCAAAACAGGTCAAATTTGACCCGAACAGTATGTAAGGGTTAAAGTCACAGTGCTGAAATTTAAAAGCTGCAAAAATGAAGAAAAAAAAAAATTGCTGCAATGAGCTATTTTTGCTTCAGTCGTGTGTTTAATCCTGTGTTCAGTAACTGTGTTTTTATCTAATCCTTCTCTTTTACTTTATTGTGCAGTAGCCTGGTGGAGCACCCACAATTTCATTGTACTGTACAACTGTACAATGACAATAAAGCCTATTCTATTGGTATGGAATTTTTCAACCGCAGGAATCCACGTGCTGCAAAACCGATGGAAGAAGTGTGTGGACCGAAGGGGAGACTATGCTGAGAAATAAACCACATTTGACCACAATGAACTTTTCAGCCCCTCCTCGTACAAATGCCTGCTGCTGGCTTAGCACATTTTGATTTCTGCTATGCTAAATTACAGTAACTACACAACTCACAAAACTAAGCACAGCATGTCACTGGACAACGACAAAAAATATAACAAACTCCCAATTACTGTGTGTTTGCGGTATCTTTCAAGATAATTCCAATTAATTTTTAAGGACAATTAAAGCCTTGAGTTTGGATAAACAAAAACTTTGTGTGCATCCTGATCTTACTTTTTGGGCAGCTAAATTTGATTTACATAAATAAATTGTGAAAAATACTCATGCACACTTTAACGTGCTGTGTACATGCCATGTTTCTGCAACACAGCTGCAACTAACAGTAGCATCACCATGATGTATCTTGTACTTGTGGATAAACGGAGTCGCTGAGACTTATAAACTCACACTTAACAAGCTAGGCCAGTTGTTGCTTATTTAACAGACAGGCACATACATGCTGGCTGCTTGTCACTGCGATCCATATTAAAGCCCGCCTGGCATCTCATCACTACCGTCTGTCAACAGTCCACACGGGGGTACGTTGGTGAATAACTTCACATTGCAGCTATCGCTATCACAACGTCCCCAGATTAGGAAGTTAAAGGTCAGAAATATTTTTAATGAATTTGAACGTACCCGTCAGTTCCCTGGATCCTCGTTAAACGACTGCCTGTGGCTGACAGCGGTGGCAGACGCACGCAAGTTTCTCACTGTTGTTAGCACTTTGCTACCGGCTAGCGCACACAGCATTAAATGATACCGCTGTTTAAAGATGGCTCATAACCAGCCCGACACGTCCTCTGAAAATAGAAAGGTCTATAAGTTTAATGATGTAGGCAGAAATTCGACAGGCGGCTCAACCATTAAATAACAATCACTTAAAGAAACTGTAAGCTATGGCAAGAATGATGACATCTGCCAGCCCACCACAAAATATGTCCGTGCAGGAAACGACTTCGCCTGCAATGTGGTTCCTACCGAAAAGAAAAGAAAAGAGGTACGCTTTTTCTTAACCTTCTTATAAAACTGTTGCTGCCTAGTATAAATTGATATTCTGCCCTGTTGCTGGGATCACCAACAAAACCAACAAATATTAATATTAAAGAAGACCATCTGTCACGACAGCTTGATTTTCTCGATGAATATAAAGGAATGCGTGGTGATTTCAATCCTTGCAACTATGATGAACCAAATAAGAATATATCGCTGTTTTCTTTTGGCCACGAGGAGGAAATTACAGAAATGCGCATACGCCAAAAGCAGCCTGAGCCGATTAGCGGCCAGAACAGCTACTGCTTAGAAAATTCCCAGTTCACAGAGCTGAGACGTAACAGCAAATTGAGCTTGGGGAATGTGACTCTGGTTTTGTTTGCTCTGGCCAGGAGATGAGCTTGACTGCGTGTTACTGCTTTTTCGAAATCAAGCAAGCAAGAAGGGGAAAGAAAAAGAAAGAAAACGAGACAAAGAAGCTGGACTGCCTGCTTGTTCCAGAATATCATAATCCTGAATGTAAAGAAATAGTCATTGATCAGAGGGAAAGTAAATATAAGCCTATGACAGACTTAATTCCAATAAACATAGTTCCTATCCTGTAATTTCACCATGTTTTTGGGGTGACATGGGACATACAATATAATGTTCTATCTATCTATCTATCTATCTATCTGGGGAGAGGGACGGCACACCAACCTCTCATAGGCCTATAGGCCATCAATCCAACTTTAGAAATTCAATGTCATTTTTAAGGGTACGTTGTGTATCTTTGGCTGCATAAAGCCTTTTATTTTCCCCCTTACCCACCCAGTTTACAAGGTGTCAGTGTCCAGGTTGAATCTCTCTTGCTCCATAAAAATGGGGAACTGGCAGAAAAAAGTGAAGGTGCAATAAAAAGCCAAAAGCAACCACTGACAGAGCGATTACTGCTTGGCTGGTTAACCACAAACAGTTTATACGTGCAGCAAAATCAGCTGTTGAGCTGCACTCTTTGCCATTGAAGGCTGTCCTGAAAAGACGGTGATTGTGAATTCCCAAAAGAGTTTTCATTTTTACGGGCTTTTCTCTCCAAATCTCATTTTGGTCACCATTGATGCCAGGTGCAACCAAAGCAGAAGAAGTAGTTGTTATCTGTATGTTAGAACTTTGGTGAACACCTACAAGACGGTAGTGACACCTGCTGGGATGTATGGTTTGGAGACGGTGGCACTGACGAAAAGACAGGAGGGAGAGCTGGAGGTGGCAGAGTTGAAGCTGCTAAGATCCTCATTGGGAGCGGCTAGGAGGGACAGGATAAGAAATGAGTATATCAGAGGGACAGCTCAGGTTGGGCAGTTTGAAGACAAAGTAAGAGAGGCAAGGCTGAGATGGTTTGGACATGTGCAGAGGAGCTGCCAGGCAGGAGGAAAAGAGAAAGACCACAGAGAAGATTCATGGATGTAGTCAAGGAGAACATGGAGAGGGTTGGTCTGAGAGAAGAGGATCCAGGTGAGAAGGAGGCAGATGATCCTTGGTTGTGACCCCTAAAGGGAACAGCCTGAAGAAGAAGAACAAAAAGATGAAGTTGTTTATGAGCCTAGCATTTGTTGTTCAAATCTGTAAAAATGTTATAGTGGAGTTGTTTGAGAAATAAATATATTCACGTCTTACAGCATAAGATCCCATTTTGTCATTTTTATCTTGAAGACAGTTGTAATATACGTAAATATATATAGCCAGGACTTGACATTACCACCAGCCAACCAGCCAATGGCTGGTGGACTTCAGCAGTGGCCGGTAAGACAGCCACACCCACTAGCCACTTTGGCTGGTTGTAGTTTTTTCAAAATGGCATCTAAAAGAATAAACCTATTGCAATGTGAGACTACGAAACTACAACTCCCATAAGTACTGTGTTTTTTCTAATCAGTCTTCTTTTTCTTTCTCTTCTTTTTTTTCTGGTGAAAACAGGTAGTGTCCATTTTGATTAAATCCATCATCAACTACTACTGATGTTGTGCAGCCATGAAGGGGTGTTCCAATTCATAGGGGCAGGCGAAGGGGTAGCGGTACAAATGAGAATTGGGACTGACCCAAATCTACCTGCACTTCACTCTCATATTGCAAATATTTTTCTCTACCATTTTACAGTATTTATTGCTCTTCATAAATAATCAAACAGTGTCTCTCTTGCCATTTTTATGTATGTATAAGGGTAATTTACATTGAAAAAGGTTATAAATTTAGTTCAAGTAAATTTTAGCATGCCATAGTCCAATTTGATCGTATTAAACGTAATTTTCCAACCACAAAATTATGGCTAGTGGAAAGGCTGAGTGGCTAGTAACTTTGGAAAATCACTAGCCACAGTGACTGGAGAGCAAAAAAGTTAATGTCAAGCCCTGTATATAGCTAATGTCAAGTATCTGCTTAGACAGGCAGATAAGGTTTAAGCAGGACCCAGGTGCAGGCAGGGATGTGGTGCAAAAATAATAATTTATTAACAAAACTCAGGAGTAAACAAAAACACAGCACGGGGGCTGGAAAAATAACTCAGGAGCACAGACTAAAATAAACTCATGGAGAACCATTCAGGGAACACAAGTGAGAAAGCAACAGCAAATGATATTACTAAACACAACGTTAAACACGTTAATGACCCAACAAAGAGGCAACATATACAGGGAGAAAACTAATCAGGGGAACATGGGGCAGCTGGGTTGACAATCAGGAGCTAAACAGGAGCACACATGAGGAAATGTCTATGGGTATGGAAACATGAGGAGCTGGGGACAATAAGGAGACAAATACACACGACTGACCATAATAATGACAATGAGGACAAACAGGGGATGAACACAGCGCACCAGGGGATACACAGGAAACACAAAATGCAAATCATAACAATCATAATAAGGAAAACAAAGACTAGATCCTATAATAGATCCTAGATCCTATAATCCTATAATCCTGGGCTTGATCCTATAATCAAGCCCAGATTATGACAGGTTTACCCCCTCTAGGGCGGATTTTAGATGCCCTCCAAACAAAACAAAGAGCACCTCAGCGTGAGGAGGGGGAGATAGGCACAGCAGGACAAAACAAGAACATAAACAATGGAAAAATGTCCAATGTCCAGGTGGTCGGCCAAAGTCCCACGACCACCAGCAGGACGAACATGATGTATCTGGTGGCCTACCAGAGTCCAAGGCCCACCAGTCGGAGAAACACGTCATGTCGGGTGGCCTACCAAAGTCCAAGGGCCACCAGAAACTCAGGAGATGACACAGGAGCTTCTTGCTGTGGAGCTAACACAGAAACTTTAAACTCAGGAGATAGTAACAACATGGAAATTATAAACACAAGCTGACAACATGAAATCTTTAAACTCAGGAGATGATAATATGGAAACCTTAAACTCAGGAGATGTTAACATGGACACTTTAAACTCAGGTGGTGACAATATAGAACCTTTAAATTCAGGAGATGACAATGTGGGAGCTTCTGGGTCAGACATTAATGCAGGAACCTCCATCCATCCATCCATCTTCTACCGCTTTTCCGGAGGTCCGGGTCGCGGAGGCAGCAGTTCAAGCAGAGAAGCCCAGACTTCCCTCTCCCCAGCCACCTGCTCCAGCTCTTCAGAGGGGATACCAAGGCGTTCCCAGACCAGCTGGGAGACATAGTCTCTCCACCGAGTCCTGGGTCTGCCCCGGGGTCTCCTCCCAGTGGGACGTGCCTGAAACACCTCAAGTGGGAGGCGTCCAGGAGGCATCCTAATCAGATGCCCGTACCACCTCAACTGACTCCTTTCAATGTGGAGGAGCAGCGGTTCTACTCTGAGCCTCTCCCGGATGACTGAGCTCCTCACCCTATCTCTGAGGGTGAGTCCAGCAATCCTACGGAGAAAGCTCATTTCAGCCGCTTGTATCCGTGATCTCGTTCTTTCGGTCATTACCCAAAGCTCGTGACCATAGGTGAGAGTAGGAACGTAGATTGACTGGTAAATCGACAGCTTTGCCTTAGAACTAAGCTCCCTCTTCACCATAACAGACCGGTACAACGTCCGCATCACTGCAGATGCTGCTCCAATCCGTCTGTCGATCTCTCGCTACATTCTCCCCTCACTCGTGAACAAGACCCCAAGATACTTAAACTCCTCCACTTGGGGCAGGAGCTTGTCCCCAACCCGGAGAGGACAATCCACCTTTTTCCGGCTGAGGACCATGGACTCGGACTTGGAGGTGCTGATTCTCATCCCAGCCGCTTCACACTCAGCGGCAAACCGTCCCAGCAAGAGCTGTAGGTCATTGCTGGATGAAGCCAACAGGACAACATCATCTGCAAACAACAGAGATGAGATCCTGTGGCCACCAAGCATGACACCCTCCATTCCCTGGCTGCGCCTGGAAATCCTGTCCATAAAAATTATGAACAGGATCGGTGACAAAGGGCAGCCCTGGCGGAGTCCAACTCTCACTGGGAATGACTCCGACCGAGTGTTGGCAATACGAACCAAACTCTCACAACGGTCGTACAGAGACCGAATAGCTCGTAACAATAAGCCCGATACCCCATACTCCCGAAGCACCCCCCACAAAAATCCATGAGGGACGCGGTCAAATGCCTTCTCCAAGTCCACAAAACACATGTAAACTGGTTGGGCAAACTCCCACGAACCCTCGAGAATTCTCGAGAGGGTAAAGAGCTGGTCCGATGTGCCACGGCCAGGACGAAAACCACATTGCTCCTCCTGAATCAGAGGTTCGACCAACGGCCGGACTCTCCTCTCCAGTACCTTGGCATAGACCTTCCCAGGGAGGCTGAGGAGTGTGATCCCTCTAAAGTTGGAGCACATCCTCCGGTCCCCTTTTTTAAAGAGAGGAACCACCACCCCGGTTTGCCATGCCAAAGGCACTGCCCCCGACCTCCACGCAATGTTGCAGAGGCGTGTCAACCATGACAACCCAACAACATCTAGGGCCTTGAGGTACTCAGGGCGAATCTCGTCCACCCCCGGGGCCCGGCCACCAAGGAGATTTTTAACCACCTTGGCGACCTCAGCCCCTGTGATAGGCGAGTCATCCCCCTCGTCCCCAAACCCTGCTTCCACTGTGGAAGGCGTATCAGTGGGATTGAGGAGATCCTCGAAGTATTCCTTCCACCGCCCGACGATGTCCCCAGTCGAAGTCAACAGTGTCCCATCCGCACCATACACAGTGTGGACGGGGAGCTGCTTTCCCCTCCTGAGCCGCCGGACAGTTTGCCAGAATCTCTTTGAGGCCGACCGAAAGTCTTGTTCCATGGCCTCACCAAACTCCTCCCATACCCGGGTTTTTGCTTCAGCAACCACCCGAACTGCACTCCGCTTGGCCTGCCGGTACACCTCAGCTGCTTCAGGAGTCCCACAAGCCAACCAAGCTTGATAGGACTCCTTCTTCAGCTTAATGGCCCCCCTCACCACTGGTGTCCACCACTTGGTTTGGGGGTTGCCACCACAAGATGCACCGACCACCTTGCGGCCGCAGCTCTGGGCCGCCGCTTCAACAACAGAGGTGGAGAACATGGCCCATTCAGACTCCATGTCTCCAGACTCCCTCGGAATGTGGTTGAAGTTCTTCCAGAGGTGGGAGTTGAAGACCTCCTGGACAGGGGCCTCAGCCAGACGCTCCCAGCACACCCTCACTATACGTTTGGGTCTACCAGGTCTGAATGGCTTCCTCCCCTGCCATCGGATCCAACTCACCACCAGGTGGTGATCAGCTGACAGCTCTGCACCTCTCTTTACTCGGGTGTCCAAGACATACGGTCGCAGGTCTGATGATACGATAACAAAATCGATCATCGACCTGCGACCTAGGGTGTCCTGGTGCCAGGTGCACATATGGACACCCTTATGCTTGAACATGGTGTTCGTTATGGACAGACTGTGGTTAGCACAGAAGTCCAATAACTGAACACCACTCGGGTTCAGATCGGGCAGGCCGTTCCTCCCAATCACCCCCCTCCAGGTTTCACTGTCGTTGCAGGAACCTTTAATTCAGAAATCAATAACAGGGGAGTTTTTAGTTCTGGAGTCAGTAATGAAGGAGCCTTTAGTTCCGTAGCAGGTGGCTGCAGAGCGCTGCCCTCAGAAACAGCTGACAGGTGTGCACTGGACTCAGGAACAGACAATTGTTGCACACAAACCTCAGGTATTGAAGACGGGGTGCGCTGATTTCAGAGACAGGTGACAGCAGCGTGCAGCCCTCCGGAGCGGGTGTCAGCAGCGCGCTGAACTCAGGAAGCGATAATTTGGGTGTGTTAAGTACAGGGACAAACAGCGGAGGTGCACTGGCCTCTGGAACAAACGGCGGATGCACACCGGCCTCTTTGACAGGTGGAGGTCCCCTCACCTCTGAAGCAATGGGTGCAGGTCCCCTGACCTCTGAAATGATGGGTGGAGGTCCCCTGACCTCTGAAATGACAGGTAGAGGTCCCCTGACCTCTGGAACGACAGGTGGAGGCACGCCGGCCTCTGAAGCTGATGATGGCTGGGCTTGAAGAGTGTCCGACCCAGACACCTGGAATCCCCCCTCCGATGCAGTCACCTCAGACAAGGGAGACAGGCAGGGAGTGAGTGAGGCAACACCACTATCACCAGGAGCTAGGCAAGTCCCTTCTAACTTAGATGTTAAAGAAGAAATAAAAAGAACTTGCCTTAGCTTCTGGTCCTCTGCTGCCAGGGTAACTACCTCAGGGGGAGCTGGAGCCATGGAATGCATCTTGGAGACAGCTGGAGCTGTGGCGTGCACCTCGGATACAGCTGGAGCTGTGACGTGCACCTCTGAAACAGCTGTAGCTGTAGCGTGCACCTCAGAAGACAGCTGGAGCTGTGGTGTGCACCTCAGAAGACAGCTGGAGCTGTGGTGTGCACCTCAGAAGACAGCTGGAGCTGTGGTGTGCACCTCAGAAGACAGCTGGAACTGTGGTGTGCACCTCAGAGACAGCTATAGTTGTGGCATGATTGTCGGAGACAGCTGGAGCTGGAGCGTGTACCTTTGTAAGAACTGGAGCAGGGATGTGCACTTTTGGGGCAACTGGAGCAGGCTCGTGCACCTCAGAGACTGCCGGAGCTGCTGCATGCACCTCGGGGAAAAACAGAGAGACCAGGTATGGTGACGGCACTAACACCGGGGTGACAGCAGAAACAACAGGTTGGGGTTCAGAAGAAGAAGGGGGCTGCTGCTGAGACCCCTCACCTGAAGCAAGGCAAGGCATTTCATTGGATGGTAATGAGAAACTGGGATGTACTTGCCTCTTCCACTGCTCTACTGTCACTGACGGAGATGGACCAGGAGTAGGGGCTGTGGCTGCTGGCGGGACAGCAGATGAAGCAGTCTGAGACGTTTCACCGGGTGCAGGCACCAGCGTGGAGAATGTGGTAGCTGGCACTGCAGCTGCCATAGGAGCTGGCATAACAACTGTCCTGGGGGCCGGCACTGCAGCTGCTGTGGGAGCCAGTATAGCTGAGTTCTGTGGGGCTGAAACGGAGCACGACAGTGTGCTCTCCTCCAGCTCAGGGCATAGCTGTGGTGCAGAGGAGAGGCAGGCAGGAATGGTGTGAGGAGCGGCATCTCCCGGCGCCCCCCTTCTGGTGAGGGACATCTCCCAAGGAGCTCATGATGCAGTGGGTTGCTGTTTGGGAGGTGGAGAAGGGGCTGGAGCTGGTGAATGGTGAGAAGAAGGGGGCGCGAAAGTCTGGGAATGCGGCGTTGTCGGCCCACACCCCAGCGTCTCTGGAGAGATCCTCACCAGCTACTGAAATGCCCTGTGGGGGCTGGTGACGAGGGTTCCTAGCTTTGCCAGCTCAGGGTAGCTCTGCAGGCTGCGGTACACTCCCAGTAACCCAACCGTGACGTCCAGGAACCCCAAAGCATCCTCCGGTGTGCGGGAGGTGTGGGCATCTGAGATGATGCTCTAGATCGTCTGGACTGCCCATAGTTTGTCCAGGTTGGGGCCCCTGGTACCCAGCCTCCTGCCTGCTGGGTCCTTCTTTGGTTGGGTCATTCTGTCAACAGGGTTTCCTCTGGTAACATTTCCGCACGGTGGCCCACCACGCTTGAAGTTATGCCGCCACTCTAAGAGGAAATATAAATTTAAGAAAAAATATGAAGGAATGATGGTCTGCAAGCGCGCACATGAACGACATGCGTGCCAGTCATCCGCGCAGAGTTCAGAAGTGCCCCGCCCACATGACCGCTCCAGTCGCCAGGCAGAGTGTCGCTGTCCGAGAGAAACATGAGCTTATTAAAGTACTTTAAACGTGGAAAAAAGCAGAAGAGGTATGCATGCAGTGGAGGCATTTATCGTGGTTTTAACCCGCTGGTCACGGGAGCAATAATGAAAGAGTCCCTTAGCTAACAGGTGTGGTTAGGAGCTCAAGTAGGTTCATTTTGTCTTCTTTTTAATTATTAGTTTTTTGTTTTTCTTATTTCAGACAAGAATACAAAGGATATGTTTTTACCTTTACCTTAGTTAATGTTAATTAACTAATTTATGTTCATTATTATGTACCTGGCAAATTAAGATGACCGAAATTCACAAAGTCAATGACTTTAATCCGTCAACAGCCTTCAGACAAACTAAAAGTGCCAACATTTGGATTTCAAAATAAAGAAGGTTTTTCCTGCTGTCTGGGTGGTGGTGAGATTTCTAAAAAAAACAAGAACAAAAAAAAAAACAAAAAAAAAACCCCTATAAATATATAGAAATATTTAACAGAAATACCTGCATCTTTGTTCATTTAGGTTAATTTATTTCATTAAATACAATTTTATTAACATTTTTTTCTTTGAAATCAGAGATAAGTTATTGTTCTGTTCTGGCTCTGCAAAATTATGGTCAAAAATGTAAATTGTTATAAGGAAAAGTTAAAAAAAAATTACCACAGTCTGTTTCAAATTTATTAAAAAAAAAGTAATTTTATTTTAAAAAATAGACAAAAATTAGCCATAAAATGATCCACAAATTTATAATAAAGTCTCAAATGTACAAGAAAAGTCAATTTTACAAGAGAAATTACAAATTTGAGGAAAATTGTTTCAAATTTCAATAAATTTACAGAGAAAAGTAAAAAACTATAAGGAAATTGCTATAAATTTTGGAGAAAAACCTCAAACCTTCAAGACTGAAGTCATTACTCAAGTTTTTAAGTGGGTGCTCTTTGTACACTTAAGTAGAAATTTTTGGTTGCTTTAAATTATTAATTTCAAAGTGCTGCTTTTACATGAGTAGAATTTCTGGCTACTATACCCATCTCTGATCATATAATTTAAGTATGCATGAGTAAATTACTATTATGAATGTTTTTTCTCTTCACTTCCCTACTCTCTCAATGGAAAAAAAAGGAAACACTAGAATAAAAATGCAAAAAAAACAAAAAAACAAACCACATATTTTTGTCATTTATGTAAGCCATGACAAAAAATCTGGCAGGATAAAATATGACACTTGATATTTTCTAACGTGTTTATATACCACGATAGACAGAGAGAGAATCTGAATTAGACAGGACTTAGAGAGGGAAAGATGAGACAGAAAGAAAGCGCCAAGAGAGGAAAGTGTTCAGGCAGAGGGTCCAGGAGAGGTGAGAACAGAGGAAGGAGAGAAGGATGACATCAGTAAAAAGTCCAAACACAGGACGTCTGGGTGGGACCCCAACTGGCCCAATATTCCAACATTCAAGCCTTGGTTGTACAGTACTTCAAATGGTAAGTTCCATATGCAAATTACTGTGCAAAATTAAAAACAAGAAATAAATAGTATAAAATTAACATATACTGGTTACAACAGTGTCATGTGTTTTTGGAAAAATATGTTGCCACTGCGCCAAGGTCTTTAAGCCAGAGGAAACACTGTGTCAAGTATCTGCTTAGGCAGGCAGATAAGGTTTAAGCAGGACCCAGGTGCAGGCAGGGATGTGGTGCAAAAATAATAATTTATTAACAAAACTCAGGAGTAAACAAAAACACAGCACAGGGGCTGGAAAAATAACTCAGGAGCACAGACTAAAATAAACTCACGGAGAACCATACAGGGAGCACAAGGGAGAAAACGACAGCAAATGATACTACTCAACACAATGTTAAACACATTAATGACCCAACAAAGACTGAAAGCAAAGTGGCAACATATACAGTGGATATAAAAAGTATGCACACCCCTGTACAAATGCAAGGTTTTTGTGACGTAAAAAACGAGACCAAGATAAATCATTTCAAAACTTTTTCCACCATTATTGTGACCTATAATAATATACAACCCAATTGAAAAACAGACTGAAATCTTTTAAGGGGAAAAAAATCAAAAAATCAAAAAACTTACAATAACCTGGTTGCATAATTATGCACACCCTCTTATAACTGGGGATGTGGCTGTGTTCAGAATTAACCAATCACATTTATACTTATATTAAATGGGAGTCAGCACACACCTGCCACCATTTAAAGTGCCTTTGATTAACCCCAAATAAAGTTCAGCTGATCTAGTAGGCTTTTCCTGACATTTTTGTAGTCACATCTTACAGCACAAGTCATGGTCCGCAGAGAGCTTCCAAAGCATCAGAGGAATCTCATTGTTCAAAGGTATCAGTCAGGAGAAGGGTACAAAAGGATTTCCAAGGCATTAAATATACCATGGAACACAGTGAAGACAGTCATCATCAAGTGGAGAAAATATGGCACAACAGTGACATTACCAAGAACTGAACGTCCCTCCAAAATTGATGAAAAGACTAGAAGAAAACTGGTCAGGGAGGCTGCCAAGAGGCTGACAGCAATGCTGAAGGAGCTGCAGGAATTTCTGGCAAGTACTGGCTGTTTCGTACATGTGACAACAATCTCCTGTCTTCTTCATATGTCTGGGCTATGGGTAGGGTGGCAAGACAGAAGCCTTATCTTCAGCTGGAAATGGGGCCTTAGTCAAGGTGGAGGGAATTATGAACAGTTTCAAATACCAGTCAGTGTTGGCACAAAACCTTCAGGCTTCTGCTAGAAAGCTGAGGATGAAGAGGAATTTCATCTCTCAGCTTGACAATGACCCAAAGCACACATCCAAATCAACAAAAGAATGGCTTCACCAGAAGAAGATTAAGGTTTTGGAATGGCCCAGCCAGAGTCCAGACCTGAATCCAATCAAACATCTGTGGGGTGATCTGAAGAGGGCTGTGCACAGGAGATGCCCTCACAATCTGACAGATGTGGAACGTTTTTGCACAGAAGAGTGGGCAAATATTGCCACATCAAGATGTGCCACGCTGATAGACTCCTACCCAAAACGACTGAGTGCTGTAATAAAAGCCAAAGGTGCTGCAACAAAGTATTAGTTTAAGGGTGTGTATATTTATACAACCAGGTTATTGTAAGTTTTTTTATGTTTTATTTTTCCCCTTAAAAGATTTCAATTTGTTTTTCAGTTGGGTTGTACAGATTATAGGTCACATTAATGGTGGAAAAAGTTTTGAAATGATTTATCTTGGTCATTTTTCACATCACAAAAACTTGGCATTTGAACAGGGGTGTGTAGACTTTATATATCCACTGTATGGGGAGGAAACTAATCAGGGGAACACAGGACAGCTGGGATGACAATCAGGAGCTAAACAGGAGCACACATGAGGAAATGGCTATGGGTATGGAAACATGAGGAGTTGGGGACAATAGGGAGACAAGTACACACACCTGACCACAATAGTGACAATGAGGACAAACGGGATGAGCACAGCACACCAGGGGAAACACAGGAGACATAAAATGCAAATAATAACAACCATAATAAGGAAAATAAAGACTAGAATGAACATAAAGTGTGGGCTTGATCATAGGATCAAGCCCAGATTATGACAGCTAACTAGTAACAAACAAGTCAATAAGCTGTCAATAGTGTTTCTTTTTGCCCTCAAGTTTTAAAGATGGACAGCTGCAAAACAAAAGTTTGTCATAATTTACCTAACCAACATATGGTCTAAAGGAGCTGACTGTACAAATTTATGTACTGATAAGACTGCAACAATGACATCATTATAATAATTGGTTGAATCAACACAAGTCACACAATATTTCTCTTGTTTTAGAAACTTCAGAACACATGCTTGTACAGGTTTTAATCACTGTTATACAGTATTATTCTTTTGTCTGTTGTGTTGGTTTTTTCTTTTTTCACTATCATACCTGTAAAGCTGGATTCATGCTGCACCTCCGCTGTCCGCGTATGTGCAACCGGAAGCCTTGTGTGACAAAATTTACATCATCGTCTCCAGTCCGCTAGTGTACGCAGGGCTGCAGACCACCGCGTGCAGCCTAAATTTTATGACCGCACAGCCTGCCCACAACCTGAACGCATTGAAAGCGCATGCACAAGACTGAATGTCCACTACGTTGGCGCTACCAACACAGCATACAAAGATAAAGTAGACGAGGAAGACAACAAGGATGCGGAAGATGAGAATAAATGTATATGAATCCTTTTGCAGCAGCTTGAGCGGAGAAGAGCACTGGAAAACGGTAATTCCTCCTTGTCCTTGAAATGACGCCATTGTTGTTGCTACAAAAAAAATGTGCATTGCTCTCGTGTTTATAGCTGGTGGACAAACTGGCGTGTTAGCGCATTTGCGCTACCCATAGGGCTGGGGCAAAACTACAAATAATAGTTGTGCGCATGCGTCAACCGCTTGGCCTAGTAGATGAAAAAGAGTGAGCACGTACAACACAGAGTGCACGCCGGGCTCGTTTAAAGCACACGCGGCCCAAGGCGGACCAGAGGGGAAATGCAGCATGAATAAGGCTTAAGCAACTAAAAGTGTTTTTATACCAATGGTAGAGTAATTTTCTGAAAATCTGCTAAATGGAAAAATCAGGAAGAGACATTTTCTGTGTGACAACTGTAAATCACAAAAATCTGAGCTGAGAATTGAATTGAAAAGGCAATAATGACACTGATGATGTATATTGCTTGGCAAAGTTAATTAGTAAAAAAGGAGATCTGCCTGAGCCATGTGAGAGGAAACAATGAAAACACACAAAACAGAAAAGTTAATTCCCGAGACAACCAGATGCAGATAGATGTGCTGACAGATGCAGAGACAGTCGTGCAGGTCTAATCACAGAGTTACTTGAAATGGAGCCTTTAGATTTCCTCTGATTTCCTCTCCTTCCTCGGTTCTGTTGCTGCATCTTGTAAATCATTCTCAGTTCACTGAAACAAGCCAGTTGGATTAGCTTGGCTTAGATCATAAACATTTGCTGCACAGACCACCCAGGGAGAGGAAAGAGCCAAGGCGAGAGTCTGTGTATGTGTGTATTTGAGTGTGTGGAGCCTCCCTCTGGGTTTAGAGGTAGGCACTGTAGAACATGCAAACCAACACATGAGAATGCACACACTCATACATACACTTGTACTGTGGTTTGTGTTTCTGCCACTTTCAGGGCCAGAGCTCTGTGGGGCCCTTACCACTGCAGTGGAAACTTAAACCGGTCCAATCACCCAGTCAGTGTCGGAGAAGAACACACTCGATGAACACAGACTCAGCTCACACATTAAAACTGTCTCCCTGCCACAGTGATGGAGACATTGTCTACGGTAAAAACACGTCTCTTTAAAACTGAGGGTTATTAAGTTATGTTTAGAACTACTGTAAATGCACAACCTCTGGGTAAGTCATGTTTCACAGCGTACAGGTTGTTTTCTCGCTGGAGTCACAGCCCAGATTTTAAAAATTGTTCACTGTCATCCTTAAAAGCAGCTGCAAAATGTTAAGTGCCAAACAACTGCAATTTAAAGCATGTTTTCCAGGGGCTTTTGGAAATAAATGTGGCTTTTTTTTTTCTCCTTAAAGTTCAACAGCCTGCGTCACCCGACCCTGAAATTCATTCTTTTTCACTTGAGCACAGTTGCAGTAATTCTTCTCTTGTTTCTCTCTACATGCTGGAGGGATCCAAGAGCCAAGATGGTGTCAGAACCAGGAAATATCTGGGGTGAAAAAAAGTGGGGTGAAAAAAAAAACAAAATTGGGCAACTCCCTGCTGTAGGGCACTTGCACTTCTCTCACTAAGACGCACATCTGCCTGAGGGCCTCTCTAATCATTTTAACTCTGCATCTTATCCATTCATGTTTCCGTGCTGATCTGCATGAGGGGCCACACGTGTCTTTTTCAGTCCCATGGCATAACTTTGTACACATGCATCTTTGTAACTGGAAAATAACATAAATGTACACGAGAAAGATCACGGATGGACCAGCAGACACAAATATCACCATTATACCCATAGCTATAAGTGTCTGTATCTGTCTCATTGACTATCTGGGTGGTCCTTCTGCCACACTGGGCACAAGCACACACACACGCACACACACACACACACACACACACACACAAAGTCAGAACATCTACATTGCAAAAGCTGTTCACACGTTTCATAATAACGGCAATGTGTCATTTAATCGTAAAACTGAATAGGCCTGCAATTCAATTCACTTCTCAAGAAAGATTTATGCCTTACATTATGTCCATTCTGACAGTCAGCTATGATATTTGGCCTTGATTTAATTTTTTTTTAAAGTGAAAATTTGATCATCATAAGTAGTACATTCTTTCTCTACACCACATATCTTTTCTCTGAGCCTTTCAGCATCTGAAGATACAAGTATTAGTTAAGCAATATCATATAAAAGGGAGTGACATTGTACTGGGACATCAGCTTTGCTGTGATGCATCATAAACACAAGGCAACACGTTTATTGGATGAGATCGATTGATTTGTTGGCTTCTGCACATTTCATCCACTTCATGAAATCTTATAGGGGTCATTGACTGAAAAAATGTGTTTTTGTAGATTTTAACCTTCTGAAATGTGTCTATTGGTCACAGGATTATGAAGAAAACACATCAAAACTCACTTCTTTTTAAGAAACATACAGCCTTTATCTAATTTTTCTCTCAGTTTCTCTCCAACAAGCCATCTTGACTCTTCCAGGATTTTCTTGTACATCACAAAATGGGAAAAGTCACTAAAAGGTAAATGTCATTAGTTTTAGTACCTGCTCTTCTTCTTCTTCTTCTTCTTCTTCTTCTGGCTGCTCCCTTTAGGGGTCGCCACAGTGGATCACCTGCCTCCATCTCACCTTATCCCTTGCATCTTCCTCTGTAACACCAACCTCTCCATGTCCTCCTTCACTACATTCATGAATCTTCTCTGTGGTCTTCCTCTTTTCCTCCTGCCTGGCAGCTCCATCTTCAGCATCCTTTATCCTATATATCCACTATCCCTCCTCTGCACATGTCCAAACCATCTCAGCCTTGTCTCTCTTACTTTATCGTCAAACCGCTCAACCTGAGCTGTCAATCTGATATACTCATTTCTAATCCCATCCCTCCTAGTAACTCCCAATGGGAATCTTCAACTCTGCCACCTCCAGCACCACCTCCTGTCTTTTTGTCAGCGCCACCATCTCCAAACCGTACATCATAGCAGGTCTTACTACTGTCTTGTACAGCCGTGGACAAAATTGTTGGTACCCCTCTGTTAATGAAAGAAAAACCCACAATGGTCACAGAAATAACTTGAATCTGACAAAAGTGGTAATAAATAAAAATTCTATGAAAATTAACCAATGAAAATCAGACAATGCTTTTGAATTGTGGTTCAACAAAATTACTTTAAAAAACAAACTCATGAAACAGGCCTGGACAAAAATGATGGTACCCCTAGAAAAGATTGAAAATAATGTGGCCATAGGGACATGTTCAACCGAGGTGTGTCCTCTAATTAACATCACAGGTGTCTACAAACTTGTAATCAGTCAGTCGGCCTATTTAAAGGGTGACAAGTAGTCACGGTGCTGTTTGGTGACATGGTGTGTAGCACTCTAAACATGGACCAGAGGAAGCAAAGGAGAGAGTTGTCTCAGGAGATTAGAAAGAAAATTATAGACAAGCATGTTAAAGGTAAAGGCTATAAGACCATCTCCAAGCAGCTTGATGTTCCTGTGACTACAGTTGCACATATTATTCAGAAATTTAAGATCCACGGGACTGTAGCCAACCTCCCTGGATGTGGCCGCAGGAGGAAACTTGATGAAAAATGGAAGAGATGGATAATACGAATGGTAGCAAAAGAGCCCAGAACAACCTCTAAACACATTCATGGTGAACTCCAAGGTCAAGGTACATCAGTGTCAGATCGCACCATCCGTCGTTGTTTGAGCCAAAGTGGACTTCGTGGGAGACGACCAAGGAGGACACCACTGTTGAAAACAAATCATAAAAAAGCCAGACTGGAATTTGCCAAACTGCATGTTGACAAGCCACAAAGCTTCTGGGAGAATGTCCTATGGACAGACGAGACAAAACTGGAACTTTTTGGTAAGGCACATTAGCTCTGTGTTCACAGACGCAAAAATGAAGCATACCAAGAAAAGAACACTGTCCCTACTGTGAAAGATGGAGGAGGTTCTGTTATGTTGTGGGGCTGCTTTGCTGCATCTGGCACAGGGTGTCTTGAATCTGTGCAGGGTACAATGAAATCTCAAGACTATCAAGGTATTCTAGAGAGAAATGTGCTGCCCAGTGTCAAACAGCTTGGTCTCAGTCGCAGGTCATGGGTCTTGCAACAGGGTAATGACCCAAAACACACAGCTAAAAACACCCAAGAATGGCTAAGAGCCAAACATTGGACTATTCTAAAGTGGCCTTCTATGAGCCCTGATCTAAATCCTATTGAACATCTGTGGAAGGAGCTGAAACATGCCGTCTGGAGAAGGCACCCTTCAAACCTGAGACAACTGGAGCAGTTTGCTCATGAGGAGTGGGCCAAAATACCTGCTGAGAGGTGCAGAAGTCTCACTGACAGTTACAGAAATGGTTTGATTGCAGTGATTGCCTCAAAAGGTTGTGCAACAAAATATTAAGTTAAGGGTACCATCATTTTTGTCCAGGCCTGTTTCATGAGTTTGTTTTTTAAAATAATTCTGTTGAACCACAATTCAAAAGCATTTTCTGATTTTCATTGGTTAATTTTCATAGAATTTTTATTTAATACCACTTTTGTCAGATTCAAGTTATTTCTGTGACCACTGCGGGTTTTTCTTTCATTAACAGAGGGGTACCAACAATTTTGTCCATGTGTGTAAATCTTCCCTTTCACTCTAGCTGCTATCCTGTCACAACTCATCCCTGACACTTGTCTCCACCCACTCCACCCTGCCTGCACTCTCTTCTTCACCTTTCTTGTGCATTTTCCATTACTTTGGATGGTTGACCCCAGATACTTAAACTCATCTACCTTCTCTAACTCTACACCTTACAACTTCACCATTACACCTTCCTCCTTCTCACTCACACTCATGTACTCTGTCTTGCTTCTACTGACTTTCATTCCTCTTCTCTCCAGAGCATACCGCTACCTGTCCAGGTTGTCTTCAACCTGCTCCCTACTCTCACTACAGATCACAATGTCGTCTGCAAACATCATGGTCTGCGGAGACTCCTGCCTGACCTCGTCTGTCAGCCTGCCCATCACCATGGCAAACAAGGGACTCAGAGTCGATCCCTGATGTAAACCCACCCCCACCTTGAATCCACCTGTCACTCCTATAGCACACCTCACCACTTTCTTGCTGTCCTCATACATGTCCTGCACCACCCTCACATACTTCTCTGCCACTCCTGACTTTCTCATACAGTACCACACTTCCTCTCTTGGCACCCTATCATATGCTTTCTCTAGATCCACAAAGACACTGTGCAACTCCTTCTGACCTTCTCTATACTTCTCCATCAACACTCTTGGAGCAAACATTGCATCTGTAGTACTCTTTCTTGGCATGAAATTGTACTACTGCTCACTGATTGTCACCTCTCCTTTTAACTGGCTTCAACAACTCTTTTCCATATCTTCACAGTATGGCTGCATCAACTTTATGCCTCTATAGTTACTGCAGCTCTGAGCATCACCTTTGTTCTTGAAAATTGGTACCAAAACACTTCTCCACTCCTCAGGCATCCTCTCACTCTCCAAGATTATGTTAAAGAATCTGGTTAAAAAGTCCACTGCCATCTCTCCTAAACATCTCCATACCTCCACAAGTATGTCATCTGAACCAACTGCCTTTTCATTCTTCGTCCTCTTGAAGGATGCCCTCACTTCCACCTTGTTAGTTCTCAGGACTTCCTTGCTCACTATCTTTCCTTCATCCATCCTCCTCTCTCTCTCATTTTCTTTATTCATCAGCTCCTCAAAGTACTCCTTCCACCTTCTCAACACACTCTCGTCACTTGTTAGTACATAACCATTTCTGTCCTTAACCAACTTAACTTGTTGTACATCCTTTCCATCTCGATCTCTCTCTCTACCCAATCGATACAAGTCCTTTTCTCCTTCCTTAGTGTCCAGCCTCTCATGCAACTCACTATATGCCTTTTCCTTTGCCCCTTGCCACCTCTCCCTTTGCCATGTGCCTAGATTCCAAATACTCCCGTCTACGTTCTTCATCTCCCTGACTATCCCACTTTTTCCTTGTCAGCCTTGATACCTGCCCACTCTATTATTGGCCAGCCTGTCTGCCATGTGGATGGGTGTCGAGTCAAAGGTGTTAGATTTCGAACTAACAGTGGTACAAGGAAGCTCACACTAAGTGGCTTTATATTATTATTTTCTTTAGATTTCAGTCACCCTAGTAGCCATCCTTGTTTCCACCTGGTTCACTAATTCACAGTCAGTAATATATCTCACGTCAGTCTGGCTTATTTTGTTATATTTTTGCTGTGATGCTACATTGAGACATTAGCATTATCATTCCAGGCCATCGGAGTCAATTACTGTAACTGGGATAAAGCTCACCTCAGCGAGGAGGAGGGGATAGACAGGCCACTTAGCATTAGCTTAACTGTCAATCTGGCTGGTGTTGATCTCTGTTTTCTATAAATTCTATTGACCCCCACTGGGATCCTTGTTCATCTAACAAACTTGTCCATATCTATCCTTCTTAGATGTTATTTTAGCTTATTTTCTTGTAGTATTACAGATAAAGTTGACCAAAGGCGGCTAGCTGAAGCTAGTGGTGTAGTCTCTGATTCACAAATGTTTCCGTGCTTATTGTATATCCTCTCCACCACTGAAACCACAAACTCCTGCCCATCAGTGATGCATTATTTCAGTCATTCTTTGAGACAAATTTACATTAGTGTGCTCTGAGCTAGGCAGCTGTGAGCAGCTAATGTTAGCAATAGTGATGTAAGAGGGTGGGATGGAGTTAAATACGGTAAGGGGGGACCGCAATGAAGCAAAGTGTTCTCAGAAAGGCTGGAAAAATAAAACAAATTTGTTGCAATAATTCAATATTTCAAGAAAATTTGAACAAAATATGTCACAGACATTTCATTAAGACATGTGTGAGCTGTTAAAATGTGGGAAAAAGTGCAATCAGCGACTCCTTTAAGATGAAATGAAGATGTCTGTTACCACACAGGTATTAAGGAGTGGGTGGGTAAATCCAACCTCGGCTCCTCCACCCTGACCAGGATCTTAATTTTAAACAACATCCTGTATTAGAAATGTAACTAAGGCTGGGTTTTATCATCTAAAGAATATCTCCAGAGTGCGGCAGTTTCTCTCTCAAGCCGATGCAGAGACACTTTTACATGCTGTTATTTCTTCTAGAACAGATTATTGCAATGTTTTTCTTTCTGGTCTTCCTAAGAAAGCTATAGCCCCCTTACAACTACTCCAGAACTCAGCCACCCGGGTTCTGACCAAGACCAGAAAGAGAGCACATATAATACCCATTTTAAAGTCTCTGCATTGGCTTCCTGTCAGCTTCAGAATAGATTTTAAGGTTCTTTTATTGGTTTTTAAGACTCTTAATGGTCTTAGCCCCAATTATTTATCAGAATGAGCCTTCAAGAACCCTCAGGTCTTCAGATCAAGGTTTTTTAAATCATTCCTAAAGTCAGAACTAAAACTCACGGTGAGACAGCTTTCTGTCATTGTGGTCCACGTCTGTGGAACAGCCTTCCTGAAGACCTGAGGGCAGCAGAGAATGTCGATACTTTAAAAATAACAAACTAAAGACCCACCTTTTTGACCTGGCTTTTATTTAAATTTATTTTTGCTTTTCCCCCTTTTACCTTTTCTGACACCTTTTTTATCCTGTTTTTATTTGCATTTATCCTGTTTTAACTTTTTTTTTTTAACTTATCGCTTGGTTTTCTGTCTTATTACCTCTGTTTTTTCCTCACTGATAGCGCTTCCTCAGTTCAGTTTTAATGTTTTATATGTTTTTTTTTAAAACATGGTTTTATATGGTAGATCATTAGTCGGTGTATTGCGAGTGTATGTGTGTGTGGGTGGGTGAGACTATGTTTTGGCTTTTGGTGTATGTTGTTTATTATTTTGTACAGCACTAAGCTGCTACACTGTATGAAAAATGCTTTATAAATAAAGTCTGATTGACTGATTGATTAGGGTGATCTGTTGTAACCTCTACTTGTAATTACCACTTGTCCACTTTTATAATGCATATTGAATAGTGATTAATCTAGTTTTGTCTCATCTGCAGTTTTAGTCTGTTACAACGGCAAAAATGTCAAAGCAACTGAGTGTGGAAACTTTCTTTCAGTGGCCAAACAGTTGTGGTATTGTTGATAAGAGGAGTTAAAAAAGAGATGCTGATGCAGTGGACAATGAGGCACAAACATGCACAGCTACCAGTTTACCCTGTGAACAAAACAAAAGCTAATACACTTCATATACAAAAATAAAAACGACAGGTAATAATAGACTGACAAAAATTTTACAGCCCTCTCTGCCAGAATGAAAGATAACAAGAACGTCTAGTACAACCTCAGGTCACCACATAGGTATTACGGTTGGCTTATTGGGTGAATAATAATTGATAAATCCAACTTTAGTTCATCCATTTTGTTGGAAACAGAAGTGAAATTTTTAAATATGGAGTCGACATTGCAGATCTTCTGACATGAATATTTACAAGGCACCAGATGGTACAAGTGGATCACGGAGGTCTGGATTTTTGAGGACTCTGTGTTTAACAGTTTCCCACTGTGGAAAAGATGGTGGAGTACGCGTCATGGCATGTACATCTTCACGCATTAGAATAAGTGAGCAGCAGCATACTCTAGGCTAACTAATGATAATGATCTACAGTATAAAGCAGATCGATATGGGCTTTGTGCAAATGGAGTAGACGTTATACTCCATCATTCTTACTGCTGCTATTGTCCAGTCAAACTGCTCAGCCAGAACTGCTGTTGGGATTTGCAAATATTTCAGTGTTTTGGGTTTTTTTTTTGTTAAGAAGAAACATTTTCTGACAAACCAGAGATGATATATTGAAATTAGAACTATATAATTTATAAAGCTAAATAGAAATTGTACAGTACAAAAGTTAAACTGTGCAACAAGTTGAGGAACAATTTTAACATGATCGCTAATTCAGTTTTCAATCATAAATCCATAGCTTAATGTGAAGATACAAATTTGGCAAATTACTTTGTTCTTCTATTGGAATGTTTAATTGATAATAAGACATGAGTCAGTCAAGTGTTTAACTTTTCTTGTCACGTTTTTATGGACTACACACCCAGAAGGTTTTGCCGTGTTTGATCCGTCTCCTGTCTGGTGACCTGACATAGCCTGTAGTTTAACTTTCCATTCCTTTTCAGCACAACAGCTCTCTCTCACACACGCACGTGTGCACATACTCACACATGCATGAACACACACAAAAATCTTCTTTTTCTACCGAAATAAATGTTTATAGCATTCCAAACATTTTGTGTGTGAGACAGAGTGTGTGGTCCTGTCTGCACCTAGCATGCGGTTTGAGGTGAAGGTGTTTGTCTGCTGGTGTGTGAGCCTGTCTTGTGTGAGTGTGTGGAGTTTCTGCTTGCTTTCTCAAAAGTGGAGCGGGGCTGAGAATTAAGGAATAATTGTTAAGGGTAATTTACTAAACGCATTAAATTGCTGAATTGAGTAAATGAGTAATTCACTAAATGACTACTCGTTCTAGTCACTGAGGAACCGCGCTAAATCAGAAATACGTTGTGCTGCCTAACATTTAGACAAGTTGATGGCGTTAACCCTGACTTTAACGTTTTCACATGCATCAGACAGCGAGCTGTGATGTCTGCAAAAGTTCTATTTTGATGAATCTCTGTCTAAGGCTTCCTATTGTCTTTAATAATTTTATTTTTTTTTTTAAAACCTGGAATTCTTTCATTCTCTTTGTGACATAAAAGTTCAATATTGCTGGATTTACAAGGCGTTTTCATTTATGGTGCAATTCTCTGTGTGAGCTGGTGTTTTTCCACACATTTCACTTATTCCTGATTTGAAATTGTCTGTGAATGGGGAAATAAAAGCAATACAAAAAAATAAAGTTTTGTAAGTAGTTAGCTTTAAAGCACCATGTTCATATTTCCTCTTTCATGAAGTTTTTCACAGTATATTGCTGGAAAACTTATCTTGCCATATATAATCTACTCATTAAAGCAGCCATCTCTTGAAAAACAGACTTACTACTGATTGTTTGCCTATATTAATTCCTTTTGAATTAATGTCATCATCTGTACCCTTGTGACTGACTGGTAAGCCACTCGAGGGGTACCAGTCCTCTTAGTCACTGTGACAGCTGCAAGTGCACCCACCCCAAACCCTACACTGGATAAAATAAATTGCTTTTTACATCTTCAGTTTAAAAAACAAATCCTAGCGCTTCTAGGTTGCCAGAAAACTGTTTGGATTTGATGCACATGCTTACCTTTTAGAAAAAAACAAATCCTCTTATTTTAAGACTGTCATTGTATGGTGATGAAAACTCTTGTGCATGACAGAAGGCAGATGGTGATAAAATTACGCCACTTCCTGGGCTATAGGGAAGCTAACTGCGTAGCGGCAAAGCTAGCCATGGAGGGGCCCTTCCGAAATTTGAGCAAGTCTTTACTAAGCTGAGCATACCTGCACGTGGAAAGGGCTCACTTCTCTGTTTGCGAAGGTGTCACTCCCTCAGCCGCCCAAATTGTGAAATGAAAGTAGTCTGAGTGACACGGTAACTGGCCGCTCTGGGGAGAGGAGAGGCGGCCGGTGGGGTGCACCGGCGGGGGCTCCCAGCGAGGTGAGGGGAGCCCTCCAGCCGAGCAGCGACTGCCTCTCCCTTCCACCGAGAATGATCCTTCCGCAGGTTCACCCACGACGATACTTGCCTCGGCTGTTGTGCCACGCGCACCAGGGCCGTCTCCCCCGACATGCAGGCTGCAAACCCGTGTCCTCTCCGCTATTTTAGCAGGAACACTGAGGTTTTTCCAAATAAAATTAATCATTGCTGTCGTATTGTCATGTCTGTGGGTAAGACATGTAATTTAAGAGGATTTCTTGCTCACACAGCTAAAACCTGAACACGTACGCGGGGCTGAAAAGTTCATAGTGGTCAAATTTGACCAAATGGGGTTTAGTTTTCAACACAGTCACCCCTTCGGTCCACACACTTCTTCCATCGGTGTTGCAGCGCTTGGATCCCTGCAGTTGAAAAATAAACCACATTTGGTCAAATGTGACCACTGTGAACTTTTCAGCCTATGAACTTTTCAGCCCCCCCCCCCCCTTTATAATTTGCCGTCTTTCCCAACTTGTAAAAAACTGAGCTCCTGCTTGCTCCTCAGCTCCTCCTTCTTCACCGAGAGAGTCAAGTAGGGGTCTCAGTTAATGTTGTAACCAATCAGGCTAAGCAGGAATAATGACGTAGTTACAAACACTCTGTCCAAAATTGCCTTTTTTTGGGGGGGGGGCTGCTTAAACAGACATTCACATCAGAAAAACACATACCTGGAGTTTGGAAAAATTTTGCTCTTGATATGTCTTGTAAATCACAAGAAACATGTTACAGATATGTTAACAACAGAAAAAACTTGATTTGTGCTGGAGTGTCACTTTAAATTATCTGTAACTCTGTCTGGGACCACAGGGTGCAGACCCCTGATGAAAGACATTATCTTATTTATTTAACCTTTATTTATACAGGGAAGGTCCATTGAGAGGCCATCTTTCTTTTTCAAGGACACCCTGTTCACACTCACACAGATACACATTCACACCAGGAAGCTGCCCAGTACAACCCCAGACTGACCAATGGCCACTGAGCAGCTCCACTGGAGCATGTGGACTTAAGGGCTTTGCTCGAGGGCACCACAGTGGGGTTAAGGAGGGTGGGGCATACACTGCTATGTTATCTGGTCCACCCAGATCTGATCCTGCCAGTCCAGGGATTGATCCAGCGACCCTCTGATCACCAGTCCACATCCTAAACCATTAGACCACCACTGCCCCCAGCATATACATGAAAGTTACATGTATATGCTGTTCACGTGCTGTATGTTGCAAGATTTATTAAGAGACAAATGCAGAATTTGCCACCCGTTTCCCCCTTTCTGTATTAAAAAAAGATTTACAATCGTGTAATAGCACACCATGCCGCTCTAGCATTTTACAAATGTCTGTTAATTCCCCAACGAACTGTTTGGTAAGGCACTATAAAATACATGGAAACTGTTGTTTGCATTTACAGACTATTATCCAACTAAATAGAGCAACAACACTCATACGTTCAGGTATTTTCACTTTTACAAAGGACCACACACAATCACTGATGCACAAGTGCTGATGTAAGTGCTATCTTCAGTACAGCTCAACCACTGAATACTTTTATTTAAGTCTGAATAAGGTCACCTTATGTAGTTTTATGTTGATTTACTGATGTTAAGAGAAAGAGAGAATTTTGTCTTATGATATTTATGGTTTTGTTTAGGCCAGGGGAAAAGCTTTTCATTGTGGAAAGCACAACCTTAGTGACAACTAAGTGCCAATCCAGAAAGTGTGTATAAACCAGGTTCTGCAATATGGTCCTTTATGGCAGTTCTTAAAATGGCCACTTGAGGGTGGTCCTGTGGACTGCATGTAAAAGGTGGGACTGCATGTGTGGCGACAAGATGATCTGTTTCCTGACCTTTTTCCGCTAGAGTCAGGCCTTGAACCGTTGACTTTCCAGTTGTGCAACAAGTTCTCCAATGGGATGTAAAAGATGATTCTAAGTTCTGAACCTCAGAATATGCCCATATGTACCATCATCATTGCAACTACTCATTTCAAAACTGCTTAAATCTGAAGTTGTCGGTTTGCGGGCAAGGCCCAAGTTACATGAATTTATGACAGTGGTCACTGTGTGCATGCGACAACAATATCATAAATTCTCCCAAAATTGTCTTGTATGGAAGGGTTGCAAGAAAAAGGCCACTCCTCTAGAAAAGACACATGCAGCTTTGAGAAAACATACCTTGAAGATTCTGAGGCAAAGTGGAAAAGTCTGTTATGGTCAGATGAGACTAAAATTGAACTATTTGGCCTCAACACCGAACGATATGTTTGGCAAACATTACTAACTTTACTGTTTAAATTACACCATTCCCACGGTAAAGCATGGTGGTGGTAATATAATGGGTTTTTTTTTTCTCTCTGCAGTAGTGACTGAAGCACTTGTCAGGATAGAAGGAACATGGATGGGGCAAAATACCATTAAATTCTTGAAGAAAACCTGCTTCCATCTGCAAAAAAAAATGTCAATGGGAAGAAGGTTCACCTTCCAATATGACAGTGACCTAAAGCATACAGCAAAATTGGCCACACATTAGTGGGGGGAGAAAAGGGTGGATGTCCTTGCATGGCCGAGTCAGAGTCCAGACTTAAACCCCACTAAAAATCCATGGAATGACTTGAAGAGCCGTCCACCAACTGTCGCCGCCATCATTAACTGAACTTAAGCAGTTCTGCAAAGAAGCGTGAGTAAATATTACAAAGTCTAGATGAACAAAGGTGGTAGAGACATATCCCAACATACTAAAATTTTGTTCCTCTGCAAAGCAACAAAATATGATTATTTTTTTAGTGGCTTATTCTTTTCTATGCCCACTGTACATGGTAAAATAAAATATAGTTATTTTTCTGTTGGAGGAAAGGCTAAAGCTGTGGGGTGAAAGCTCAGCCACTAGATCCCTTCTCACTCATTGCTTCTCTTAATAAAACAGAAGATTTGTATTTACTAGAGCAGTTCCTGTATTATAGAATCACAAGAAGACTGACTCTTCTTAAAAAGACTTTATGATTGAAAATAAGGCTTTAGAGTATTTCTCCTTTCTTAGCGTAAGGATTGAAAAGGCTGTTAACATGATTCTTCCTGTCTTTTGATACAAACTGGTAAACACCAGTGGCACAGTTTTGCCAAATCATGTAGTCTTGTGTTCAGGCAGCTTTCAAACTGTGCTCTATATTGGCACACACAGACGCACAATTGTTTATCTCTCACACAACGACACAAAACACATACTGTTTGGGCGTCTGTATGTATTTATGGAAGACAGTGGGAGGCAGAAAATGGAGAGAACATTTAGTAAAAATATTTCCTGTGAAAAATCATGCAGTCTTTCATGGAAGGCTGCGCATTATTTCAAGCATTTATGTATCAAAAAGGATATGTATGCATAAGCTTCTGTACACATGTGAGTACACTGCTAGGTGCGGTATATGCATCTGCTCCAGATGTTGACAAAATTTCGTCTCAGTGAGGGTATTGTAGCCCATATTGGAGGGGGAGATAAATCACACCTCTGGACGGCAGTGAAGACACTTTTAGAGGCTGTTCCAAGCCCACCGCATTCACTTGGATCCCATATAGCAATATTCACAGATGCTGGACACTTGCATTCAAACACAGGATGAGTTATTTCCAATACCACCGATAAAACATTACTTTCTTCTTTTAAGTGGCACATGGGTCGAAAAAGTTGCACAGTATATATGAGTCCTGCAGCAGTCATTTATATTTCCCAATCACAGATTAAAAGATATAAGTACACTTCCATCCAACATCACAGAAGACTCATAAATAGCCAACATATTACTCCCCACACTGGTTATTACTTTATGAGACACCAGTCGAGTAGCCCCACAGACTTTCTCTCATGTGGGGGGATTCAAAATCACCATTGTGGTTTTGTGAATGACAGCCATTTCCTGATCGTGACCCCTAATGTCGTCTTTTCCCCACTACCCTTGATGTGCAGCCTTTTTGTTCAGAGGAAGCGTGATCAATCATGGGCTCAAAAGTAAAGTCACTCACAAACCCACACACCACACATAGTAATGTATTTATTTCAAGATGTAATGTCCCACTGTTTGAAAATGTAGTTAACTTTAACTACACGCTGTGCTTTGCTAAGTATTATCTAACCTTGAAACTTGACTACAACAAGTAAAAATTGGGCCACACACACATCGTAAAACAAATTCAATATGTATGACTCCTTCAGTCTCTTTTGGGTACTAGTATAGTATAGTATAGTATAGTATAAAGCTTGATAAATTTGTTTGAAATGGATAAAAAGAAATGTATGATTTCATGAAAAGACATTTATAGCTGACAATATCATAATATCAATTCACATTTTAAGGAAATAAACTGTAGGCTGATAATTACATAATTTTGGGTATGGTTTCTTTCTCATTCACCTAGAATTTGATTAGAAAATAAATTTTCATGGATTTTTTTGGGGGGAGACATTAAATAAAACAACAGAAAAACCTTAAATCAAGGGTGGGTAGTGGTAGTATTTACCCAAGTGAATGTCGCAACAGATGACTGCCCCTCCCTGAGCCTGGTTCTTCTGGAGGTTTCTTCCTGCTAAAAGGGAGTTTTTCCTCTCCACTGTCACCAAGTGCTTGCTCACAGGATCGCCTGATTGCTGGGCTCTTTCTGCAACTGTGGGGTTTTCCCCTACAGTTTGAAAGTGGTATGAGATGACTGTTGTTGTGAAACGACGCTATAGAAATAAAGTTGAACTGAATGTACTGAAGGAACTTTTTTACAAAGTAGCACTTTTGTGAGTAGTTTTATTGTGGGGTACTTTTTACTCTTCACCGAGTAAATTGATAAAGATAAAACTATTCTGTTACTTTTGATTTTATTTTGTTGAAAGCTTGAAATCAGTGAGTGTCAACACCATTGTTAATTAATTCTGGCTTAGTAAATATCAAATTATTACTGAGAGTGTCTATATATTATTTGATTATATTTGAGGGTATATGTGAATAATTTATACATTTTTTCTGTAAAATTATGGTAAGTCACAAGGTTATTAGGAAAAAAATCACAAAACTATGAGATAAAAAAGAAAAAAAAATGTCTCCAGTTTATGAGGAAAACCTCAGAAATTTATCAGAATAGCTTCATGCACAAGACAAGTTTGAAGGGAAAGGTAAATTTATGTCAATAGGTTTGAACTGATTCAATAAAATCAAATTTGCAATTGAAGAGTAATAGATTTACTAGAAATTTAAGTCACAAATTTACAAGAGTAAAGTCATTACTCACTAGATACTTTTTTACTCTTACCCAAGTAACTTTTTAGTGGCTAATTAATATTATAAGTTAATACTACTTTTACTGGTGTACATTTTTTACTCTACCCACTGAGCTGTATGGCTGAACCCCTGAAGGTCATGTACTGTTAAACCTTTGCTGCAGAATGTACAGTTGTACAGTTAGTGGATGAGCACCATCTGCTGTTCTGATGAAGGCATTGCCATAAACACGTCTGCTTTTGAAAAAGAGTATCTCTCTCTCTCTCTCTCTCTCTCTCTCTCTCTCTCTCTCTCTCTCTCTCTCTCTCTATATATATATATATATATATATATATATATATATATATATATATATATATATACATATATATATATATATATATATGTACATACATACTTACTAAGGACAAAATGAAAAGGAAAAAACATGATTTTTCCCCATTTTTGGCAGCAAGATTTTATATAATTAGCAACTTCATTTTTTGCAAAGTAAGAATTTGTCCTGGTATGACAAGATACTCTCCTAGACTCTCACTGCAAGATGTGGATTTCATCATAACTAAGACGAAGAAAAAAAAATCCTTGAGAAAGTTTTTCTTCACAAATTCAGGCCTAAATTGTAAGGAATCAAATTTACCTGTGCATAAAGAGGATGAGATGTGCTGCAGGCCATTAGAAACACGGTTTAATCATTAAAAGCATGTTCTGCGCCAAGGGGGATATATTCTGGACATGATGTGACTGACCTTGTTGATTTCAACTCATTCACAGCTCTGCCTTGCTTCACTGGTGGATGTCACAGTGTTTCACCCAGAGGAACGAGAGCACGCGCGCGTGCGCACACACACGCACACACACACACACACACACACACACACACACACACAGCATCCTGAAACAGATCCCTGGCAAAGCCAAAGCGACGCAACTGCTCCTCCATTGTCAAACACTTTAACTCCCTCCCTCCCACTCCCACTCTTTCTCCTCACCACCCCAGCCTCTCTGCCCCAATCCCTTCTAGCAGGCCCTGCTCCTTTCTCCTGGTTGTCATGGAGATGCCTAACAAAGCCATCACTTTTACCAATTTCCTCAGAGACAGGTGCTGGCACAATGACTGCTTCCTCGCCGTCTGAAAGGGGAAGGGGGCAAGAGGGGTCCATGGGAACTCCAGGCGGACACTCTGAGGGCTGTCCAAGTGTCCTCCTCCCCGGGCCCAGCCGAGAAAAGAAGGCTAATTTGTTGTCCCTGTTTTCCCAGGGAGGGGGGATGCAGGAGAAAGAAGGAGGGGTGAGAGAGAGAGAGGCAGGGGTGGAAGGAGGGCAAGTGTGTAACAGAGAATGAGGCAGGGAGAGAGTATGCAAAGGGGTGTCCACCAGTTTTCAAAACAGACCGCCTCATATCAGTCTCTTCTCGCTTTTTCCTGCCAGTGGGTGGAAAGGTCCTCTTTTCTTCCCTTGTTCCTTCATCTCCCCTCACTCCTCCTTTTCTCCTGTTACAGCTCTTTGGGCACAGAAACAATGGTGAGTCATGGCATCATGACTGCAAGATGTTTCAATTTAGCTTTCAGCAAGCGTTCACTTCCCTCTTTGTGCATTCCATCCTATGTGTTTGTATAGATTTCAATATTTAGTGCAATAAAACATTATACTGTATCTTTTTCATTAATTAAACTGTACTTAATTGGTAAATATATATTAGTACAACTAAATACAATTATAATACAATTATTTTTCAACAGAATGAATTGTCATAATATATGCTGTAAATATATATATTCATCTTCATAACATCTTAATTGTTTTTGGGTTGTGGGGAGGCTGAAGCCTATTCAGGATTCTTTAGATGAGAGGCGGGGTACATCCTGGACAGATCGCCAGGTCATTGCAGGTCCAACACAGAGACAGACAACCTTTCACTCTCACATTCATGCCTACGGATAATTTGGAATCCCCAGTTAGTGCCAATGAACCAAACATGCATGTCTTTGGATTCTAGGAGGAAGCCGGAGTCGTCTTCTTCTTCTTCTTTCGGCTACTCCCTTTAGGAGTCACCACTGCAGATCATCTGTTTCCATCTCACCCTGTCCCTTGTATCTTCCTCTGTAATGCTAACCCTCTCCATTTCCTCCGTCTGTCATGATTTGTCCCTCGAGGCAGGAACAGAGACCCATGCGCTGAACTATAGTTTGTGATATTTATTGACAAAACAACAACAAGTCCAAACGGTGCACCAACACAAAAATCCAAACTGAACACAAAGCAAACTTACGAATGGATGAATGAGTAGAAGACACAGGGCTCACCAAGAACAGGGGAAGGGTTCTGGTGGAGATGAGTTAACTTACACTCCGATAAAGAGGAAGAGAAATAACAGCCCTTAAATAGGGCCAGCAACAAATGATACAAGTGATAGCAGGTGTGGATCACATGAGCGGGCAGGAGGTAACAATGATTACAACTGTGGTCACCTCGAATAATGAGAGGAGAGGAGACGGGAGCACCGCCCACAACAGAGCAAAAAACGTGGAAGTGCCACTGACAGCCTCAGCCCTGGGGAGGGAGAGAGAGAAAAAAAACACAACAGTACAATATAAAGAACTAAATGCTAACAAAAAGGACTGAGGGATAAATACAAACAAATACAAAATAAGAGAGTAGCAAAACTATGATGATATAAACAAGGGGAAGAGAAAAATAAGAAACAATATGGGATAAGCAGAACCCAACCACGGATAAAAAGACAGGAACCCAAAGAACACAAAATACAACAAATACTGTATAGAAAAAGACCATGAGACTGAGCACGGCGGAATCCCCCGTGCTCAGATCAGAACAGAGCCCCCTCTCAAGGGGTGGATACCAGACACCCAGGGTAACATTAAAAAAGAAAAAAGACAACCCCCCCCCAAAAAAAGAAAAGGAGAATAACAATAAACCACTCAGGGTGGGTGGTGGGGAGAACAGGCTTGTCATCATATCATCATCATCATCATAACAGTCTGTCGGGGGCAACAATGACTGTTTCACCCAGGTCCAATCAGATTCCTCCAAACAGCTCCGTCCCTTGCCCTCCGCCACCAGGAACTCCCAACCTTGTCAACCTGGGCGACGTCCAAGCCAGTATGAGTTGCTTTCTGACTGACCATTTCATGAAACTGCTTGCAAAGTATTTGATTACTGCTAGCTTTTGCAGGACTAGTGGCACATTCTTGGCAGATAGAGGTATTATCAGTGGCAAGGACAGGCCAAGACAAACTGACTCCAGCATCTGTTGCAGTGATTGACCAGATGATAGGTTTGTTTATCTCTGCTCTTTGTGTAGTGCATGTCACGATGCACCGACTGGCAAAAGTCCACCACAGACCTTGCGACAGATGTTCTTATCTGCCAGGATGTCCAGTCTCACCCCGTGTAACTGAGAGTGGTCCACCACAGGTCTGTGATGGACCACAGACCTGGGGGGAACAGGCTAGGAGGGAACAAAAACACAAACCCCACTCAGGACCCACACCCATGTATAACCAGGCACCTAGGCCCCCGGACCATACAGCTGGACAGTTCAGGTGGTTGGCTAAAGTCCCAGACCTGGCAGATGGCATGATGGTAAGAGTTGGGTGGCCTGCCCGAGAATGTGGGCCACCCAACCCAGTCTGTCAGGTGGTCTGCCAGAGTTCTTTAACCACCTAAACAGAAAAGGTGGTCCAGGGGGTGGCTGCCCAACAGGGCCAACCAGCAGTGAGGAGGATGAAGGAATAGGGGAAACCATGATGGCTTCAGGCCGAGGAGAAACAACCATGACGGCCTCGGGCAGAGGAGAGGGGACCACATCGGCGTCTGGCAGAGGAGAGGGGACCACAATGGCATCTGGCAGAGGAGAGGGGACCACGACAGTGTCTGACAGAGGAGAAGGGCCCACAACATCGGCAGGAAGAGGAGAGGGGACCACGACGGCATCTGGTAGAGGAGAGAGGACCTCGACGGCGTCTGGCAGAGGAGAGGGAACCCTGACGCTTTCAGACTGCTCTGCAACACCCTCGATGGTCCCGGACTGGGAAATCGCAGCACCTGTGGTGGCTCCAAGCTGGAGCAAAGCAGCATTTATGGTGGCTCCGGGCTGGAGCAAAGCACCACCCGCGGTGGCTCCAGGCTGGAGCAAAGCAGCACCCGTGGTGGCTCCGGGCTGGAGCGAGGCTGCACCCTCGGTGGACCCAGACCTCGGGAGCGTAATGCCCATGGTGGGCCCATACTGGAGCGCAGCACCCACGTTGGTTTCAGACTGGGACGCAGCACCCATGACAGTCCCTGATTAGGACACAGCACCCACGGGGACCAGAACTGAGGAGGAGCTGCAGCCACGGAGGTCCCAGGCTGGGAAGGAGCACCCACGACGACCTCATCTGGCGGGAAGCAGCACCCTTGGAGGCCCAGGCCTGGACGGAGCACCCACAAAGACCTCATCCGGAGGGGGAGCAGCACCCATGGAGTTCCTGGGCAGGGATGGAGCACCTGCAACAACCTCAGCTGACGGGGAAGCAGCACCCTCAGAAGCCCCGGGCTGGAACAGAGCATCCACGAAGACCTCATCCGGAGGGGAAGCTGCACCCATGGAGGTCCCGGGCTGGGACGGAGCACCTACGAAGACCTCGGCTGATGGGGGAGCAACACTCACTGTGGTCTCAGGTGGCGAGGCAGGACCCACGGAGACCTCTGGCAAAGCTGGAGCATCCTCGGTGACCCTGGGGAAAGACTCTGACAGGAGAGGCAGAGAAACAGGGTCAGTGTCACTGGCGGCAGTGGAGCCCGGCAAGGTGAGCTCAGGTGCAGCTGATGACTGCACTTGGCTCTTCCCACCAAGAGCCAGACAAGATCTCTCCAATATAGAAACAACGAAAACAAAGGAGAGCACTTGCCTGAGCTCAAGTTCCACCGCTGTCCAGGACTCCTTCGATCCAGTCTTTAGTGGCAGCAGGCGGTGAGAGCTCAGGAGACTGCAAAGGCTGAGCCTCACCACCAGGAATCAGGCAAGATAATTTATGTGCTGGTAATAGAAAATGAAGAGACACTTGCATGTGTTCCCGGGCATGATGTTTTCTGCTGCAGCAGATGAAGAACCCACCCTCTCCGTGGCTGCCATTGTTGCGGACCCCTCCAAGGAACGTAGAGGAGCTGCCCCAGCAGACGTGGTGATGTGAGGAGCCGGGAAGGAAGTGACCAGTCCTTCAGCAGCGGGAGGAACTGCTGAGGAAGAGGGAGAGGCAGCAGCAGCGGAGGAGGAGGCTGACGCGACAGCCAGAGAGGAAAAACCAAGTAAAGGAACTGCTGTGGGAGTCTTCGGCCTTGGCAAAGGAGGGACTGCTGACAAGGAGATGGAGGCATTCCTGCAGCGGTCCGAAGCTGGATGGTGGTATCCGGGATCCGGCGGAGCGGAGGCAGGAGCAGGCAAACAGGGGGAGGAGACGGACGTCTGCCGCTGAGACAGACACGACAGCTTCGGTCCCGCAGGAGGCGGCCCCATCGTCAGCCTGGGGAACGACCGCTAAATCGAGGAGACTGTGGACAACAGCTCCGCAAATTGGGGATACCTCCATAACCCAGGATGAGCCTCCACAATCACCACCGCTCCATGAACACTTTCCCAGGTCTTCCTAGGCCTACGGGAGGCAAGAGCCTCATCCACAAAGCTCCTGATAAATTCAGTGGCCCACTCCTCCTCCAGTCTTGGAGACCCACCGGCCGAGCTTCCTTTACTTGCAGAAGGCTGGTGTGCTGGGAACATATTGATGCTCCAGACAAAACAGGTGAGTGAAGCAAAAAGCCACAAACTACAGCAGCTGGGTCTCTTATTGGCCAGTGTCTACTGTCATGATTTGCCCCTCGAGGCAGGAATGGCGACCCATGCGCTGAACTGTAGTTTGTGATATTTATTGACAAAAAACAACAAGTCCAAATGGTGCACCAACACAAAAATCCAAACTGAACACAAAGGAAACTTATGAATGGATGAATGAGTAGAAGACACAGGGCTCACCAGAACAGGGGAAGGGTTCTGGTGGAGATGAGTTAGTTTACACTCTGGCAAAGAGCAAGAGAAATAACAGCCCTTAAATAAGACCAGCAACAAATGATACAAGTGATAGCAGGTGTGGATCATATGAGCGGGCAGGTGGTAACAATAATTACAACTGGGGTCAGCTGGGAGTAATGAAAGGAGAGAAGACAGGACTGACAGCTGACAGGAGCACCGCCCACAACAGAGCAAAAAACTTGGAAGTGCCACTGACAGCCGCAGCCCCGGAGAGGGAGAGAGAGAGAAAACACAACAGTACAATATAAAGAACTAAATGCCAACAAAAAAGGACTGAGGGATAAACACAAACAAATAAGATAAGATAAGATAAGATAAGATAAGATAAGCCTTTATTAGTCCCACAACGGGGAAATTCCAGGATTGCAACAGCACAGGGATAGCAACACTCAGAGCAACAATCAGAAGGCAAGAAAAAAAAAAAAAAAAAAAAAAACAAGCAAGCAAGAGCAGCTAATATACATATGTACATATTACTATAAAATATATATATATACACACACACACACACACACAGACACACAGTGCAGAGCATTGTAGCTGGATGGAATAAATATATGAATATATGAACACAGTGCGGAGCATTGTAGCTAGATGGAATAAATATGTAAATATATAAACACCCACAGTACGGAGCATTGCAGCTAGGTGGAATAAATATGCAAGTATATAAACACACACAGTGCGGAGCAATGTAGCTAGATGGAATAATATGTAGATATATAAAAACACAGTGCGGAGCATTGTAGCTAGATGGAATAAATATATAGATATATAAATATAAACACACCCAGTGCAGAGCATTGTAGCTAGATGGAATAAATATGTAAATATATAAACACACACAGTGCAGAGCATTGTTGCTAGGTGGGATGAAACAGCATAACCGTCTATTTAGTTATCCTACATGGTATGATTATGTGCCCATACATATTCTCACCCTCCATAGCGACCGGTATGTTCCTAGTTGTATGCCGGAGAGGACCATTGTGTAAGTCTATTGCATCTTTTGCATTCAAAAAAAACCTATTAGTTTGTTACGTCTTTTTGCTATCTCTGCGAGCAGCCCTGCTTAGGTTGTACAGTCTGACAGCCGTTGGTAGGAAGGACCTATGAAACCTCTCGGTTGTGCACCTGGGATGATGTAGTCTGCTGCTAAATGAGCTCCTCAGTGCATCCAGTATGTCCTGCATAGGGTGGAACTCGGACTCCAGCAGAGATGACAGTTTAGCCACCGTCCTTCTCTCTCCTATCTCCTCCATCGGATCAAGGCGTTGCCCCAGGACAGAGCTAGCTTTCTTAATCAGTTTGTTCAGTCTCTTCCTATCGGCTGCAGTAATGCCACTGCCCCAGCAGACCACTCCAAAAGTGATGGCTGATGCCACCACCGTGTCATAGAATGACTTCAGCAGCGCCCCTTGTACACCAAAAGACCTGAGTCTCCTCAGCAGGAACAGCCTGCGCTGTCCCTTCTTGTAGAGTGCGTCAGTATTGTGAAATACAAAATAAGAGAGTAGCAAAACTATGATGATAGAAACAAGGGGAAGAGAAAAATAAGAAACAATATGGAATAAGCGGAACCCAACCACAGATAAAAAGACAGGAACCCAAAGAACACAAAATACAACAAATATACAAATATAGAAAAAAAACCATGAGACTGAGCACGGCGGAATCTTCCGTGCTCAGATCATAACACCGTCACGGCATCCATGAATCTTCTCTGTGGTCTTCCTCTTTTCCTACTGCCTGGCACCTCCATCTTCAACATCCTTTGTCCAATATATTCACTACCCCTCCTCTGGACATGTCCAGACCATCTCAGCCTTGCCTCTCTTACTTTGTCTCCAAACTGCTCAACCTGAGCTATTCCTCTGATATACTCATTTTTAATCTTGTCCCTCCTAGTAACTCCCAATGAAAATTTTAGCATCTTCAGCTCTGCCACCTCCAGCTCCAACTCCCATCTTTCTGTCAGTACCACCATCTCCAAACCATACATCATAGCAGGTCTCACTACCGTCTTGTAAATCTTCCCTTTCACTCTTGCTGCTACCCTTCTGTCACAAATCACCCCTGACCCTTGTCTCCACCCAGTCCACCCTGCCTGCACTCTCTTCTTCACCTTTCTTGTGCATTTTTCATTGCTTTGGATGGTTGACCCCAGGGATTTAAACTCATCTACTTTCACTACCTCTACTCCTTCCATCTTCACCATTGCACCTGCTTCCCTCTCACTCACACTCATGTATTCTGTCTTGCTTCTACTGACTTTCATTCTTCTTCTCTCCAGAGCATACCTCCATCTCTCCAGGTTCTCCTCCACTTGCTCCCTACTCTCACTACAGATCACAATGTCGTCTGCAAGCATCATGGTCCACAGAGACTCCTGCCTGACCTCGTCTGTCAGACTGTCCATCACCATGACAAATAAGAAGGGGCTCAGAGCCGATCCCTGATGTAATCCTACCCTAACCTTGAATCCGTCACTCCTACAGCGTACCTCACCACCATCTTATTGTCCTCATACATGTCCCGCACCACCCTCACATACTTCTCTGCCACTCCTGACTTCCTCTTACAGTACCACACTTCCTCTGTTGGCTCCCCATCATATTCTTTCTCTAGATCCACAAAGACACAGTGCAACTCCTTCTGACATTCTGTATACTTCCCCATCAACACTCTTAAAGCAAACATTGCATCTGTAGTACTCTTTCTTGGCATAAAACCATACTACTGCTCACTGATTGTCACCTCTTCTCTTAACCTGGCTTCAAAAACTCTCCCATATCTTCATAGTGTGGCTGGTCAACTTTATGCCTCTGTAGTTACTACAGCTCTGAAGATCACCATTGTTCTTGAAAATTGGTAGAATTGGTAAAATTGTTTTTTTTGTATGGTCATGCCACAGCATCTCAATCGGATTCAGGTGAGGACTTTGACTAGGCCACTCCAAAGTGTGTGTGTGTATGTATGTATGTAAAGCCGTGGACAAAATTGTTGGTACCCCTCTGTTAATGAAAGAAAAACCCACAATGATCACAGAAATAACTTGAATCTGACAAAAGTGGTAATAAATAAAAATTCTATGAAAATTAACCAATGAAAATCAGAGTGCTTTTCAATTGTGGTTCAACAGAATTATTTTGAAAAACAAACTCATGAAACAGGCCTAGACAAAAATGATGGTACTCTTAACTTAATATTTTGTTGCACAACCTTTTGAGGCAATCACTGCAATCAAACGATTTCTGTAACTGTCAGTGAGACTTCTGCACCTCTCAGCAGGTATTTTGGCCCACTCCTCATGAGCAAACTGCTCCAGTTGTCTCAGGTTTGAAGGGTGCCTTCTCCAGATGGCATGTTTTAGCTCCTTCCACGGATGTTCAATAGGATTTAGATCAGGGCTCATAGAAGGCCACTTTAGAATAGTCCAATGTTTGGCTCTTAGCCACTCTTGGGTGTTTTTAGCTGTGTGTTTTGGGTCATTATCCTGTTGCAAGACCCATGACCTGTGACTGAGACCAAGCTGTCTGACACTGGGCAGCACATTTCTCTCTAGAATACCTTGATAGTCTTGAGATTTGATTGTACCCTGCACAGATTCAAGACACCCTGTGCCAGATGTAGCAAAGCAGCCCCAGAACATAAGAGAACCTCCTCCATGTTTCACAGTAGGGACAGTGTTCTTTTCTTGGAATGCTTCATTTTTGCGTCTGTGAACATAGAGCTGATGTGCCTTGCCAAAAAGTTCCAGTTTTGTCTCGTCTGTCCATAGGACATTCTCCCAGAAGCTTTGTGGCTTGTCAACAGGCAGTTTGGCAATTTCCAGTTTGGCTTTTTTATGATTTGTTTTCAACAGTGCTGTCCTCCCTGGTCGTCTCCCATGAAGTCCACTTTGGCTCAAACAATGACGGATGGTGCGATCTGACACTGATGTACCTTGACCTTGGAGTTCACCATGAATGTGTTTAGAGGTTATTCTGGGCTCTTTTGTTACCATTCGTATTATCCGTTTCTTCCTGTGGCCACGTCCAGGGAGGTTGGCTACAGTCCCGTGGATCTTAAATTTCTGAATAATATGTGCAAATGTAGTCACAGGAACATCAAGCTGCTTGGAGATGGTCTTATAGCCTTCACCTTTAACATGCTTGTCTATAATTTTCTTTCTAATCTCCTGAGACAACTCTCTCCTTTGCTTCCTCTGGTCCATGTTTAGAGTGCTACACACCATGTCACCAAACAGCACAGTGACTACTTGTCACCCTTTAAATAGGCCGACTGACTGATGACAAGTTTGTAGACACCTGTGATGTTAATTAGAGGACACATCTTGGTTGAACATGTCCCTATGGTCACATTATTTTCAATCTTTTCTAGGGGTACTATCTTTTTGTCCAGGCCTGTTTCATGAGTTTGTTTTTTAAAGTAATTCTGTTGAACCACAATTCAAAAGCATTGTCTGATTTTCATTGGTTAATTTTCATAGAATTTTTATTTATTACCACTTTTGTCAGATTCAAGTTATTTCTGTGACCATTGTGGATTTTTCTTTCATTAACAGAGGGGTACTAACAATTTTGTCCATGTCTGTATATACTATATGCTGTGCTGTGAATATTAAGTATTAGACAAAGATATGACAAGTAAACACAAAATGCAGTTTTTAAATGAAGGTGTTTATTATTAAGGGTAAAAAAATCCAAACGTACATGGCCCTGTGTCAAAAAGTGATTGTGCCCCATTAAAACATAAATTAACTGTGGTTTATCACATCTTTGGAAAGCTGAGTTCAATTTCTCTAGCTATACCCAGGCCTGATTACTGCCACACCTGTTCTCAATCAAGAAATCACTTAAATAGGACCTGCCTGACAAAGTGAAGTAGAACTAAAAGATCCTCAAAGGCTCGACATCATGCTGCAATCCAAAGAAATTCAGGAACAAATTAGAAACAAAGTAATTGAGATCTATCAGTCTGGAAAATGTTGTAAAGCCATTTCTAAAGCTTTGGGACTCCAGTGAACCACAGTGAGAGCCATTATCCACAAATGGCAAAAAAGGAACAGTGGTGAACCTTCCCAGGAGTGGCCGGCCGACCAAAATTACCCCAAGAGTGCAGCGATGACTCATCCAAGAGGTCACAAAAGACCCCACAACAACATCCAAAGAACTGCAGGCCTCACTTGCCTTAGTTAAGGTCAGTGTTCATTATTCCACCATAAGAACGAGACTGGGCAAAAATGGCCTGCATGGCAGAATTTCAAGACGAAAACCACTGCTGAGCAAAAAGAACACAAAGGCTCGTCTCAGTTTTTCCAGAAAACATCTTGATGATCCCCACAACTTTTGGGAAAATACTCTGTGGAGTGACGAGACTAAAGTTGAACTTTCTGGATGGTGTGTGTCCCATTACACCCGTCGTAAAAGTAACACAGCACTTCAGAAAAGGAGCATCATACCAATAGTAAAATATGGTGGTGGTAGTGTGATGGTCTGAGGCTGTTTTGCTGCTTCAGGACCTGGAAGACTTGTTGCGGTAAATGGAACCACGAATTCTGCTGTCTACCAAAAAATCCTGAAGGAGAATGTCCGGCCATCTTTTTGTGACTTTAAACTGACGCGCAGTTTGGTTCTGCAGCAGGACAATAATCCAAAACACACCAGCAAGTCAACCTCTGAATGGCTTAAGAAAAACAAAATGAAGACTTTGGAGTGGCCTAGTCAAAGTCCTGACCTGAATCCGATTGAGATGCTGTGGCATGACCTTAAAAAGGTGGTTCATGCTTGAAAACCCTCCAATGTGGCTGAATTACAACAATTCTGCAAAGATGAGTAGGCCAAAATTCCTCCACAGTGCTGTAAAAGACTCATTGCCAGTTATCGCAAATGCTTGATTGCTTTTGTTGCTACTAAGGGTGGCCTAACCAGTTATTAGGTTTAGGGGCAATCATTTTTTCATACAAGGTCATGTAGGTTTGGATTTTTTTTCCCTTAATAAGATAAGATAAGATAAGATAAGATAAGATAAGCCTTTATTAGTCCCACAATGGGGAAATTCCAGGATTGCAAAAGCACAGGGATAGCAACACTCAGAGCAATAATTTAGAAGTTAAGAAAATAAGAGCAGTGAATATACATATGTACACATAAATATATAAATATATATATACACAGTGCGGAGCATTGTAGCTAGATGGAATAAACAGCACAACCGTCCATTTAGCCAACATAGTATGAATATGTACCCATACATATTGTCACCCTCCATAGCGACTGATATTGTCCTAGTTGTATACTGGAGGGGACCATTTGTGTAAGTCTGTTGCGTCTTTTGCATTCAATACTATTAGGTCGTCACTTTTTTTTTTGCTATCTCTGCGAGCAGCCCTGCTTAGGTTATACAGTCTGACAGCCAAAGGTAGGAAGGACCTGCGAAACCTCTTGGTCGCGCACGTAGGATGATGTAGTCTACTGCTAAATGAGCTCCTCAGTGCGTTCAGTATGTCCTGCATAGGGTGGGACTCGGACTTTAGCAAAGATGACAGTTTAGCCACCATCCTTCTCTCTCCGATCTCCTCCACTGGGTCAAGGCGTTGCCCCAGGACAGAGCTAGCTTTCTTGATCAGTTTGTTCAGTCTCTTCCTATCGGCTGCTGTATTGCCGTTGCCCCAGCAGACCACTCCAAAAGTGATGGCTGATGCCACCACTGTGTCGTAGAATGTCTTCAAGAGCACCGCTTGTACACCAAAAGACCTGAGCCTCCTCAGTAGGAACAGTCTGTGCTGTCCCTTCTTGTAGAGTGCGTCGGTATTGTGTGACCAGTCTAGTTTATTGTTCAGATGAACACCTTGTACTTGTAGGATGTCACCATCTCAATGTCTATTTCCTGTATGTTTATTGGTGCTGTGAGGGGTTGTTCTTGACTGCGGCAGTCCACCACCAGCTCCTTAGTTTTCCTCGCGTTGATCTGGAGGCAGTTCCGATGGCACCAGTCCACGAAGTCTTGGATAAGTCCTCTGTACTCAGCTTCATCTCCGTTGGAGATGAGGCCGACAATCGCAGAGTCGTCAGAGAACTTCTGTAGATGGCAGTGTGTTGTGTTGTGTAAGAAGTCTGTAGTATAAGGGGTGAACAGGAAGGGAGTCAAAACCGTTCCCTGGGGGGCCCCCATGCTGCCGATGATCGTGTCGGACACACAATCCCGGGTTCTCACAAACTGTGGCCGGTTTGTGAGGTAGTCCAGGATCCATGATGACAGGTGCTGGTCCACCCCTGCGCACAGCAGCTTGTCCTTCAGGATCATCGGTTGGATGGTGTTGAAAGCACTGGAGAAGTCAAAGAACATGATCCTCACCGCGTTCCCAGGCTTCTCCAGGTGGGACAGGGAACGGTGAAGGAGGAAGATCACTGCATCCTCCACCCCAATGCCATGCTGGTAGGCGAACTGGAGTGGATCCATCGCTGGTCCCACCAGGGGGCGGAGGTGAGCAAGAAGCAGTCTTTCCAGGGTCTTCATCATGTGAGACATCAGGGCCACTGGTCTGTAGCTGTTCAGGTCTTTGGGGTGGGAAGCTTTTGGTACAGGTACCACACAAGATGTTTTCCACAACTGTGGTACCCTCCCCAGCTTCAGGCTCAGGTTGAAGATGTGCTCCACAATCCCACACAGCTGGTCTGCGCAGGACTTGAGGAGCTTCTCGCTGATGCCGTCCGGTCCCGAGGCCTTCCTCGCCTTGATCTTCCTCAGCTCCATCCTCACCTGGGTCTTAGTGAGGGTCAGGTTGGGGGGCTGTGTGTTGGGAGTGGGGGGGGGGGTGTTGGTGGAGTGGGGTGTGGACAGCAGGTCTCGATGACTGTAGAGGCAGCAGTGGTTGGTGTGCAGGCGGGGGGAGGGCGGTTGGTCAAACATATTAAAAAACAAGTTCAGATTGTTCGATCACTCCCTGCCCCCCGTGGCCTGAGAGGAGGTATTCTGGAGCCCAGAGATGGTTTTGAGGTTTCTCCAGACCCCGCTGATGTCGCTCCATTGCAGCTTGTCCTCCATCTTCATCCTGAAACTGTCCTTGCCTTCTCTGATCTTAATAATAATTAAGCACCTTCATTTAAAAACTGCATTTTGTGTTTACTTGTGTTATCTGTCTAATATTTACTGTAAATCTGTTTAATGATCTGAAACATTTAAGTGTGACAAGCATACAAAAAAATGAGAAATCAGGAAGGGGCAAACACTTTTTCCACACCCCTGCGCGCGCGCGCACACACACACACACACACACACACACACACACACACACACACACACACACACACACCACAAAAAGTTAGGGATATTCGGCTTTCAGCTGAAATTTCAGGATGCACCTAAAATGAACTATAATCTTTCCAGGTGAACTTAATTTGACCTTCTCAATCCATCCATCCATCCATCCATCCATCTTCTACCACTTTTCCGGAGGTCCGGGTCACGGAGGCAGCAGTTCAAGCAGAGAAGCTCACACTTCCCTCTCCCCAGCCACCTGCTCCAGCTCTTCAGAGAGGATACCAAAGCGTTCCCAGACCAGCTGGGAGACATAGTCTCTCCACCGAGTCCTGGGTCTGCCCCGGGGTCTCCTCCCAGTGGGACGTGCCCGAAACACCTCAAGTGGGAGGCGTCCAGGAGGCATCCTAATCAGATGCCCATACCACCTCGACTGACTCCTTTCAATGTAGAGGAGCAGCGGTTCTACTCTGAGCCTCTCCCGGATGACTGAGCTTCTCACCCTATCTCTGAGGGTGAGTCCAGCAATCCTACGAAGAAAGCTCATTTCAGCCGCTTGTATCCACAATCTTGTTCTTTCGGTCATTACCCAAAGCTTGTGACCATAGGTGAGAGTAGGAACGTAGATTGACTGGTAAATCGACAGCTTTGCCTTAGAACTAAGCTCCCTCTTTACCACAACAGATCAGTACAATGTCCGCATCACTGCAGATGCTGCTCCAATCCATCTGTCAATCTCTCGCTCCATTTTCCCCTCACTTGTGAATAAGACCCCAAGATACTTAAACTCCTCCACCTGGGGCAAGAGCCTGTCCCCAACCCAGAGAGGACAATCCACCTTTTTCCAGCTGAGGACCATGGACTCGGACTTGGAGGTGCTGATTCTCATCCCAGCCACTTCACACTCAGCGGCAAACCATCCCAGCAAGAGCTGTAGGTCATTGCTGGATGAAGCCAACAGGACAACATCATCTGCAAACAACAGAGATGAGATCCTGTGGTCACCAAGCACGACACCCTCCATTCCCTGGCTGTGCCTAGAAATCCTGTTCATAAAAATTATGAACAGGATCGGTGACAAAGGGCAGCCCTGGCGGAGTCCAACTCTCACTGGGAATGAGTCCGACCGAGTGTTGGCAGTACGACCCAAACTCTCACAACGGTCATACAGAGACGGAATAGCTCGTAACAACAAGCCTGGTACCCCATACTCCCGAAGCACCCCCCACAAAAAACCACGAGGGATGCGGTCAAATGCCTTCTCCAAGTCCACAAAACACATGTAAACTGGTTGGGCAAACTCCCACGAACCCTCGAGAATTCTGGAGAGGGTTAAGAGCTGGTCCGATGTGCCACGGCGAGGACGAAAACCAGAATCAGAATCAGAATCAGAATCAGAATCAGATTTATTGCCATTGTTCATGTAGTACACAAACTAGGAATTTGTCTCGGTGCTATGCTGCAACATTAAAAACATGATGAGAAAAAGGGATAAACTAAAAAACTAAAGGACTAAAAACGTGCAATAAGTGTAGAAAAATAAGTAATAATAAGTAATAATAATAATAATAATAATAATACTAGTAATAATGAGTAGTACTAGTCAAGGCAGTTTTAAAAAATTAGCAAGTAGCAGATAATGTGAAGTACCACATAGTGCAGTCGATAATGCAACAGAAAAACAGTGATGAATGACGTGAGTCTGGTTGAGCTGCTGTACATAGTGCACGAGAGTCAAAAAGTCACTTAATGTTCAGCAGTCTGATGGCAGAGGGGAAAAAGCTGTTCATGTGCCGGGAGGTTTTAGTCCGAATGGACCGAAGTCTTCTACCTGAGGGGAGGGGGGCAAACAGTACGTGACCAGGATGTGAAGGATCGGCTATGATCCGGCCAGCACGCCTCCGGGTCCTGGAGATGTACAGGTCCTGGAGAAATGGGAGCTCGCAGCCTATCACCTTCTCAGCAGTGCGCATGACGCGCTGCAGCCTTAGTCTGTCCCTGGCAGTGGCTCCTGCATACCACACAGTTATGGAGGAGGTGAGGATGGACTCGATGATGGCCGTGTAGAACTGCACTAACATCTTGGTGGGTAGCTTGAGCTTCCTCAGCTGCCGCAGAAAGAACATCCTCTGCTGGGCCTTTTTGATGAGGGAGCTGATGGTTGGCTCCCATTTGAGGTCTCGGGTGATGGTGGTGCCCAAGAAGCGGAAGGAATCTGCAATGGTGATGGGAGAGCCTGTGATGGTGAGGGGGGGCAGGGGGGTTGTGACTTTCCTGAAGTCCACAGTCATCTCCGCTGTCTTCAGAGCATTCAGCTGCAGGTTGTTGTGGCTGCACCAGGACACCAGCTGGGCCACCTCTTCCCTGTAGGCGGACTCGTCGCCGTTGGAGATGAGCCCGATGAGGGTGGTGTCGTCCGCAAACTTAATCAGCTTAACAGACTGGTGGGAGGAGGTGCAGGAGTTGGTATAAAGGGAGAAGAGTAGGGGGGAAAGTACACAGCCCTGGGGTGATCCAATGCTGATGCTAACAGAGTCTGAGACAGACTTCCCCAGCCGCACATGCTGTCTCCGGTCCGTCAGGAAGTCGGTGATCCACCTGCAGAGGGAGTCAGGCACGTTGAGCAGGGACAGCTTGTCCTGGAGCAGATCGGGGCGGATGGTGTTGAATGCGGAGCTGAAGTCCACAAACAGAATCCTGGCGTAGGTTCCTGGGGAGTCCAGGTGCTGCAGGATGGAGTGGAGGGCCAGGTTGACTGCGTCGTCCGCAGACCTGTTAGCATGGTAGGCAAACTGCAGCGGGTCTAGGAGGGGTGTGGTGATGGACTTGAGGTGAGACAGGACCAGGCGCTCAAAGGACTTCATGACTACAGAGGTGAGCGCTACAGGTCTGTAGTCGTTAAGTCCAGTAATCCGTGGCTTCTTGGGGACAGGGATGATGGTGGAGGATTTGAGGCAGGTCGGCACGTGACATTGCTTAAGGGAGGTGTTAAAAATGTCTGTGAAGACAGGAGCCAGCTCTTTTGCACAGTGTCTCAGGGTGGAGGGAGACACACCGTCTGGCCCGGGGGCCTTGCGCGGGTTCAGTCTGGAGAACTGTCTGTGCACGTCCTGCTCACTGATGACAAGGGGAGGGGGGAGGAGGAGGAGGAGGAGAGGGGGACCGCTTTTGATGAATTAGGGGCTGAGGAGGCAGTGGAGCTGGGTGGAGTGGGTGAGTTGGACACAGCTGACGAGGTGTCAAAACGGGCGTAATGTTGGGACAGTTTTTGACAAAGGGCTTTGTCATCCTGACCTTTAGAAGCCTGAGGCCGATAGTTGGTGATTTGCCTCAGTCCTCTCCACACAGAAGCCGAGTCATTAGCAGTGAACTGCTGCTGGAGTTTCTCAGAATACACAGATTTAGCTCTCCTCAGCTCTCTGTTAAACCGATATTTGACCTCTCTGTAGCAGTCCCTGTCTCCACTTTTCAACGCTGCTTCCTTCTCCTTCCTGATCCGTCTGAGCTTAGCTGTGAACCAGGGCTTGTCATTAGAATATCTCACCCTGGTGCGCGATGGGAGAATGTCCTCCTCACAGAAGTTGATATATGAGTTCACAGTGTCTGTGTACTCATTAAGATCATGTGTGGCTCTTTTAAACATGCCCCAGTCAGGTTCGACCAATGGCCAGACTCTCCTCTTCAGTACCTTGGCATAGACCTTCCCAGGGAGGCTGAGGAGTGTGATCCCTCTAAAGTTAGAGCACACCCTCCGGTCCCCTTTTTTGAAGAGAGGAACCACCACCCCGGTTTATCATGCCAAAGGCACCGCCCCCGACCTCCACCTTGGCGACCTCAGCCCCTGTGATAGGCGAGTCATCCCCCTCGTCCACAAACCCTGCTTCCTTTGTGGAAGGCGTATCAGTGGGATTGAGGAGATCCTCAAAGTATTCCTTCCACCGCCCGATGATATCCTCAGTCAAAGTCAACAGCGCCCCATCCACACCATACACAGTGTGGACAGGGAGCTGCTTTCCCCTCCTGAGCCGCCGGAAAGTTTGCCAGAATCTCTTGGAGGCCGACCGAAAGTCTTGTTCCATGGCCTCACCGAACTCCTCCCATACCCGGGTTTTTGCTTCAACAACCACCCGAGCTGCACTCCGCTTGGCCTGCCGGTATATCTCAGCTGCTTCGGGAGTCCCACAAGCCAACCAAGGTTGATAGGATTCCTTCTTCAGCTTAATGGCCCCCCTCACCACTGGTGTCCACCACGTGGTTTGGGGGTTGCCACCACGAGATGCACTGACCACCTTGCGGCTGCAGCTCTGCGCCGCCGCTTCAACAACAGAGGTGGAGAACATAGCCCATTCAGACTCCATGTATCCAGACTCCCTCGGAATGTGGTTGAAGTTCTTCCGGAGGTGGGAGTTGAAGACCTCCCGGACAGGGGCCTCAGCCAGACGTTTCCACACACCCTCACTATAATTTGACCTTCTCTAACCTTTTAAATGCACATGTCCAACTGTTCAGTGTTTCAGTACTTTCTGCATAACTTGCTGTTCTCTAACAAGGTGCTTAACGGCAATATTCACAACAGGTGTTTGATCCATGAATTGACCAATAAATTTTCTGGTTCAGTTAGAATTGGTATTTAAACAGTCCTCTTCACCATGCTGTTCATATTTTGACATCATGAGACCAAGACAACACCTAACAATTGATCAACAGTACCTCACCATTGCAAGGCTTCAAACAGAATGTTCTCAGAGGGAAGTGGCTACTGTGTTTAGACTGTTACAGAGTGCCATCAGCAGGTTTCAAGAGAGATACAGAGAGACTGGAAGAGTCACAGAAAGGCATAGAAGTGGACGTCCTTTGGCCACATCCCATGCTGATGACTGCTTCATTGTGAACAGTGCCCTGTGGAACTGGATGATGAATGCCACTCAACTCCAGGAATATTTAAGGGAGGTGAGAGGCACCCAAGTGTCACGTCAGACCATTCAAAACAGTTTACATCAGCATGGCCTGCATGCTAGATGACCTGCAAGGGTACCGGACCACACCACCAGGCACAGACGTCATCGTCTTGTATGGCCAGGGAGCATTTATGCTGGACAAGGGACCAGTGGGCCTCAGTGCTGTTCTCTGATGAAAGTCAAATCATGCTGAGCAGAAATGATGGCCGCCAATGATGTTGGATACGTCAAGGAGAGCGCTATGCATCAGCCACTGTTGTCACCAGATGAGCCTTTGGTGGTGGTGGTGTTACAGTCTAGGCAGGTGTGTCTAGTCAATACAGAGCTGCCCTACACCTATATAATACCAGAAAAGTCGCTAGATTTGTCGCTAATCACTTTTTTGACAACAAAGTCACCAAGAGGATCTGAAAAGTCACCAGATTTAGCAAGAAAGCCGCCAAGTTGGCAGCACTGTCATTGGATTAAAGACAGTCCATCAAGTGTCTCTAAAACTGCTCACCATATTTTTAACTTAGTCTGCCTTCATAATTTAACTCTAAATATTGAAAATAACTCTCCTCCTGATGGGTTCATCTAATAGACAAAGCTGCTGCTGCCTGCTGCAACCAACCTAGTGACGTCACCACCAATATCACAATTTTTAATTCTGAAAAACATAATTTCAGTTAGGTTTTATTCCAATACTGTTACATTTACAGGGTCAAACTAATAAAATATTTTAAGATCAAGTTTTCATGTTTTGAATTATGATCATTAAATGGAGCATTTAATGTCCTCTTTAAAGCTTATGTTGCGTCACTTTTTCTCATCGGTAAAATCTACAAGTCTCACATTCCTTGCCTCTAAAACATGGCAGACCACAGCGGACAGCTGAGGAAAGCCAACAACCCTTTCAAAGTATGTTTTGTGTTTAAATTATGCAGCAAGTTCAATATTAAAACTCTAATAACTATTATTAATAATAATTATAAATAATAACTATTTCTCTCATGAAACCTGGCAACACTGCTGCAGTCACAGAGGAGATGCCACTTGTGTCCAGACTACAAATGAATTGAGTGTGCGCCCCCCCCCCCCGCCAATCCCACCCTGTTTTACAGAGCGAGATGTAAATGTTTCTTAACCATCAGTGTCACACTAATAAATCACTGCATTCGACTTACAGACTCAGTCACGTACTCACCTCGTCCACTGTGTGTGTGTGTCTCTCTCTGTGAGAGAGACACACATACTAGCTCTAGATCTAGCACACACACACTAGATCTAGCTAGCTAGCTCATCATGTTGCAGTCTAAACTCTATGCTCAGAAATACAGAAAGGAGTGGGAATCAAACCCTGAATTCAAAGGCTGGTTGAAGCCGTTTATTGGAGATGATACATGGACATACTGCCTGTACTGTCCCAAGCCTGGATAAAGGAGGAACGATGGACGAAGAGCTAGCAATTCAGGACACATTCAGGACACAAACAGGACACATTTACAAATATTTGAGACCCATTTTAGTGCATCCTTTTGTATTTTAGCAATATTATAAGTACAAAACACCTAACATTATTATACACAGCAGAATGACCTGTTTGGCTGCAACTGTTGCATCAGTGTTGCCCATTTGTCTGTAAATATTTAAATAAAAATGATTTATTTCATTATTTGGGCATTTTTGTGTCCTGTTTGGTCACAGTCGTCATTTAGTCAAAGTGTAAAAATGTGTCTGCGTATGACATGCAGTTGATCTGGCCATTCCGCTCCACAATCATGGTAGTATTATTATTAAGTTTTTTAATTTTTAAATATACGCGCGGGATGGGGGGACTCATGGTCCTGCAAAGGACAGTGGTACCACATGGGTGAAGCAGCATTCAGGACTCCCATCTTCACTGACCGGGCAAATGGGGTGTGCCTCCCTGCGAAGGATCATGGCTTGCTCGGTCGGACACCGGTGTTGGAGGAGCAGCAGCTGAACCAGCGGATCGCAGTCCTTCACAGGGAGCCGAGCCCAGCCTGCCTGGTTATGTGTCCCCCCCCACCCCACCCCCCACACACACAGCGCACCCAAGCACCTTGTATTCTCCACATATGCCGAATTATCCTATAGACCTATGCAATCACGGCAACTTTATGGTGGTACTTTTAAGCATTAAATCTGCAGTATTATCTTTATCTAGTCAAAGTTATTACTTTTTGCTTTCTTGTTTTGCTCATGGAGCACTATGGTTACTGATGCCATGATGCCGCGTATTATCCAATCAGTACAGAGTCAATCTGAAACCCCGCCCACACTTCTAGAAGCCAGAGCATGAGGAGAGAGTGATGTCTAAACATTTATTTATAAAAATTACATATTTTGACTGAACAACTCAATACTCGGGGATGCACACCCTCATAACCTCAGCAAAGCACTTATAAAATCTGAGGTCAGTCTGACAAACGGTTTGAGAGATATGTGAGGAACAGACAGACAGAAAGACAGACAGATGCACACACACACACACACACACACACACACACACACACACACACACACAGTATTCTTCTCTATTCTATTAACCCAAAAACCAAATATCCCTAACTTTTTGTGAATAGTGTATATACTGTATATACAGTGGGGAAAATAAGTACTGAACACGTCAACATTTTTCTCATTAAACACATTTGTGATGGAGCCATTGACCTGAGATTTTCACCAGATATCAGTAACAATCCAAGTAATCCATACATATAGTCATGTGAAAAAATTAGGATACCCCATCAAATATTCAGTTCTTTATTAAGAAATGCTCAGATATCTATGTCTAAACTTGTTTTTGTCTTTATATGCATTTTTTTTTTACATTTATTTTAGCCATTTTAAGTGGGAATGAATGTGGGGGATGTCCTAAAAAAGATGGGAGGTATCCTAATTTATTCCTCACTTTTTGTTTAGAATTATATTTTACAGAAAATTTGAAAAAAGTCTTGAATTCATTTTTAATTGTTTAGTTGTATTACATCAATCTCCCAGTATTTTAAACACTGATATTAAATATCCATATGTCCAAATATGTTTAAAAAAAACAACAACACAGGCTTATACAGGGTATCCTAATTTTTTAATATGACTGTACAAAGGAATCAAGGGAACTGTGTTCACAAAACAAATTATATTTAATAAAGTGGAATGACATAGCAAATAAGTATTGAACATGTGAAGAAAAAGAGGTGTAAAAGGGCATAGAAAGACAAGAAACCAGCTGAAATCCATTTCAGCTGGTTAAGTTCTGATAGCCTTTAAAAAGGTCTGTGAATATCAGATTGCCGCACTAAAAATAACTCATGATGGGTAGAAGCAAAGAGCTCTCTCTAGACCTTCACAATTTTATTGCTGCAAAACATAATGATGGCATTGGTTACAGGCACATTTCTAGACTCTTGAATGTTCCAGTGAGCACTTGGAAGTGGAAAGAACATCATTTTACCATAAACCGGCCACGACCAGGAGCTCCTCGCAAGATTTCTGACAGAAGAGTCAAAATAATTATCAGAAGAGTTATACAAGAGCCAAAGACCACTCGTGGAAAGCTCCAGAAAGACCTGGAGTTAGCAGGTACTGCTGTTTCAAAGAAAACAGTAAGTAATGCAATCAACCGACATGGGCTCTATGCCCGCTCACCTCACAAGACTCCATTGCTGAAGAAAAAGCATGTTGAAGCTCATTTAAAGTTTGCTGCACAACATTTGGGCAAGCCAGTAAAACACTGGGAGAATATATTCTGGTCAGATGAGACCAAAATTGAACTTTTTGGATGCCACAACACATAGCATGTTTGGAGGAGAAATGGCACTGCACATTCCATAATCGTGTGGGGATGTTTTTAAGCACACGGTCCAGGCAGACTTCATATAACTGAAGGAAAGATGAATGGACAAATGTACAGAGACATCCTTGATAAGAACCTGTTGCCATCTGCAAAGATGCTGAAGATGAAACGAGGGTGGACATTTCAGCAAGACAATGATCCCAAACACACAGCCAAGGAAACTCAACTGGCTCCAGAGAAGGAAAATAAAGCTGCTGTCAGGGCGTGCGCTGGGTCTCATGCCCTCATCTTAATTTATAATTTGTGTTTCTTGTCTTCAGGACAAGGGCCCCAGCCCTTGTCCTCGCTTTAAGCTATATTTTGGGATTTTTTGTATTTTTCCTTTATTATGATGATCCTGGGCTGACATTATTATTATTTTTATTCTGTCTTGTATATTAATTTCTCCATGGTTTTTTTTTTCCTCGTAGTTTAAAGTTTTTCAGCATTACTTATTATTATCATTATCATTTCCATGGTCTTGTCTCTCCTGATCCTCTGTGTGTGATTGTCTGCTCAGCCCCGCCCGTCCTGTTTTTCTGTGACCATGTCCTGCTGTCTCTCTTTGCTCCTGATTGTGCCCACCTGCTCTGTATTGTGTATGATTACTTGACAGCCATTATGTTTGATCACGCAGCTCCCGAGCTCTGTGTTATTATTTTGTGTTTTTTGAGCTGTGCCCATTTGGCTGGCTATAGTTAAATCAAACTAAGAACTTTAAACACTGCATTTGGGTCCAATTCTCCACACACCGTGACAGTATGACACTCATCAAATGGACCCAGCATATCTAAAGTTTCGGCAGATGGGCCTCGATGAAAGGGAAGCCTGGGTGGCAACCAACATCAAGGCCTGCATCGAGGATGCTTGCACTTCCTACACACTGGAGGAAGCCCTCCTCTGCCTTGAGAGCATCGAGGAGCTGAGTGAGGTGTTCCCAGCCCTTCGATGGTTTCCCTCAGCTCACCAGTCTGCATGAATTAAGCGTGGACATGCAGATTGTCTTCTGTGGGCAAATGAAGTCATTGCTGGTGGCGGGAGAGGTGCTGATGGAGGAGGGACCGCATCCATCCAGGGGAAGATGTGATTGCCGCCAGCATCGTAGGACACAGCGGCATGGCTTCTCATCCCCGGCGAGGGCACCCCAGGCCTCCGTTTCCTTCTCCTTCGGCCCACCACCAGCACAACACCGTCGGGCATCCTCCCTCCGTTTGACAAGTTCCAACTTCTACTGAGAGGACTCACTGGACAGGTCTGTGGCAGCAGAGCGGGAATACAGGCGAGTACCCATTCATTTTTTAACATCATTAAATGAAGGGACTTGTCTGGTTTCTGGTGGGGAGACTCAGCTGTGGCGGCCTCCCGCTGCTGAGTTCTCTCCACTCTGATGCTCTATCCATCCACCCATCCTCACCTGCTTCTCCTGTGTCCAATTCTGCTTTTTGTGAGACTGGCAATACATGGAGGCAACCTACTGGTCTGAGATGAGCTGGCTACCCCTGAAGCTCCTCCAGGTGCAGGTACCTCCAGGAGGGAGTTCCAAGTAGATGTAGCCCCCAAACCTGACGTCCAAACGGTTGCTGTTGCTGCGTCTGGGCTACGTAAGGATTGTCCTGTACCTGCATCATGTTGATCCCCAGCTCCAGTACCAGCTCCACGTTACTTCCCAGCACCACCACCAGCTCTGGCTCTTCTCCGGACAGCTCCAGCTGCTCATGAGGTGCGTGTTACAGCCCCAGCCATCCCCGAGGTGCACACAACAGCTCCCGCTGTCTCCAAGGTGCACACAACAGCTCCCGCTGTCCCCGAGGTGCACACAACGGCTCCCACTGTCACCAACGTGCATACAACGGCTTCCGCTGTTCCTGTGGTGCACACAACGGCTCCCGCTTTCCCTGAGGTGCACGCCACAGCTCCAGCTGTTCCTACAGTGCACACTCCAGTTCCTGCTTTACCTGACGTCCATGCTCCAACTCCTGCAGCTCACCCTGAGGAGGTCACCCCAGCAGCAGTGGACCAGGAGCTCAGGCAAGTGCTTTTTTTAACTTTTATAACATCTATACTAGTTAAGACGCCTAGCTCCTGGTCATTTTGTTGACGCCTCACCCTGCCTTTCTCCCCCACCTGAGGTGACTGCAACGGGGGTGGTTCTCCAGGCATCAGGGCTGGACGCTCCTACACCATCTGCTCCAGAGGTCAGGGGACCTCCCCACATCACTCCAGGGGTCAGGGGATCTCCAACCACCACTCCAGAGGTCAAGCAGTCCACTCAACCTGTCATCCAAGAGTTTTTTCCTTCCAAGCATTTGAGCAGTTCCCTCCACCCTTCATCAAAGAGATCGAGAAGTCTGCTCCACCCGTCGTCCAAGAGGTCGAGCAGTCCGCTCCACTTGTCGTTGTTCAAGAGGTTGAGCAGTCCGCTCCAACTGTAGCCCAAGAAGCTGGCGTGCCTCCAACCATTGCCCAAGAGGCCACTGTGCTTCCACCTTTTATTCCGGAGGCCGGGATCAGCGCGAAGCAGTCGTCAGTCACAGAGCATAGGGCTCCTCTGTGCTTGTTTGGTGAGCTCTGTGTTTCTGTGGCCACTGTTCCAACTTGTTCTTGGTGGTGGTTCTGTGGCCTAAGGACATTGGCAGGCTGACGGACCGGCCCTGCATTCCAGCCTGGGGGTCCATGGACCGGGGGAGGTCCCCTGACCCACGTTGTTCTCCAGTCTGAGGGCCTATGGACTTTGGTAGACCCCCGACCCATTGTTTGTTGCGGTCCATTGGCCCATGGAATTGGGTAGACTGCCCGACCCGCTTTGTTTTGGGTTTTGGGGCCTTGGGCTTTATTTGGCCCAAGAACTGTGTTTGTTTTGGACATTGCTGTGGGGGAAGGGGAGGTTTACAGTGTGTTTTGACCCACCTGGCCTTGTATCCCCACCACCCACCCTGCGAGCCCCCCCCCGCCCTTTGTTGGTGTGGCCCTTGGGAGTTCTGGAAGCCCCTTAAGAGGGGGGACTGTCAGGGCATGGGCTGGGTCTCATGCCCTCATCTTAATTTATAATTTGTGTATCTTGTCTTCAGGGCAAGGATCCCAGCCCTTGTCCTCGCTTTAAGTTATATTTTGGGATTTTTTGTATTTCTCCTTTACTATTATGCTCCTGGGTTGCCATTATTGCTATTATTTTTCTCCGTGTTTTTGTTTGTAGTTTAAAGTTTATCAGCATTACTTATTGTTATCATTATCATTTCCACGGTCTTGTCTCTCTTGATCCTCTGTGTGTGATTGTCTGCTCAGCCCCGGCCGTCTTGTTTCTCTGTGACCATGCCCTGGTGTGTTTGCTCCTGATTGTGCCCACCTGCTCTGTACGGCGTTTCATTACTTGTGTGTCTATTTATGTCAGCCCCAATCTGTGTCTCGTTATGAGTGTTGTAAGTCATACAGCGTGAACAACATGCTCCTGTTCTACCTGTTATCCTTGCCTGACCATGCCTGATTTTTGTAAGTTTTTGTTCCAGCTCCCAAGCTGTGTGTGCGTGTGTGCATGTGTATATGTATGTATGTGTATGTAGTAGGCAGTATATATATATACTGTATATATATACTGTGTGTATATATATATATATATATATATATATATATATATATATATATATATATATACGTATATATATATACACACACACTACCGTTCAAAAGTTTGGGGTCACTTAGAAATTTCCTTATTTTTGAAAGAAAAGCACTGTTTTTTTCAATGAAGATAACTTTAACCTAATCAGAAATACACTCTATACACTGCTAATGTGGTAAATGACTATTCTAGCTGCAAATGTCTGGTTTTTGGTGCAATATCTACATAGGTGTATAGAGGCCCATTTCCAGCAACTATCACTCCAGTGTTCTAATGGTACAATGTGTTTGCTCATTGCGTCAGAAGGCTAATGGATGATTAGAAAACCCTTGTGCAATCATGTTAGCACAGCTGAAAACAGTTTAGCTGGTTAGAGAAGCTATAAAACTGACCTTCCTTTGATCAGGTTGAGTATCTGGAGCATCACATTTGTGAGGTTGATTAAACGCTCAAAATGGCCAGAAAAAGAGAACTTTCATGTGAAACTCGACAGTCTATTCTTGTTCTTAGAAATGAAGGCTATTCCATGCAAGAAATTGCCAAGAAACTGAAGATTTCCTACAGCTGTGTGTACTACTCCCTTCAGAGAACAGCACAAACAGTCTCTAACCAGAGTAGAAAGAGAAGTGGGAGGCCCTGCTGCACAACTGAGCAAGAAGATAAGTACATTAGAGTCTCTAGTTTGAGAAATAGACGCCTCACAGGTCCTCAACTGGCAGCTTCATTAAATAGTACCCACAAAACGCCAGTGTCGACATCTACAGTGAAGAGGCGACTCCGGGATGCTGGCCTTCAGGGCAGAGTGGCAAAGAAAAAGCCATATCTGAGACTGGCCAATAAAAGAAAAAGATTAATACGGGCAAAAGAACACAGACATTGGACAGAGGAAGATTGGAAAAAAGTGTTCTGGATGGACGAATCGAAGTTTGAGGTGTTTGGATCACACAGAAGAACATTTGTGAGACGCAGAACAACTGAAAAGATGCTGGAAGAGTGCCTGATGCCATCTGTCAAACAAGGTGGGGGTAACATGATGGTCTGGGGTTGCTTTGGTGCTGGTAAGGTGGGAGATTTGTTCAGGGTAAAAGGTATTTTGAATAAGGAAGGCTATCACTCCATTTTGCAAAGCCATGCCATACCCTGTGGACAGTGCTTGATTGGAGCCAATTTCATCCTACAACAGGACAATGACCCAAAGCACACCTCCAAATTGTGCCAAGAACTATTTAGAGAAGAAGCAGGCAGCTGGTATTCTATCTGTAATGGAGTGGCCAGCGCAGTCACCAGATCTAAACCCCATTGAGCTGTTGTGGGAGCAGCTTGGCCGTATGGTACGCAAGAAGTGCCCATCCAGCCAATCCAACTTGTGGGAGGGGCTTCTGGAAGCGTGGAGTGAAATTTCTCCAGATTACCTCAACAAATTAACAGCTAGAATGCCAAAGGTCTGCAATGCTGTAATTGCTGTAAATTGAGGATTCTTTGACGAAAGCAAAGTTTGAAGGAAAAAATTATTATTTCAAATACAAATCATTATTTCTAACCTTGTCAATGTCTTGACTATATTTTCTATTCGTTTAACAACTCATGGTAGTAAATAAAAGTGTGACTTTTCATGGAAAACACAGAATTGTCTGGGTGACCCCAAACTTTTGAACGGTAGTGTATATATATACAAGTCTATATACATGTCTTGTATATATATACAGTATATACAAGTCTAAGACTTGTATATATATATATATATATATATATATATATATATATATATATATATATATATATATATATATATATATATATACACAGTATATACACAAGACTTGTATATAGACTTGTATATATATATATATACAGTATATATATATATATATATATATATATATATATATATATATATATATATATATATATATATATATATATATATATATACAAGTCTTAGACTTGTGTATGTGTATATATATATATATATACTGTATATACTGTATATATATATATATATATATATATATATACAAGTCTTAGACTTGTGTGTGTATGTGTATATACTGTATATATATATATATATATATATATATATATATATATATATATATATATATATATACATACTGTATATATATACTGCATACTACATACACATACATACATATACACATGCACACACGCACACACAGCTTGGGAGCTGGAACAAAAACTTACAAAAATCAGGCAGGATCAGGCAAGGATAACAGGTAGAACAGGAGCGTGTTGTTCACGCTGTATGACTTACAACTTATATATATACTGTATATATATACACACATACATACAAAACACTTTGGAATCTATTGAATGACACTGCAGCCCAAGGGCTTATGGGAAATGCTCAAAATGTCAGAAAAGAAGCACATTATCTTCAGACAAACAGTTTAGATTAAAGTTTGATGGTTCTTTTACTGTTTTGCTCATGTAATAGATGTTTAACCTTAGGTGTTTGAATTTTAGAAAAAAGCACCATGAGTGTGAATGTTAGGACAGGGAGAGATGCTGAAAAGAATAAATCACTCCTCCTCTGGGAGAGTGGTATAAATAAATAAGCAATTGCTATATTCTAAGAGCTTTTGGGTGGTCTGCATTATTTTGTTTATTTCTTTTGAAAGGGACATTTTTAAATGCAAAGCGGATAAAAACCGTCATGCACTATACATGATGAAATATTTGTATACAGCATATTCCTACTGAAAGGAATATGCTGTTTTTGTCATGCCAAAAACAACAGCAACAACAACAACAACAACAAAAATACTGTACTGTGAATCTGTCACAATCTCAAAAATACCATGATATAAATTTTTGGTTATACTGTTAAGCACTAATATAGGATATACACAGGAGTAGAGCTTATGGCAGTTATACAGCACTGAGTGGCATAAATAAGTGGCAGCTTTTGTCTTTATGCATTTATATTTATTACTTTGTGTGTTAGTGCCACATTGTTTACATGACTGTAGTGATATGAGGATAAAGAAAAAAGAGCACACATAATTTAAAGGCTGGTTCTGAGTCTTTTTATTTTTTGATAAATTAATACAAGGTGGAATTATAGGATACAATATATCAATATATGACCCGCTCCTATGGATATACTGTAAATCCCTTATAAAAATAAATCTACATTGTAGTATGGTATCTTATGCCCTTTTTCTACAGAAAAAAACTTTTTTGTCTTGCAGTTTTGTGTCAAAATCTTTTCACTTTTCATCCTCCTTCAAACGCCAGGATCTGTGAATAGGCCCACCCACGTCCCACAAGGCTAATGGTGGCTAGAGCTATATTAAACAGAATAAATCCTGTGATAAAAAGACTAACCGGTTGAAGGAATACATGCCCAGTTGTATGCACGGTGCCCCAGGATGATGAGTGAAACTGCACCGGTCCTTAAAAGCAGTTTAATCAGTCCCTCCAGGATTTCACGGGATTTTTTTTTTTTTTTTTACTATTATTGTTGCCGTAAGTTGCAGGGCTCTCCTTGGGGATTGCCTGAATCGTGCATTGGCTCGTGCCCAGACTGGAAATTCACAGCTTTAGAACTCATTGACAAGATGTAGTAGAGACTTTTACCTCTAAAGATGTGTAAACTGTTACAACACTAGCCGTAGTATTAGATTTGCTTGTTTTTTGTTTGGTTTTACACCATGTCTTCTCACGCGCACTCCTGAGACGGGGGTGCTTTCAGGCAGGCAGACGTTTTTCAACACAAACTCGGCACTTCATACACGCGGTCATTACGGAGACTCAAGGAAACGTTCACCGGATGGCCGGGGGAGACGGAGAAAGGAAGGATATGGGAAAACTTGCAGGTGAGTGGGTTTTTTTTTTAATCCCACACTGTTTTTTGCTAATGTGTTCGGTATATACTCACTGTAAACACGGAAGTGAGCGCGGTGCCATGCCGCATTTGATTGATCAGACTGATGACGTACACGTTTGCGTGCTACTCGGGGACAAATTGATTGGCAAAATTGGCGGAAGTTGACAACAATTAGTCAAAATCGCGTAAAGTTGTGGTGATTGGACAAAATTCAAATTATGCAGGGCCTGCTGAAGTCACGGGAATTGGTAGAATCACAACATCGCAAAATCCTGGAGGGTCTGTTTAATGGTAAAATCCATCTTAATTTGGGTCAAGTTTTCAAAGCAGCTGTCCAAAAATGCTGGCTGGCACTGGAGGCTAACTTTAGTTAGGCCAGAGACAGTTCTTAAATCCTGATTGGCTCAACACTATGGACCTGTTAGGCTGCATGTCCACCAAACACGTTTTTTCAGCTCTGGGTGGCTATTTTCCATTCATTCTCTATGTAGTCCAGCGTTTACAGCGCTGAGCGCCCATGGCGCTGAAACGCTCTCGGTGGTGGCAGTTTTTTGTCGCGGCGCTCAGAGTTGAAAAAAGTTCAATTTTTCAGATACTGCAGCTGAGCTCGTCAATGTCAGACCTTAAGCAGCCAGTCAGAACTGCTGCATGGGCAGGAGATAGGATGCCAGTACTAGTCTGTACTCAGACTCCTGCTTTCTGTGTCATCATATTTTACATCCAGAGCTGCTAGAAAACGTTTCCTGTCCATTGTTATTTAGAGACTGCTATTAAAAAAAATCTGTAGAAACTCTGACAATAGAAAAAGCGGGAGTGATGAGCTGAGAGTGATGAGCTGTTGCTGGGAAACGGGGCACAGACTTTTTTTTTTTTTCCAGAGTGTTGCGCACAAACTCTGAAAAAAAAATGCTCAGGGCGGCCGGGCGACAAAAAACGCATTTGGTGGACACGCAGCCTTATAGTTACATCACCAAAAACGCTGTGTCTAAATTTGCCCTTTTCCAAGGGGAGGAGCTTATCTGAAATTTCACAGCAATAAAGCACAGACTTGACAAATGTGAGGGATTTCACTGTTGATATGTCTTGTCAGTCATAAAAAGTTACATATGTAGTTCATGTATCCATTTCTGCATATGATAGACACAGGGTGATGTGTTGTAATTACATGTGTGGAATGACCTCACGTCTCAGAAGAGGACAATGAGTCTCCACCGCCTGCAGAGAGCAACGAGGAGATGGAGGAGCGGCGGTGCAGACCTGAAAAGACTTCCTGACCCCCGGGGGTCAGGCGAAGGAACGGGAGGACATCGGAAGGATATGACAAGGACGTGTGAAGTTGGCTTTTGTTGTGTAATGCATAATGATTTTGGCTTTTGTTGTGTGATGCATAAGTATGGGGGTCTGACTGCGATCACCCTCTTTCTGCTTCTGCCTTGGGATGAGACATGTTGGGGATGTGAAGCCGACATTAAATCTGATTTATAAAATCACTCAGCTTCTTCATTTCACGTTCCCCACATCAGTGACCAGACGTGAGAATGGACGAAAGGAGTTCTCCCGTTGCAGACTCGTTGGAGGCGGCCCAAGCAAGCGCCGTCGCCATTAAGCTCCCAGAATTCTGGCAGAACAACCCGAACTCGTGGTTCAAGCAGGCTGAGGCACAGATCACGCTCGCAGGGGTGACGACGGACAAAACCAAGTTCTACCACGTCGTCGCCAGGCTCGACGCCGCCACAGCGCAATGCGCGCGGAGCGTGATACAGCAGCCGCCCGCCAGCGACAAATACAAGGAGCTGAAGGCTACTCTCATCGAGAGCTTCGTTCCCTCGGCCGAGGAAAGGGCCAAGAGACTACTGGCGATATATGGCCACGGTGGGCGCAGACCATTGGCCCTGATGGAAGGCATGCTTCAGCTGAGAGAGACAGACAATGACAACTTCCTCTTTCAGCACATCTTCCTCAGCACTCTCCCGACGCACATGAGAGGGACTCTGGCCAGCATGAGTTGTAAGACCCAGCAGGACTTCCGCGCGCTTGCCCGAGAAGCACAGCGACTCCTCAACTCCTGCGGCGAGCAGATGGCCACAGCAGCAGCGGCAGACCTCGGTGCAGAAGCCCAGGACATCAGGGAGCCAGAGGCAACGGAACAAACCCTGCCCACCATGGCAGCAACGCGGCCGCGACGCAACAGACGAGACAACCTCTGCTACTACCACCGGTGATTCGCTGAGAGAGCATACAAGTGTGTACCACCTTGCAGTTTTCAAGAGCTCGAGAAACTCCAAAGCCGGGAACCGTTAGCAGCTACGGCTCTCGGCGAGGCCAACAAGCTGCTCTACATAACTGATGAAGGCTCTGGGCGACATTTTCTCATAGACACCGGAGCTCAAAGGAGCTTCATCACCCCGTCCTACGCTGACCGGGTGGCTGGACCCTGCGGCAACGGGGCAATGGCAGCAAACGGCTCAATCATCAGCACTTATGGTGAAAAGACCTTGTCTCTGTCCTTACACAGCCGCACTTATGAGTGGACCTTTATCATAGCGGCGGTGAGTTTCAACATGTTAGGGGCTGATTTCTTATGTTCACATGGGTTGTTGGTTGATCTTACAAACAGACGCTTAATCAATGCACTGTCATTCTCTTCTATCCCCTGTGCAGCTCGAGTGTCCCCACCACCCGTGCAGGCCAATCTCACTACAGCAAGAGGTAAGTTTGACAAACTCCTCACCCAATTTCCAGCACTCACAGGTCCCAAATTTTCGGCAACAGTAGCGAAACACGGGGTGGAGCACTTCATCCCCACAACGGGCCCCCCGGTGTTCGCTAAAGCTCGGCGCTTAGAAGCGACCAAGCTCGCCATAGCACGCGACGAGTTCGCCAGCCTGGAAAAGCTGGGCATTATTCGGCGCTCGAAAAGCCCATGGGCTTCGCCACTGCATATGGTCCCGAAAGCTGATGGCTCCTGGAGACCTTGCAGCGATTATCGCAGATTAAACAATGCTACAGCTCATGACCGCTACCCAGTCCCGCACATCCAAGATTTTTCACTACATCTGGCGGGTGCGCGTATTTTTTCTAAAATAGACCTGGTCCGCAGCTACCACCAAGTCCCAGTCCAACCTGAGGACGTCCCTAAAACGGCCGTAATAACCCCTTTTGGTCTTTTCGAGTTTCTGCGCATGCCTTTTGGCCTGAAAGGTGCAGCGCAAACATTTCAGCGTATGATGGACGCTGTGTTATTCGACCTTCCTTTCGTGTTTATCTACCTCGATGATATTTTAGTCGCCAGCGCGTCCGAGGAGGAACACGAAAATCACCTCACTACAGTTTTTCAGAGGCTGGAAGAGCACGGGTTAATAATTAACCCAACCAAGTGCCGATTCGGTGTGGCACAGATTGATTTTTTGGGACACCGCGTTTCCCCAGAAGGGGCAGTCCCATTTCCCGATAAAGTGCGCGCAGTGGCAAATTTTCCCCGACCACAAACGGTCAGATCGCTGCAAGAATTTTTGGGAATGGTAAATTTTTACAACCGTTTCCTACCCCGCGCAGCTCAGCTCATGCAGCCCTTATATGCCGCGCTTAGAAAGCAAAAGCCCTCCAGCGCGGTCGTGTGGTCCCCGGAGCGGGAACACGCGTTCGTGGAAGTAAAAAGAGCCCTGGCTGACGCCGCGCTTTTGGCCCACCCCGACCCCTCGGCCCGCATAGTGCTTACCACGGACGCATCAGATTTGGCCATAGGGGCGGTCGTGGAGCAGCACGTTAACAGGGTTTGGCAACCGCTAGCTTTTTTTATCAAATCCCTAAACGAGACCGAGCGCAAATACAGCACATTTGACAGAGAGCTGTTGGCGCTTCATTTAGCCATCCGCCATTTCCAGTTTTGGCTGGAAGGTCGGCGTTTCACGGCTTTTGTCGACCATAAACCGCTCACTTTTGCGATGTCTAAAATCTCAGAGCCTTGGTCGGGCCGGCAACAAAGGCAGCTGAGATCAGATGAGATGAGATTCAACTTTATTGTCATTACACATGTATGAATACAAGGTAACAAAACGTGACTTGGCATTTGGGCATGCTCTGCAGAGCGCATCCAAGGCCAGGGCAGCCGCTAGGCTAGCCACCATTTCGGAATTTACCACAGACATTCGGCACGTAGCGGGCAAACTCAACGTGGTGGCAGATTGCCTCTCCCGTGCCGTGACATCGTCAGGGCACGTGGAGACAGATCATACTACCACAGCCGCAGGGCGCAAGCCCAACACGGAAGCGTACGCGGCCCCAGTCCACGTAGGGATAGATTACGCAGCCATGGCAGCGGAACAAGGCAGTGACGCGGACGTGCGCGTGCTCCAGTCTGGACCAACAGGGTTAAGGCTGGAGAGCAGGGGTTTGCGTGACGGTGTGCCCCCCTTAATCTGCGATGTGTCAACCGGGCGACCTCGCCCGGTAGTCCCGGCCGCGTGGCGCCACCGCGTTTTTGACTCGATTCACTCCCTGGCGCACCCGGGAGTGCGCGCTTCGGTGAAAATGGTGGCGGAGAAGTTTGTTTGGCCGGGCCTGCGCAAGCACGTAAAAGAGTGGGCAAGAACATGCATGTCTTGCCAGCGTGCCAAAATTCACAAACACACGAAAGCTCCTTTAGAACCGTTCCCAATTCCGGCCAGGAGGTTTGACCATGTGCATGTCGACCTCCTGGGCCCCCTACCGTCGTCGCAGGGGTTCACACATCTTTTAACAATGGTGGACTGAACCACACGTTGGCCAGAAGCGGTCCCGCTGACGTCAACTACGGCCGCAGAAGTGGCTCGTGTTTTTTTAACGACCTGGGTGGCACGTTTCGGGGTCCTGTCGGACATCAAGTCCGATAGGGGTCCTCAGTTTGTCTCAGAGCTCTGGTCTGCAATGGCCAGCAGCTTAGGGGCGACAATCCATCGCACTACCGCGTATCACCCACAGGCTAACGGTTTATGCGAGCGTTTTCATAGGTCTTTGAAGGCTGCCCTCAGAGCGTCACTAACGGATGCAAATTGGGTTAACAAACTACCATGGGTTTTATTGGGGTTGCGTTCTGCGCCCAAGGAGGATCTAGATGCCTCCCCAGCAGAGTTAGTGTTTGCACAACCTCTCAGGCTCCCCGGTGAATTCTTACCAGAACATCCAGAGCCGGGGCGCCTCTCAGCTCTGAGACCACTAAGCAGCACGGGAGCGGACATGCTCCCGGGCCCGGTTCATCACACTTTTCCACAGGTTTTTGTTCCCCAGGCTTTAAAAAATGCCGAGTTTGTTTTTGTTAGGCACGACACTTTAAAGCCAACCCTCCGCCCACCATATGATGGTCCGTATAGAGTGCTGGAACCTGGTGATAAGCATTTTGTGCTGGATTTGGGGGACAGAAAAGAGACTGTCAGCATTGACAGACTCAAGCCTGCCTTCATGTTGAGCGACGAACCTGCACAGGCGACGAGAGCACCTCGACGTGGTAGACCTCCCAAGGGACACGTCCCAAACCCCCCGCAGGGATCAAATAACCACTTTTTTCCTCAAGCTGCAGATCCCTGACAAGACAGCGCCGCTGGGACGCCGAGGCAGGCGTACAGCAGATTCGGAAGACTGTTAAAACCCAGATGACACACAGACCGATGTGAACGTGATAACGTGTTTTAAGATATGCTGTCGGGGTTATCATAACAGTTTTAAGGCGGACAGGGGGCATAGACTGTACTGTTATTGTTATCACTGTGTTTTTTAACGTGATCAACTTGTATAGTTATGCCGGTGATGTCATCATAGTCTGCAAACCTACATATATTGTCTTTTTCTTAGACGTTTTGGGGGGGGGGGCTGTAGTTCATGTATCCATTTCTGCATATGATAGACACAGGGTGATGTGTTGTAATTACATGTGTGGAATGACCTCACGTCTCAGAAGAGGACAATGAGTCTCCACCGCCTGCAGAGAGCAACGAGGAGATGGAGGAGCGGCGGTGCAGACCTGAAAAGACTTCCTGACCCCCGGGGGTCAGGCGAAGGAACGGGAGGACATCGGAAGGATATGACAAGGACGTGTGAAGTTGGCTTTTGTTGTGTAATGCATAATGATTTTGGCTTTTGTTGTGTGATGCATAAGTATGGGGGTCTGACTGCGATCAGCCTCTTTCTGCTTCTGCCTTGGGATGAGACATGTTGGGGATGTGAAGCCGACATTAAATCTGATTTATAAAGTCACTCAGCTTCTTCATTTCACGTTCCCTACACATACATGTTAACAAGAATAAACCCAACTTGATTGTGGTGGAGTGTCACTTTAAGAATTTACGACTCTTTCTGTCAACAAATAAGACTTTCTCCCTGACTATCATTAAATTATAGCTGTTCTAATTTATAATATAAAGATATCGATCAAACTCAAGAATTGAATGTGGCATGAGGGAAAAAAGAAAACATCTGGGATTTTATTTTTAGGCCATATCTCCCAGCTCTATCAGAATGGATTGGATTATATTGACATCACTTTCTGTTTGTCATGCTTGGTGACCACAGGATCTCATCTCTGTTGTTTGCAGATGATGTTGTCCTGTTGGCTTCATCCAGCAATGACCTACAGCTCTTGCTGGGACGGTTTGCCGCTGAGTGTGAAGCGGCTGGGATGAGAATCAGCACCTCCAAGTCCGAGTCCATGGTCCTCAGCCGGAAAAAGGTGGATTGTCCTCTCCGGGTTGGAGACAGGCTCCTGCCCCAAGTGGAGGGGTTTAAGTATCTTGGGGTCTTGCTCACAAGTGAGGGGAGAATGGAGCGAGAGATCGACAGACGGATTGGAGCAGCATCTGCAGTGATGCGGACGTTGTACCGGTCTGTTGTGGTGAAGAGGGAGCTTAGTTCTAAGGCAAAGCTGTCGATTTACCACTCAATCTACGTTCCTACTCTCACCTATGGTCACGAGCTTTGGGTAATGACCGAAAGAACGAGATCGCGGATACAAGCGGCTGAAATGAGCTTTCTCCGTAGGATTGCTGGACTCACCCTCAGAGATAGGGTGAGGAGCTCAGTCATCCGAGAGAGGCTCAGAGTAGAACCGCTGCTCCTCCACATTGAAAGGAGTCAGTTGAGGTGGTACGGGCATCTGATTAGGATGCTTCCTGGACGCCTCCCACTTGAGGTGTTTCAGGCACGTCCCACTGGGAGGAGACCCCGGGGCAGACCCAGGACTTGGTGGAGAGACTATGTCTCCCAGCTGGTCTGGGAACGCCTTGGTATCCTCTCTGAAGAGCTGGAGCAGGTGGCTGGGGAGAGGGAAGTCTGGGCTTCTCTGCTTGAACTGCTGCCTCCGTGACCCGGACCTCCGGAAAAGCGGTAGAAGATGGATGGATGGATGGATGGACTTTCTGTTTGTGAGACATTTTGGGATCCACTGAGTAATTATGCTTTTTATTTTAAAAATTGTAAACATGTTATCATCTTCACAGGTGCATCTCAAGAAAATAGAAAAGTATTTGTTTTAAATCCATCAATCCATCCATCTTCTAATGCTTTTCCAGAGGTCTGGGTCGTGAGGCAGCAGTTCAAGCAGAGAAGCCCATACTTCCCAGCCACCTGCTCCAGCTCTTCAGAGAGGATACCAAGGCGTTCCCAGACCAGCTGGGAGATATAGTCTCTCCAGTAAGTTCTGGGTCTGCCCCGGGGTCTCCTCCCAGTGGGACGTGCCCAAAACAACCTCAAGCGAGATGCGTCCAGGAGGCATCCTGATCAGATGCCAATACCACCTCAACTGGCTCCTTTCCATGTGGAGAAGCAGCCGTTTCACTCCGAGCCTCTCCCGGATGACTGAGCTCCTCACCCTATCTCTGAGGGTGAGTCCAGCAATTCTATGAGGTAGGAACGTAGATTGACTAGTAAATCGACAACTTTGCCTTAGAGCTTAGCGCCGTCTTGTCATGATTACCACTATTAGACAGCTCACGTGCATGATGCAGCAACAAAGGGCCAATCAAAAACACAAACACACGTTTGAGAAGTTTATTAAATATCAAAGAAAATCATGGCTTATGGAAAAAGTCACTTTCCAGAGGAAACAGCCTGTGGAGAGAGAACGAGAGCTGTGAGTGGAGGAATGAGACAGGGGAAAATGGGCGAGCCAAATTGCCACTTATGTGGGATAAAGGGAGAACCGACAGAACCCCTAACTCGGGAAGAGACGAACCAGCAGGGTGAAGTAGGTGGAGTCGGTGGTGTCTGACCAGGTGAAGAATGGTGTCAGCTGAGCGGTGATGATGAGGCAGTGAGTGCATGCAGTCCCCGGAGACACACCCGCATGGTGGCGGCAACCCGGAAGGGAGAAGAGAGACAGGTGAGTACAGAAACTACACCTTTCAAAAATAATGTTTGCTACTATTGTACTCTGCTATGGCAGTATACCCAGATGAGCCAGCATCAGCACACTGAAGAGATGCTCCTTATAAAAGCTGGCTGATGAAAAGCAGCAGGTGCGTCTCCTCACCCAGGTGTGCTGATGACCTGAGGAGGGAAACAACAGGAAGGAGGGGGCGAGTGCTCACAGCCATGACAGTGCCCCCCCTCCCCCTCAGGAGTGCCTCCTGGCGGTCCCTTGGGCTTGTCGGGATGGGCTTGTTGGTAGGCCCGGAGCATCCCCTTGTCCAGGACATGTGAGCTGGGGATCCAGGAACATTCCTCCGGACTGTAGCCCTTCCAATGGACCAAGTATTGAAGACCCCGGCCCCAGTGGCAAACATCCAAGCTGCGCTGCACTCTGTTCATCAGAAGCCGTGGATGAACAGAGAAGTGCGGCTTCTGCTAAAGGCACGTAACAATGCCTTTAGATCTGGTGACACACAGGCCTACAGTTCATCCAGGGCAGATCTGAAGAGGGGCATCAAGAAGGCCAAGCACAGCTACAAGCTGAAGGTGGAGGAACATTTTGGGGACTCTGACCCCTGACGCATGTGGCAGGGCATTCAAGCTATCTCTGATTATAAGCCCAGCAACTCCATACCTATAGCCATGACTGTGCCCTTTCTCAATGAGCTAAATGACTTCTATGCTCGTTTTGACAAGGACAGTAACGAAAAGAACATCAATTTCCCACCCTCTGACGACCTCCACCACCTCACACTCATCCACACCGACGTCCGTAATGCACTGGGTCATGTCAACGTACGTAAGGCTGCTGGCCCTGACGGAATTCCTGGGCGTGTGCTGAGGGCATGCGCTGAGCAGCTGGCAGGGGTCTTCACAGACATCTTCAACCTGTCCCTGGCCCAGGCCGTGGTACCAGCGTGCTTCAAGACCACTTCAATAGTACCAGTGCCGAAACATTCAACACCATCGTGCCTACATGACTATCGCCCTGTGGCACTGACGCCCATAGTCATGAAGTGCTTTGAGCGACTGGTCTTGGCACAGCTCAAAAAATGCCTGCCCCCTACACTGGACCCTCACCAGTTTGCCTACCGGAGCAACAGGAGTACAGAGGATGCGGTATCTACAGCGCTGCACTATGTACTCTCACACCTGGATGACAAGAACACCAACACAAGAATGCTGTTTGTTGACTTCAGCTCAGCATTCAGCACAGTTATCCCCTCCAAGTTGATCACTAAACTTGGGGACCTGGGAATCAGTACCTCCACCTGCAACTGGATCATGGATTTTCTGACCAACAGACCCCAGCATGTTAGGTCAGGCCCCAACCGTTCTTCCGTCATCACACTCAACACTGGTATACCACAGGGCTGTGTGCTCAGCCCATTCCTCTACTCCATCTTCACCCATGACTGCAGGCCTATGTATGGATCCAATTCCATCATAAAGTTCGCAGATGACACCACGGTGATTGGACTCATCAGGGACAACGATGAGTCAGATTACAGGGCAGAGGTTGAGCACTTGGCTACTTGGTGCGCTGACAATAACCTGCTCCTTAACACCAGCAAAACCAAGGAGCTCATAGTGGACTACAGGAAGGAGAGGGGAGAGACACATGACCCCATCCATATCAATGGCATAGCTGTTGAACGTGTCCCCAGCTTCAAATTCCTGGGGACCCACATCTCGGAGGACCTGTCCTGGTCAGTTAACACCACCAGCCTGATCAAGAAGGCCCATCAGTGCCTCTTCTTCTTGAGGACACTGAAGAGGAACCATCTGTCAACTGACATCCTGGGCAACTTCTACCGCTGCGTGATAGAGAGTACCCTGACCAACTGTGTCACAGTCTGGTATAGGAGCTGCTCTGTCGCTGACCGTAAGGCGCTGCAGCGGGTGGTGAAAACCGCCCAACACATCACAGGGACTCCACTTCCAGTTATAGAGGACGTCTACAGGAAAAGATGTCTGCGCCGGGCACGCAGCATTCTTAGGGACTCCAACCATCCTGCTCATGGACTGTTCCAGCTTCTCCCCTCCAGAAGGCGTTTCAGAAGCCTTCGGACTAGAACCAGCAGGTTTAGGAACAGTTTCTTTCCAACAGCTGTCACGTTATTGAACTTAGTTCCCCGCTGACTCTCTTACCATCATCTCTTACCATCCTCACCTGTACATAACTGCCCATCTAACTTATTGTACATTATTTGCACATAACAGTACTCTTAACTTTCTGCACTGCTGCATATATTTGCATATATTTGCTTAAATTGCACATACTGTTAATTACCGTATATACTGTACTGCTGTCCTTTGCACTTCTGATTGGATGCTAAACTGTGTTTCGTTTCCTTGTATTCATACATGTGTAATGACAATAAAGTTGAATCTAATCTAATCTAATCTAATCTGTGTAGTCAGCCTGGCCATCGATCATCCGGGGAGGAGGAGGAGGTGGGGGGGGGCAGAGGGGGCTGACCGAGAGGGGCTTGATGTGAGAAACGTGGAAAGTCGGGTTCACCCGCAGGGTCCGTGGAAGTTTCAGATGGACTGTGATGTCATTAATCACCCTGGAGATAGTGTAGGGTCCCAGGAAGCGGGGGGAGAGCTTTTTCGAATCCGTCTTCAGTGGAATGTGGTCCACCACCAGCCAGACCTGCTGGCCAACAGTGTACTTGGGAGCAGGGACCTGCTTCCTGTCAGCCATCAGGCGGTTGCACTCAGAGGAGTGGGCGAGGGTGGCACGGGTTGCCCTCCAGATCCGTCGGCAGCATTGAGCATGGGACCCCATGGATGGCACTGCGACCTCCTTCTCGGCCATGGGTAGCAAAGGTGGGGTGTACCAACAAGGCTTCAAAGTGAGTGAGCCCCGTGGCTGCCGAGACGGCAGAATTCAGAGAGTACTCCACCAAGGTCAGAAGCGTGCTCCATGAAGAGGGATTTTTGGCTGCTACGCACCACAGGGTGGCCTCCAAACACTGGTTGGTGTGCTTGGCCTGCTCGTTAGCCTGAGGATGATGATCCGAGGAAAGGCTGATGGTGGTCCCAAGCGTCCGGCAGAAGGCTCTCCAAACTTGGGACGTAAATTGGGAACCCCGTTCAGACATGATGTCAAGAGGGATGCCATGGAGACAGATAACGTGGGTGGTAAGAAGGTCCACAGTGTCCATGGCCGAAGGGAGTTTAGGAAGGGCAATCAGATGAACAGCTTTTGAGAAGCGGTCAACAATACTTAAGGTGACGACTTTGTGTGAGAGAGAGGAAGTCCGGTTATGAAGTCCACGGTGATGTGGGACCAAGGATGACAAGGAATGGGCAGAGGATGAAGGAGTCCAGCAGGAGGGGAGGGATCGGACTTGCCTCGAACACAAATCTGGCAGGCCCGTACATACTCCTGCACTTCCCGTTGCAGCGTGGGCCACCAGAACACCCGCCGAATCAGGTTGGAAGTGCGGGTGATCCCAGGATGGCAGGCAAAGTGGCTGGTGTGACCCCAGGAGATTACGTCACTGTGGAGGCTTGGAGGGATGTACAGGCGGTTCCGGGGGCACCCCGTTGGTATGGGTACTGCTCAATATCCCAGGTAAGGGCTCCGAGGACGCATCATGGAGGGAGAATGGGCTGAGGATGGGATGGGGGCGCTACCTGTTCAGAATCAAACTGATGTGATAGTGCAACCAGTTTAGTATTCCGGGAGCCAGGCTGGTAGGTGATGATGAAGTTGAACCTTTGGAAGAGCAAGGCCCAACGAGCCTGCCTGGCATTAAGTTGGCAGGCCAACCGCAAGTACTCTAAGTTCTTGTGATCGGTCCACACGACCACGGGGTAAATAGCCCCTCTAGCCAATGTCTCCACTCCTCCAATGCCAACTTAATGGCGAGAAGCTCTCTGTCCCCTACATCGTAATTTCTCTTGGCCGACGTGAGCCGTCGAGAAAAAAACATGCACGGGTGGAGCTTCTGGTCGGAGCTTCTGGTAGGCGGGCCAGCGCTGTGACAGGACAGCGCCTACCCCCAAATCGGAAGCATCCACCTTGAGGACGAACTGGAGCTGCATGTCGACCTGAGCCAAGATGGGTGTTTCCGTGAACAGGACCTTTAATTTAGTAAAGGCCTGTTCAGCTTCCTCGGTCCACTGGAAGGGGACCTTAACGGAGGTCAGCTGCATAAGAGGTAGTGCGATCCCACTATAGTTCCGAATGAACCTGCGATAAAAGTTTGCGAACCCAAGGAAGCGCTGAAGTGCCCTATGGGAGTGGGGAGTTGGTCAATTTAGCACTGCCTTCCCCTTGGCCAGGTCGGCAATCAGTCTCCCTTCAGCCACTATGAAGCCCAAGAAGGTGGTAGAAGTGGTGGAGAACTCACACTTCTCGGCCTTAACGTAGAGCTGATTCTCCAAGAGCCGTTGCAAAACAGCTCTCACATGGACTTCATGTTCCTCTGGCGAGCGAGAGAAAATAAAAATATCATCCAAATAGACAAATATGAACTGATAGAGCATATCGCAAAGAACATCATTAATGAGCCGCTGGAAGATGGCAGTGGTGTTGGTAAGCCCTAATGGCATGACTAGATATTCAAACTGCCCCTGATGTGTCCTAAATGCCATCTTCCATTCATTCCCTTCGCGAATGCAGATGAGATGGTAAGCGTTCCGTAGGTCTAATTTGGTAAATAACCATGAGCGCTGAAGGAACTCGAACGTGGAATTGATCAACGGCAGAGGATATTTGTTGTTAATGGTAATAGCGTTCAGCTCCTGGTAGTCGATACATGGGCGCAATGAGCCATCATTCTTACCAACGAAGAAGAATCCGGCTCCAAGTGGAGCTGAGGAGGGCCGAATGGGGCCGGTGTTCAGCCCATCAGGCCTGAAGGCCCATCAGGTGTGCTGATGACCTGAGGAGGGAAACAACAGGAAGGAGGGGGTGAGTGCTCACAGCCATGACACCTCTTCACCACAATAGACCGGTACAACTTCTGTATCACTGCAGATGCTGCTCCTATCCGTCTGTCAATCTCTCGCTCCATTCTCCTCTCACTCGTGAATAAGACCCCAAGATACTTAAACTCCTCCACTTGGGCAGGAGATTGTCAACAACCCGGAGAGGACAATCCACCTTTTTCCGGCTGAGGACCATAGACTCAGACTTGGACGTATTGATTCTCATCCCAGCCACTTCACACTCAGCGGCAAACCATCCCAGTAAGACCTGTCAGTCATTGCTGGATGAAACCAGCAGGACAACATCATCTGCAAACAAAAGAGATGAGATCCTGTGATCACCAAGCATGACACCCTCCGTTCCCTGGCTGCGCCTAGAAACCCTGTTAATAAAAATTATGAACAGGATTGGTGACAAAGGGCAGCCCTGGCGGAGTTCAACTCTCTCTGGGAATGAGTCCGACCAAGTGTTGGCAATACGAACCAAACTCTCACACCGGTAGTACAGAGACCGAATAGCTCGTAACAACAAGCCCGATACCCCACACTCCCAAAGCACCCCCCACAAAAAAACACAAGGGACACAGTTGAATGCCTTCTCCAAGTCCACAAAACACATGTAAACTGGTTGGGCAAACTCCCACGAACCCTCGAGGATTCTCGAGAGGGTAAAGAGCTGGTCCAAAGTGCCATGGCCAGGACGAAAACCACATTGCTCCTCCTGAATCCGAGGTTCAACCAACGGCTGGACTCTCCTCTCCAGTACCTTGACATAGACCTTCCCAGGGAGGCTGAGGAGTGTGATCCCTCTAAAGTTAGAGCACACCCTCCGGTCCCCTTTTTTGAAGAGAGGAACCACCACCCCGGTTTGCCATGCCAAGAGCACTGCCCCTGACCTCCACGCAATGTTGCAGAGACGTGTCAACCATGACAGCCCAACAACATCCAAGGCCTTGAGGTACTCAGAGAGAATCTCGTCCACCCCCGGGGCCCGGCCACCAAAGAGATTTTTAACCACTTCATTGACCTCAGCCCCTGTGATGGGCGAGTCATCCCCCTCGTCCACAAGCCCTGCTTCCTCTGTGGAAGGCATGTCTGTGGGATTGAGAAGATCGTCGAAGTATTCCTTCCACTGCCCGACAATATCCGCAGTCGAAGTCAGCAGTGCCTCATCCGCACCATACACAGTGTGGACAGGGAGCTGCTTCCCCCTCCTGAGCCTCCGGACAGTTTGCCAGAATTTCTTCAAGGCCGACTGAAAGTCTTGTTCCATGGCCTCACCAAACTCCTCCCATACCTGAGTTTTTGCTTCAGCAACCACCCGAGCTGCACTCCGCTTGGCCTGCCGGTACACCTCAGCTGCTTTGGGAGTCCCACAAGTCAACCAAGGTTGATAGGACTCCTTCTTCAGCTTAATGGCTCCCCCCACCACTGGTGTCCACCACTTGGTTCGGGGGTTGCCACCACGAGATACCCCAACGACCTTGCGGCCGCAGCTCTGGGCAGCTGCTTCAACAATGGAGGTGGAGAACATGGCCCATTCAGACGCCATGTCTCCAGCCTCCCTTGGAATGTGGTTGAAGTTCTTCCGGAGGTGGGACTTGAAGACCTCCCGGACAGGGGCCTCAGCCAGACGTTTCCAGCACAGCCTCACTATACGTTTGGGTCTACCTGGTCTGAATTGCATCCTCCACTGCCATCGGATCCAACTCACCACCAGATGGTGATCTGTTGACAGCTCTGCACCTCTCTTTAGAATCAGAATCAGAATCAGAATCAGATTTATTGCCAAGCACATTTACAAGTAAACAAGTAAACATACGAGGAATTTGACTTGACATTGGGCGCGCACGAAAGGCGCATCCCAATGACGCGGCAGCCATGACGAGGTGCCTGTCATATAGGAGGGGTAAAGAGGGGGGAGGGGGGAAGGATAGGGAAAAACACAATAGGAGAGAGAAAAAAGCATTGTTGATCAAAATAGAGCTCATTTTATGACCAAAATTTTGATTACAAGAAAAAAACTCTCAAATGCACAATTAGCAGACAATAGATCACACAATGACAAAGCAGTAGTTGAGAGAGTCAGTGTATTGTGAATATATATCAGTAATTGTATCAGTAGTGTAATGTTGAATGCAGTAGTGTAGGTGTGTCAATTGCTAGTGAACAGCAGAGGGCGCCTCCTGGCAGTGGATAGATATTAAAGTCATGTGATCTAAGCAGTCCAGAGTCTCTCGCTCTTGCTTGCAGATGGTAAATTGTCACATGGTGCACTGTCCTTGAGCGTTCATCTGCTGAAACAACAACAATTGTGTAGATTGTTTGGGTTAGCAGGCAGAGCCGCTCCTTCCGCTTATCTTCATCAGGAGGAATGTAAATACAGGGCACCAAAGACAAGGTCAAATCTGCACAGTGCACTCAGAGAATAGATTTTTCCTCACCCATGCAATTCTGTGCTTTCATAATTTCCATGTGCAGGCTTAAACTTTAACATTCTCTGGAGAGCACTAGCGACTTCAAGATGTATTCCACCATCTGAATCTCCATTCAGTTCACCATGCCACCTCGTGCACTCCCCAACTGGTCAAATTGGTGAAGGAGCTTGCCTGGATCCGCATTTGAACAGCTCTCCACCTTCCTCAATTTCTGAAACACCAGGAAACTCCAGGGCCAAAAATAGAATCCTGTGTCATAGCCAATAGATGTCTTCTGCATCTCCAGTCAAATCATGCAGGTTCCAATTCATGGGCTCCCCCTTGGCCCGGTTCTTGTTGAAAAATAGTGACAATAGCACATTTAAGCCGCTTCCAAATCCATAAATTCCGTTTAGATTAAGATTCAGCAGAAGAAGAGCGACTAAACACAAACAAAAACGCAACATTGCAAAGCTGGGAATAGGTCAGGAAGGCAGACAGGAGGCGGGAAGAAAAATGCGACTGCTCTCTCTCGGAGCCGGAAGAGACTTTACCCGAGTGTCCAAGACATACGATCACAGGTCTGATGACACAATAACAAAATTGATCATCAACCTGCGACCTAGGGTGTCCTGGTGCCAATTGCACATATGGACACCCTTATGCTTGAACATGGTGTTCGTTATGGACAAACTGTGGTTAGCACAGAAGTCCAATAACTGAGCACCACTCAGGTTCAGATCGGGCAGGCCGTTCCTCCCAATCACCCTCTTCCAGGTTTCACTGTCGTTGCCCATGTGTGCATTGAAGTCCCCCAGTAGGACAATGGAGTCTCCAAGAGGAGCACTCTCCAGCACCCCAGTCAGAGACTCCAAAAATGGTGGGTACTCTGAACCATCATTTGGTGCATAGGCACAAATGATGGTCAGGACCCGTTTCCAAACCCGAAGGCGCAGGGAAACAACCCTTTCATTCACCGGGGAAAACTCCAATTTAGAGGCAGCAAGGTGGGAGGATACAAGAATACCCACCCCTGCTCATCGCCTCTCGTCCGGGGCAACTCCAGAGTAGGCCAAGCTCCAACCCCTCTCCAGGAGACTGGTTCCAGAACCGGAGCTGTGTGTTGAGGTGAGGCCGACTATATCTAGCCGGTATCTCTCAACCTCATGCACCAGCTCAGGCTCCTTCCCCACCAGAGAGGTGACATTCCACATCCCAAAAGCTAGTTTAGGAAGCTGGGGATCAGACCGCCAAGGTCTCCACCTTTGACTGCCACCTGATCCACATAGCACCAGACCCCCATGGTCCCTCCTGCAGGTGGTGAGCCCACTGGAGGGCGGACCCATCTAACTCCTTCGGGCTGAGCCTGGCTGGATCCCATTGGCGGAAACCTGGCCACCAGATGCTAGCCATCGAGTCCCTCCCCCAGGCCTGGTTCCAGGGTGGGGCCCCGGTAACTCCATACTGGGCGGGGTACACTGAATCCTTGTTCTAGCATTCATCATGAGAGTCTGTTGGATCGTTCATAGTCTGGCCCTTCACCCAGGACCAGTCTGTCTTGGGTGACCCTACCAGAGGCAAACTGTGTCGAACAACATCTATAGCTCCTGGGATCACGAGGGCACGCAAACCCCCCACCACGATAAGGTGATGATCCATGAGGGGTGTTTTAAATATATAGATCAAAAAATTTAGACTTTCATATTTTCGATATTCATCATCACTCACAAAGTAAGCCATTTCAAGCATTTGTGTTTTAAAATTTAATGATTGTGACTTAGCTTTTTGAATTATATAGAGAGATAGATGTACTTTATTGATCCCAAACTTGGAAATTACAGAGTTAATTAATAATTAATGAATTAATAATGAAATTGCTGAATCATGATATTCTTTTTTTTTTTTTCAGATGTACTCCTGTTTTTGGTCTCCAAAACAAATCACTTAACAATTTTAAAAAAATCTACTACCCATTTACAGATAATCTTAATATGATATACAGTTAGGTCCATATATAGTCAGACAGTGACACAAGTTTTGTTATTACCTAAACAATATTACCTATTCAAGACACAGTTATATAATCAACACGGGTTTTCATATGGCAAGGTTTGTGATTTAAAGAGAGATAATGATAATAATGACTGTAATTATTATTATTATTATTATTATTGTTCTTGTTTTTAAGAAGATTGTCTAAATGTGACATAATGCCATGAAATGCACATCTTTGCTGAAATCATTTGACCTGCAGGAAGTTTCTCAGCCTTGTTGGAAATCCTTATGAGTCATGCTGATCTATGTTTAGCACTGATGTTCAGTGTCTGCTGTAGCATAAGGCAAAATTCAGGACTGCAGAGTGATGCAAGGCCAGGAAGTGGTTTCCAGCAACTGACCCCCCCCCCTTTAAATAACCATCAAATAAATGGAGAGAAACAAAAAAGACACTGTTACAGTTAATAAACAATGCAAATCTATTTCTGATTTTCTCTGACACACCATCTTCAAAGAAGTCATGTGATTTGATCAGTTTACAGAGCATAAATACTCATGTATCATACATCTGTTGAGTCATGGCTTCCCTTAAATAAGTACAACCGTGAGTGAGGTGTCACTGATACATTACAGCATCTGTTTACCTTCAAGCAAATGGGTCACTGCTGGTTACTGTTGCTACAATAACACAGTGCATCCGGAAAGTATTCACAGCACTTCACTTTTTCCACATTTTGTTATGTTACAGCATTATTCTGTAATGGAATAAGTTAATTTTTCCCTCAAAATTCTACACATAATACCCCATAAAGACAACATAAAAAAAGTTTGTTTGTTTTTTTGAGATTTTTGCAAATTTGTTAAAAATAATAATAATAAAAAAAGAAATAATATGTACATAAGTATTCACAGCCTTTGCCCAATACTTTGTTGATTCATCTTTGGCAGCAGTTACAGCCTCAAGTCTTTTTGAATGATGCCACAAGCTTGGCACACCTATCTTTGGACAGTTCTGCCCATTCCTCTTTGTAGCACCTCTTATGCTCCATCAGGTTGGATGTGAAGTGTCAGTGCACAGCCATTTTCAGATCTTTCCAGAGATGTTCAATTGGGTTCATGTCTGGGCTCCAGCTGGGTCACTCAAGAACAGTCACAGAGTTGTCCTGAAGCCACTCCTTTGATATCTTGGCTGTGTGCTTAGGGTCGTTGTCCTGCTGAAAGATGAACCGTCGCCCCAGTCTGAGGTCAAGAGCTCTCTGGAGCAGGTTTTAATCCAGGATGTCTCTGTACATTGCTGAATTCATCCTTCCCTCTCTCCTGACTAGTCTCTCAGTTCCTACCGCTGAAAAACATTCCCACAGCATGATGTTGCCACCACCATGCTTCACTGTAGGGATAGTATTGGCCTGGTGATAAGCGGCCCCTGGTTTTCTCCAAACATGACAGCTGGCATTCATGCCAAAGAGTTCACTCTTTGTCTCATCAGACCAGAGAATTTTGTTTCTCATGGTCTGACAGTCCTTCAGGTGCCTTTTTGGCAAACTCCAGGCAGGCTGCCATGTCCCTTTTACTAAGGAGTGGCTTCCGTTTGGCCACTTTACCATACAGGCCTGATTGGTGGATTGCTGCAGAAATGGTTGTCTTTCTCGAAGGTTCTCCTCTCTCCACAGAGGAACGCTGAAGACAGAGTAACCACTGGGTCCTTGGTCACCTCCCTGACTAAGGTCCTTCTCCCCCGATCGCTCAGTTTAGACAACTGGCCAGCTCTAGGAAGAGTCCTGGTTGTTCCGAACTTCTTCCATTTATGGATGATGGAGACCACTGTGCTCACTGAGACCTTCAAAGCAGCAGAAATTTTTCTGTCATCATTTCTGTAATTTTCATCACGATTCGCACATATAGAGTGGGGGTCTTCCTCCACCCCTGTTGCCCTCCTTCTGCCAGGGGCTTGGGGCCTGGCTGGTGACCTGTGGCCCATCATTCTGTTGTCATCCCAAGGAGCTACCGCGAGTGAATAGGTGCGAGCAAGGGAGTGAGCAAGAGAGAGAGTGAGTGAGTATGTGAGAGCAAGTGCATAAGTGACAGTGAGGGAGTGATGAGTAGTGATGGTGGTGGTGGGTCAGATTTGTGTGGTGTTTTGCATGTCAGGTGGCATCTCTTGGCGCTTGTGGTGGGCCCATTGGTCATTTGCTCTGGGCGGGCGTTGGTGGCAGTGGGCTGCTTCTATGGCCGCAGCTGCCCTGGGGTGGGTTGGCGGAGGTGAGGTTGCTGGTCCGTGCCAACGGACTCCTCGGCCGATACCAGACATTGGTGCACATTCGTGCCCACTGCATCTGTGCCATGGCCGCCCCAAGTGTTAAGGGTGAATAAGTGTGAGTGTGTAAGAAAGAGCACGAGTAAATGTGAATGAGTCAGAGTGCGAATGAGAGTGTATATATGAGTGAGCAGGAATGGAAGGAAGCATATATGAGTGCGAGCGACTGTGAGGGTGAGTGGGAATGGGAGTGAGACTGAACAAGTACGGGAGTGGGTGAGAGTGAATGAGTCTGAGTGTGGGAGTGCGAGTGTAAGATTGTGTGAAGGAGAGGGAGAGTGAGCGAGTGCATGTGAGAGCATGAGGGTGTGAGTGCATGGGAGTGAGTGTATGTGCTGGATTGAGGCTGTGTGAGCTCCCTTGGATTGGGGGGGGCTGTCCCCCCTTGGTGCTCCCTGTGCCTTTCTGCTGCCTTCTCTGGGTGTGGGGGCCCAGGGATTGGAGTTGGCCCTGCTGGGGGTGGGGGGGGGGGCACCATGCTAGCCTCTCTCAGCCATCCCTCCTGGGGGTGTTGTATGGCTGTCCTGGGGCTTGCTGGCTTTGGGGCATTTGTGCTCTGTGGGGGTTGGTGGCGCTGTCTTGCTTGATCAGAGTTTCCGGTGGGGGGGGGGGGGGGTGCTGTGACCTGCTGCCCTCTTTGTATGTTTCCTGGCAAACCACTCACACGCACACACTCACTTTGAACACGCTCTCATACACATACATGCACACACGCGCACACACACACACACACACACACACACACACACACACACACACACATCCATATGTTCTTTTACAGGTGCAGATACCAGACTCATGATGAGACCTTTTCAGAAGAAGAAACAGTCTGTCTTCTGTTTGTTTTAGTCGTGTCAGTTTGTTTTTTTCTGTTTGTTCCTCTCTCTTTTGTCACCTCTCCCCCCAACTTCCCTGTTGGGTGTATCATGGGTAAAACAATTTAAATAAAGTATTAAAGGCTATTTCAAGAGGAATCTATGAATAATATAGAGTACATAGATATGTGCTGTATAAAATTCCATCCATCCATCTTCTACCGCTTTTCCGGAGGTCCGGGTCGCGGAGGCAGCAGTTCAAGCAGAGAAGCCCAGACTTCCCTCTCCCCCGCCACCTGCTCCAGCTCTTCAGAGAGGATACCAAGGCGTTCCAAGACCAGCTGGGAGACATAGTCTTTCCACCAAGTCCTGGGTCTGCCCCGGGGTCTCCTCCCAGTGGGATGTGTCCGAAACACCTCAAGTGGGAGGCGTCCAGGAAGCATCCTAATCAGATGCCCATACCACCTCAACTGACTCCTTTCAATGTGGAGGAGCAGCGGTTCTACTCTGAGCCTCTCCCGGATGACTGAGCTCCTCACCCTATCTCTGAGGGTGAGTCCAGCAATCCTATGGAGAAAGCTCATTTCAGCCGCTTGTATCCGCGATCTTGTTCTTTCGGTCATTACCCAAAGCTCGTGACCATAGGTGAGAGTAGGAACGTAGATTGAGTGGTAAATCGACAGCTTTGCCTTAGAACTAAGCTCCCTCTTCACCACAACAGACCGGTACAACGTCCGCATCACTGCAGATGCTGCTCCAATCCGTCTGTCAATCTCTCGCTCCATTCTCCCCTCACTCGTAAACAAGACCCCAAGATACTTAAACTCATCCACTTGGGGCAGGAGCCTATCCCCAACCCAGAGAGGACAATCCACCTTTTTCTGGCTGAGGACCATGGACTCGGACTTGGAGGTGCTGATTCTCATCCCAGCCGCTTCACACTCAGCGGCAAACCGTCCCAGCAAGAGCTGTAGGTCATTGCTGGATGAAGCCAACAGGACAACATCATCTGCAAATAACAGAGATGAGATCCTGTGGTCACCAAGCATGACACCCTCCATTCCCTGGCTGCGCCTAGAAATCCTGTCCATAAACATTATGAACAGGATCGGTGACAAAGGGCAGCCCTGGCGGAGTCCAGCTCTCACTGGGAATGTCTCCGACCAAGTGTTGGCAATACGAACCAAACTCTCACAACGGTCGTACAGAGACCGAATAGCTCGTAGCAACAAGCCCGATACCCCATACTCCCGAAGCACTCCCCACAAAAAACCACAAGGGACGCGGTCAAATGCCTTCTCCAAGTCCACAGAACACATGTAAACTGGTTGGGCAAACTCCCACGAACCCTCGAGAATTCTCGAGAGGGTAAAGAGCTGGTCCGATGTGCCACAGCCAGGACGAAAACCACATTGCTCGTCCTGAATCCGAGGTTCAACCAACGGCCGGACTCTCCTCTCCAGTTCCTTGGCATAGACCTTCCCAGGGAGGCTGAGGAGTGTGATCCCTCAAAAGTTGGAGCACACCCTCCGGTCCCCTTTTCTGAAGAGAGGAACCACCACCCCGGTTTGCCATGCCAAAGGCACTGCCCCCGACCTCCACGCAATGTTGCAGAGGCGTGTCAACCATGACAGCCCAACAACATCCAGGGCCATGTATAAAACTCCTTTTGGCATAATAAATCTGTTTGGCACAGTAAAGGAAGCAGATTTCTGCTCTGCTTACCTAGCTGCTTGACAGGAAAGTGGGGGGGGGGGGGATTTTTCTGTACCCTTGCCCAGATTTGTGCCTCGAGACAGTCCTGTCTCAGAGGTCTACAGACAATTTCTTTGACTTCATGCTTGGTTTGTGCTCTGACGTGCACTGTCAACTGTGGGACCTTATATAGACAGGTGTGTCCCTTTCCAAATCATGTCCAATCAGCTGAATTTACCACAAGTGGACTCCAATTAAGCTGTAGAAACATCTCAAGGATGATTAGTGGAAACAGGATGCACCTGAGCTCAATTCTGAGCTTCATGGCAAAGGCTGTGAATATTTATGCACGTGTGATTTCTTAGTTTTCTTTATTTTTAATAAATTTGCAAAAATCTAAAAAAAAAAAACCAAAAAACTTTTTTTCACCTTGTAATTATGGGGTATTGTGTGTAGAATTTTGAGGAAAAAATAAATTTCACCCATTTTGGAATAAGGCTGTAACTGTGAATAATTTCCAGGTGCACTGTATTAAACACCCTTTCCTCTAAATAGAAAACACATATAAGATAATTTTAAAAAAATAGCTGTACATGTGACCACAACAAACACAAATTATGTGTTCCTTAAATATGCAGTTCAAGAAAACAGATGTTAACATTAAGGATAAGTAAGTCAGCTCAATAATGCAACATAAAATAAATCACATTTTATATTTATTAATATTATACTACAAGATAGAAAAAGACTATTTTATACATCTTTATACTGTCTTTTTACGTATTTTTCTAACATTTTTTTTTCTAAAATAATTTTAGTCTTGCTATTTAAATTGTGACCAGCAGATGCCAGTGTAGCAGAAGTTTTGGCCATCATACTACTTTCATAATTTACATACGTCATTTTTATTTTATACAAACCCCCTCCTTCCTCATCACAAATAAAGCTCACTGAGTCATTTGGGAATTTGCATCAAAATGTTGCTCCAGCGAACATTTAATGATGCCGTGTACCATGTGGTGTTCACACTGTTCTGCAGACTATGGACTCTAATGTAAATCCCAAACGGCAAAATGTAGCAAGGCAGGAAAGCACAGAGGAAACCAACATGTTTGATGAGTTTTCAAAGGAACTGCTTTGGGCATGTACGGGACTTTTTATACACGATTGTCTTCTGAAAAACATTTTTTTTCTATCCATTAGGGGGGAGCAGTGTGCAGGATATTCCCCAGTTGGTCCATGGCTCTGTTGGTGCATACAGCTATGAGGATTGACCTCCTCTATCACACTCTCCTGTCTGCCTCTTTCCTTCTGCTACTGAACTGACAAAAGACTTGGTTGTTAGCTTTTCAGATGTGCACAATAAAGGGAAAACAAAACACAGTATTGAGTATGCGCTCATCAGTGCTAATGCAACTATTTTAAATCTAGTTATTCTGAGGCTCTTGTTCAAAAAATGTGTTTCATTTACTCCTGTGGTCTAAATTTCAAAGACCAAATAGTAACACCTAGACCCTCGTCTGAATGATGAGCTAGTTCTGTCTGATTCGGCAGGGAACAACCACCAAGTATGCTTTCACAGCCACGGGTACTCATTATGTCATCCTCTGCCTGTTATCGTCATGCCTTTTAAAAAGGCTCTAATGAACAATACCAGTGCAACTGGCCTACATTCACAGTTTGCCTCATATGCTTAATCACTCAGGAAATTAATATTCAACAGCTCACTGTTTCACAGCAGTGTGCAGAGGCAGATAAAGCCAGATCTGCTCTATAAAGACAGTGATTATTGCTTAGATATAAGAATGTTTCATGTTATTTAAAAATATGTTTTGAGTAAAAAAAGATGCAAAGTGATTCACAGAAGCACAAAGTACACATCTAAAATAATAGCTTGTGGAGAAAGGAGGCAGGCGAGGCAACGAGCTGGACAACACAGAAACTTTATTCCTTCTCCAACATAACTTACAACAAAAGAGAATCCCGGGTCTCTGTGCATTCCTCTTTTATAGCTTTATTTCCACGCATCGAGACCCGGAGCTTGGGACCATAATACATTGTTGTTTGAACAAAGCATTGTGTGGCACATTAACATGACATAACGCCGGCGCTGCTCCAACACCCTTCTTCTCTCAGCAAACCCAGCAGCTCTTACTCTCCCCAGGGGGCACATAGACCCAACAGTCCTGTCTGAGATTCCCCAGTGACACCTCCTCCTTCAGTCCATTGTTCTCCCCTTCACCCTGCCTTCTCTGGGTAGAGAAACCCCCACATTATGCCCCCACACAGCCTCCCCCCGAACACCCAGAAGGGGCACTAATCCTCCGTCCTTTGGGTTTGAGCCGGTACCCATAGCGGCTGTAGCGGGGGGTCGCCAATCCAGTCGAACCACCCTGCTGGTGAGGTGTACCGGAGGGCACATCAGTCTGTGGAGGGTAAGAGGGAGGGGGGGAAACACATTAGCATCACAAGCACAGCTCCCTGCCGAGGGATCGCCGCCTTGCGGAGCCACCAACGGTTGGGCATCCACACCGGGGAGATTGAGCCAACACCACCTGCTCGTCTAAAGCGTCAAAAGCGGGCTTCAGCCTGTCGATGCAGATAGTCTCCCTATGCACCCTCCTAAGTCTAACACAAAATGCGTTGCCCCAGGTTCCAACAGACTGAACGGTCCGTCGTACGGTGGGCATAACGGGGTCCGGCGTGCATTGTGCCTGACAGCGGGAGGGGTCCCACCAAATCCACATGGACGTGGTCGAACCTCCTGGCTGGGATTTGGAACGGCTCGAGGGGGGCTCTAGTTTGCTTGTGCACTTTGGCCCACTGGCACGCAACGCAAGCTGCAGCCCACTCTTTCACGTCCTTGTGCAAGCACGGCCAGACAAATTTCGCTCACACTAGCTCCACTGAAGCATGCACTCCCGGATGTGAAAGGGAGTGGACCGACTCGAAAATGTGCCAGCCCCAAGAGCTCGGAACCACCGGGTGCAGGCAGCCGGTGGAGATGTCGCAGAGCAAGGGAGGGCACCCTTCTTGCGCCACCCTGCTCTCCAGCCTTAACCCAGTTGGCGCAGACTGGAACGCGCAAATATCTACGTCCCTAGCTTGCTCTGTGGCCATAGCAGGGAAATCTTTTCCCATGTAGACCGGGGCAATTAATGCACGCAACAGGCAATTGGCCACAACGTTGAGTTTACCAGCAATGTCTTGGATGTCAGTAGCAAACTCTGAAATTGCGGCCAAATGCCATTGCTGCCGGGCCGACCACAGTTCCGAGACCTTGGACATCATGTACATCAGCAGCTTATGGTCCACGAACGCAGTGAACTCGTGGCCCTCCAGCCAGAACTGGAAATGGTGCGTCACCAGGTGGAGAGCCAGCAATTCTTTATCGAACATGCTGTACTTGCGTTCATTGTCCCGCAAAGTGCGAATGAAAAATGCGAGCGGCTGCCATAAACCTGAGACGCACTGCTCCACCACAGCCCCTATGGCAACATCAGAAGCATCCGTAGTGAGCGCTCTCCGTGCACACGGATCCGGGTGGGCTAACAACACGGCATCCGCAAGCACTGTTTTGGTGTTAGTAAAAGCCTGGACTCACTCGGGAGTCCAGTTGATGGCTTCCGCGGGCTTCTTTTTATTAAGCGCGGCATACAATGGCTGCATCAGCTGGGCTGGCCGGGGAAGGAAACGAGTATAAAAATGAAAAATTCCCAAAAACTCCTGTAGTGCTCTTACAGTCTGTGGGCGCAGAAAGTCCGACACAGTGCGTACCTTATCCAGTAACAGAATGACGCCCTTCAGTGAAATGTGGTGGCCCAAAAAATCAATCTCTGGCACACCAAACTGGCACTTCGCTGGGTTAACTATCAGCCCGTGCGCCTCCAACCTCTGGAAAACCGTCTTGAGATGGGCGATGTGCTCCTCCTCAGATGCGCTAGCTACCAGAATGTCGTCTAAGTAGACAAAAATGAAGGACAAGTCTCAAAGCACCACATCCATCATCCTCTGAAAAGTCTGCGCTGCGCCTTTTAATCCGAACGGCATACGTAAAAACTCAAAAAGGCCTAAAGGAGATTTTACCGCTGTTTTTAGAACATCTTCCGTGCGCACCGGGACCTGATGGTATCCGCGGACCAGATCCGCCTTTGAAAAAACACGCGCCCTGGCTAGGTACATGGAAAAATCCTGGATGTGCGGAATGGGATAACAATTGTATTCCGTGGCATTATTCAAGCGCCGGAAATCGCCGCACGGTCGCCACAACCCATTGGCTTTAGGCACTATGTGTAGTGGGGATGCCCACGGGCTACTGGAACGCCTGACGATGCCCAACTGCTCTAAGTTGGCAAACTCCTTTCGTACGCTGGCCAGGTGAGCTGCGTCCAAACGCCGAGGACGCGCAAACACCAACGGGCCTTTTGTCGTTATAAAGTGCTTGACCTCGTGTTTCGTTACCGTAGCCAAAAAAGTCAGGACCGTGAGTGCTGGGAACTATGTGAGTAACTGTTGGTACTTACTCCCTGGAGCTATAATGCTAGCCATTGTTGTCGACCCAGCTCCCCGAGCTGTGCAAGGCAGTGAGGTAAAAGAGAAAGCGTCCGCTAATCTCCTATTAGCAACATTGACTAACAACCCATAAGCACATAAAAAAATCTGCTCCTAAAATGGGGCCGTAACATGCAGCTCTCACAAAGTCCCACTGAAAGTTGCATCCGTGTAAGCATATTGTCAGTGTCCGCTGGCCAAATGTCCTGATGGTGGATCCGTTAGTGGCCGTAAGCTCGGGACCACTACGTCCTGCCACCCTGTCTGAATTCACCGGCAGGATGAGGCTCTTCTGGGAGCCGGAGTCCACCAAAAACCGTCTCCCTTAACGTGTGTCCGTGACCTGTGTTATCTTTGTCTAATATTTAAATTTGCTTGATGATCTGAAACATTTAAGTGTGACAAATGAGCCCAGTCTCAGCAAAGCAGTCTGTTCCTGTCGCCATCGGTTGCAGCTGCCACTGAATTCTGAACCTGCTGTCTTCCCGGCTTCTTGAATTGGCATGGTGAGAGGCAGTGTTGGGCATTGGAGCCAAAATGGCGATGATAAAAACAGATTACCCCGTTCATTCGTCTTCTGGTGTCCGTCCCGGCTACCACGAACTGCTCCTTGACCTCGCTGGAGTCCCTCATGGATGCTGGTGCCACTGCCTGCACGCTGAGAGTTCTGGTGGCCAAAATGATGTGGTCCGCTTCCTGCGTCAGGACGCGGTAGTCCTTAGCAACCAGCCGCGGCGAGTTGGCCAGGTTCACCCTCGCTGTAGCCGGTAGGTTCCTGAGGAACAAGAGGGCAAACAGGAAAGATTCATCGTCCTTCCCCCTCAGCGCCAACATGCTCTCCATGAGCTATTCTGCTGATTTGTCCATAACTCTGAACCCATTAGAAGTCTCTCTGCCCTCTCACTGTCAGAAAGGGTATAGCGCTGGAGAAGCATCCTCTTGAGCGCTTCATATTTCCTTGGGCCGGCGGCTCCTGGAGTAGGGTCGTCACCTGTTGCGTGGCGCGCGCATCCAGCGCAGTGACCACGTAGTAATACCTGGTATCATCCGTTGTTATCCCGCGAAGTGCAAACTGGGCTTCTATGTGCAAACACCACGTGGTCGGGTTGTGAAGCCAGAAGTCCGGGAACTCAGCTGAGACCACACACGCAGCGCTGGTGCTCTCCCTTCAGGCAGTCTCCGGGGGGGTGCTAGGCTCACTTTCCATGGCACGTCTTAGGGTCACCAATGTGGAGAAAGAGTTTGGATCAAACTAAATGGAACACCTGAGGAAGCAAAGAGTATAATAATCAGAGAGATCACTGACTTAAATAAATATAGATGAACACTGATTAAGAAAATTAAGAGACTATGATAATCCATATCCACACACACGGCAAGAATAGTTCTTCTGTGACACCATGTCAATGTACTTAAAAAAACAAAAACTAAAAACAAACAAAACTTATGACTGACTTGAGTAGACTTCAATTATCCCCAGTTGGAGGAAGTCATTTGACACAGAGTGAGGAAATTCAAACTCTGAAAATATGCCATTATGCTGAACATAAACTACAAGAGATGGAGAATGATATTGATCCTGATAACCACTTTTTCAATAATATTCATAATCATTGTGAATATTACACTGAAAAGCAATTCAAAAGTCAAGTGCAACTAGATGGTAAACTATCAATAATACACTTCAACAGCAGAAGTCTTAGCAAAAACTTTCCACAGATTCAGGACTATTTAAAACAGCTAGACAGAAAATTTACAGCAATCGCAGTCTCTGAAACTTGGCTCAATGAAGAGCAGGCTCCTCTGATGGCAGTAGAGGGATATCAGATGTTTCATATTAACAGATCTCAAAAAAAGGGTGGTGGTGTTGCACTGTATATTGATGACCTGTATAGGTGTAAGCTTGTAAATGGAATGTCCTTTGCACTACCAGGGATTTTGGAATGTGTTACTGTTGAGATTGATCAAGATAAAACAAAAAATCTAATTATAAGTTGTATATATAGAACGCTGGGAACTTGCATTGAGACATTCAGAGATAAATTAGTCGAGCTGTACAATAATATTACTAGTAAGAAAATGGTAGTAATTTGTGGAGATTTCAATATTGATCTACTAAATCCATATCAACAAAATATAATTAGAGTTCATGAATTCTATGTACAGCATGAGTCTATATCCCACAATAACACATCCCAGTAGAATCACAGTTCTCACTGCTACACTTATTGACAACCTGTTTGTTAATATTACTGATAAGAAAATAGAAAGTGGATTATTGATAAATGATATAAGTGACCATTTGCCAACCTTTGCACTTATCCATGGCCACATGGGGGCCAATACAGAAAAAATTTTTAAAATCGTTCAGATACAAATCACAAAATGCAATCAGTTCTTTTAAAGAGGACTTGCTGAAGCAAGACTGGACAGAAGTCTATGTATCAGATGTAAATGAAGCCTATGACACATTTATAAACATTGTAACCACTCTTTATGAAAAAAATCGTCCATTAGTAAAGAAAAAGCCTAAACATAAATTTGCCGATAAGCCATGGTTAACCAAAGGATTACAAAAGGCGTGTAAAAAAGAAAAATTTATTATATAAAGCTTTCCTAAAGAAAAGGACAAAAGAAGCAGAGCAGCGGTATAAAACATACAAAAATAAGTTAACATATATAATAAGATGTAGTAAAAGAGACTATTACAGTAAAGAACTGGAGAAAAACAGAGACAATATTAAAAATACATGGACAATACTTCACAATATTCTTGGAAATAAAAACAGAAATACAAGCTACCCAACCAATTTTTCAAAAAATAAAACGACTCAGAGTGTGAATGCAGCTTCACCTGCAGATGAATTTAATAACTTTTTTGTTAACATTGGTCCTAATTTGGCTCGAGAAATACCTATTACGGCACCCACAGGTGATACAATAAGCAAAAACACTGCTACAAAAGACTCCATTTTCATAAAGAACACAGACGAGAGAGAGGTCATTGAAATTGTTAAATCGTTTAAAAGTAAAACATCTACGGACTGTGATGATATTGACATGCTCTTAGTCAAAACTATTATTGAATGCTTAGTGAAACCACTGACGTATATCTGTAACCTGTCTCTCCAAACAGGTATATTTCCCAATGCAATGAAAATAGCTAAAGTAATTCCGATATACAAGACGGGTGATAGAGGGGAATTCTCAAACTATAGACCAATTTCACTATTGCTGCAATTTTCCAAGATACTTGAAAAAATATTCTATGAGAGAGGTGACAACTTCATACTGAAGAATAATTTATTGTGTGAGCAGCAATATGGGTTCAGACACAAGAGGACAACTGCATTTGCTCTAATAGAATTTATAGAAAAAATATCAACTGCCGTTGAAAATAAAGAGTATTCAGTTGGGGTATTCCTGGATCTTAAAAAAGCATTTGATACAGTGGATCATAATTTATTATTAAAGAAACTACAAAATTGTGGTATTAGGGGGGTAGCACTGTCCTGGTTATGTAGTTACTTAAAGAAAAGATATCAGTGCGGCGGATGATAAAATAAGGCAGCGATGCTGAGGTTTTAAGCAGGTTTTAATAATCATACCGCCGTCACAGGAACTCGGCTCCAGCCCATAGCGTGAGCAGGCTGAAGCCGAATTCCTCCGGCTCTCAGTGAAGAGGGGACACAAAGTCTGTGTCCAGCAGCAGCCGTTGTAGAAGTGAGAATTGAGAGGATGAACATGAAATTCAGACAGCTTATATACTCGGCTACAACAATACATCAAAGCATTCACAGCAGTTGGTATGATCAAAGAGATAACAGAACAGGCATGAGACATTTGCATTTGAGAGACATATTGATCTCAGTCCCTAGGTCACAGTAAGGACAGGATGCATGAACACAATGCATGAAAGGCAACATTAACATTACAGAAGTGAGCCAGACGAAGCGGGGCTGCCTGTAGACATTAATACACATTTCACTGTTCTGTTATTTGCTCTAGCCGAGCGCTGTGTTTGACCAGTCTGTTTGTGGGGGTTTACACCAAACCGCCACAATCAGTATGTATGTGTTGGTAACAAAAACTCGCAGTTACTGAAGGTTACTTGTGGAGTCCCACAGGGTTCAGTTTTGGGGCCATTGTTATTCAACATGTATATAAATGATATATGTAAAGTTTCAGAAAAAATGGATTTAATATTGTTTGCTGACGACACTAATTTATTATGCAGTGGAAGCAATTTGGAACAACTTTTGGATACACTCGGAAAGGAATTAGGAAAGCTCAAACTGTGGTTTGATTCAAACAAATTAACGCTCAATTTAAGTAAGACAAAATTTATAGTTTTTAACAACCATCACAACAACTTAGTATCTAAACTCAGTGTAAATGGTGTAGAGATTGAAATGGTATCCGGAACTAAATTTCTTGGAGTAATAATTGATAATAAACTGTGTTGGAAGTCACATATTAATTATATTAAAGGTAAAATATCCAAATCAATTGCAATACTACACAGAGTGAAATATTTGCTGAATCAACCCACACTATATACCTTGTATCATTCATTAATACTCCCATACATGACATATTGTACTGAAGTATGGGGAAATACATATAAAAACAAACATATATCCAGTCTTTATGCTTCAGAAGAGAGCTATTAGAATAATAAACAAAGCTGCTTACAGGGAACCAACAAACCCACTTTTTCTTAAATTAAAAGCTCTCAAGTTGAAAGATCTGGTTTACTTTAAAATTGCAGTAATAATGTTAAGAATCTATCACTGCCTGCAAATATCCAAAAGTTGTTCCAAATAAGGGAGAAACAATATCATTTCAGAGGAACATGTATATTTCAAAAACCTTCAGTGAGAACTACCACCAAGCAACACTGTGTTTCAGTGCAAGGAGTCAGATTATGGAACGATTTTGGACCTGAATTAAAATCATGTACAACGCTTGGACAATTTAAACAAAAACTAAAGGAAGAAATACTCCAAACATATAAACAAGATGACATGTAAAATCACATAAGGATTGTCATATCCAGTCTGCGTTGTGTTGTAGCTTAGTTTTTTTGTCACATTTTGTCTTAGCTATGTTCTGAATTGTAATCGCTCTTTTTTTATTTTTCTTTTGAATTCTTGGATGGAATGTGGGTGGGCAATATAAGCTGTGGCTTCAGCCATCACCCATTTCAGATAACTTATGTTGAACTGTATAATCAGAGGAGTTATTGTCTAATTTTACCTTGTTGGATTTTCTTCCCCCTTTGTTATATTATTCTGTTTCTTTTAATCTGTACTTTTATCTATCCGAAATAAAGATTCATTCATTCATTCATTCAAAGGAAGCAGGCGAGGCAACGAGCTAGACAATACAGAAACTTTATTCCTTCTCCAACATAACTTACAGCAAAAGAGAATCCCGGGTCTCTGTACATTCCTCTTTTATATCTTTATTTCCGTGCATCAAGACCCGGAACTTACGACTATAATACATTGTTGTTTGAACAAAGCAATGTGTGGCGCATTAACATGACATTCCAACATCCTTCTTCTCTCAGCGACTCTGGCAGCTCTTACTCTCCCCGGGGGGCGCATAGACCCAACAGTCCAATCTGATACCCCCTGGTGACACCTCCTCCTTTGGTCCATTGTTCTCCCCTTCCCCTTGCCATCTCTGTGTGGAGAAACCCCCACACTATGCCCCCACAAGCTCTCAGTTAGTCATCCACTCTGGAGATTATCAAACTGTTGCCCTGCAGGAAGAAGAAAAAGTAGTGCACTTGGACAAACAAATGCTCATTCTTTCCTTATGCTGTAGTCAACATTTCTGAGACATCTAGCTTAACTTTTCTTTTTAAATCTGTTCATTCTACAAATATCACAAGGTACTGACAAATTGTTGGGACATTAGAAGTGTGCAAAGTCAGACCTCATTGATTTTACTTGTGGTAAAGCTGTTAAGTTCAGATGTGTTTTTACCTGGAGAATAAGCTGCAGACTTATTTTCTATGTGATGTAATCAGTATCGCTTCACCCTGACCGTCAGACCTTCTTAATGTGGGTGTTTGTGTGTCAGATCTTCTTTTCTTTTTAACTGTCAATCTATTCACATCCTGCGTCAATGTCCTACTTTTTTGTTATGCATTGTACTGTTCTGCAGCACTCACACAGCCACAGAAATATGCACAAGGCAAACTACTGTGTAATGCAGGCACTACATAACAGTCAGAAGTAGCGCAAGAGCCGAATAGGATTTGACTTATTTCCAGTGTAAATATTCTTCACATGAACAAACATGCAAACATACAGGTGTTTTCAAGTAAACAGAGGTGGGGTTTTCAGTAAGGAGGTTCAACCTAGCAAAAGTTTCTTTGTATATATGTTATACAGTATAGGTGTGTACTGTGTGTGTGACTTTTTGACCAACATGCTGTCACACACACTGGATCCCCTCCAGTTTGCCTATAAGGCAAAACGGGGTGTAGAAGACACATGTCTTACACTTTTAGACACTGTCACCAAACAACAGAACTCTTCACACCCACACACATGGATTTTGTTTATGGACTTTTCTTCTGCTATTAACACTGTACACACAGACACCTTGCTACATCACCTGACAGACCTGCAGGTTCACCCAACATTGATTTTATGGATTCAGAGTTTTTTTTATATATATATGAGAGGCCACACCAGGTGTTTTTAAATGGTTTTACATTTAGCAAGTTGATTTTAAACACAGGTCTTCCTCAAGGTTGTGTTTTATCTCCGGTTTTGTTCTGTGTGTACACAAATAACATCTCCTGTGACAGTGAAGGAATGACTCTTTAAATATGCAGATGACATGGCCCTGGTGGCTCACCTGACAGACAGTACTGCACTGACCCGCTATCAGTGATTTAGCTCAGACTTTTAATCAAAACTCTCTGGAATTAAACACCACAGAGACTAAGGAGTTGTGCTGTGGGAGCCAAGAGAAACTTGACTACTCTCTTTACACCCCTTAGTATCCAGGGTCAGTCTTGTCTTTTTTTTTACATCATGTTGACTCTGTTTATAAAAAAGCACAACAATGCCTCCACCTGCTGAGGAAACTGAAAACTTTTAATGTCAGCAGATACATTTTAACTCTGGTTTACACTTCAATTAAATCAATTCTCACTTTTAACATTTCATTCTGGTACAGCTCCCTCTTCATCAAGCACAAAACAAAGCTTTCCCGGATAGTTAATCAGGCTAGTAAAATCATTGGCTCACTACAGACGACACTGTCTGAACTATATCAGCACTCTGTGATGAGGAAAGCCACCCTGATCACAGAGGACCCATTTCACCCCCTTCATCACTTTTTTCAGTTACTGCCATCAGGCAGACAATATAAAGTTCCTTTGGCCCATAACAACATTTACAAGAAATCATTTATTCCCTCTGAAATAACCATCCTGAACAAAATCAAATTGCCACGGTGCCCCCTTCAGGGGGAAGGACAGGACCCACTTGCCAGGTAAAAAGGAAACATTATTTATTATAAAGAAACACAAATGCAGCATGAGGCCCGAAAATGACAAAACTGCACGGCAGGATAACAGAACAAAAACCTTAACCAGTCCCTCCAGGATGTTGCAGGATGTTTTTATGATTGTTGCGGGCCAAAAAGCCTGAATTCGCAGGAGCTTTTTTTTAAAAAAAAAGTTGCGATAAAAGTTGCAATGTTTTTTAGAGTGTTTTCTGCACTAAAAGTTATGGGAAGAATTCCAAATTTTAAAGCCGATGCTTTTTTTTTTCCAGTTTACTGCAGTGATATTCTATATAAGAATACAAGAAAAGCACAGGATTGTCAAAAATTTCCTATTATAGTGATTTGTAAATTAAGCAGAAACTTCCGCTATACAGAAAAACTTGTGCAACAGCAAATACAAACATTAACACAATATCCATTACAACAGCTAAATCGCTATGGATGCATGTTAAAGAGTAGAGATTTGGAAATTACTAGCAGCACCTTCATTTGAAAACTCCCTATGGTCCCCAACCACTCGGTACCGAGCGGAGAGGAAAAAATAAATTATTCTGTTGCACTGTATTGGCTACTGGAGTCTGTGTTTTTTTGAAAAAAAAAAATAAAATACAGAGATATTCTCTCTCTTTCCATGCCTGCCTGTCTGCTGCATGTTGGGCTTCACACACACACACACACACACACACACACACACACACACACACACACACACACACACACAACCCTTTCATTTACACTGGGACGGCGAGGGGGAGGGGGGGTGGATGGGTGGGTGCGTTTGTCTGTCCAGAGTCCACACCGGAAACTGAGTTTTAAAGCTCAGTGACCAGATGTAGTAATGATTTTACCTCTAAAAATGTTCAAACACTTGCTGTAGTGCCGTGCACTCTCCTCACGCGCGCTCCCATGACGGGGCAGGCTTTTGTTGCAGGCGCATGTTTTTCAACACAAACCCAGTGCTTCGCACATATGGTCAAGACAGAGACGTGGCGAGGCGTCCACGGGCAGGCTGGGTGAGACGGAGGGAGGGACGGTGTTGAAAACCTCGCGGGTGAGTGTTTTTTTTTTTTTAAATCACACACTCTGTTTGCAGATGTATTTATTTACCTTTTGTTCTTATTAAAGACAAAAATAGAAAGAAGTCTTTACCTTCTTAACATGTTTCCACTGTGCACTGCAGCCTTCGTCAGAAGACCTATAACTTCCACATAATAGCTCAAGTAGGTTCATTTTGTCTTCTTTTAATTATTTACCTTTTGTTCTTATTAAAGACAAAAATAGAAAGGAGAAAGGAGGTCTTTTGACTCTTCTGACGAAGGCTGCAGTGCACAGTCGAAACATGTTAAGAAGGTAAAGACATCTCCCTTCTATTTTTGTCTTTAATAAGAACAAAAGGTAAATAATTAAAAGAAGACAAAATGAACCTACTTGAGCTGTTTGCAGATGTGTTCTGTTACTCACTGTAAACTATAAATTCACTACTCACTGTAAACACAGAAGTGAACGTGGTGCAACGATGCATTTGATTGGTTAGACTGAGCGTTTCAATGCCAGTTACTCAAATTTGATTGGTGAAACTGATTTTTGATTTTTTGATTTTGTATACTTTATTGATCCCCAGAGGGGAAATTGAGGGCATCCACCTGGATGGCTGAAGCAGTCACGGTACGGCGCTATCACTTTTACTATTCACACACACATTCACACCTAGGGCCACTTTAGAGTCTCCAATTAACCTAACCTGCATGTTTTTGGCCTGTGGGAGGAAACCGAAGAAATCCTGGAGTAAACCCACGCAGACACGGGGAGAACGCGCAAACTCCATGCAGATCACTGTTGGTCAGGGGCTGGGATTGAACCAGGGATCCCATGGCCAAGGGTGAGGTGCTGTGCTGCCGCAGTGCTAACCACTGCGCCACCGCACCGCCCAAATTGGCTGAGGTTGACGAGGATTGGCCAAAATTGCGGGAAAGTTGCGGTGACTGGACAAAGTTGCAAGGTCGTGCAATAGTTGCGCTGACTGACTGATTTCGCGTGAATTGGTGTAATGGCAACATTGTGAAATCCTGGAGGAACTGCTTAACCGTGGTAAACTGCGTGTAGGAAAAAGTAACAATCTGAGCAAAAAACAAACAGACTTCTTACTGTTCAGCTAAACAGTAGATTGCCAGAACGACTGTGAGACGAGTGCAGCAATACAGTATATAGGCAGGCTGTGGTTTATATTAATCATATATCCCATACCTACATATGTATAAGCATATTAGAGTGTTTAGTGATTACATATGTGCAATGACCTCACGCCTCAGAACAGGACAAGAGGTCTCGACCGCCAGCGAAGATCAAAGAGCATACGGAGTCGCAGCGGTGGAGACCAGATCGATCTCCCTGACTTCCCAGAGCTAGGTGGAGGAGACAGAGGACAATGGAGGAGATCGATTGCCCTGACCTCCTTGGGTCAGGTGGAGGAGACGGAAGACAAAGGAGGGGGGATTAAGTTAATGCGGGATGTCAGCTTTGATATGCAATGTCTTTTGTTGTGTGTAAGTAAAAGTATGAAGGTCTGAATGTGTTCGACCTCTTATTCTGCTTCTGCACTGAGATGAGACTTGTTAGAGGAGCGAAGCTGATATTAAACTTTGATTTATAAATCACATCGCCTCGTTATTCCAAGCTCTTCTACACTGGTGACCCCGACGTGATGATGGAACAGAGACGTTCTCCCGCGATTGACTCATCAGAGGCGACCCAGGCAAGCGCCGGCGCCCATGCAGACAGGGGAACAGATGGACGATGTTCACCCACGGCAGAAACTACAGAGAGGGCTCAACCGAGCACCAGCCCCGCCGTGAGAGCCGAAGGAAGGCGCTCTCACCCGGCGGACACATCAGGGACGGCCCACACAAGCGCCGTCACCGTCAAGCTGCCAGACTTCTGGCAAGAAGACCCGAGCTCGTGGTTCCAGCAAGCTGAGGCTCAGTTTGCACTGGCGGGCATAATGGCAGACGACACAAAATTTTATCATATCGTCGCCAAACTCGATGCTGCCACTTCGAGATGTGCATAGAGCATAATCCAACGGCCGCCTACCCACGACAAATATAGAGAGCTTAAGGCGACCATCGTCGAGAATTTCGTCCCCTCAGCCGAAGAGAGAGCAGAGAAGATCCTGGCGTTCTACGGCCACAGAGGATGCAGACCCAAGGCCCTCATGGAGGACGTGCTGCAGCTCAGGGAAGAGGACAACGACAACTTCCTCTTCCAACATATCTTCCTCAGCACTCTGCCGCCACACATGAGAGGGACGCTGGTCAACATGCGGTGCAGCACCCAGCAAGACTTCCGCGCGCTGGCCCGCGAAGCGCAGCGACTCATCAACGCCTGCAGCGAACAGAAGGCCACAGCAGCATCTGCAGATCTCAGCGCGGATGCCCAGAACAGCAGAGAACCACAACCGAGCAGAGCCCGCCCACCATGGCGGCAACACGACCAAGACGCAACAGGCGGAACGACATCTGCTATTACCACCACCGTTTCACCGAGAAGGTGTACAAATGCGTTCCCCCCTGCAAGTTCAAAAGTTCGGGAAACGCCAAAGCCGAGAACCGTTAACGGCTGCGGTTCTCGGCGAAAAAAATAAGCTTCTTTATGTGACCGACGGACACCGGCAGACAGTTCCTGATTGACACCGGAGCTCAACTGAGTTTTATCACCCCTTCCCACGCAGACCGGGCCATAGGTCCCCGGGGCAATGGGGCGATGGCAGCCAACGGATCCATCATTGACACTTACGGTGAAAGGAGCCTGCCTCTTTGCATTCACGGCCGCAACTATAGATGGACATTTATTGTAGCGGCGGTGAGTTTTAACTTGTTGGGCGCTGATTTTTTGTGTGCACATGGGTTGTTAGTCAATCTAGCAAATAGACGCTTGGTTAATGCACTGTCATTTTCTTCTATCCCCTGCTCAGCTCGAGTTTCTCCACCACCCGTGCAGGCCAACGTCACAACAGCAGGAGGTAAGTTTGACCAACTCCTCACCCAATTTCCAGCACTCACAGTTCCAAAATTTTCAGCAACAGTAGCTAAACACGGGGTTGAACACTTCATCCCCACAACGGGCCCACCCGTATTCGCCAAAGCTCGGCGCTTAGACGCGACCAAGCTCACCATAGCACGGGACGAGTTTACCACCCTTGAAAAATTAGGCATTATCAGACGCTCGAAAAGCCCCTGGGCATCGCCACTCCACATGGTCCCGAAAACCGACGGTTCTTGGAGACCGTGCGGCGAATACCGCAGATTAAACAATGCGACAGCGCATGACCGCTACCCAATTCCTCACATCCAAGATTTTTCACTACATCTGGCGGGTGCGCGCATTTTTTCTAAAATAGACTTGGTCCGCGGCTATCACCAAGTCCCCGTTTGAGCAGAAGACATTCCTAAAACGGCTGTAATAACCACTTTCGGTCTTTTTGAATTTTTGCGGATGCCGTTTGGCCTCAAAGGCGCTGCTCAAACCTTTCAGCGGATGATGGACGCGGCATTACGCGACCTCCCCTTCGTGTTCGTCTACCTCGACGATATGCTGGTAGCCAGCACGTCGAAGGAAGAACACAAACAACACCTCACTACGGTTTTTCAGAGACTAGAAGAGCACGGGTTAATAATCAATCCAGCCAAATGCAAATTCGGCATGTCACAAATTGATTTTTTGGGACACAGAGTTTCACCGAAGGGGGCAGTCCCATTGCCAGACAAAGTCCGCGCGGTAGAAAATTTTCCATGACCACAAACGGTCAAATCGCTGCAGGAATTTTTGGGAATGGTTAATTTTTACAACCGTTTCCTCCCCCGCGCAGCTCAACTCATGCAGCCCCTGTATGCCGTGCTCAGAAAACAAAAGCTCTCCAACGCGGTCGAATGGACCCCAGAGCGCGAACGCGCCTTCGCGGAAGTAAAAAGTACTCTAGCGAACGGCACATTGTTGGTTCACCCCGATCCCTCGGCCCGCATAGCGCTAACCACAGACGCTTCAGACTTGGCCATAGGGGCAGTTGTGGAACAACACGTTGGCGGGACCTGGCAACCTTTAGCATTTTTTAGCAAATCGTTAAACCAAACTGAGTGTAAATACAGCACTTTTGACAGGGAGCTGCTAGCGCTTCATTTATCCATCCGCCACTTCCAGTTCTGGTTAGAAGGGCGGCGTTTCACGGCTTTTGTAGACCACAAACCGCTCACCTTTGCGATGGCTAAAATTTCAGAACCATGGTCAGGCAGGCAACAAAGACAGCTAGCTGCAATTTCAGAGTTCACCACAGACATTCGACATGTGGCAGGCAAACTTAACGTGGTAGCAGACTGCCTCTCTCGCGCTGTGACATCGCCAGAGCACGAGGAAACAGACTATACTACCTCAGCCGCAGAACTCTTCACCAACGTGGACACGTACGCGGCCCCAATTCATGTAGGGATAGATTACGCAGCCATGGCAGAGGAGCAAAGCGGTGACGCGGACGTGCGTGCGCTCCTGTCTGGACCAACAGGGTTAAGACTGGAGGAAAGGGGTTTACGCGATGGTGTACCCCCCCTAATCTGCGACATTTCAACCGGCCGACCTTGCCCGGTAGTCCCAGCTGCATGGCGCCGCCGTATTTTTGACTCAATCCACTCCCTCGCGCACCCAGGTGTGCGTGCCTCGGTTAAAATGGTCGCCGAAAAGTTTGTTTGGCCGGGCCTGCGCAAAAATGTAAAGGAATGGGCAAAAACTTGCATGTCTTGTCAGCGCGCCAAAATACACAAACACACAAAAGCCCCTCTGGAGCCTTTTCGAATCCCAGCTAGAAGGTTTGACCACGTTCATGTCGACCTCGTGGGACCACTACCTTCGTCTCAAGGCTTCACACACCTGTTAACAATGATAGACCGTACTACGCGCTGGCCTGAGGCGGTCCCTCTGGCGTCGACCACAGCGGCGGAAGTCGCTCGCGTTTTTTTGACAAACTGGGTGGCACGTTTCGGCGTCCCATCGGACATCACGTCCGATAGGGGGCCTCAATTTGTCTCAGAGCTCTGGTCAGCCATGGCTAGCAGCTTAGGGGCGACAATTCACCGCACCACCGCTTATCACCCTCAGGCTAATGGGTTATGCGAGCGTTTTCACAGATCTTTAAAGGCCGCCCTCAGGGCCTCGCTAATGGATACAAATTGGGTAAATAAACTTCCCTGGGTTTTATTGGGGTTGCGTGCTGCACCTAAAGAGGATCTAGACGCCTCCCCAGCAGAGTTAGTGTTTGCACAACCTCTCAGACTCCCGGGTGAGTTTTTACCAGAGAACCCAGAGCCTGGGCATCTTCCAACCCTGAGGCCGTTAGACAGTAACGGACCAGACACTCTCCCCGGACTGGCACATCACTTTTTCTCACGGGTTTTTGTCCCCCAAGCTTTAAAAAATGCCGAGTTTGTTTTTGTTAGGCATGAAGCTTTAAAATCAACCCTCCGTCCACCATACGATGGACCATTCAGAGTGCTGGAACCTGGTGATAAGCATTTTGTGCTTGATTTAGGGGACAGAAAAGAAACAGTCAGCATTGACAGACTTAAACCTGCTTTCTTGTTGAGAGACGAACTTGCACGGGTGGCGAGGGCACCTCGGTGGGGTAGACCCCCCCAAGAAAAAAGACTCAACCCCCCTGCAGGGAACAAATAACCACTCTCCTCCCCAAGCTGCAGATTCCTTACAGGGAGGTCCTGCCAGGACGCCAAAGCGGACTTACAGCAGATTCGGGAGAAGATTAAAACCCAGACGGCACAGGGACTGATGCAAATTAACCAAGAGTTGTTAACTATTTTATCAGATTGTGCCGTGACAGTTTTAAGGCTGATTTGTGATATTACTACACTGTTATGGTTACCACTGAATTCTCTACAGGAGCATGACTGCTGGAAAGATTCTTCCTTGTTTTCCCTGTCAAGAGGTTTAACAGTATAGTATGTCATAGAAATTATCTTAAACTGTAGACTTACTTTGATTGTCCTTTTCTTAGTCGTTTTGGGGGGGCTGTGGTTTATATTAATCATATATCCCATACCTACATATGTATAAGCATATTAGAGTGTTTAGTGATTACATATGTGCAATGACCTCATGCCTCAGAACAGGACAAGAGGTCTCGACCGCCAGCGAAGATCAAAGAGCATACGGAGTCGCAGCGGTGGAGACCAGATCGATCTCCCTGACTTCCCAGAGCCAGGTGGAGGAGACAGAGGACAATGGAGGAGATCGATCGCCCTGACCTCCTTGGGTCAGGTGGAGGAGACAGAAGACAAAGGAGGGGGGATTAAGTTAATGCGGGATGTCAGCTTTGATATGCAATGTCTTTTGTTGTGTGTAAGTATAAGTATGAAGGTCTGAATGTGTTTGACCTCTTATTCTGCTTCTGCACTGAGATGAGACTTGTTAGAGGAGCGAAGCTGATATTAAACTTTGGTTTATAAATCACATCGCCTCGTTATTCCAAGCTCTTCTACACAGGCAGTGATTAACACAATCAGTAACAGCAGAGAATAATTAACAACACTAAGGACAATTAATATGGAGCAGAAGTAAATGAAGTGCTGTCACCACAGATAAACCTGAAATAAAGAGAAGCAGGAACAATGATAATTATAATACTGATAATGATAATAATGAGTCCAAAATGGAACAAAAAGTGTGAACAGAGGCTGCAGCCCTGTTCAGATCACTACACAAATAGTCATCATACTGCACATGATTTTATTTGCTGTCTCCTTTTTAACCATGTTTACTTTTTTAATTGTTTTATCTTGTGAGTTTGAACATGTCTTTGAGAGTGCTGAATGTGTTATATCGTTGTAGCCATGTCAAAGAAGAATTTCTGTCACTGACTGGGACAGACAATAAAGTTATCTATCTATCTATCTATCTATCTATCTGTACATCATTAGAGGCTCATGTTCAGTTCACCAACGGATGGGTCCAGGAACCTCAAATATTCCAGGTGAATGACCAGAAAACCATTGTTTGCTCAAAGGTAAGCAGTCATTGTTTCTACACTGTTTTCTGCACTAGCATGTGTCTCTGCAACTACCAGCATTTCTAAGTCCCAGCGGTGAAATGTTGGATTTATGTTCAAATTTGTCATATGATGCTCGATAAGTACATACACATTATGACAGAACTGGACATGAAATACTAATCAAGTGGAGTGGTACCGGAGTGGTGGCTCAGTTGGTAGAGCATCCGCCCCACACCCGGGAGGCAGGGGTTCAAATCCCGGCCGGGTCATGCCGAAGACCATATAAAAGTGGAACTTCCTGCCGTCCAGCTTGGTGCTCAGCAATAATGGAATGGAGGAGGGAAATTTGTGGCGGCGCCTTGCATGGCAGCGGCCCTCTGATTCTACACTTGGGGTGTGTGTGATTAACACAGTAGATAGGTAAAGCACAATCTCGTTCTGCTGTACATGATTGGTTGTACAGTTGAATGACAATAAAGGGTGATTTAATTTTTAAGTAATGTGATTTACTAAGACTGATGCTCCTGCTGGTGCACCGAAAAAATTACCAGTATAATTAGCTGGTATAAAAACATACTTCATGCTTATTTTACAGCAGCCTTGCATGAAATAAAATATCTGTACAATGTATGACATTCATACAAATGAAAACATACCTGATGCTCTTGTGTCTGTCCTGTGTCTGTACCACCAATCACTATGAACAAACAGTCCTTTTTAATTTTGGGTGGATGATCTACACATTGCTGTTGAAGCCACAGATTTAGCTGTGCTTGTTTGTCAGGACCCTCCATTTATCCAGTCTATGGCACAACCACAAGCAGCAGCAACAAGTACCAGAACTACGCAAAAACATTCAAAAAGACAAAAATGACAGATGTGGAAATTAGCTGCCACTTGACTGCAAAATATATATATGGACTATACATTAACACAAATTTGAATTTTTTAAGAAAAGATATTTTAAATGCTCCGCTACTCCACTATTGCTGACTGACTTAACACTACTTCTGGCCAAAAGCAGAAGTTGCACACATAACCATTTCTACAGTAGCATCCTCAGAAATAAGGTGGATTAAAAATAAAAAACAGAAATCACATGTACATAAGTAGTCACAGCCTTTGCCATGAAGCTCAAAATTGAGCTCAGGTGCCCCCTCTTCCCACTGATCATCCTTGAGATGTTTCTACAGCTTAAATGGAGTCCACCTGAAGTAAATTCAGTTGATTGGACATGATTTGGAAAGGCACACACCTGTCTATATAAGGTCCCACAGTTGACAGTGAATATCAGAGCACAAACCAAGCATGAAGTCAAATAAATTGTTTGTAGACCTCTGAGACAGGATTGTCTTGAGGCACAAATCTGGGCAAGGGTAGAGAAAAACTTCTGCTGCTTTGAAGATCCCAGTGAACCACCAGGACTCCTCCTGGAGCTGGTCAGGGAGGTGACCAAGAACCCGATGGTCACTCTGTCAGAGTTCCAGTGTAACTCTGTGGAGAGAGGAGAACCTTCCAGAAGGACAACCATCTCTGCAGCAATCCACCAATCAGGCCTGTATGTTAGAGGCCAGAGTGGCCAGACGGGCTGCCATGTGCCTTTTACTCCTTAGTAAAAGGCACATGGAAGCCCACCTGGAGTTTTCCAAAAGGCACCTGAAGGACTCTCAGTCCATGAGAAATAAAATTCTCTGGTCTAATGAGACAAAGAGTGAACTCTTTGGAGTGAATGCCAGGCGTCATGTTTGGCGGAAACCAGGCACCGCTCATCACCAGGCCAATACCATCCCTACAGTGAAGCATGGTCGTGGCAGAATCATGCTGTGGGGATGTTTTTCAGCAGTAGGAACTGGGAAACTAGTCAGGATAGAGGGAGAGATGAATGCAGCAATGTACAGAGACATCCTGGATGAAAATCTGCTCTAGAACGCTCTTGACCTCAGACTGGGGTGTCGGTTCGTCTTTCAGCAGGACAACGACCCTAAACAACGGTTCATCTTTCAGCAGGACAATGACCCTAAGCACACAGCCAAGATATCAAAGGAGTGGCTTCAAGACAATTCTGTGAATGTCCTTTTTTTTTTTTTTTTTTTTTGTTACTTATTTGTACCCGTAGGTAGATTTGGTTTGCAGTCTGGTGACAAGCCACTGGCTGCTGGTCGCTGCGTGCGCGAGCGCCCTAAACCTACATGTTTTTGGTATGCGGGAGGAAACCGGAGAAATCCTAGAGTAAACCCACGCAGCACGGGGAGAACATGCAAACTCCACACAGCTCACTGTTGGTCGGGGGCTGGGATTGAACCCACGATCTCATGATACCCGCGATCCCCCGGCCGAGGGTAAAACTGTGCTGCCACAGTGCTAAACCACTGCGCCACCGTGCAGCCTTGAGTGGCCCTGCCAGAGCCCAGACTTGAATCCAATTGAACATCTCTGGAGAGATCTGAAAATGGCTGTGCATCAACGCTTCCCATCCAACCTGATGGAGCTTGAGAGGTGCTGCAAAGAGAAATGGGCAAAACTGTCCACAGAAAGGTGTGCCACGTTTGTGGCATCAAATTCAAAAAGACTTGAGGCTGTAATTGCTGTCAAAGTGTGATGATCAGGCGAGGTCCCCCTCCCCTCCTGTTCCTGTTTTCCCGGCTCCGGAGTAATTACCACACCTGCGTGATTGACACACCTGCTGCTTCCTGGTTTTCCAGCATATTTAAGAGCCAGCATATGAGGAGCTCACTGCTGGATCGTTGGGCATTGCTGCCTGGTCTTACGTTCTAGTTATTGCTCATTTTTGGTTGATCTGTGTTTTTCACTCCCGTGTCTTCCCTCTCTCCTCAGGTTTGTTGCCACCTCAGCGGTGTGCACTCCGGGGCTGATCACACTCGCCTGATCCGAAGACACTGGACATCCACCCAGTTCAACTGTCTTCCCTCCGTCATCCCCTGGTCCCATGCAGTAGTTCCCTGACAGGCTCCTCTGCTCATTGTAGTAAGAGTGTTCTCCTTTTCTTATTCTCCTTTTGTGGAGAATCTGCCTCTAATCATCTCTTTCTGCTCTCTTCCCCCAGGCTGCGTGCTCTCCAGCTGGCACCTGTTTTTGTCTTCTAATTTAAGTGTGTGTTTTGTGTGCGGTTTTCTTTAGTTGTGCACTTAATTTAGGTTTGTGTATTTTTGGTTTGTGTTTTCATTAAAGTGGTGACCTTTTACCTTCTGAGTCTGAGTGCTTGTTTGGTGTGGTAGCTCAGCATTTGAGCCTCTCTCGTGTATTGAATCATGACAGAACAATCCAACCAAGATCAAGGCTCAGCGAGCGCTTCGCCAGGTGAACAATCGGCACTCTCACGTTTGGATGCCACGGAACGCCAGGTCATGTTTCTTTCTGAACAACTTCAAACCATCACCCAGCAATTGGTGACCACAACCAAGCATTTGTGTCAGCTTCCTGGTGTGGCACCTCCCTCTGCACCTGCTGCTCCGGCAGCTTCTAACTAACTAACTAACTAACCTGCACTTATATAGCGCTTTTCTAGTCACAAAGACCACTCAAAGCGCTTTCATTAATACTAACCCTCTATTCTAAGGGCCTATAGGAAACAGATATCTAGGGACAATTTAGAACAGCCAATTAACCTAACATGCATGTTTTTGGCATGTGGGAGGAAACCGGAGAAATCCCGGAGTAAACCCACGCAACACGGGGAGAACATGCAAACTCCACACAGATCACTGTTGGTCGGGGGCTGGGGTCGGGGGCTGGGTTCGGGTTGGTCGGGGGCTGGGATCGAACCCACGATCCCACGATCCCCACAATCCCCCGGCCAAGGGTAAACTGTGCTGCCGCAGTGCTAACCACTGCGCCACCGTGCAGCCCGTGTTGATGATGGCAGCTTCTGCCATCATCAACATTTCCGTTCCTTCACCTGCTCCTATGGGGTGGGGGTGGGGGGTGCAAAGGGTTCCTTCTCCACTGCCGACTTTATTTCCAGCAGGTGGAGGGGGAGTATAGGAATGATTTGGCTAAGATATACTTCATGACCTTGTTGCTGTGGGACCGGGTGCTCAAGTGGGCACTGTCCGTCTTGAGCAGCCCGGACAGGCCCATATACACATGCAAGCAATTTGTGTGGGAATTCTCTGAGGCTTTTGACCATACGGAGAGCAAGGGGAACATCATTAGCCAGCTGATGGGACTCCGGCAGAGAAACCGGTCTGTAGCTGATTTCTTCATCGAGTTCCGGGTCATTGCGGCAGACTCTGGATGGAACGACGTTGCTCTACACAGCGCCTTCCTCTGGGGCCTGAATACGCATCTCTGTGATGAGCTGGCTATCCGGGCGACCCCCCTCCTTTCTGGATGAGCTTATTGCGCAGGCAGTGGCCCTCGATAACTGGTTTAGGGAATGCGCGAGGGAGCCGAAGGCTGCTGCTTCCCCGTTTACTCCACAACCAGCCCCTCCGGCCTCTGATACTGTTCTGCCAGCGTCATCACCAGAGCAGATGGTCTTCGGTAGGGCCCGTTTGACTCAGAGGGAACGCCGGCACAGCAGGAGAGTGGGGGTGTGTATATATTGTGGGGTCCCTGGCCACGTAATATCAAAATGCCCAATTCAGTCCAAAAGATCCACCCCCCCCCCCCAGTTGCAGTGGGGGGTCTGGCAGGAGAGTCTTCAAAAAATCCTCCCAATCATTTTGAACTCCTGGCCCTCATCCAGTTGCTGGAGGCTGAGTTCAAAACCTCCGCCCTGATTGATTTGGGGGCGGAGCAGAATTTCATTCAACTGGCACTGGTCCGCAAATTTCAGATTCCCACCAGGAATGTCCCAATGCCCTTGAATGTCTCGGTGGTTTCAGGTAGCAGGATTGCGGCGATTACCAAACAAACTGAACCCATTTTGGTAATTTTGTCCAGTAATCACCGTGAAATTATCCAGTTCTATGTGCTGCCTCAGTCCACTTACACCCATGATTCTGGGGTATCCGTGGCTCCAAATTCACAACCCTATAATAAATTGGGGCCAGAGCTCCATTTCGTCCTGGAGCCCTTTGTGCCTCTCATCATGTCTCCGTTCGACCACATACTCGCCCTCTCTCCCGATCTCCTCCCCTCTGGCTGAGCTGATGGATTTCAGCTCCGTGCCCGAGATCTATCATGACTTAAGGGAGGTCTTTAGCAAGTCCAAGGCCCTATCTTTACCACTTCACTGGGTCTATGACTGTGCTATCGACCTCCTCCCGGGTGTGCGGCTCTACAGTTAATCTAGGCCGGAGAGAGAGGTGATGGAAACCTACATAAAAGACTCCCTTAGCACCGGTCATATTCGCCCATCGTCCGCTCCTCTCGGCGCTGGGTTCTTTATTGTTGGAAAAAAGGATGGGACATTGCAGCTATGTATTGATTACCATGAACTTAGTGCGATTGCCCGTAAGGATAAATATGCGCTGCCCCTTATCAACTCAGCATTTGAGCTACTCCAACGGGTGCATTTTTTCACCAAGCTCAACCTCTGTAATGCGTACCACTTGGTCCGCATTCGTGAGGGAGATGAGTGGAAGACAGCATTTAAAACACCTCTGGGCCATTTTGAGTATTTGGTTATGCCATTCGGGCTGACCAATGCCTCTGTCATCTTCCAGCGATTAATCAGTGATGTCTTGTGAGACATGGTGAACCAGTTTGTTTTTGTTTATTTGGACGACATTCTGATTTTTTTCCTGCATACTGGAGGAGCATGTAGTCTACGTTTGGTCCATCTTGCAGCGACTGCTGGAGAATCAGCTTTTTGTGAAAGCGGACAAGTGCGAATTCACCACTCGGTCAACTTCATTCCTGGGGTTCATCATCGCCGAGGGCACGTTAAAGGCCGATCTGGCAAAAATTAAGGTGGTTGTAGACTGGCCAACCCCCCAGTCCAAGAAGCATCTCCAACACTTCCTGGGCTTTGCCAACTTCTACTGCCAATTTATTCGTGATTACAGTAAGGTGGCGCAACTGCTTACACAATTGATGTCGACCAAAAGCCCGTTCAAGTGGTCCAAGGCCACTGAACGAGCTTTTGTGACCGTGAAAGGCCTCTTCACCAACACGCGTGTCCTGGCGCAGTTTGTGGTCGAGGTGGATGCTTCCAATTCGGGGGTGGGTGCTGTCCTCTCCCAGTGCTCCAGCTCCAACCGGAAGCTCTATCCGTACGCGTATTTCTTCCGGCGGCTGACACCAGCTGAGAGGAATTACGATGTTGGGGACCGCAAACTGTAGGCCTTTAAGCTGGCGTTGGAGGAGTGGAGACATTGGCTTGAGGGGGCTAGCCAACCGGTCATTGTCTGGACTGATCATAAAAATTTAGAATATCTTTGAACGGCCAGATGGTTGAATTCAAGGCAGGCTCGGTGGGCCCTGTTCTTTAATAGGTTCAATCTTTCCATCTCGTACCAACCAGGGTCCCGTAATGCCAAGGCTGATGGCCTCTCACGCCAGTTTTCCCCTGACTCCTCCTCCCCCACCTCTTCCTCCGCAGCTGCTGTATCTCCCCCAGAGACTATTCTCCCCCTCTCCTGCTTTCTCAGGGTGCACTCGTGGGAGATTGAGCAGAGGGTCCAGGGGGCCAGTCATCCAAACCCATCCCAGAGGGATGGCCGTCCAACCGGCTATGTGCCCTTTATGCTGCACAGTGAAGTGATCAAGTGGGGGCACACCAGCTTCTTCGCCTGCCATCCCAGCATCTACCAGATCATTGAGCTGCTTAGAAGAGCGTTTTGGTGGCCCACACTTGGGAGGGATGTGCAGGAGTACATCAAGGTCTGTCACACCTGCACCGCGAACAAGACGGACTCTTCCCCTCCAGCTGGCCTCTTCCATCTGCTCTCAGTGCTGAGTCATCTGCGGTCCCACATCGCTCTGGACTTCGTCATGGGCCTCCCTCCATCCCAGGGTAACACAGTCATACTCACCATCATCGACCATTTCTCCAAGGCCATCCATCTTGTCCCTCTCCCTAAACTGCCATTGGCTACGAAAATGGCCGACCTAGTGACTCAACATGTTATCCGCTTGCATGGGATCCCGATGGACGTTGTCTTGGGCTGGGGTCCACATTTACATCCCAGGTGTGGAAGGCGTTTTGTTGATTCCTGGGTGCTACAGCCAGCCTGACATCCAGATACCACCCACAGAGCAATGGTCAAGCCAAGCATGCTAATCAGTCCTTGGAGGCTACCCTGAGGTGCGTAGCATCCTGCAACCCCACCACCTGGAGCTCCCACCTGACCTGAGTGGAGTACTCTCATAACTCTACCGTCTCCTCCTCCACTGGGCTTACACCGTTTGAAGCCTTGATAAGCTATACTCCATCTCTGCTGCCCATGGTGGAGAGGGGTCTCGCCGTTCCATCTGTGGAGGTCCACGCGTGCCATTGCTGCCATCTATGAAGGGCCACAAGAGCTGCCCTCCTCCGCTCTGTGGAGCGGAATCAACAGTATGCAAACCGCAGACGTGTGCCAACACCGAAGTACACAGTGGGATAGAAGGTCTGGCTGTCCACCGATCAGATTCCGCTGAAACTGAAGTCCCGGAAGCTGGCGTCACACTGTCTGGGCCCGTTTCCCATCAAGCGCATCATAAACAATGTCACTGTTTGGCTGGACCCGCCACCTTTGATGCTGATCCATCCAACTTTTCACGTCTCCCACAAGCCTCTTTCCACCAGCCCTCTCTGCCCTCCTCCAGATTCCCCACCTCCTCCTCTGATCATCGACGGTCGGACCACCTTCACCGTAGAGAAGATTCTGGATGTCTCTCGACGGAGTCGTGGTTGCCAGTACCTGGTCCATTGGAAAGGGTACAGTCCGGAGGAGAGGTCTTGGATTCCGGTCTCTTACATCCTGGATAAGCGGATGGTGTGGGCATTCCATCGGGCTCACCCGCAGGAGCCCGGTGGGATGCCAGGAGGCGCCCCTTGGCGGGGGCACTGTGATGGTCAGACGAGCATGCTCCCCCTCCCCTCCTGTTCCTGTTTTCCCAGCTCTGGAGTAATTACCACACCTGTGTGATTGACACACCTGCTGTTTCCTGGTTTTCCAGCATATTTAAGAGCCAACATGTGAGGAGCTCACTGCTGGATTGTTGGACATTGCTGCCCAGTCTTATGTTCTAGTTTTTGCTCATTTTTGGTTGATCTGTGTTTTTCACTCCCGTGTTTTCCCTTTCTCCTCAGGTTTGTTGCCACCTCAGCGGTGTGCACTCCGGGGCTGATCACGCTCACCTGACCCAAAGACACTGGACATCCACCCAGGTCAAAAGTCTTCCCTCCGTCATCCCCTGGTCCCACGCAAGAGTTCCCTGCCGGACTCCTCTGCTCATCGTAGTAAGACTGTTCTCCTTTTCTTACTGTCCTTTTGTGGAGAATCTGCCTCTAATCATCTCTCTCTGCTGTCTTCCCCCAGCTTGCATGTGCTCCATCTGGCACCTGTTTTTGTATTCTAATTTAAGTGTGTGTTTTGTTTGCGGTTTTCTTTAGTTGTGCACTTTATTTACGTTTATGTATTTTTGGTTTGTGTTTTCATTAAAGTGGTGACCTTTTACCTTCTGAGTCTGAGTGCTTGTTTGGTGTGGTAGCTCAGCATTTTGATTCTGGTCAATTTCCCCAAAAACGCCAAAAAATAACGAACCCAAAGTAAATCAAAAGCTGTTCTTCAACCCTTTGCAGCATCTTCATGGGGTTGGTCTCATTTAAAAGAAAACACTTTGAATTTTTTGGCAAAATAGTCATAATCTCTCTAAGTGCTCCTGCCACTGAGTAACAGTCATCTAAACATACTGAACTTGAAGAAAATAAATTTCGCCTGGGTGTTTTTTTGGATACAAATGCTTTCAAATAACACACAGCTGTCAGATCCGGGCTGGAAAATGCAACAGAAATGTAGAAACAAGTGTTATCCAGCTGAGGTCAAAACTTTGTAACAATACCACAAAAAATGAATATATTACACAGCTTTTTTCTAAGGTTGTTCCCAGGTGTTTTTGAACTGTGCCAAATTGTGCCAAATGGCACAGTTTGGAAAAACGTCTGTAACTTTTGAATGATTCAATATAGAAGCTTCATCTTGGGCTCTAATGAAAGGTGAAGGGCTGTGTGTGTGTGGGGGGGGGGGTTGTTTATTCATTCATGAATGAATGAATGAACAAACAAGCCCACACACACAAAGAAGCATGCCACGTAAAAAATGTGTGGCTTTTTTTACAAGAAAAAATAACCTACAGTGCACTAAAAATTATTCTAAAATATATCTGTAATGTAGAAGATAACAACTCTCCCCCCCCCCGCTACAGAGGACGGACATCGCCCATCGCTCCATGACGGACCGTGCGCCGCGGTCTACTACGCACAGTTGTACTAAAATATCTGCAATAATATCTGCAATCCGCTACAGAAGAGTAGCGGGGTGGGGGGGGGGAGGCGTTCACGGTCCGGTCTTCATGTTGCGATAACGCACAGTTGTAATTTACCGATCGGTCAAAAGTCATTTTGATTACAATTTTCAGGGATAAAGAATAATTTAGCTTATAACACTTACCTGTCCACAACAGCAGTGTCGTTGGCAAACTTCTCTTCCTCATTGTCAGACGAACATGACGCTGGTCCGCTTATTACGGACTCGTGGTTCTGGTCATGTGACCCGGTCAAACCATAATTCCATTATTGCGGTTTTGCGCTTCCATGATTGCGGTTTTGGTGAACGATTTTCAAAACAAATAACAGTAGTAAGAAAAAAAGACTGGCGAACGTGTGTGTGTCACCCAGCTGCTCAGACAAAACAGATTTTATGCAAGGGAGGCACGCTTTCGAACTTCTGTGCTTCAATTGGCTCGTTGTATTCGCAGCCGATGGTAGGCGGGTCCTTCTTGCTAGGTTTTCAGTCATTGGTTCTTCAAGGTTTCAGAAACCCAATTCAAGGCTCTTATTAGTTGAATGAGAGGTCAATCACATCTAAACCAATCAAAGCACTCCTTTGGCTTTCTGTTCACGGCTGTGTCTGTAGTGGAAGAACGGAAATGCAGGGGTTTTTTTTTCAGTGCGCCCTAGGACGCACAGTGTGCGTCCTATGGTGCCCTCATGTGCTCTAGGACGCAGAGACCTGCCCACCCACGGTACACCGGAGTGCAAGTGGTTAAAGTAGTGAACTTTTACCATCTGAGTCTGATTGTTCATTTGATGTGGTAGCTCAGCGTTTGAGCCTCTCTCTTGTATTGAATCATGACACAAAGGTGCATCAACAAAGTATTAAGCAAACGCTGTGAATACTTATGCACATGTGATTTCTTAGTTTTTCATTTTTAATAAATTTTCAAAAATCTCAAAAAAAAACTTTTTTCACATTGTCATTATGGGGTATTGTGTGTAGAATTTTGAGGAAAAAATTAATTTAATTCCTTTTGGAATAAGGCTATAACATAAGAAAATGTGGAAAAAGTGAAGCGCTGTGAATACTGTCTGGATGCACTGTATATTGAAAAATTATGTAAACATGATGCAAATTTGAGATGGTTATGTAACAATATATGAATTGTGAATATTATCTTAACATTCCAGCGGGATGTTGTTCCCGCTGGAATCCTGAAAAGGGTTTTTAATACTGTTGGGCCTGGTCTTTTGGTTTTTATTAATTCCTGCCTTAGTTCAGGATTTGTCCCACCTGCTTTTAAACATGCTGTGGTTAGGCCCCTTCTTAAAAAACCTCACCTTGACCCTTCAGTTTTATCTAATTTTAGACTCATTTCTCATTTGCCCTTTTTATCTAAAGTTTTAGAAAAAGCTGTTTTTATACAGTTGCATTCTTTTTTAGAAGACAATTCTATTTTTGAGAAGTTTCAATCTGGGTTTAGATCTCGTCACAGCACTGAGTCTGCCCTGCTTAAGGTGCACAATGATATTATGATGTCTGTTGATGCAAAATGCCCTGTGGTCTTAGTGCTACTAGATCTTACAGCAGTCTTTGACACTGTGGACCACACTATCCTTTTGTCACGCCTGAATCACCATGTTGGCATCCATCGCACTGCACTTAAGTGATTTGAATCCTACCTTTCTAATAGAACTTTTTCTGTAATGATTGGTGACATGTCCTCTTCTAGTGCCTCTGTCTCCTGTGGGGTCCCACAGGGCTCTATCCTTGGCCCTATTCTGTTTTCATTATATATGCTGCCACTCGGGTCAATAATAGCCAGGCATAACATGTCTTTCCACTGTTATGCAGACGATTTGCAGCTTTATTTACCTTTGAACTCAGAACAAACTAACTCACAAAGTGTTCTATTGGATTGCATCATTGATATTAAGTTGTGGTTAAGCCAAAATTTTCTCCACTTAAATGAAGAAAAAACAGAATGTATTGTGTTTGGGGATACTGTAACGGCTGGCTTTGGTACCCTCTCTTTAAGGCTCAGTTCAGCTGTCAGAAATTTGGGGGTGATTTTTGACAGCCATTTAAAATTTGATAAACAGATTGACAATATAGTCAAGATGAGCTTTTATCAATTACGTTTGTTATCCAAAGCCAAACCTTTCCTGAGCCGTCATAATCTTGAGATAGCCATCCATGCTTTAGTCACGTCTCGACTTGATTACTGCAATGCACTTTATGTTGGCATCTCTCAGTCTTCTCTTGGCCGCCTTCAACTTGTGCAAAATGCAGCGGCCCGTCTTTTGACCAACACACCTAGGCGAGAGCACATTACTCTGATCCTTTATTCACTTCTTTGGCTTCCAGTCCATTTTAGAATTAATTTTAAACTTTTGCTTTTTGTTTTTAAAGCTCTAAATAGCCTTGCTCCGGTTTATATGTCTGAGACTTTGACTGTCCATGACCAAGGCAGGGCTTTGAGGTCATCCAATCAGCTTTTGCTGGATGTGCCTAGGTCAAGGTATAAACACTGGGGTGACCGAGCCTTTTCTGTTGCCGCCCCCAGGCTCTGGAATAATCTCCCCCCGACCTACGTGCTATCTCTGACCTGGCCCTTTTTAAATCAGAACTTAAGACATATTTGTTTAGGATGGCTTTTAATACCCAGTAGTGGTGATATTTGTCTTGGCATTTGTTTTTATTTTATTTTTAGTTTTTTTTTTTTGTTGTTGTTGTTGTTGTTGTTTTTTAATGCTCTGTGTGTTTTTAATGCTGTTTATTTTCTGTAAAGCACTTTGGTCACCTACGGGTTGTTTTAAAGGGCTATATAAATAAAGTACATTACATTACATTTACCCACATACTAGAATTGTTGAGATAGTAAAGAAAAAATAGTAAATAATAGTTTAGGCCTTGATCCATAAATGACCTCTCAGAGTAGACAGTGTATTGAAAAGGAGAAATACAGGAGAGCTCATAGAAGGCTGGGAGTGGTCACTTGAATATGCATATTCAGCTGTGAGTGAGAGCGGAAGAGAGAGCCTTCAAAACACCCGCACAATTGTGCGTGCAGAGTCGTGAACATGAGTCTTTGCTGCTGTTGGCTGTACTTAAAAACTGTGGAGAGGATTTGTGTTTATTGAAGAAAATGTTCTGTAACTGTGCACCATGAATGTGCCAATGTTTGTTCATCTACACAAATATTCTTCTTAGGTCACAAGAATCCCAGCATGAATAGGGGTAAAACAGTGAGTAAGAGGTCTACAAGGACACAGGCTGCTTGCACCTGGAAAAGAATAAGCTCTTACCTAAATGAAGCTCTACACAGAGAGACAGAGACAGCAACTATTGAAAAAACATACATGTTCATGGGTTTCTCAAGGCCAGGTAAGGAAACTGTTGTGTGATGATCTTTATCGCCCCTGAAAATGCCGGAAGGCAAAGAAGAGATGCAGTTTTCCTCCACAGAGTGTCTGTATATAAAGTGTGTCACAGACTGTTGTATGGTGCATGGTGGCGCAGTGGTTAGCACTGCGGCAGCACAGTTTACCCTTGGCCGGGGGATCGCGGGGATCATGAGATCGTGGGTTCGATCCCTGCCCCCGGCCAACAGTGATCTGTGTGGAGTTTGCTTGTTTTCCCCGCGTATGCGTGGGTTTACCCCGGGATTTCTCCGGTTTCCTCCCACATGCCAAAAACATGCAGGTTAGGTTAATTGGAGACTCTAAAGTGGCCCTTGGTGTGAATGTGTGTGTGAATGGTTAAAAAGGGATGGCGCCGTATTGTGGCTGCTTCATCCATCCAGGTGGTGGATGACCCTTAATTTTTCTGTAAAGCGTCTTTGAGTGTCTATGATAAAGCGCTATATAAATCTGATGGATTGATTGATAGATTGTATTCAGTTCTCTCAACGGTGGGGACTCCATGTATTTGTTCTGTATTGTACGGTACTCAATAGATACATGTTTGCAAGGAATTTGTCATGATGGCTGCTAGGCCATCATCAGCATCATCAACATCAGCTGCGCTCACTTCAGCAGGTGGCAATCAGCGGGCCATAAAAGCCCAACGCGCGGACGCCTCAGCACGGAGTCGTCTGTCAATCTCACTGAGCAACGTGCCAAGATCTCGACCTCTCGTGAAGAACTCTACGCTTCGCCAAACCAGGCCACGTAAGCCATCTCTTCACTATTCCTCTGCTAGCCTTTTCCCCTGTGCACAGGTGGACCTCCCTGGCGGCGGACCTCCCTCCTCTGCTGACGAGGCACCGTCTCCCGCTCCGCGGAGCTCCTCCTCACCTCCACAGCAACAGACACCACGAGCACGACATCGCACGGACACCAGGAGTCAGTCAGCCTCTCATTGTGGCACCCGCAAGAAAGCCCCTGCAGCATACCCGCCGAACATTGCTACTGAACAACAGTAACCTTGTGCTTGTGTTTTCCAGGGTTGCCAGGTTACCACAAGACGGGCTCAGCTCCAGTGGCCAGACGAGCATTCACACATTCACTCACACTTCACTCACTCATTCACAATAAAGATAATTGTCTGTATCTCTCGTGTCAGCGTCTGTCTCTTGGGTCGTAAATCATGTCAGTACGACTCCGTCACGATGACCCATCAGACAGCGCGCTGTCGTGCCGCTTTAACACACTCAGCGCACGAGTAGACATGATTTCCCACCAGCAGACAGTAATCTTAAACCAACTAACTCAGATTAACAGCCGGCTGGATCGCCTGGAAGGTCACCAGGCATTCCCCCCGGCTAGCGGGGCGCCTTCTGCACCCGCAGCTACGGCTACTAGCCAAACCAGCCCATCTTCCACACATCGCCTAACTCCTGTACCAACCCCCGCACGCTTTACTGGTAAACTGGGGGAGGCGCGGGGGTTTTTGCTACAGTGTGAGTCAGTTTTTCTCCGCGTCCCGGGGGACTTTGCCACTGATATGAATAAGATTGGGTACATCATCAACCTGCTGGGAGGCAGGGCTCTTGATTGGGCTTATACCATCATGGCCAAACCAAATTATTCATTGTTAACTTACCAGCAGTTCGTGGCGGAGTTCATGGAAGTGTTCGATCATGTGGACCGGGACGCGGTGTTAACTGAACGGCTGCTGGGACTTCGGCAGGGCAGTAGATCTGTCGCCGATTATTCTGTGGACTTCCGGGTATTAGCCGGTCAGGTTGGGTGGGGGGAGCCAGCGCTCTGTGGAATTTTCCTCCGCAGCCTTAACTCCGAGTTAAAAGACGAGCTAGCGGCAAAGGAGAAACCAGACAGACTTGGGGAATTAATCTCCCTCACCATCAGCCTAGATAGCAGACTGAAGGAGCGAGCTGCAGAACGGCGAACAGCTATCCGTGCAAATAAGTCTCGCCCTCGCTCCGCTAGGTCCCCCCTCCTTGCTCTGCCCGCATCTGAAGAACTTCCGGAGCAGGAGGATATGGTTATGGGGCAATCGGGTCTTACAGCAGCTGAGAAACAGCGCCGCAGGGAGCAGGGGTTATGCTTCTACTGTGGGAATGGGACACATGGAGTAGTCGATTGCCCGTTAAAAGGGGGAGGTCCGCGGATCACGGTAGGGGGATTCGCGGACAAGAATCAGACAAAGCCCCTCACTAGTTGCCACGTCCCCATTCGGCTCATTCATAAACACAAGGAACACACCACACTTGCCTTAGTTGACTCTGGGGCTGAGCAAAACTTTATCTCCAGAGACCTGGCAACCCTGATGGGCCTCAGCTGTCAACCTCTACGCCCGCCCATCCATCTGGTCACCCTGTCAAAAACATCTTTGACGTCAGTTTCCCATCAGACGGCACCTGTGTTAACGATAGTTTCTGGTAATCACAGGGAGGAAATACGGTTCCTGGTCTTGCCCTTCTCCTCCTCACCCGTCATCTTGGGGTACCCATGGCTCCGGTTGCATAACCCCACGTTCGACTGGCAAGTTGGGAGAATAACAGCTTGGAGCTCATTCTGCCTAAGCGCCTGTCTTCAGTCCGCTGCATGCGCTCCCTCAGTGCCGATGACGCCTCCCTCAACACCTCCTCCGGACCTGTCAAAGGTGCCTGACGTCTACCATGATTTGGGCCAGGTGTTTAGTAAGTCACGGGCGTTGTCCCTTCCCCCCCATCGCCCGTACGACTGCGCGATTAATCTCAAGGCTGGGGCCCCTCTCCCGGCGAGCCGCCTGTACAGCCTGTCAGCTCCAGAACGCGAGCCCATGGATACGTACATCAAGGAGTCCCTGGCCTCCGGTATCATCCGTCCACCCTCCTCGGCCGTTGGGGCAGGGTTTTTCTTCGTTGGGAAAAAGGACGGGTCGCTGCGCCCCTGCATCGATTTCCGGGGTCTCAACGACATTACTATTAAAGACAAATACACTCTTCCCTTGATGAACACTGCTTTCGATTCCCTCCAGGGGGCGGCTTGGTTTACTAAACTAGATCTACGGAACGCCTATCACCTGGTGTGCATTCGGGAAGGAGATGAGTGGAAGACTGCTTTTCGGACCCCGAGTGGCCACTTTGAATATTTGGTGATGCTGTTTGGGTTAACCAACGCTCCGGCAGTGTTCCAGCGCTTAATAAATGACGTTCTCCGGGACTTTCTGAATTCCTTCGTCTTTGTTTATCTTGATGATATCCTCATCTTCTCGCGCACACTGGAGGAGCATCAGGTGCATGTACAACGGGTCCTACAGCGCCTCCTGGAGAATCAGTTGTTCGTCAAGGTGGAGAAGTGTGAGTTCCACACGGATCGCACCTCCTTTCTGGGGTTTATAATCGCCCGTAAACAGGTGCTTCCCGACCCGGACAAGGTCAAGTCGGTGGTGGACTGGCCTACGCCCACATCCAGGAAACAGCTACAGGGTTTTTTGGGGTTCGCCAATTTTTACCGGCACTTCATGCCAAATTTTGGGAACATCGCCAGACCCCTGACTGCACTCACATCCCCGAAGGTCCCTTTCCATTGGAGTGAGGAGGCTGCCGCGGCATTTGACAGGCTGAAGGGAGAGTTTGCTTCGGCCCGTGTGTTGACCCAGGTGGACCCGGAGCTTCAATGCCTGGTGGAAGTGGACGCATCGGATTCGGGGGTGGGGGCGGTACTCTCTCAGTGCTCCCCGACAGATGGGAAGATCCGCCCCTGCGCTTACTTCTCTCATCGTTTGACACCTGCTGAGAAGAATTACAGCATCGGCGACAGGGAGCTATTGGCTGTCAAACTTGCGGTGGAGGAGTGGAGACTCTGGCTGGAGGGGGCTGCCCAGCCGTTTGTCGTCTGGACTGACCACCGCAATCTTGAATACCTTAGGACTGCCAAGCGGTTGAATGCACGTCAGGCCCGCTGGTCTCTCTTCTTCGGCCGTTTTAATTTTACGATCACCTACTGGCCAGGGAGTAAGAATGGCAAGCCTGACGCCCTTTCCAGGCAGTTTGACGCGCCCTCCGCTGACGACTGGGAGGAGCCTATTCTGCCACCTGCGTGTGTGGTTGGTGCGTTGACCTGGGGCATCCGCGATAAGGTCAGAAGAGCACAGGAGGTGGAGCCCGATCCGGGTGGGGGGCCCCCGGGTCGCTTGTTCGTCCCTCGTCCTGTCAGGAGCCAAGTAATTGAGTGGGGTCACGCGTCCAAGCTGGCGTGCCATCCGGGTGTGAGTCGGACCGTTGATCTCCTCCAGAGAACCTTTTGGTGGCCAGGGCTGCGAAGGGACGTTAACAACTATGTCAGGGCCTGTGCTCAGTGCGCCACGGGGAAGACATCATCATCAGCCCCGGCAGGTCTGTTTCATCCTTTGCCCGTTCCCTCCCGCCCCTGGTCCCATGTAGCCATGGACTTTGTGACCGGTTTGCCCCCCTCCGGCCACTTCACGACCGTTTTAACCATCGTGGACCGTTTTTCTAAAGCTGCCCATTTTGTGCCTCTCCAGGGGTTGCCTTCAGCGCGGGAGACGGCGGACCTCCTCGTTCTCCATGTGGTTCGCCCTCAAGGAATCCCCGCTGACATTGTTTCGGATCGAGGGCCACAGTTCGTCTCGCAGGTTTGGAAGGCGTTCTGTACGGCGCTTGAAGCCACGGCCAGTCTCTCCTCTGGATACCATCCTCAGAGTAACGGCCAGTGCGAGCGAGCCAATCAGGAGCTGGAGGCTGCGCTGCGCTGCGTCATCTCCTCCTGCTCTTCTTCATGGAGCATGTACCTCCCGTGGATCGAGTACGCTCATAACACCACGGTGTCCTCATCCACAGGGATGTCCCCCTTCAAGGCATCACTGGGGTACGATCCACCCTTGTTCCCGGAGGAGGAGCGGGAGGTAGCAGTCCCGTCCGTTCAGTCTCACACCAGACGCTGTCGGCAAGTTTGGTCCATTGCCCGCAGAGCCCTTCTGAGGACCACGGAACGGAACATTGAGGTGGCCAACCGCCATAGGAGGCCTGCCCCGGATTACAAGGTGGGTGACAAGGTATGGTTGTCCACAAAGAATGTCAGTGTGCCTGCCGAGAAGCGTAAGCTAACCAAGCGCTTCATCGGTCCCTTTGTTATCTCCCGCATTGTCAACCCTGTATATGTGCGTCTTGCTCTCCCCTCTCACATGCGCATCTGCCCCACTTTCCACGTCTCCCAGGTCAAGCCCTACGTCGCCGACCCGCTGTGCCCGCCCCCTGCGGCTCCCGTTCCCCCGAGGATGATCGATGGCCATCCGGCCTGGGGGGTAACGGCAATCCTGGATGTCCGCAGGAGGGGTCGCGGCCTTCAGTATTTGGTGGACTGGGAGGGGTTTGGCCCTGAGCACCGCTCCTGGATATGCCCTGCGTTGATCCTTGACAAGCAGTTGATCCGCGATTTCCATCGGGCGCATCCAGGTAGGATTGGGCAGGTGCCTGGAGGCACCTCTAGAGGGGGGAGTACTGTCATGATGGCCGCTAGGCCATCATCAGCATCATCAACATCAGCTGCGCTCACTTCAGCAGGTGGCAATCAGCGGGCCATAAAAGCCCAACGCGCGGACGCCTCAGCACGGAGTCGTCTGTCAATCTCACTGAGCAACGTGCCAAGATCTCGACCTCGACCTCGACCTCTCATGAAGAACTCTACGCTTCACCAAACCAGGCCACGTAAGCCATCTCTTCACTATTCCTCTGCTAGCCTTTTCCCCTGTGCATAGGTGGACCTCCCTGGCGGCGGACCTCCCTCCTCTGCTGACGAGGCACCGTCTCCCGCTCCGCGAAGCTCCTCCTCACCTCCACAGCAACGGACACCACGAGCACGACATCGCACGGACACCAGGAGTCAGTCAGCCTCTCATTGTGGCACCCGCAAGAAAGCCCCTGCAGCATACCCGCCGAACATTGCTACTGAACAACAGTAACCTTGTGCTTGTGTTTTCCAGGGTTGCCAGGTTACCACAAGACGGGCTCAGCTCCAGTGGCCAGACGAGCATTCACACATTCACTCACACTTCACTCACTCATTCACAATAAAGATAATTGTCTGTATCTCTCGTGTCAGCGTCTGTCTCTTGGGTCGTAAATCATGTCAGAATTTTGCTGTCTGTGCTGATTATCTTTAAGATGTTTTTGGAAACCTTTTTTGAAGATCTGCAGAGTATTAATTATGAGTGGATACAGGTTATCTGATCCAACTTTCAGCATGACAATAGAGTATATGCAGTATGTACATTTAGAAACTCTTTTGATAGGAAAAGATCATTTTTCAATTTATTTTGTTAGAATACTCAGATAAATTGGACTTCTCTTAGTGAATTTCATTTTTGTCTGCACTGTAACTAGAGAAAGAATGAAGCTAGGATCGCCAAACTTGGTATGCAGATGAACCTAGGGCTTAACATGTGTCACCATGTTTTTGGAGTCACAAGGGCAAAGGTCAAGACCACACGGTCACAAAAGGTCAAAATCAATTTTGGCCAATACTGACTTTATTATTAGAGCTAAAGGCAAGAAATTTGTGCATGTTAGTTGCTATGTTTTTGGGGTCACAAAGTCAAAGATCAAGGTCACGGGGTGTCATGTGCGGTGAGCACTCGCCCCCTCCTTCCTGCTCTCCGGCTCTCTCATCAGACGCACCTGCTGATTCTTGCCTGCCAGTGCTTATAAGGAAGTAATCTTTTTTTTTGTAACTTAAGATTTTTATTCATTTTTCATTATATATATTACATTCAGATCACAGTCTACATTTAAAAAAACAAAGGGGCTAGAGTAAAAAAGAAAAAGAAAAAAAAAAAGGGGGGGGGGCAAATGTTGGAGCATCAAGTTTTTAGTTTCCATCTCTTAATTCTTCTGGTTTTTCCAGCGTCTTTGGTCCTTCTTTCAATATCTGTCTCGTTGTTGCACTTTGTAGTGTGTCCATTTCCGCCATTTTTTTTCCCACAGTCCTTCTTGCATTCTTTGTCGATATGTTAGTTTTTCCATCATACGTATGTCCTCAATAATGTCAGTCCATTGCTCTTGGTCAGGAAGAACTTCTGATCGCCATTTTTTTGTGATTGTTTTTTTACATGCAATCAACAAGATTTTAACTAGATATCTGTCCTCAGCCTGTATAACATTGTCTCTTTTAAGATCACATAGGTACATCAGGTTACAGTTCATTGGTATATTATATCCTAATATCCTCTGTATTGTCACATGTATAGATTTCCAGAATGATGAGATTTTGCAGCATTTCCAAAACATATGTGAGTGGTCTGCATTTTGAGCCCCACATCCCCTCCAGCATAAAGATTGGGTATTTGTATATTTTCCTTGAATCTGTGGTGTAATGAAAAAGCGAATCAGGTTTTTCCATCCAAATTCCCTCCATGTTCTTGAATTTGTTGATGTGTGTTGTGTTTTCCATATTTCCTGCCAGCTTTCTTCTGTTATGTTTAAATTGAGCTCTTTCTCCCATTTCTCCTTTATATAGTTACTTGAATGATTGTTTGCCATAAGTTTCTGATATAGCTTTGAAATAATTCTTGTTTTATTTCCTGTATATGAGCTTAAAATGAATTGTATAATCTCGCTCACATCTGTTTGGAGGTTATGCCTAATCTTCTTCATATAATAGTCTCTCATCTGCAGATATCTGAAGAATTCCGATCTTTCTAGTTTAAATTTTCTCCTGATGTTTACAAAGCTCCTGAGATCTTTTTTTCCGATATTGCCCCATGCTGTGATTCCCTTGTTCACCAGATTTTTGTATCCCCTATCTTGTTTTGCCGGTTCAAACTGACTGTCAAATGCTACCCATTTCAATAGTTTTATGTCTTCCTTTATATTGTACTTTTGTACTATTTTATACCACAGTTCTAAAGTAAATTTAGTGATTGGGTCTATTTGTTTGATTTGCTTATATGCATCTTTATCTCCTATTATGCTTTGTACTGGGAGTCCCTCAATTTCCTTTTCCATTTCTTTCCATTTTGCCTCATATCCCTCGTCGCACCAACATATGATATATCTTATTTGTGCCGAGTAGTAATATTCTTTTAGACTCGGTAGGCCCATGCCTCCTTTCTCTTTTGGTAATTGGAGAGTTTTATATTTCACTCTTGGTTTTTTACCTCCCCAAACAAATCTCGATATCATCCTGTCCCACTTTGAGAATTGGGCATCTGGAATCTCTGTTGGTAGAGCCTGGAAGAGGTAAAGTAATCTAGGTTGTATGCTGATTTTGACTGTCTCAATTTTTGAATTCAGATCCATATTTAAGATTGACCATCTATCAATATCTTTTTTTATTTCTTGTTCCAACCTATCATAGTTTGCTTTATAGATTTTGCTTAGATCTTTAGGTATGTTCACTCCAAGGTATTTTATTTCTTTTTGTTTCCAGTTTAGTTTGATCTTATCAGTTATCTGGTCTAGAGGGTTATAGTGGAATGTCAGTATTTGTGTTTTTGTTATGTTTATCTTGTATCTTGATAATTTTCCAAAATTTTCTATCAAGTTCATCATTTCCATTATTGATTCATCTGGTTGTTCAAGGTAAACTATAATATCGTCTGCAAATAGCCCAATCTTGTGTTCCGCCCCCTTTATTGTTACACCTTTTAATTTCTTATTTTGTCGTATCGCTTGAGCCAGTGGCTCTATGAACAGAGCAAACAAGGTGGGCGATAAGCAGCATCCCTGCCTAGTTGATCTTTGTATATTTACTTTGTCTGTTAAGCTACCGTTTATCTTGATTCTTGCCACAGGTTCTTGATACAGCGTCCTTATGCATTGTACTGATTTTTCGTTAAATCCAAAGCGTTCCAGCACACTATATAGGAATTTCCAGGTAACCCTGTCAAATGCTTTTTCTGCGTCTAAACTCATTATTACTGCGCTTTTCTTTTCTTTATGTATTTGATTAATTATATGTATTGTTCTCCTGATATTGTCATGTGTTTGGCGTCCCTCTATGAAACCAGTTTGATCATCTTCTATCAATTCCGTCAAGAATGTCTTTATTCGTTTACATATAATTGTTGTATATATTTTATAATCCACATTTAATAAAGAGATTGGCCTATAGTTTCCGCATTGTTCTCTATCTTTCCCTGGCTTTAAAATAACTGAAATAATGGCTTCGTTCCATGATGGAGGTATTTTGTTGTTGTTCAACGTCCAATTAAATGACTTTAGGAGCTGTGGCGTGAGTTCTTCTATAAACAGTTTATAAAACTCAGAAGGGTATCCATCACTACCTGGTGATTTACCATTTTTAAGTGACTTAATCACATCTCTAATCTCTTGTGTTGTTATTTCTGCTGTTAGCTTTTCATTTTGTTGATTTCCTATTGATGGCAAGTCCAATGTGCATAGAAATTTTTTAATATCTTTAGTATTTGTTTCTTCAGGTTGCGAGTATAGTTCTTGGTAGAAATTATGGAATATTTCTTCGATGTTTTCTGGGTTAACTGTGGTTTTATTTGTGGTGGGGTCTTTAATCTTGTATACATTATTCATTGTTTGTTGTTTTCTTAACTGTTTTGCCAGCAGTTTTGTGGCTTTTGGTCCCGTTTCATAATATTTTTGCTTTAGATATCTATTTTTCCTTTCAATTTCATCCATTTGTGTTTCTTTTATCTTTATTTTTTCTTCTTTAATTTCTTGATATATTTTTGGGTCATTTGTGCTTTGATGTTTATGTTCTAATTCCCTCAGTCTCTCACATCTTTGTTCATATGCTTCCAGTTTAGTCTTATTTGCTTTTCCTGTTTCAACAATTAATTTACCTCTTAACACGGCTTTTAGTGCATCCCATAGTATTGTTGGGTCCACTTCTTCATTGTCATTCTCTTGGATATATTTATTTATGTTTACTTTTATTCTTTCTTTCATTTTATCATCATTTAACAGTCCTACATTAAGTTTCCATGTTGTTTGTCGTTTTCTATTGTTTAAATTTATTTCCATGTATATAGGATTATGATCTGATATTTCTGCCCCTCCAATCCAACAATTTCTCACCCTGTGTCTGTCACCTTCATTCATAAGGAAGTAATCTATTCTAGAGTGTACTTTATGGACTGCTGAATAATGTGTATAGTCTTTTTCGAGTGGGTGCAGGTCCCTCCAAATGTCTACCATACCCATTTCTGCCAGTGAGGTTCTTATGAACTTTGTTACATGTTTTTTTGTCTTCTTAACACTTGTTGTATCAATTTCATGATCTATGACAGCATTTAAGTCTCCTCCACAAATCAGGACTCCTTCACTGTGTGTTGCTATGAGATCAAACAGATGTTGAAAAAAACCCTTGTCAGTTTCTGGTGGGGCATAGATGTTCACTAATGTGATCTGCATTCCATCTATGCTACCCTTTATTATTACATACCTGCCTTCTTTATCCTGGATTTCCTGTTCACATTCAAATTGTATTTTATTTGAGATTAGTATCATAACCCCCCTTTTAGTTCCTCCCTTAAATGAACTGTAGTAGGAGTTCTTATAGCCAAATCTCTATAGTTTCACATGTTCTGTCTTGCTCAAATGTGTCTCTTGCATAAATATAATTTCGGCTTTTTCCTTCTTGAATTTTCTTATTATTCTTTCCCTTTTAACAGGTGAGTTCAGACCATTCACGTTTAGTGTTATTATCTTAAGATTTTTACCCATAATCATGTTTTTCCATTTTTTTTAACTTGTGCTCCTAGCCCCTTTAACAACAAAAATAACACATATTTATATAAAAACACATTAAAAAATCTCGACCTCCATACTTTGGGCCTTTCTTCTGCCCACTGGTCCCTGTTGATGGGTGGAGGGAATGTCCTCACCGAGTGTAGGGCCCTCCCTAGACCTGTATTTACTATCCAAGAAATAGTCATTAGTCTAGAAATGTCCAACAAATATCACTTAAACCTCTCCTAGCCGTCTGTTTCTCTTTTACCTTGTCTTCTTGGCCTTCATTTCTTCTGTGTCTTTCTTAATCTTTGTTATAATCTAGGCTTTCAGTTGAAAGCCTTGTAGTCTTTCCTGGGCCCGCTGCTCCACGTCTCCCCCCGTCTTTTGCCGTTCACTCGCCTCCACTCCGGCTGTCGTGATGCGTTCAGGGCCGCCGCTGCTCCTACCGTTTCCTCCGGCACGTACACCTCAAGGCCCCGCTCCATCATGTCCTGCGCTGCCTCTCTGGCTGTGTTGTATGTCCTCATGCCGTTCTCCCAATGAATCCTCATCTTCGTTAGCGGCGTTTGGAATCTAATTTTTTTTTTTCTTTCAGCGTTTTTTTTAATGTTGGCATATTTCTTCCGCTGCTGCACAATTTCTGCCGGGTAGTCATGATCAAAGAATATCTGCTTGTCGCCGATTCGTATCTTTTTTTTCCACGCTCGTGTCAGGATTCTTTCCTTTACATCATATTTCAGAAAGTTTACCACAACTGACCTGGGTGTAGAGCGTGGGTTCGGGTTCTGTGCCGAGGCTCTGTGCGCTCGTTGAATCTGCAGATCCGCTTCGCTGGGCAGTTCCAGCTCTTTTTTTAAAAACTGATCCATGAATTTCGTCATCGAGTTGCCTTCAATGCCCTCCGGGATCCCGAAGATGCGTATATTGCCCCGTCTGGACCTGCTCTCCAAGTCGGTTACTTTCTCCTGCATCCTCTGCATTTGTGCCGTCAGGGTCTGCAGCTGTTCGCTTGCCTCGCTATTCCAATCTTCCAGCTCTGATATTCGGGCCTGCGCTTCTGTCATACACGCCCGCTGGGAGTGCAGCTCCTCCATGTTTTCTGCTAGCTTGCGCTCCATTTCTCTTCGGAGGCCCATAATTTCCTCCTTAATCTCTTTTTTCAGCTCCTCCTTAAGAGCCGCTAAATCCTGTTGTAGCTGCCGTTTGAAGTCTCTCAACTCTTTTCCCAAACTGGCGATGCCAGTGTTCATGGTATCGAGTGTGTCCTCCATTTCTCTGCTGCAGTCACCTCGTTTTTTTTGGGCCCCGTGTTCAGCGGTTTCTCCTGCGTTGTTGAAGAGGAATTCTTTAATTTTACTCTGCTTTTGTCCTTGTGCCCGGCTCCTTCGTGTTTTCATCCCTTAGTTTATTGATCCGCTTATGTCGAGTTGGCCATTTACCGATGATTTTTAATCCGGCTAGGGAGAGCTCTCTGTTTAAGCGTTATGTCTCTCCGCCATCTTCCATAAGGAAGTAATCTTCAGTGATTCAACACTGGCTCGTTTCGGTAAACTGCTCAACAAGACGGTCCTACGTAAGCGGTGTTCTTCCTATGACATCTGCTAATGATTTTGTCTCTTTCAGGTTGCTGCCAACGGAGTGGTGCGTCTGCGGGGATTTGGTACAATCGCCAGCCAATTGCTCCTCCTCTAAGCAGCCTTCCCTCTTTGCCCGGTCAGATCCATTCACCTTCCCTGTCCAGCAGTTCCACCTGCTGGTACTTCTCCTTCGCTGGGTTCTGTGCAGGTCTCCTCCCATCTCCTACGTGAGTGGCATTATCTGTTTACCCACTTGTACTCCATTCCTCTCTAATCAGCCTCGTTTGTTCTCCGCAGGGCTCCTGCTAATCTGGCGAGTGACTGACGTTTTTCTCCTTAAGTTGCTGTATTCAAACATTATAATAAAAGGTTAAACGTTTCTCTTGTGTTCGCTTGGTGATTGCACGCTGCGCTTAGGTGGCTTGTCCAGCCGATATGACACAGGGTCACAAAAGGTCAATTTGTCTGTCTAAACTATAACTTCAGAAAGAATGAAGCTGGGCCACCAAACTTGGTATATGGGTGACAAGGCCAAATTCAAGGTCACGGCCAAAAAAGGTCAAATTTGATTTTGGGAAATAGTGACTTTGTTATTGGAGCTAAGGGCAAGAAATTTGTGCATGTGTTAGAATGGTGTCTTAGGCACATAACAAATATCAAATGACCTTGACCTTGACTTTGACCAAGAAGATCAATAGAAACTGAATTTAGGTCAAGCTACAACTGGCCGACGTTGAACCAGTGAGCAGGAACCACTGGAGTTGGACTCTGAGAAGTGCACTCAAGCAGGACCCACCCCAACTGAGGGATTAGTTGTGTCCTGTCAAAAATAAATACGGATGACAATAATAATGATGAGGTCCCCAAGTTTCAGATTTACATTCTGACTTTAAATTCACCTTATGGTACTTTTGTTATCAGGTTCAGTGTTAGCAGAATTTGAATATAAGCTATAATGTCATACAACATCAGAATATGAAATGACCTTGATCCTGCCTTTGACCCTGAAGACTGGTAGGGTCTGATTTTAGTTTATCTGGACATTCCAATTACAACAATGAGTGAGATAGGCTGCATATGAAGCGGATGATAAAATAAAGGCAGCGATGGAGTTTTAAGTTGGTTTATTGAATCATACCGCCTTCATTGGAACACCTCCCCAGCCCTCGTGCTGCAGGCTGAGGTGATGTCCTCAGGCTCTCAGGCAAAGAGACACGGTGTGTGTCCGCAGCAGTTACAGGAATCAGAATGGGATATTGAGAGACAGAATTACAGAATGGTACAGCATTTATACCCAACTCAGACAATACATCAAAGACCTTCACAGCAGTCAATCTGGCATTTGCATATCAGAGGTACAGACAGGATGCATGAACACAATGCATGGATGACACTTTAACCTCACAGCTGTAAACGCAGCATGCAGCGGAAAAAACCCAGGAGTAACGAGCTGACTGTCTCTGTGTGTTGTGGGGGTTGAATTCAACCCGCTACACCACTCCCCCCCAGAGGGCACAGAAGGGGGCTGAGACCTCGATGTTGCAGTTTGGGCAGCGAGCAGGGAAAAGCTCTGTGCAGGTGGAGGGGGAAGGGGGGTAGTAAGTGCTGACCGGGCGCGGTGAAATCGTTCGGGCTGCGCCAAAAATTGTTTGCTGCTCCGCAATGTCGAGGGGCTGTCCCGTTGAACTTGCGGAGATCACCAGAAGAAAAATTAGTCTCTGACTCCTCTCGTGGCCATGAAGAAAAACAGGAGCGGTGAGGTTGCGTAAACAAAAGCAGAGGAACTTGGCGTGTTGACTTTAGGTGCGTGCACAGCCCTAAAGCCCTTGGGAAAAGCAGACGGCTGAATCCTTTGTGCGCTGTGGCTGAAACCATCAGTGAATCCTGTGGGCGTGCTGCGCGCGTGCTTGCTTCAGGTGAGCGCGCAGCCCTGAAGGTTCTGCGTGCAGCTGCGCAGGACGATGGCGGTCTCTGGAGCCATTCTTGTTCCGTGCGTGTTGCGCCGTCCTCGTCACCCCCGGTGCGTGTGCCGGGGCTCCTTGCGTGGGTGGGCCCACTGGAGAGGAAACCAGGGTCGGAAACTTGGTGGAGATCGGCGCAGTCGGCGCCGAAAAACATCTATGATGAGCCGTGGCTGCAGATTAGTCATGGTGCGTTGGAGCGTTGAGGGGAGATAGACGATCTTTGTCCCTCAGGCTGTCCCGCATGGACGCCCCGATCTCGGCGAGGGTCGCGCCATGACGTTTACTGCCGTTTACCCGGTCTTGGGCGATGTCCGGAGAGTAGCTCGCCTGCCGTGGGCTCTGCGTTGAGGCCTCCCTGAAGCCGCAGGGAGGGCAAATCAGTCAGGCTGCTGCGTTTGCTCGTCGGCGGAACATCACTGCCGGGTGCTGCGTTCGCCGGCAGCTCGTTTTCTTCAGCGTCGGGTCGCCAGCATGGCTGTCCAGACCAGAAGGTTGCGTTTGCACAAAACGTGTGCGTTCTCGGGGTCACCAGTGAAGCGGATTATAAAATAAAGGCAGCGATGGAGTTTTAAGTTGGTTTATTGAATCATACCGCCTTCATTGAAACACCTCCCCAGCCCTCGTGCTGCGGGCTGAGGTGATGTCCTCAGGCTCTCAGGCAAAGAGACACGGTGTGTGTCCACAGCAGTTACAGGAATCAGAATGGGATAACGAGCTGACTGTCTCTGTGTGTTGTGGGGGTTGAATTCAACCCGCTACACATAGAGTTTACCACTGACTTCCACCCCAATTAGGATAGGGCTCCGGTCTGCATCTCTGTTGAGTGCAATTCTAATTTAATAGCTTGTGATTTTTATGCAACATACAGCAAAAAGACTAAATGCAATTCAAAGAAAATAACACGGAACCACTTTTATTTCACTTCACTTTTTCTTTCAGCTTTCTTTATATAGCGCTATTTCACGACAACAGTCATCTCATAGCACTTTCAAACTGTAGGGGAAACTCCACAATTGCAGAAAGACCCCAGCAATCAGGCCATCAGGTACTATCAGATTTTTTTAAATAGCAAGGGACCTGATCATTTAGAGCTTTGTAAGTGAGGAGAAGGGTTTTAAGCTTAATTCTAAATTCTATGGAAAGCCAATGAAGGGAGGCCAGAACAGAAGAGATATAATCTCGTTTTCTAGTACCTGTTAAAACTCTAGCTGCAGCATTTTCTCAAATGAAGAGCATTTAGAGACATTTTAAGACAGCCCAATATTAAAGAATTACAATAATCTGTGGATTAGTTTTTCAACGTCACTCTGAGACAATGTTCCTAATCATGGCAATATTACGCAAATGATAAAAAGCAGACTTAGAGACAAGTTTAACATGAAACAAGTTTTTTTTTTTTTTTTATTTAAGTTTTTGTAAAGGGTATACAGGTCATTACAGCATTGCATTGTTTACATTTTCATCACATGTTCCCTTATTTTTTGCTATTTGACAACATTGGTAGGATAGTTATTACAACAACCCCCCCCTTTTTTTTAAAGTGAAAGAAAAAGTGAAGTTAAGGAGAATTAAATAAAAAACAAACAAACGAATAAACAAACAAACAGAACAGCAAAAAACAAACAAACAGAAAATTAAGTAATTAAAAGTAAAAGAGCAACTGAGTATTGTTGGAACAAAGAGCGGGACCATTATTGAAATGGTATTTGTCAAAGATTAGTTCTAATGGAAGACACATATGCGATCCAGGGTTGCCAAAAGTTTATGAACCCATCCATGTCCTGTCTCAGTGCGAATGTCAACTTTTCCATCGAGTAAATGTCTTGAATCACGTTAATCCAATCTTCAGGTGTAGGACAGTCCTTCAGCATCCATTTTTTAGTTAGGGCTTTTTTACTTGCCAATATTAAAACATTGAATAAGTATTTATCTCCTCGTCTTTCCAGTGAGTCCGGTAATAAACCCAAATACAAAGTTACAAAAGAAAAGGGAACTGTTATTTTGAATATTTTCCCCAATATTGTCTGTACGTTGGACCAATATTGGTGGATAACTGGGCATGACCAAAACACATGAAAATGATTTGCAGTCTTTTCACCACACAAGCGCCAACAGTTCAACCCCTTATGGGTAAATTTGTTTTGTGCAGGTGTTCTGAAAAATCTTACCAAGTTTTTCCATCCAAATTCTCTCCACTGCAGGGATGAGGTACTTTTCCATTGCTGTTTATTTAGCTTTTCCCATATTTCCAATTGTAAAGTGAAATTCCCCTCTTCTTCCCATCTCTCTTTTATATACGATGTGTTGTCTCCTTTTAAGTCTTGAAGACCTTGGTATATTTTAGAAATGTATCTGATCCCTGGGATCCCTTTATATGCCATTAAGAAGACCTTCAGAACACCTGACTGGGCCCTTTCCAAATCCCCCTTTTTAAGTATATTGTTTATGTGGTGTCTAAGCTGAAAGAACCTGTAAAGATCTTGATTTATTAGACCTTGTTTTTTCAAATCTTCAAAACTTCTTAAAGTTTGCCCCTTAAAAAAATCGTAATATTTTATCAGCCCTTTCTCTTTCCACTCTTTAAATCTAGTGTCTGTTTTATTGGGGGTAAAGTCTTGATCATAGGCAATCCATTGCAGAAGTCGATAGGGCTCTTTAGCTTGATTCTCTCTGACTATCTTAAACCAAATTTTTAGCGGGGTCTCTATCCACGGGTTAGTGTTATTCAGGAGTTTAGTTAAGGCATTGTTCCCTATTATCGCCTGTAGGGGGATGTCACTTGTTATTTGGCATTCCATCTCCTTCCATTGTGCAGTGTAGACTGGGTTACATATCTCTACTAAAGTTTTAATTTGTGCAGCTATAAAATAGTCCCTGATATTTGGCAGTGCGAGCCCACCTTTGTCTTTGTTTAGCTGTAGGGTTCTATATCTGATTCTAGGTCTCTTACCCTGCCATATGAATCTTGAGATCCTTCTGTCCGGTTCCTGCCATGTTTTTTTGGGAGGTTCTACCGGTATTGTTTGGAAAAGGTATAGAAGACGTGGAAGTATATTCATTTTGACTGCTTCAATTCTTTGTGCGGTACCTAAGAATGGTATCATATTCCATCTTGCTAGGTCAGATTTTATTTTTGTCACCAGTGGATCATAGTTTAGTGGTATAATTTTGTCGAGTTGTTTCGGGATATTGACCCCCAGATATTTCATAGATTCCAACTCCCAGTTAGTTTTGAGTTCATTTAGTGAAAAATGATTTGGGTCATAGTTGAATGTTAAAACTTGGGTTTTATGCATGTTTAATTTGTACCCTGATAAATCTCCATAGTCTGAAAAAACTGAGATTAGTTCTGGTAGAGAAGTGTCTGGCTGCCCTAGGTATATTAAAATGTCATCAGCAAAGAGTGCTATTTTATGTTCTTTCTGACCAAGTGTAATACCTTGAATTTCTTGATTTTGTCTTATCCATTGGCTCAGAGGTTCTATGAAGATTGCAAAGAGCAGTGGAGACAGGGGGCAGCCTTGACGACATCCTCTTTCCAGCTCAAAAGATGATGATAAATTACCGTTAATCCTTATTTTAGCTGTTGGTTTTTTATATAATGCCTGTATAGTTCTAATGAAGTTGTTATGAAAATTGAAACTGGATAAGATTTTATAGAGGAAAGACCAGTCAACCGAATCGAATGCTTTTTCAGCATCTAATCCCAATATGACTGCATTTAAGTTATATTTTTTTATATGATGAATTATGTGTAAAGTGCGTCGAATGTTGTCTTGTGTCTGTCTTTGTCTTATAAAACCTGTTTGGTCTAAGTGAATTAAGTCTGTCAGTATGTTTTCTAACCTTTTGGCAAGGATAGTGGTAAAAAGCTTATAGTCCTGATTTAATACACTGATTGTTCTGTAGTTGGAGCATTCTAGTTCATCCTTTTCAGGTTTAGGTATAACTGCAATGACCCCTTCTCTCCAGGAGGGGGGGATTTCCCCTGTGTGGAGGACGTAGTTAAATGTTTTCAGGAGGAGAGGAGATAGTTGCTGTTTAAAGGTTTTGTACCATTCTGCTGTATAGCCATCTGCTCCTGGGGATTTGTTAGCTTTAAGTTTCATAATTGCTTTTTCCAATTCTTTAGGTTGTATTTCTGACAGTAGGGTTTTATTTTGTGATTCCGTAAGTTGGGGAAGGTTTAATGTGTTTAGGAATGTCTCGGATGCGTTTTTATGTTTTTTGTGGGAGTATAAGTTCTTGTAGTAATTCTCGAAGCTTTTAAGAATATCCTGAATTCTGAATTTTATTTCCTTTGATACTGGGTCTCTGATTTTGTAGATTGCTCTTTCCGTTTGTTGTTTCCTCAATTTAAAGGCTAGTAATTTTGCCGATTTACTGCCTGCTTCATAGTGTTTTTGTTTCAGAAATGTAAGTTTCTTCTGGATTTCTATTGTGTAGATCTCATTTATTTGATTTTTAATTTCTTTGATCTTGAGCGAGCCATTAGAATGAGTGTTATCTTTGTGTTCTTTTTCTAGGTTCTTGAGCTCTGACTCTAGTGTGATTCGTTTTTCTTGTCTCAGTTTCTTTTGGGTTGCCAGTTTTGCAATAATTTTTCCCCTTATTACAGCTTTGCACGCATCCCACAGTATTAAAGGGGATACTTCTCCATTATCGTTTTCTTCCAAATATCTGAGAATATCTGATTCCAATTCATCTTTCAGTGGCCCTTTGAGGACACTTGAATTCAACCTCCAGGAAAATGTATTATTTGTGTATTTTTGGATGTTTAAATCCATATAGATCGGACTGTGGTCGGAGAGATCCATCAGTCCTATTTTACATGTTTTTACTCTTCCAATGTCTCTATTAAACATAAAAAAGTAATCAATCCTTGAGTAAGATGAATGTGGCGTTGAATAAAAAGTATAATCTTTTACATTGGGGTTGAATTCCCTCCATACGTCACAGATTCCCATTTCTTTTAGTAGCATCCGAGTATTCCTATTTTGGGTGTTATTTTGATGTGAAGAATTACCTGTTGCATCCCAGTATGGATTCAGTCTTAGATTGAAGTCTCCACCACATATCACTAAACCTTGGGCTTTAGTTATCATTAGGTCAAATACATTTTTATAAAATTTCCATTTAGCCCCTGGTGGTGCATATACATTCAGCAGGGTGATATCTTCTCCCTCTAGCCGCCCAGTTACCAAACTGTACCTCCCTTCTTTATCTTTGTGTTCTGATTTTTTTTCAAATGTAATTTTGGTTGATATCAATGTCGCTACTCCCCTCCTCCTCCCTGATTTATATGAAGATGAAGAGATCATTTTAAACCCTTGTCTACTGAGTTTAGTGTGTTCCACGTCTGTTAGGTGGGTTTCTTGTAAAAATACTATTTCTGCTTTGTCTTTTTTCATTTTGCGTAGAATCTTGGATCTTTTAACTGGATTCAGGATCCCTTTTACATTATATGAGGCTATTTTGGTTACACCCTGTTTCTCCATTGTATTTTCTTATTTAGTATAACAGTGTGGTGGCCCTCTTTTTTGCTACTCAGAAACTGAAAGAACATTAAGAACATAAAAAACATTAAGTACATAATGTACGAAACTTTAAAACAAAAAACTGTCAAAAAAACTTCCTGAGCTGGGGTCTCTTTAAAGACCCTGTAAGAGCCCTGATGGAGTGTGGGCTCTGAGGGAAATTCCTCAAACTCTGTTACGTGTTGAGGGCCCTCTCTTACCCCTGTAAGTTGTCCCATGTTTTTAACGTGAATTTCAGATCCCAATCCGAATTTGTAATGATTTTTTTTTTTTTTTTTTTTTTATGCCTATACCCTATGAGCTTGTGTGCACCCTCCCACCCCCATCACAGCAAACATTCACTCTAATACAGTATTTGTTAGTGTGGGGAGAACATGTGGGTCATTGTTACATTTCTATTTTAACATGATTTTTTTTTTTTCCCCCTTTAAATTAAGAAGACATTTGTTTCTAATGCTAAAACTGCTCCATGAAAGGTTTTACCACATGCTGATTCTGCATCTTCTTTAATGTTTGTTACCTTGTAGGAGGGGGGATGGAAGTGCAGAGTGACTGAAGAGAGAAAGAAAAAAAAAAAACCCAAAAAGGTCGCTATTCCTTTCTGGAACTGGAAAGCTTATCTTTGTAGCTCTGGGGCTGGGTGTTCCCGCTGCTGGTCCGTGGATTTTGAAGGTCTCTGAGTGGACCACGTTTGAGCTCTGATTTTCTGGCTCAGATCCGCTGCGGGTTTAAACACCGTTACCGGGAGTCCTCTTCTTGCCATGTCAGTTGTTGCTTCTTCCGCTGAATTGTAGAGACATGACTCTTCCCCGTAAAAGATCCTTAGCTTCGCCGGAAATGGCGTCTGAAAGCGTAGATTCTTTTCCCGTAAAACCTTTTTGGCGTCGTTATATTCCCGTCGCTTTTTAAGAACTTCAGGGGCGTAATCGTGTTCCACGAAGACTTTTCTTTCTTGATGCATAAATCCTTTCTTCTGCCAAGCCCGTCTTACAACTTCTTGTTTTATTTTGAAGTCGGAGAATCTTACCAACACTGAACGTGGGGGCGCTTCTGGGGCTGGCTTTGCGGCTAATGTGCGATGTGCCTTTTCTATCTTCAAATCGGTGGATTGTGGAATATCCAACTTCTCTCTCAATAAGGATTCCACGCATTCTGCCACTGTGTTGAAACCATCTTCAGCTCCTTCTTTCAGACCGTGAATTCTGATGTTGTCTCGTCTCTGTCTTCCTTCTTGGTCGGCTAGCTTAGCCTCCAGCCTTGACTGTTTTCTGTGTAAATCCAGTACAGAATCTTCAAGCACTTTTATTCTGTCTTCAGCTTCCAAGATTCGGTTTTCGGCCTGGTCCATTCTGCTGTTCGCCCTTTTTAGATCCTCTCTGAATTCAAGAAATTCGGCCCGAAATCGTCGTAATTCGTCAAATAGCAATTTCAAGCTAATCCTTTTGTTAGCTAGGCCCAGGCACTCGTCTTCTGAACGGAGGTCCTCTGGTTCCGATTCCGCGGCCGCTGTGCGTCCTGATCTGGGGAATGTCAGTTTCCTCTGCTTTTGGTTAGGCATGGTGTTATTGTCTTTTGAATTTTAATCTTCCAAAAATCCGTTAGGTCTGATTTTGAGGAGCTTTTCCTTGGATTGAGTCTGGGAGTTTCACCGTTAGGTTGCTATCACCATGGCGTCCAGACCGGAAGTCTCAACATGAAACAAGTTTAACACAGAACTGTTAGGAGAGAGAGTAACCCCATCCAAACTGTGTTTGATTTTGGAAAGAATTTCTTAAGTTTTTCGGGCCAACTAGAATGACTTCAGTCCTATCTTATACCGGAGTGGTGGCCTAGACGTAGAGCATCCACCCCACAACCAGGAGGTTGGCGTTCAGGTCCCAGCTGGGTCATGCCAAAGACCATATAAAAAGTAGAACTTCCTGCCGCCCAGCTTGGTACTCAGCAAAAATGGAATGGAGGAGGGAAATGTGGGCAGCAGTGGCTCAGGAGGTAGAGCAGGTCGTCCAATGACCAGAGGCTTGGTGGTTTGAATCCCGCTTCCCCAGCCATCCTGCTGTTGTGTCCCTGGGCAAGACACTTTACCTACCTTGCCTCCAGTGTCCATGACACTGGGCATGAATGTGTATAAATATTAGGTAGTGGTCAGAGACGCCATTGGCATGGATTGGCAGCCACTTTTCTGTCAGTCTGCCCGACGGCAACTGTGGCAACAGCACTAGCTTACCACTGCCATTGTCTGTCTGTGGAGTGAATGAATAATGGACTCACTGTAAAGCGCTTTGGGTATCTTGAAAGGCGCTATATATAAATGCAATCCATTATTATCTGAATTTAACAGTAAGAAATTCCAAGTCATCCACACTCTGATTTCCCTAAGACATGCCTCTAATTTAGTTAATTGATTACTGTCATCTGGCTTCAATGGTGGCAATGGATCAGCGTTCTCGTCGCGCCCTCCGCCAGTACCCGGGCTCGCCTGGGGAAGCTAATGATCCTACCAGCAGACTAAATTCGAAGAGACGACGCCTCTGTGCCAAGTCAAAGAAGAATCCTAGTCACAGTCCTAAAGCCGGAAGCAAACAGCCCCAAGAGCACTTTGTGGTAGGATCTGCCCTTCGCATATTACAACTAAACGTTGAAGGCCTATCTGCAGCCAAGCGAAGCCTTATTGAAGTCCTCGCCTTCCAACATTCGATTGATGTAATCTGCCTCCAAGAGACTCATATTGGCACGGAGGAAGCTGGCCGCTTCACCATCAAAGGCTTTGACCTCCTGTGCTATGTTCTACATGTTAAACATGGACGTGCCACCTATGTGCGTTCTGACATAGTTGAAGCAAATCACCTGATAACAACACATTTCTCAGACACCATAATCATTGGTGGCTTCCATATTGTCAATGTGTACAAGCCCCCTAATGCCAACTGGGATCTGCAGGTCTTACCCACCCTACCCCACCCTGCCATCTATGTGGGGGACTTTAACAGCCATCACCCTGACTGGGGGTACCCAGCAGTGGACAGTGATGGGGAGGCACTTTCAGACTGGGCATCCAGAAATGACCTCGCTTTGATATACGACCCCAAACAAAGAGGAACCTTCCACTCTGCTAGGTGGAAGAAGGACTATTCTCCTGACCTGTGTTGGGTCAGCTCTTTGAATGGGGAGCCATATCCTACACAGATCCTCATTCTTGATGATTTTCCACACAGCCAACACCGGCCCCTGCTTGTACACATTGGCCTACAACTTCCAGTCATATACAGCCCAAGGAAGATGCGCTGGAACTTCCGCAAAGCCAACTGGAAGAAATTCAGTGAAACTCTGGACCGGAGCGTTGTTACCATCCCACTCCACACCATCACTGTAGATGAAGCATACAACCGCTTCTGCAGCGCAATCTTCAAGGCTGCCCATACTGCAATCCCACGAGGCTACCGACCCCTCTATGTCCCATGTTTGGACGGAGAAAGTGCTGCCCTCCTACAATCCTATCAAACATCAGGGGACCCAGAGATAGCAGACCATCTCATTGAATCGCTAAATACAGCCCGGCGAAAGAAATGGGAGGAGACAGTTGCTGACCAGAGCTTTACCCACTCTAGCAGGAAATGTTGGAGCCTCATCCGTCGCCTAGGAGCTGCACAGAAGCCCCCTAGCCAAAGCCGAGCATCCGTCACACCCAACCAAGTTGCATCCCACCTACTGACTATCGCCAAAGCACCCCAAGACAAAGACACCAGAAGAGCAGTTACAACTGAGCTAAAAAAACACCAAAAAAATGCCTGTAGAGGAAACGAACCCTGAACCCTTCGAGGCTGCTGAACTGGAGAAAGTCCTACAGGGCCTGAAATGTGGAAAGGCAGCAGGATACGATAACATCTTCCCAGAATTCATGAAAAATCTTGGCCCCCGAGCCCTAACCTGGTTGACACAATTTTACACAAGGATCACACAAACAAACTCGATCCCAAAGAAATGGCGGACAGCAAAGGTCATTGCCATCCCAAAACCTGGCAAAGACCACAAACTACCAGCAAGCTACCGCCCAATCTCCCTACTCAGCGTTCCTTACAAAATCATGGAGCGCCTAATACTGCAACGCATTTCCCCAGAAATAGAGGATATTCTAAGTGTGGATCAAGCAGGTTTCCGCAAGGACCGCAGTACAGGAGAACAAGTACTGGCCCTAACCACCTTCATCGAAAATGGCTTCGAGAGCAGACTGAAGACAGGGGCTGTGTTTCTCGATCTTACAGCCGCCTATGATACGGTCTGGCACAAAGGCCTCCTCCTGAAACTTATAAAGGCGATCCCTGCTTGGGCAACAGCAATTATAAAAACCCTGCTGACCAACCGAAGGTTCAGAGTCCACCTCAGTCAGAACACAAGTGCATGGAGAATGCAGAAAAACGGACTCCCACAAGGCTCAGTTCTAGCTCCAACTCTGTTCAACCTCTACATAAACGACCTGCCTACTACAAAATCCCGCAAATTCATCTATGCAGACGACATCTGTTTGGCATTCCAAGCACCAGACTTTGAACCACTGGAACGGGTGCTCACGGAAGATCTTGCCAAACTGGACCAGTTCTGCAAAATCTGGCGCCTAAAACCAAGCCCAGCAAAAACCGTCTCCAGTGTATTCCATCTCCACAATGCAAAAGCTGCCAGAGAACTAAACATCCACCTGAGCAGACTCAAGCTTAAGCATGCCCCAAATCCAACTTATCTTGGAGTGACCCTTGATAGGACCTTATCCTTCAAGGAACATCTAAAGGGGACGGCTGCTAAGGTGAAGGTACGAAACAACCTGCTCTGCAAGCTCGCTGGTGCAAAATGGGGGGCGGCAGTCTCCACCCTGCGCACCTCAGCACTGGCCCTTTCATACTCTGTAGCAGAATATTGTGCCCCTGTCTGGTCCAGGTCATCTTACTCACACCATGTAGACACCCAGCTCAACTCAACAATGAGAACTATAACTGGAACAATCCGCTCAACACCACTCCCCTGGCTCTCTGTACTGTCAAACATAGCCCCTCCACACATCCGGCGAGCAGCATTAACTCAAAGGATGCTCCAAAAAGTTAAAGATTTTCCTCACTTGCCAATCCATGCAGATATCTACACCCCACCCACTGCCCGACTTTCATCCAGACGGCCGATTTGGAAAAACCCTCCCCCAGCTGACTTTACCATCCAGACAGCTTGGCAAGAGGAATGGGAGACCAAGGAGGTCCCAAACAAACAGCTGGTGATAAACCCCAACCAACAGGTCCCGGGCACCAACCTCCCAAGGAGACAGTGGTCTACACTCAATCGCTTCAGGACTGGACATGGCCCCTGCTTGGCCAGCCTTCACAGATGGGGCAGTAGCCCTAGCCCACTGTGCGCATGTGGAGAGGAGCAAACAATGGAACACATCATAGAGGTTTGCCCGCTCCAAAGACTGGAAGGAGGATTACACACCCTCCATACAGCAAACCAGGAGGCAACTGCTTGGCTTAAGGACTTTGCATTCGCTAAATAAATAAAATCTGGCTTCATTGACAAATATAATTGTGTCATTTGCATAACAATGGAAATTTATGAAATGTTTTCTAATATATTTCCTAATGGAAACATATATAAACAAAAAAAAAATAGGATCTAACACAGAGCCCTGTGGAACTCCGTGACTGAGCTTTGAATTTGAAGAAAACTCATTACTGACACGAACAAACTGGAACCTGTCAGATAAATAAGATTTAAACCACTGCAAATAAGTTCCATTAAGTCCAACAAAGTGTTATAATCTATTAAGTAAAATATTATGATCAATAGTATCAAAAGCTACACTCTAAAAGGACAAGTACAAAGAGTCCGTTATCAGATGCTATAAGAAGATCGTTAGTGACCTTCACTGAAGCTGTTTCAGTACTATGATGAATTCTAAATCCTGTCTGAACCTCTTCAAATAAATCGTTTCCCTGCAAGAGGTCAAATAGTTGTGCAGCAACAATTCTTTCTAAGATTTTTGAAATATACTGTGTATTATTTACAGGAAGCAGATGTTGCAGTAGCAGTGAGGATTACACAAGCAAACAGGAAGTGATTCTTGTGTTGTCTTGAAATCTGAGATTTAATGAGAATTTCATTTGATCTGTTACACCATATAGTCTTCTGCTCTTTTCTTTTGTCTCTTGGTGTCTCCACACTCCTCCCTTTATACTTTAGGATCTAAATGATTAGAAAATTGATGTATTTAATAAAAACTTGATTTATGTCTTCCATGTTACTTCGGGGTCATTGCTTTTTCATGGTAGGCCTGACTACATTAAATATTTTTGCACACAGGCTCTAACAGTGAGGCTCATTTTCACATACTGCAGTTCAACCACTATTGTGTTAAACTGGTCACTTTATCAGCTGGCAGTGCTCTAACTTGTTCCCTTGTTCCATTCGCCCATGACTGAAGAAGTGTGGTTGGGAAGTGTGGTTGGGAGCTTATGCAGTATTTGTGTCAGAAGAGCTGACACAAATACTGTGTGCTTGGATGCATCTCCAGCATGCCTGGAACAATGCAATGTTGTGACCTTAGTGCCTTACAAAAGCTGCAGATTTGGTCCAACTACATACAACGTGGAAAATAAGTACTGAACACGTTGTGGGGGCATGGTGTCGATGCGCACTGGACCCAGCGTGCCCACCGTACGGTGGACCGTTCAGGGTGTTGAAACCTGGGGAGAAGCATTTTGTGTTAGACTTGGGGGCGGGGCATAGGGAGACCGTCTGCATCGGCAGGCTGAAGCCAGCTTTTGTGTTGGCAGAAGAGCAGGTGGTGTTGGCCCAAGCTCCCCGGCGTGGACGCCCACTGTTGGTGGCTCTGCAAAGTGGTGATCACTTGGCAGAGACCTGCGCTCGCGAAGCTAATGTGTTTTCCCGTCCGGTACACCTCACCAGCAGGGCGTTTTGACTGGATCGGCAACTCCCCGCTACAGCTGCTATGGGAGCCGGCTCAAGCCCAAAGGACGGGGGGTTAGTGCCCCTTCTGGGTGTTCGGGGGGGGGGGGGCTGTGTGGGGGTTTCTCCACCCAGAGAAGGCAGGGAGAAGGGGAAAACAATGGACTGAAGGAGGAGGTGTCACCGGGGGGTATCAGATGGGACTGTTGGGTCTATGCGCCCCCCGAGGAGAGTAAGAGATGCCGGAGCCACTGAGAGGAAAAGGGTGTTGGAGCAGTGCCGGCATTATGTCATGTTAATGTGCCACACAATCCTTTGTTCAAACAACAATGTATTATGGTCGGAAGTTCCTGTCTTGGGCTGGGGTGGATGTCTCCAACCCTGCCCATGATCTGTGGCTGTAGGTCCTGATTGTTGTTAATTATTTCCAGCTGGCAGGTTATTAGACCCTCTGAGCCTGGCTCTTTGCCAGTCTATGGCCACGCCTCCTCCTGTCCCTTTTTCTCTCTCTCTCTTTCTGCCAGGCAGTCACATACCAGCTGTTTGCCATCATCTCTTGTGTTTCCACACATACACATGCGTGCACACACACCTATATTCATTCTCACTTACTTACGCGCACACATACACGCACACACACACACTCATTCTCACTCATCCACTCACATTCCGGCTTTCACCGCACACCTGTTTCCACTTGCCGCTCATTAGTCTATGGGGGTATTTATGTGTGGCAGTGGAAGCACTCAGTGTGTTGGCGTCAGCCAACATTTGATGTCCAGGCTCACTACTGTTGGCTTCCCTTCCTTTGGACTGAGATTGTGTCGTTGTTTCCAGAGCCTGTTCCGCTCCGACATTCATGTAAGTCTTCCTAATTGTTATTTACTGCCCTTTGTCTCCGCTCCATTCCCGCCTGGGAGCGCGTGGGGCATTTCTCCTCCAACCAACAGAGTTTGTAGCCGGTCATCTCTCCATTATTACTCATTTTTGGAGTGCTACATGGACACTTTGTATGTTATTTTCCCTTTGTTTAATAAACACGTTCACTTCACCTGCATATTGGGCTCGCATTAACTTCATTTGTGTGTGCGCAATTACACACGCACATGACAGTTTCAGGTCTCAATGCAAGGAAATAAAGATATTAAAGAGGAATGCACAGAGACCCGGATTCTTTTTTTTGCTGTGTTATGTTGGAAGAATAAAGTTTCTGTGTCGTCCAGCTTGTTGCCTCGCCTGCCTCCTTTCTCCACAACGTCAACATTTTTCTCATTAAACAGGTTTCTGATGGAGCCATTGACCTAAGATTTTCACCAAATATCAGTAACAAACCAAAGAATCCATACATACAAATTTAATAAAGTGGAATGACACAGGGAATAAGTATTGAACACATGAAGAAAAAGAGGTGCAAAAAGGCATAGAAAGCCAAGAAACCAGCTGAAATCCATCAGAATTTAGGAAGCCATTTCATCCTCCGTCAGTGCAAATTAATTTCAGCTGGTTAAGTCCTGACTGATACCCTGTTATAAGGTCTGTGAATATAAGATTATCACACTACAAAGAACTCATGATGGGTAGAAGCAAAGAGCTCTGTCTAGACCTTTGCAAGCTTGTTGTTGCAAAGCATAATGATGACATTGGTTACAGACGCATTTCTATACTGCTGAATGTTCCAGTGAGCACTGCTGGGGCCATCATTCAGAAGTGGAAAGGACAGCATTTTACCATAAACCAACCACAACCAGGGGCTCCTCACAAGAGTCAAAAGAATTATCAGAAGAGTTATCCAAGAGCCAAAGATCACCTATGGAGAGTTCCAGAAAGACCTGGAGTTATCAGGTACTGCTGTTTCAAAGAAAACAATAAGTAATGCACTCAACCAACATGGACTCTATGGATTTTCATTGGGACTTACTCGGACTGCTCCTGCCAATGTGAGTACTGACTGTTTCCGTTCCTCCGCCGCAGTTCTGTCTGGCATGGAACATTTTCCCCTAGTCACCTGTTCAGTAGAACGTCCTGGAGGATGTCTCTTTGTTTCCTGCACCTATCTCCTGCCATATTTAACCATTGTATCTCATCCCGTTTATTCATCTGTTTTTCTGGACTGTTTATTCACTAACTGCCATTAAAATAAGCACAATTATCTCCTGCAAGTGGGTTTTCATTCCTCCCTCCGTGCACTGCGTAAACGCGCACGAGGGAGGTTGTTACTAATATCTGGTGAAAATCTCAGGTCAATGGTTCCATTAGAAATATGTTTAATGACAAAAATGTTGGCGTGTTCAAGACTTATTTCCACCGCTGTAAGAGTTTTTTGTTTGCGTGTATGTATGTATGTTTGTTTTTTGATTTTCTTTTCACTCATTTTGAGATTACAACATTCCCAATATGGTGCTTGAATACATTAGCACTAAGTCTTTTGTTGAATAACATTTGCAGATTCTGGGGAAACTGTGACAATGGCACATTCAGTGGTTGAAGTAAAAGGAGACTACAGACCTCTCACTCTCACCTTAGCCTAGATCCACTTCACGTTGACTCACTTCTCTAAACTCTGATTATATAATACAGCAGTAATTTTCTCAGATGGTCTCATGGCATAGTATTAAAGGCCTTTTAAAAATGCTCTTGGGATAACAGTCTGTCAGACAGCCAGAACTGTGTAACTCACGCATGTTACGTTCACAATGCACCATCAGTTCAATTTTTTGAGGCATTTTTTCATAAAATATATAGCACAGGGTTGGAGTGTGATGTTAAAACCAACTCAGGGAATCCTGAAATTCTTTTTTATATCATAGGGCGAAATTTAAAAACTGTAAGGGCGCTGGGCACTCTGTGCCGCTGCTCTCTCTCACTCTCCCTGATTAGCGCTTCCCCTGCAGCTTTGATCATCATCTGTGCCTAATCAGAGATGCCCTTTAAATAGGACACTCTCCCTTCAGTCTGTCTGATCACGTCAACTCTGCCAACCACATATCCTTGCCTTGAGATCATTAATGAAAGAATTTGTCTTGTTTTGCTGTGCTTTGGCCTCTGCTTGCTCTAGACCCTGTACCTGCCTGACGATTTGAATTTTCTCCGGCCCTGTGTTTGCCTGCCATGCCCTGACCCCGAGCCTGCTCTTGGACTCAAGATTTAGCCTTACGGATTGGACTTGGAATTCCAAGGACCGTGCCCAGCTCCTCCCCTCACCGCCTAAGTAAGTCGACTTACCTCTGTGCATTATCTGCCTCCTCACCACCTTCCCCATCACTCCTGGCCAGCTTGCTCCCAGCCTCTCCTCCATCGCTCCCCCCACTTCCTCTTCACTGGTGTCCCCTCTCCCCGATCACTGACACGCCGGCCCAGAGGAATCGTCTACCAAGCTCTCTACCGCTAACCCAGAAGACTCTGTAAGCAGTAAACGGAGCATTAAGTTTACATCAAGCCTATTTGCTTATATTAACCCCTGTCTCCTCCCGCAGGGTTGCCAGAACCTCTCTACAGTGTACATATTTGCACCATTATTGTAATAAAGATTATTGTTTCACTCAGCTACCATTTCCCTCTGTGTTGTTTTTGGGTCTAAGCTCCTGTACCTTGTCAAAAAAACCAATCAAAGCTTTATTTATATAGCACTTTTCATACAAAAAGATGCAACGCAAAGTGCTTCACACATTGAAATAAAACACAATTTACCCCTCCCCCCACACACAAACAAACTTTCATCAGTGTAAAACTTATGGCTTAAGGCTTATGGCTGGACACTGAGGATGCAAGTGTGGAAGCAGCATCACTAGGGAGTCATCACCAGCAGGGAAAGTGCCAAGTTCAAGGCTACAGGAACACCACCTCCGAGACTGCCCAAGTCCAACCCGAGGGGTCGACAACACAGGTGCGGTGCAGCAGCGCACGACCCCCTCTGCCAGGCAGACCAGGGCAATCACAGGCCAGTGCCCCGCAGCCAGAAAACATGCACAACCCCCACGGAGGGTCCCCATGAGGAAATGCTGGAGCTTGGACGGGGTGATAAAAAGTCACTGATAAATAACAAGATAGTTTGCTGATAAAAAGACTAGGCAGTTAAGATGACTAGAAAAATAAAACAACACTTAAATATAGTCAAACAGGCATAGGCTACGGTCACACCGCAGGTCTTAAGGCTCAATTCCAATTTTTTGGTCAGATCCAATTTTTTTGTGTGGGCGTTTACATTATAATTTAAATGTGACCCCAATCAGACTCCAGTGTGAATGGTCTACAGCTATCAAGTGACCCGCATGCGCAGAAGAAAGCATAACGTCAGACACAGCGTTGTGTTTACAGAAGTAAGTATGAGCCCCGAACAACTGAGGGGAACAGAACTTCTTCACCTTGATACAGTGTAGCAAAATAAAATGTTAAAATCATTCAGAAATGATTATGCACAAAGTAAATGAGACCAGCTTCATTCTGTTACACGCCAGATGACCGCTGTGATCACCTCTGCTTTAACAGAACTGACTGATTAAACAGCTCTCTTGAAAATGAGACCCCATGTCTCAATAAGATTACCTGTATAAATAATGTTAATAATAAATAATCTGAGTGATTACAATAGGGCTTTCATCCACTGACGTTGTCAGTGGCTTGGGCCCAAATAAACAGTGCGGCTCATACCAGCGGCATAACACCGATCCTGCACAAGAAGGAAAAACCGCCTGGGACTCCCCCCTCCTGGACTATGTTTCCTCATATCACATATCTGGCCATTCCGCTCCACAGTCATGTCAGAATTAACTTTACATTTTAGATATTACAGCGGCCAGGACTCACGGTGTGCTGTTTACAGGGAAAAAGGAATTTGCAGCATCCAGTAAATGTGGCTTTACTGTGCGCCTGTTTGTCTGGCAGTTTCAGCCCCCCCCCCCCACCGAAATTTTGAAGTTATTGTGCAGTCGGAGCCGACAAAATTATGATCCAGTGATAAAGGGAAAAAGACTGATTAAAAAGAGAGCAGAAATCAGCTGTGGTTGCCATGCTTGCTCCATCCTTTATTGCAGAATTGTAGTGTCTGTCTCATTTCAATGAGGAAAAAGTCGGATGAAATGCAACATGACTGTTCAGACTGAGGTCGCTTTGGAAAATATCAGATACGTATCCGAATTAGGACCACATATGAAAGTGGCCTGGGTCTGGTGCGAAAAAAATCAGATGTGTGCTGTTCAGACTGTCATTAAAAAAATCAGATATGGGTCACATCTGTGCAAAAAATCAGAATTGAGCATTAAAACCTGCAGTGTGAATGTAGCCTATATTAATAAATTTTAATAATTCGCAGTAAGATAAGTGATTGTGACATAAAATAGATTTAAAATCACAAATTAAAAGAACTAAAATAGGAAACTATTCAAAAGCAACGTTAAAATAATAGGTCTTGAGCGTGCTTTTAAAAATATGGACATTTTCGGCAGCCCTGATGTTCTCTGGCAGGCTGTTCCACAGATGTGAGCTGTAGTAACTAAAAGCCGCCTCACCATGGATGCGTGTTCTGACAGTATGAATAGTGAAAAGGCCAGCACCGGAAGACCTCAGGAACCATGGTGGCTCATATGCCAAAAGCAGTTCTGATAATTAAGAAGGCCCAAGACCATGCAGACATTTATAAACCAATAAAAGAACCTTAAAACCGATGCTGAAAGACATGGAGAGCCAATGCAGTGATTTTAAAACCGGCGTGATGTGAGCCTGCTGTCTGGTCCTCGTCAGAACACGTGCAGCTGAATTCTGTAATACCTGCAGATTTGAAATTGTCTTTTTGGGAAGACCAGAGAGCAGGGCATTACAGTAATCAATACGACTGGTGATAAAAGCTTGCATCAGTATCTCTGTGTTTGCTTGAGAGAGGTGTGGGCAGACTCTGGCTATACAGTGGGGCAAAAAAGTATTTAGTCAGCCACCAATTGTGCAAGTTCTCCCACTTAAAAGATGAGAGAGGTCTCCAATTTTCATCATAGGTATACCTCAACTATGAGAGACAAAATGAGAAAAAAAAAAATCCAGAAAATCACATTGAAGGATTTTTAATGAATTAATTGGAAAATTCCTCAGTAAAATAAGTATTTGGTCACCTACAAACAAGCAAGATTTCTGGCTCTCACAGACCTGTAACTTCTTCTTTAAAAGGCTCCTCTGTCCTCCACTCGTTACCTGTATTAATGGCACCTGTTTGAACTCATTATCAGTATAAAAGACACCTGTCCACAACCTCAAACAGTCAGACTCCAAACTCCACTATGGCCAAGACCAAAGAGCTGTCAAAGGACATCAGAAACAAAATTGTAGACCTGCACCAGGCTGGGAAGACTGAATATGCAATAGGTAAGCAGCTTGGTGTGAAGAAATCAACTGTGGGAGCAATTATTAGAAAATGGAAGACATACAATACCACTGATAATCTCCCTTCATCTGGGGCTCCACGCAAGATCTCACCCCGTGGGGTCAAAATGATCACGAGAACGGTGAGCAAAAATCCCAGAACCACACGGGGGGACCTAGTGAATGACCTGCAGAGAGCTGGGACCAAAGTAACAAAGGCTACATCAGTAACACACTACGCCGCTAGGGACTCAAATCCTGCAGTGCCAGACGTGTCCCCCTGCTTAAGCCAGTACATGTCCAGGCCCGTCTGAAGTTTGCTAGAGAGCATTTGGATGATCTAGAAGAGGATTGGGAGAATGTCATATGGTCAGATGAAACCAAAATAGAACTTTTTGGTAAAAACTCAACTTGTCGTGTTTGGAGGAGAAAGAACACCATACCTACTGTGAAGCATAGGGGTGAAAACATCAAACTTTGGGTCTGTTTTTCTGCAAAGGGACCTGGACGACTGATCCGTGTAAAGGAAAGAATGAATGGGGCCATGTATCATGAGATTTTGAGTGAAAACCTCCTTCCATCAGCAAGGGCATTGAAGATGAAACGTGGCTGGGTCTTTCAGCATGACAATGATCCCAAACACACTGCCTGGGCAATGAAGGAGTGGCTTCGTAAGAAGCATTTCAAGGTCCTGGAGTGGCCTAGCCAGTCTCCAGATCTCAACCCCATAGAAAATCTTTGGAGGGAGTTGAAAGTCTGTGTTGCCCAGCGACAGCCCCAAAACATCACTGCTCTAGAGGAGATCTGCATGGAGGAATGGGCCAAAATACCAACAACAGTGTGTGAAAACCTTGTGAAAACTTACAGAAAACGTTTGACCTCTGTCATTGCCAACAAAGGGTATATAACAAAGTATTGAGATGAACTTTTGTTATTGACCAAATACTTATTTTACCGAGGAATTTACCAATTAATTCATTAAAAATCCTTCAATGTGATTTTCTGGATTTTTTTTTTCTTATTTTGTCTCTCATAATTGAGGTATACCTATGATGAAAAATGGAGACCTCTCTCATCTTTTAAGTGGGAGAACTTGCACAATTGGCGGCTGACTAAATACTTTTTTTCCCCACTGTATGAGAGACAAAATGAGAAAAAAAAATCCAGAAAATCACATTGAAGGATTTTTAATGAATTAATTAGTAAATTCCTTGGTAAAATAAGTATTTGGTCACCTACAAACAAGCAAGATTTCTGGCTCTCACAGACCTGTAACTTCTTCTTTAAGAGGCTCCTCTGTCCTCCACTCGTTACCTGTATTAATGGCACCTGTTTGAACTCGTTATCAGTATAAAAGACACCTGTCCACAACCTCAAACAGTCAGACTCCAAACTCCACTATGGCCAAGACCAAAGAGCTGTCAAAGGACACCAGAAACAAAATTGTAGACCTGCGCCAGGCTGGGAAGACTGAATCTGCAATAGGTAAGCAGCTTGGTGTGAAGAAATCAACTGTGGGAGCAATTATTAGAAAATGGAAGACATATAAGACCACTGATAATCTCCCTCGATCTGGGGCTCCACACAAGATCTCACCCCATGGGGTCAAAATGATCACGAGAACGGTGAGCAAAAATCCCAGAACCACATGGGGGGACCTAGTGAATGACCTGCAGAGGGCTGGGACCAAAGTAACAAAGGCTACCATCAGTAACACACTACGCCGCTAGGGACTCAAATCCTGCAGTGCCAGACGTGTCCCCCTGCTTAAGCCAGTACATGTCCAGGCCTGTCTGAAGTTTGCTAGAGAGCATTTGGATGATCCAGAAGAGGAATGGGACAATGTCATATGGTCAGAAGAAACCAAAATAGAACTTTTTGGTAAAAACTCAACTTGTCGTGTTTGGAGGAGAAAGAATGCTGAGTTGCATCCAAAGAACACCATACCTACTGTGAAGCATGGGGGTGGAAACATCATGCTTTGGGGCTGTTTTTCTGCAAAGGGACCAGGATGACTGATCCATGTAAAGAAAGAATGAATGGGGCCATGTATCATGAGATTTTGAGTGAAAACCTCCTTCCATCAGCAAGGGCATTGAAGATGAAACGTGGCTGGGTCTTTCAGCATGACAATGATCCCAAACACACCGCCCGGGCAATGAAGGAGTGGCTTCGTAAGAAGCATTTCAAGGTCCTGGAGTGGCCTAGCCAGTCTCCAGATCTCAACCCATAGAAAATCTTTGGAGGGAGTTGAAAGTCCGTGTTGCCCAGTGACAGCCCCAAAACATCACTGCTCTAGAGGAGATCTGCATGGAGGAATGGGCCAAAATACCAGCAACAGTGTGTGAAAACCTTGTGAAGACTTACAGAAAGCGTTTGACCTCTGTCATTGTCAACAAAGGGTATATAACAAAGTATTGAGATGAACTTTTTGTTATTGACCAAATTCTTATTTTACTGAGGAATTTACCAATTAATTCATTAAAAATCCTTCAATGTGATTTTCTGGATTTTTTTTTTCTCATTTTGTCTCTCATAGTTGAGGTACACCTATGATGAAAATTGGAGACCTCTCTCATCTTTTAAGTGGGAGAACTTGCACAATTGGTGGCTGACTAAATACTTTTTTGCCCCACTGTATTCTTTAGATGGTAAAATCACATTTGTGTTATATTTTTAATGTGTGGAGTAAAACCGAACTCAGAGTCTAAAATGACGCCCAACTTCTTAACATGTTGGGATGGGGTAAAGGACAGACTATGTAATTTTGGCAAAATTTTCTTACTCTGAGCTTCAGGAACAATGACTAAAACTTCAGTTTTGTCCTGGTTGAGCTGAAGAAAGTTTGCTGCCATCCATGACTTAATGTCTAAAATACAGTTAAAAAGGGTGTTAACTGGTTCCATGTCATCAGAAGACACAGTGACATACAGTTGTGTGTCGTTAGCATTACTATGGTAATTAATGCCATGTTTCCTGATGACATCCCCCAGGGGCAGCATGTACAGATTAAAAAGTACTGGAACTAAAATTGAACCTTGGGGCACACCACAGTTTATTTTGTAGACTCTGGAAGACCATGTATCCATACTTACAAAAAAGTTCCTGTCTGTGAGGTAGGACTTTAACCAGTTAAGAACAGTACCAGAGAGGCTAACCAGATCCTTTAGTCTGGTTAAAAGAATATGGTGGTCTACTGCATCAAAGGCAACACTTAGATCCAGTAGAACCAGGACTGAAATTCTGTGAGTCCATTTTGGCCTTAAGTCATTAACCATCCTGACCAGGGCTGTCTTTGTACTGTGGTTCATCCTAAAACCAGACTGGTTTTCATCAAATTTTTTTTTTTTATGTTAAAAACTAATTTAACTGAGTTAAAAACAAGTACAGTATAACCCTTGTCACCCATCCTGGAGCTCACCATGTAAAATACTCCCTCCATTTCTTCTTCTTCTTTCGGCTGCTCCCCTATCCCTTGCATCTTCCTCTATAACATCAACCCTCTCCACGTCCTCCTTCACTACATCCATGAATCTTCTCTGTGGTCTTTCTCTTTTCCTCCTGCCTGGCAACTCAATCTTCAACATCCTTTGTCCAACATATCCACTATTCCTCCTCTACACATGTCCAAACCATTGCAGGCTTTCCTCTCTTATCATGTCTCCAAACTGCTAAACCTAAACTGTCATTTATAATCCTGTCCCTTTCATTTTCATTTCATTTTATTATTAGGAGTTTGTCACAGCAGGAAAACACAGCATAGCAACACCTTGTTGAAACCATGGATCCTGAATTGAGACAAACATACAATAAAAACCATGATTGTTATCACTAAATTAAAAGTAAGTTAAGTGTAAAACCCATCACTCCTAAAAACAAAGTTACTTATAATACAGTTTAAAAGCACGGGGAATAAAAGAAAGTTCACGTCTTTTGGTTTTACTCCTGGGTACAACAAGTTCTCTGGACCGCCGAATAGAGTGAACATCTGGAGAGGCAGCAGACAGGAAGCTCTGCAGAGGTGAAGAGCTGTCCCTCAGGATGTTGGTGAAGGTACTTAGAGTAGCCTCATCTCGCCGCTCACTTAAGGTGGGAAGAGAGGAATGTGGGATGCCAATTACTCTACAGCACCACATCTGTACCCTCTCTAACTCTTCAGAGAGACCTTCTGTCAGACCTCCCCAAACTGGACTGGCATATTCCAGAACCGGATGAATGAAGATCAGGTAGATCTGTTTTAAGGCATCAGGTGGGAGGCCAGCTTTTTTAGCCACAGAAAGGTAGTGAATCCTTGGTCTTGTTTTAGAGAGCATATAGTTGACATGAGCATCCCATGACAAATCAGATGAGACCCGAACTCCAAGCAGCTTGAATGTTGAGATTCTGCTGATGCTATGACCTGAGACCATCGGCAGTGGAGGAGAGAGAATTTAAGTCTGTCTTCTTGCACTAATAACCATATCCACAGTCTTAGCTCCATTTATAGTCGGAGAGAAGTCCTATCCCCATGCAGACATAGAGTCCAAAGCCTTCTGAGTCAGGCCAGGTAAAGACCCCATCAATATCTCAGTAGCCATGTTTACATAGACACAAGTAACCGGATTAAAAGCCTGATCGGAATAAAAGTGCTTCATGTAAACATGCCAATCTGAATATTCTGACCCGATCACACTCATTTGGATCAAAATTTCCTTCCGATTGAGACAGGTGGGTTATGCCAATTGTTAATCCAATTGGTGCGCATATAAACACTTATTCCAAAGTTTGTGAAGAAAATATGTTTACTGCGCATGTCTGTACGTCAGCTACACATCAAAGTGACGTATTTCGGCCTTTACAGCAGCTAGTGGAAGACATGGCAGGAGTAAATCAAATCTGGTCTGTATCGTCCTGCTGTCTCCCTCTGTTCGTCATATGCAGAAGTATGTACTGCTGGGCTTGTAGCTTCATTACGGAGACTATCAGAAGCAAAAGTACAGTCTGAATAACACAACACAGGTCCATTTCAAAAATAGAAAGACACGGAGCGAGTTTGTTTACATCGGAAGTTGCTTCTTCTTCTACTATTTCCGGAATGTCAAGTAATTGTGCACATGTCAAAATGATTTTGTCTGTTCAAACGTGTGACACATGGAAATGCACGTCCTAATCGGATCAACTTTTTCAGTATTCATGTAAACAGTAAAGTTCTGATCTAAACTGTAATCAGATTGAAGAAATTCTGCACATGTAACCGTGGCTACTGAGTGTTATATCATCAACATATTCCACAGGAAAAACAGAGGAAGGAAGGCATAAGTCCAGGCTGTTAATACAGACCACAAAAAAGTAATGGTAATAATATCCCACCCTGGGGGACACCAGCTGAGACTGGACAAAAACAGTATGTACAGGTTCCCCGCTGCACCCTTTGCTCTGTCACTCAAATAACTCCTCACAGTAACCCAGAGGGAGTGTCTGACATGCATGTTGGTGAGGGAGTTAAGCAGCTGATAATGGTTAACTGTGTCAATGGCAAGAGAATAATCAACAAACAGCATGAACATCCATCTTGGGACTGCTGTCGAGTGCTTCATGCCAGCATTGAAGAATGTGGATCAGAGCAGTTAACAGTTGATATTCTGGACATATAACCATGCTGGGCTGAGACAATATTTGAAGCTGTGTCCTCGAGGAGAACATCCTTTAGAATCCCTTTGAATAGTTTTCCAACACCGCTGACAAATGAGATTTGATGATAGTCTACTGGGAAGGTGGGCTTGGTTTTCTTTAGAATACTTTTAAGTAAATAATAAATAGTTTTCCCATACACTTGAAAAACTATTATGTTGAATGCATGAATTAAAAATATCACACAGAACAGGTACCAATTCTTCATGAAAAGTCTTTAAAATCCAGGCAGGAATGTGGTCCGGTCCAGCTGCCTGAGATGCATTAACTTTACGGAGTATGGTTTTGACCTATCCAATGCTCAGAGGTGGAATGATGGCCGTTGTCAACAAATGACTGATTTCATCCACAGATGGCAGTGAGTGATCCACCTGGTCTCATACTGAAGCAAAATGGTTAGCCAGCATGTCACACCCAAGCTGCAGTGTGTTGGAGTCCTGTGAGACAGCTGTCTGCCCAGCCTACTCCATCCCCATGAGAGCTTTTACAAATTGAAACCAATTCTTTTAGTGTGATTACTGCAAATCCTCCACCTCCTTCTTGTAGAACTGTTTTTTGGCCAACTTGATTTTGTGAGAAACAGTTATTTTCAGTTTTCTGTAGGAATCTTTGTCGCCAGAACAGTAAAATTGTTGTCTTGGGGACTTCCGGTTATGGCTGCCACGTAGGACGGACGTGTCTCGCTCTGCTCTGCTCCTGGAGAAAAAAAATCGGCAAATAACTCTCTCATTTGGGACAGAACGTATCCCAGCATTTGGGCGAGGATATGTCGGCGAAGCCTAAGGCTGGAAAACCAGGAAAAGGAAAAAGCGAGCCGCCGAAACAGTCCAAATTAACGGACTTTCAGGTCTGTGACGCAGCAAACAAAACTCCATATATGGCGGAGGAGGCTGGCGGCGGTGCGATGTCTGCGGGGGGAGGCGCAGATGCGCTGATGGCTGCCATGAGTTCAATGAGAGCGGACTTTTCCTCTAGATTTGATGGGATTATGACAGCGTTGGAAGGAATAAGAAAGGAATTGGGTGACTGTGTAGAACGAACGGCGCAGATGGAGCTCCGTCTCGCTAGTGCTGAAGATGACGTCACCCGTCTTCAATTAAAGGTGCGCACTTTGGAAAAAAAAAATAAATCTCTGGAAGATAATATTTTGGATTTGGAATCTCGGTCGAGACAGAATAATTTGAGGCTGGTGGGTCTTCCAGAGGAATCAGAAGGTCGGGACGTATGTTCCTTTCTGGAAAAGTGGATTCCGGAGGTGCTGGGCAGCGAGGAGTTGCAATCAGCAGTGGTTCTGGAAAAAGCACATCGTATTGGCCCACGGAGAGATAAGGGACCGCCGAGGACCTTAATTATGAAGTTTCTTAGCAACAGAGACAGGATGAAGATCTTCAACGCTGCACGTGCTAAAGGAGAGATTAAACACCAGGACCAGCAGGTGCGGTTCTACCCAGATTTGGCCACAGGAATCCAGCAATTGAGGAAGCAGTTTGATCCCATACGTAAGGAGCTGCGCAACCTTGGGATTCGTCATGGTGTAATCTATCCTGCGAGACTGCTGACCATGTATGAGGGCAGAACCCACATTTTCAAGACCCCAGAGGAGGCGCAGGAGTTCATCAAGAAGATCAAAGAAGAAGAAGAGACTGGTGGGAGCTAAGCATGAACAAAATATAAGGTAGAATAATTAAGCATTTGCACAGGCATCTGACTGACTTGAAGTAAATAGTAAGTTTACAAAATATAGATTGTATTATATATTAAAAAAACAAAACAAAAACAAAACAAACAAACAAAAAAAAACAAAAAAAAACTATGATGTACAAAGTTGTTAAAAATTTTGGAGTTAAGTTGGAAAACTACAGAGGAGAGTTAATGTTACGTCATTAAAAGCAGTAGAGTTAGGGTAATTGGGAGGATGAAGAAGGAGTGGCTTAGGCTGTTCCCCGTGGGTGTGGAACGGTCGATGGCTATATCGGGAGACAGAAATTTTTTTTTTGATTTTGGGGGGTTTGCCACAAGTGTGGGAAGGGGAAATTTGTTTGTGTGTAGTTTGTAGGATGAATGTTCAACCACTCATGTTTTTGCTTCTCTGTATGAGCATGTTTACACTGCAAGGTAATCCTAAACTCTCTATTGATCATGGACCAAAGTGTTAATCTTAATTTAACTTCATGGAATTGCAGAGGTCTACAAAATTTAAAAAAAACTTAAACAAGTTATGAATAAAATAAAGGACATGGGTTCAAGAATTGTGTTTTTACAAGAAACTCATCTGATAGAGGAGGATGTTAAAAGAATTAGGAGTAGATGGCAGGGAAGTGTATTCACCTCTTCATTTTCATCCCGAGCCAGGGGAGTTATGACTCTCATACATAAATCAGTTCCTTTTCAGGTGAAAAATGTAATTGGAGACAAATTTGGAAGATATGTAATCATTCAAGGTTCTTTGCTATTAGAAAATATAAATCTTGTGAACTTATATGGTCCCAATATAGATGATCAGAAGTTCTTTGCTAATTTATTTCTCATCTTATCATCACTTACAGGGCAACATATAATAGCAGGGGATTTTAATTGTACATTGAATCCAGGTGTGGATAGATCAACAGGACTGGATTGTACGCACATTGGATGTAGGATGACTATTAATCATTTTATGAAAGAATTGAGATTGTTAGATATATGGAGAGAAATGAAACCACAAGTTAAAGCCTATTCTTGTTATTCCAGTACCTACAAGACATTCTCACGTATTGATTATTTTTTGATTTCCACAGAATTAAGGTCCAAGATTCAAAACTGCTTTTATGATAACATCGTGATTTCTGATCATGCACCCTGTTGTCTAATATATGTAGATAAAAAATTGACAAAGGAATCAGGTAGATGGCAATTTCAGCATAAATGGCTTCAGGATGAGGAATTTGTCAAGTATATAGAAAAACAGATAGACGAGTTCTTTGACATCAATACTACACAAACATCAGCATGTGTAAAGTGGGAGGCTTTCAAAGCTTTTATTAGGGGACATATTATTAGTTATACAGGATCAAAATCTAAGAAGACTCGAGAGGAGAGAGCTAAATTGGAACATAAAATAAAAAGTCTTCAGGAAAAAGTGTATGCAGGAAGTGACCCAAGGTTGGAGAATGAATTACTGATTTTGAGAGCTGAATACGACAAAAAATCAGCAAATAGAGCTGCCTCGAGTCTTCTAAGATTGAAACAATCTTTTTATGAACAAGGTGAAAAATCAGGAAAATTATTAGCATGGCAGATTAAACAATTGGAAATTAAAACACCAATTACCAGTATTATAAGTAACGGACAGGTAGTTATAGATCCTTTAGAAATTAATAGAGCCTTTAGAGATTACTATGAAAAATTATATGATACCAAAAATGAACCTGATTTAACAAAACTAAATGGGTTTTTGAACGAACTATCTATACCGTGTATTCCAAATGAAAACAGGGAGATATTGGAGTCTAAAATTAGTCAAGAAGAAGTTGGGCTAGCCATTGATAATATGAAATCAGGAAAAAGTGCAGGACCAGATGGTCTTCCAGTTGACCTTTATAAAAAATTTAAGAATAAATTAATAAAACCTTTTTTGGAAATGGTTTTAGAAGCATTTCAAAATAATAATTTACCATCATACATAAATAATGCCTTAATTATACTGCTGCCAAAACCAGGTAAGCCCTCTAATAAATGTGAAAATATGAGACCAATAAGCCTATTAAACGCCGACCTTAAGATAATCTGTAAAATTTTAGCAAGACGAATACAAGAAATTTTACCAAATATTATTAATCGAGATCAGAATGGCTTTATAAAGGGTAGACAAGGCTTCCATAATGTAAGAAGACTATTTAATATTATTTATTTTAATAAAGAAGCACCGGATACAGCTCTCCTATCATTGGACGCCGAAAAGGCCTTTGATAGAGTTGAATGGCCCTTTCTTTTTGAAGTCCTACAAAGGTTTGGACTTGGAAATAATTTCATAAAATGGGTTCAAATAATATACAATAATGCTACAGCAGAAATCCTAACAAATAACAATATTTCAAAACCAATAAAAATCAATAGAGGATGTCGACAAGGCTGTCCACTTTCACCTTTACTGTTTACTATGGCAATTGAACCTTTAGCGATAGCGATACGTTTACATTCACAAATATATGGTATTAAAGTTGGACCAACAGAACATAAAATCTCCCTGTACGCCGATGATATAATTTTGTTTATGTCGAATCTAAAAAAATCAATTCCAACCTTGTTGAATTTAATAAAGAATTTTGGGGAAATATCAGGATATAAAATAAATAAAACTAAATCTTCAATATTAATGCTAAATGAGACCCAGAGAAATTACCCAGCCCCTGAGGTAAATCAATTCAATGTTGTAAATCAGTTTAAATATTTAGGAATCCAAATTATGCCTAAGCTAGAATCAGTCGCCAGTGTCAACTATGAAGCCTTAATGTCAGATATCAATGAGTTAACTCAGAGATGGATGTCACTACCAATGTCGATGATCGGGAGAATCAATATACTTAAAAGTAATATTTTACCTAAAATACTTTATTTATTTCAATACATTCCCTTATCACCACCTTTAGATCTATTCTCAAGAATAAAAAAAAAGTTAGTGGAATTTATATGGAACAACAGGAGGGCTAGATTACGTTTGTCTTTATTATATTTACCATTTGATCGTGGAGGTCTGAAATGTCCAAATTTTATGTTGTATTATTGGTCGGCACAACTGAGGTCTATGACATATTATTTTTCATCAAATGATCTCCCTCACTGGACTGAAATGGAATCATACAATTTATCTTTACCTCTTCCCATATTCATATACTCAGATTCGGCAAAAAAATTACAAAAACAAGTTAAAAATCCATTTGTAAAGCATATGATCAAAATATGGTGTGAAGCTAAAAACTATTTAAAAGAACCACAGTTATTGTCACAATTTAGTCCAATATGGGGTAATCAATATTTTAAACCAGGGAGAGCGGACGCTGTATTTAAAGTATGGAATTTAAAAGGGATACAAAAGATTCAGGATTTATATTTGCCATGTGCAGACAACATAATGTCTTTTGAAGAGCTGAGGATCAAATTTAATCTCAATAGAACACATTTTTTTAAATATCTTCAACTTAGAAACTTTATTCGATCAAATCAAAATAAAGCTCTCACTCGACCTATTTATTCATCCTTGGAAAAAATGATGATGAAAGATAGTAAAAGAAAGGGTATTATTTCAGAGTTTTATAACTCATTGACACTATCTTCAAGTGAAAATTCACTGAAAAGATTAAACTACTGGAAAGAAGATCTGCAAATTGAAATTTCAGAGGAACAATGGGAATTGGCTTGTACAGAAGCTCAAACCAAATCAATAAATGCACGCCTTAAATTGATACATTTCAAATGGTTAATGCGGATGTATGTTACACCGGAGGAGTTAAATAGATATAACAAAAATATACCAGATACATGCACAAAATGCATGGAAAGTAAAGGAACCCTATTTCATTGTTTATGGGAATGTAGATTAATAAGAATGTTTTGGGAGGAGGTGAGGGTAACAATTGAAAAAATAATCTCAAAACAAATCATATTGAATCCTAAACTGTTTTTGTTGGGTCTGTACCCAGAAAAGCATAATTTCAATAAAAGTGAAAGAACATTCATAGACCTCAGTTTGCTTAATGCCAAAAAATGTATTGCACTATTATGGAAAAAGACTCATAGACCAGATGTGACTCAGTGGTTAAGACAGATGTTAACAAACCTTCCATTAGAAAGAATAACATATATACTGAAATCAAAGGAAATTGTGTTTGAGAATATATGGAGACCTTTTATTGATTATGTAAAAAATTTAAACATAACTCTTGAAGAAGAAGGTGAATGATGTGTGTGGACCTTGTAAATTCCAAACTGGTGAACATAATATGTATACTAATGTATTGGATTGTCTAGACTAAACAGAGGAGCATTGTTGAAGACTTGATTTTGTTGGTGGTTGTTGGTGTTTTTAGGGCATTTTTTTTTTTTTTTTGTAGTACTTTAGTGTTAGTGTTTGATTGTTTGTATCATGTTTGTTAAAAAAAAAAAAAAAAAGGTTCAATAAAGATATTGTGGAAAAAAAAAATTGTTGTCTTTCCTTTATTATTCCATTCCTTTATTAGTTTTTTTTATTTGCACAGTCATGCAGGGCTGGTCATTATCAGTGACAGCAACTCAGAGGGACAGTGCTATTCAACATAGTGTCAATGAGAGAAATCAACAGTGTTCATCAGAAGGCCCAGCTACCTCATGGCATTATGTGTACAGTTCCAGCATGTGATCAGTCCCTCCAGGATTTCGCGGGACGTTTTTATGAATGTTGCGGCCCAAAAAGCCTGAATTCACGGGAGCCTTTTTTAAAAGTTGGGATAAAAGTTGTGATGCTTTGAGAGGTTTTTTTGCACTAAAAGTTGTGGGAAGAATTACAGATGTGAAAGCAGGTGTTTTTTATTCCATAGTTTACTGCAGTGATATTCTATATAACACCACAAGAAAAGCACAGTATTGTCAAAAATATCCTATTAAACAGTGATTTGAAAATTAAGCAGAATCTTCTGCTATACAGAAAAACCTCTTGTGCAAAAGCACAGACTTTAACACAATATCCATTACAGCAACTAAATTGCATTGAATGTATGTTAAAGAGTATAGATTTGGAAATTATTGGCAGCACCTTCATTTGAAAACTCCCTATAGTCCCCAACCACTCAGTACCAAGTAGAGAGGAAAAAATAAATAATTTATTCTGTTGTTCTGTATTGTCTATCAGTCTGTGTTTTTCTGAAAAAAATTACAGACAATATTCTCTCTCTTTCCGTGCCTAACTCCTACCTGACTGTCTGCTGCGTGTCTTGACACACACCTGTCTCATCAGACACTTATCTTTCAGTTACATGAGGGGGGCATTTGTCCATGCCCAGACTGGAGATTCACAGTTTTAAAGGCCATTGACAAGATGTAGCAATGACTTTACCTCTAAAGATGTATAAAATGATCAAACACTGGCTGTAGTGTTAGATTTGCTCATTTTGTTTGTGGTTCTATGGCGTCTGTCCTTACGCACGCTCCCACGACGGGGTGCTTTTGGGGTAGGCGAACGTTTTTCAACACAAACCCAGCACTTCATACATGCGGTAAGGACGGAGACGTGGCGAGACGTCCGCCGGCAGGCTGGGAGAGACGGACGGGATGGTATTGGAAATCTCGCCGGTGAGTGTTTTTTTAAAATCACACACTGTCTTTGCTGATGTGCTCCGTTAATACTCACTGTAAACACGGACGTGAAAACGGTGCAGCGATGCATTTGATTGGTTAGACTTAGCGTTTGAGAGCCACTCAGGGACAAATCTGGTGAAATTGGCGTAAGTTGACAAGTATTGGCCAAAATTGCGGGAAAGCTGCGGTGATTTAACAAAGTTGCAAGGTTGGACAACAGTTGCACTGATTGAGAGATAGATAGATAGATAGATGAGAGATAGATAACTTTATTGTCTGTCCCAGTCAGTGACAGAAATTCTTCTTAGACACGGCTACAACAATATAACACATTCAACACTCTCAAAAACATATTCAAACTCACAGGATAAAAACAGTTTAAAAAGGAAACATGGTTAAAAAGGAAACAGCGAATAAAATCATGTGGCAGAAAATATTAATAACAATTAAAAATTAATAGTGATTAATAGATAAATGCTGATAACTAATATTGATAGCTAACTGAAGTATGATAACTATTTGATTTTGTTCAGGATTGTTACTGCAGAAGGAATAAATGATTTCTTGTAAATGTTTTTATGGGCCAATGGAACTTTATATTGTCTGCCTGATGGCAGTAACTGAAAAGAGTGATGGAGGGGGTGAGATGGGTCCTCTGTGATCAGGGTGGCTTTCCTGATCACAGAGCGCTGATACAGTTCAGACAGCGGTGTCTGTGGTGAGCCAATGATTTTGCTAGCCTGATTAACTATACGGGAAATCTTTGTTTTGTGCTTGATGAAGAGGGAGCTGTACCAGGATGAAATGTTAAAAGTGAGAATGGATTCAATTAATGAAGTGTAAACCAGAGTTAAAATGTGTCTACTGACATTAAAAGTCCTCAGTTTCCTCAACAAGTGGAGGCGTTGTTGTGCTTTTTTATAAATAGAGTCAACATGGTGTGCAAAAGACAGGCTACAGTCCAATTCTATTCCCAGATATTTAAAAACTTGAACTTGTGCAATAGCCTGACCCTGTGTCATGTTCGGGGTCATCACCCTGAGCATGACTTGTGGCAGTTGGGTTTAATTATTGATTACTAATTCCAGCTGATGGATTGAGCCTTGCTCTCCATCAGTCCCACAGCCATGCCTCCTCCTCACCAGGCATCCACCAGCGGTATGGTTCACCACATACACACTCACACACTCATGCACGCACACACACTCATGCACGCACGCACTCACATTCACACTCACGCACGCACACACACATTGTTCAATCAGTTACGCACCGGGTGGCCACACAGCTGTCTCCATTTGCCCTGATTCTGGGTTTGTGTATTTATAGGGTAGAATGTGACCAGCTGTTGTGGCAACTTCACAATATCAACCTTGGACATCTGGACTCGCTTCTGTTGGTTTACCCCTGGACTGAATTGTGTTGTTCTCTCAGAGCCTTTCTGCTCCGACACTGTTGTAAGTCCTCCTTGTGCCTTTTTTCTCCGCTCCTGCTTAATTGGAGCGCATTAGGCATTCCCGTAGACCAATCAAGTTTGTAGCAGGGTGTCTTTCCTTTGTGCTGTGACTGTATTTGGACTTTCTATACACACACCCATTGTAAATAAACATGTTACTTACTCTGCGTTTTGGGCTTGTTGCTATTTTATATGTTTGCTGAGCAATTTGCGCAGTGAACATGACACCCTGGATACTGATGGGTGTAAAGAGAGTAGTTGAAAGTTTCTCTTTGTTCCCACAGCACAACTCCTTAGTCTTTGTGGTGTTTAACTCCAGAGAGTTTTGATTAAAAGTCTGAGCTAGATCGTTGACTGCCTGCTGATAGCGGGTCAGTGCAGTACTGTCTGTCAGATGAGCCACCGAGGCCATGTTATCTGCATATTTAAAAAGAGTCTTTCCTTCACTGTCACAGGAGATGTTATTTGTGTACACAGAGAACAGAACCGGAGATAAAACACAACCTTGAGGAAGACCTCAACAGGTCAACTTGCTAGATGTAAAACCATTTAAAAACACTTGTTGTGGCCTGTCATATAAAAAACTCTCGTCGGCCTCCGTCGGTCTATGATGACCATGGAAGAGAATCCTAAACATCTACTCTGCTGGAACAGCACCGCCTGTGGCTGAAAAGGCCGATGCGCGAATGGCAGTCCCTGTCACACAGGTCGCACTTGTGGGTGGTCTCCGTGCTGCTGGGTCTGTGGCGGTTCTTCCTGCGGGTCCTATTTTCATCTGCTGCAGCAGTCAGTCTCTCTTCACCTGCCTTGAGCTGTCTGGTCAGGGTGCCTCTCCATTTGGAGTGGTCCATTGCAAGGTCCTCCCAGCGCTCTGTGTTGATCTCCAGGGCCTTCATGTCTCTCTTGCAGACGTCTCTAAAGCGCAGCTGTGGGCGGCCAACGTCTCTCCTGCCAGTCGCCAGTTCTCCATAGAGGACGTCTTTGGGGATTCTGCCATCCTCCATACGGTGAACGTGGCCTAGCCAGCAGAGCCTGCGCTGCCTGAGTAGAGTGAACATGGAGAGAAAGCCGGCGCGGGACAGAACTTCTGTGTTGGGCACTTTGTCCTACCAGGATATGTCCAGGATGTGGCGAATGCAGTGCAAGTGGAAGGAGTTCAGTCTCTTTTCCTGCCGGGCGTATGTTGTCCACGTCTCACTCCCATAGAGCAGTGTGCTGATGACGCAGGCGTTGTACACTGCCATCTTCATCTTGACAGAGAGTTTGGGATTCTCCCACACTCGTGTGGTGAGGCGAGCGAGTGTGAAGGCTGATTTTCCAATCCTCTTGATGATCTCTGTATCAAGGGAGAGGTTGTTACTGATCGAGGACCCCAGGTACGTGAACTGATTCACGATTCACGACCTCCAGCTCGTAGTCGTCGATGGTGATGGTTGGTGGTGCTTCCGTGCCTTGCGCGAAGACATTAGTCTTCTTCAGGCTGATGGTAAGCCCGAAGTCCTTGCATGCCTGGGAGAAGCGGTCCATCAGGGTCTGAAGCTCCTGCTGTGTGTGGGTTGCGACTGCAACGTTGTCTACGAACAGCATGTCTCTGATTAGAGCCTTGTGTACTTTGGTTCTAGCTTTCAGGCGGGCGAGGTTGAAAAGCCTGCCGTCAGATCTTGTGTGCAGGTAGATTCCCTCTGTTGCTGTGCTGAAGGCATGCCTCAGGAGCATAGCAAAGAAAATCCCAAAGAGGGTTGGCGCAAGTACACAGCCCTGTTTCACTCCACTGCGTATGTTGAGTGGCTCTGAGACGTTGCCGTCGTGCTGCACTACCCCCTGCATGTTGGTGTGAAACGATTCGATGAGGCTTTGCAACTTTGGTGGGCATCTTATCTTTGGCAGGATCTTGAAAAGGCCCTCTCTGCTGACCAGATCGAACGCTTTGGTGAGGTCGATGAAGGCGACGTACAGGGGCGTGTTCTGTTCTCTGCATTTCTCCTGGAGTTGGCGGATGGAGAATATCATGTCTACCATTGATCGCTCAGCGCGGAAGCCACACTGAGACTCGGGGTAGACACGTTCAGCAAGCTTCTGTAGACGAACGAGAACAACTCGTGCATAGACTTTGCCAACAACGCTGAGGAAGGAGATGCCCCTGTAGTTGTTGCAGTCGCTTCTCTCCCCTTTGTTTTTGTAGAGGGTGATGATCTTGGCGTCCCTCATGTCCTGTGGTACGGCACCTTCCTTCCAGCACTGGCAGAGGACGTCATGCAATGGCAGCAGTAGGGCGGTCTTGCAGTGCTTGATCAGATCAATTGATCAATCTGCACTCTGGAACGAACGGGTGATTAGCACGTTCTTCAATGAGGTGTGCCTGGTCAGGATCAAGTCCAGCTGGTGCCAGTGCTTTGAGCGCGGATGACGCCAGGAAACCTTGTGTTGGGGCTTGGTCTTGAAGAACGAGTTTGTGATGCACAGATCGTGATATGTGCAGAACTCGAGCAGCCACTGTCCGTTGTCATTCATTCTGCCCACGCCAAATGGTCCAAGACAGGAGGGCCAGGAGTCATGGTCAGCACCCACTCTGGCATTGAAGTCTCCAAGGAGAATGAGTTTTTCAGAGTTGGGGATGATCCTGACAGTTGTTGCGAGATTCTCGTAGAACTCGTCTTTTGCCTCTGGTGTGGCTGTCAGTGTTGGGGCATACACACTGACGAGGGTGATTGGGCCTTGAGTGGTGTTCAGGCGGAGGGTGAGGAGTCGTGCAGAGCCATTGCTGCCCAGTTCCACCATCTTCAGCAAGGTGTTCTTCACTGTGAAGCCCACTCCGTGTTCCCTGTGTTCGTCACTGCCCTTTCCCTGCCAGTAGAACGTGTAGTCCTTCTCTCTCAGTGTGCCTGCGTCAGCCAACCGTGTTTCCTGGAGAGTGGCGATATCCACTTCCAGTCTCTTCAGCTCATTATTGATGATGGCAGTCTTCCTGGTGTCATTGATGTCCTTGTGGTTAGCAGCGAGTCCTGTCATCATAGTGCGGATGTTCCAAGTTCCCAGTTTTAGAGTTGGTCTCTTTTGTTTTTTTGTCTTGCCTGGTGCGAAGGTTCTCAGCCTGCCGTTTGGACTTCTCCTCATCCCCATGCACCCAATGAGGAAAGCAAGCTGTGGCGGGACAACACCTTATTGGCTGGGGGCTGCCCAGCTTGAGGCGGGTGGTAGCTGTCCAGTGAGATCCGATGATCCCTCCCACCGTCGGGAACAACCCCTGGCGCCGCGCTCTACGCCAATTGAGCAGTGGCTTATAACCGGTAACTGTCATTCCCCGTGTTTTGTCTACGCCAAAGGCGAAGCTGGAGTGTCCTCTCTAGCGATCCGGTGTTCTACCTTCCAGTGATGGGCATTGGTAGGATTCAAGCCTGGGCAGGAAGATATGGAGGACAAGATGTTGCCCATGCAGCATGTCCCCCCACTCCATGTCACTGATGAATCCAAAGGAACAGCAGGGCTGCTACAGTTTGGCACCAGCGCCGTCACAGGAGCTGCCAGAACGATGTTGAGCACAACAGAGAACTGTCTTAGGGACTCCGACTCCGGATTTTTCCTCAGGGTTGACTCCCGAAGCCTTTCCCGTGACCGGGTGTGCCGCAAGGCAGCGGAGGTTTGAAAACAGGGTTTACCTTCCCCTAGATGGGCTACCTTCCCAGGTTGACGAGCCACCATCTACCCGAAGCATCTGGTTTTAAGGCGCCAGAGATCCGCCCTCGCCCCTTCTCCTATTAGTAAAAGCAGTTCCGTCGGGTTTAGAGACTAAACCACACGGGCAGGCTAGGAGTTGGACTTAATTGTCAGAGGCTTTTCGAGACGCACGCCATAAGGAGCATTTTATGAGCACTGGGAGCTTAACCCCAGTGCCGCTCCTGGCTATGACAACCTTGGAACCAAAAAAAACTCTGAATCCATAAAATCAATGTTGGGTGAACCTGCAGGTCTGTCAAGTGATGTAGCAAGGCGCCTGTGTGTACAGTGTTAAAAGCAGAAGAAAAGTCCATAAACAAAATCTGTGTGTGTGGGTGTGAAGAATCCAGTTGTTTAGTGACAGTGTCTAGAAGTAGCTGATTTCACGTGAATTGACGCAATTGCAACATTGCAAAAATCCTGGAGGGACTGTGTGATGTACCATGAAGTCTTTGATGCCCATTTTCCAGCATTTAACACAATGGTTTGATGGTCAGAAGTACTAAGAGGATGTAAATGTACCGGTGACTCAAACATGGTAGAGATGTTGGCTAAAATTGAATCAAGTTGGCTGGCTTTTCTTGTTGCACCAGTCACCACTTGTTTCAATCCATGTGTCAACAAATAGTCTCAGAATTATACCTGTTTGTGTCCCCAGGAATGACAACTGCTGCCTGCTGGTACATGTGCTCAATGTTGGAGAGACAGCAGTCCAAATACTGGCTGATCAGTGTATCAGACTTTGCTGTAGCTGAGTAGTGAGGGGGGATATATACTGCAGCAATAATGCAACTTAACACACAGAGAAGACGGTTAGGGTGCAACCAGACCCATAAGGATTCAAACTCATCTTCCTCTAAATAAGTCAGTGGCTTCTGTGGGATGTTGTATGCATACAGTACAACTCCTCCTCCCCTAAAGAAATCTCTTTCACTCCCAATGAGAATCTTAGCATCTTCAGCTCTGCCTCCTGCCTTTTTGTCAGTGCCACCATCTCCAAAACCATACGTCATAGCAGGACTCAGTACCATCTTGTAAAACTTCCCTTTCACTCTAGCTGCTATCCTTCTGTCACAAATCACCCCTGACACACTATGTGCATCATAGACATGCAGAGTGGAGGTGGAGAATAAACAAGCTTTATGACAACAGTTATATGTATAACCTTACCTTTGTAAAGAGGTCTTTTTGCGACATTATTATACAGTCTGTTAACAGCATTAGCATCAAGCAGAGCTAAGATGCAGGGCTGGTAAGTTAACCCTTATTTCCACTCGCAAACTTAACTATAATGCAGTTTATTTGGCCTATAGCTTAGTTTCTCTGCATGCAGCATGTCAAAAAAATGTCTTTTTCCATAGCTATACAAAACACACACATAAACACCTCAGAGGATGTTTAGAGTCAGTTTCTGGCAGTTGCTCTTTTCCCCCCCTTTCTAATCCCATTGTGTCTCTGCTGGCCTCTGAGCTTTGGCATTTTCAATATTCCACCCATCTTGCTCTCTCATTTGCCTGGCAGCACCCCTGACACACCAAACTAAAGAGACTGAGGGGTGTCTCAAGTTTTATATTTCTGTCTGTCTCAGAAAGAAAGAAGGACATTGGTTTTATCACCACATTCCATTTCACGCTGAAAAGGAGTTTCCAAATGACATACTGTAGATTTATTTTTTTTTTAGTGGTTTAAGACTGTCAGTGTCATAATCTGAGACATGAAGTTTCCTTACACAATATTAATCTGAAAGTGAGAGTGGTAGGTGGAAAGTTGAAGGTACAGCAAATACCTGAATATCACTTCTAATCACCACAACAAAAATGGATACAGAAAAATGCATGGTTAGCAACAAAATGCCAGCATATCATCACACTTTCCATGCAGAAAGGTTGTTTGTTTTCTCTTTGCTGTGTTAAGAAGATCTGCAACAACGTTGTTAAGGAAACAGGATGTTAGAAGGTCATACAGTGGTTTAATAACTTTTCAATCTCTTCCCACATCTCTGTGTGTGTCTCACTGGTTTACATGTCATGAACTTTTTTCTAGATTACAAAAAAATTCTGGGTAATTCCATTTTTAAGAAGTATTGAAGTGTAAGTTTCTGTAGTGTAGTGGCTATCATGTTTGCCTAACACGTGAAAGGTCCCCGGTTCAAAACCAGGCGGAAACATAAATGTACTTTTACTGGAGTGGTGGCCTAGTTGGTAGAGCATCTGCCCCACACCCGGGAGGCCTGGGTTCAAATCCTGGCCGGGTCATGCCTAAGACCATATAAAAGTGGAACTTCCTGCCATCCAGCTTGGTGCTCAGCAATAATGGAACGGAGGAAGGAAATTTGTGGCGGCGCCTTGCATGGCAGTGACCCCTCTGATTCTAGATGTGATTAAAATTGTAGATAAGAGAAACAATTTTGTTCTACTGTACATGATTGGCTGTATGGATTGAATGACAGTAAAGCTGTATTTACCTTTATTTTTAGAATAAATAAACTGTTATGGGATGTACTTAAACAATATTTTAGCTTTAGACAGAAAAAAGCCTGTCTCACTTAATGTCTGAATCAGAATATAGATTAAAGATTCTGTATAAACTTTTGTAAAATCAGGATTGTGATATCCTTTGCCTCAAAGTGATGGTGAATGAATGGAGTGAATGGGGCTGCAGTTTACATTGTGACCACAAGGTGTCACTAGAGTCAGCGTATTCAAGAGTTCCACAGTATTGTCAAAGATCATTAGATTTCCATGTGAGAGCAAAGAGAGACTTTAAAGCTTGTTATCTGCATTTTAAAAATTAATTATCTGAAACACTTTGGCAGAGGTGGGTAGGTTTTTTTTTTCCTTTTGTAGAATACTTTTTACTCTTACTTGAATGAATGAATGAATGAATGAATGAATGAATTTATTTATTTTTATTTTTTTTATTTATTTTATTTAAAAAATAAAAAAAATAAAAATAAAAATAAATAAATTCCTTCATTCATTCATTCATTCATTCAAGTAAGAGTAAAAAGTATTCTACAAAAGGAAAAAAAAAAAACCTACCCACCTCTGCCAAAGTGTTTCAGATAATTAATTTTTAAAATGCAGATAACAAGCTTTAAAGTCTCTCTTTGCTCTCACATGGAAATCTAATGGATCTTTGGCAATACTGTGGAACTTTTGAATACGCTGACTCTAGTGACACCTTGTGGTCACAATGTAAACTGCAGCCCCATTCACTCCATTCATTCACCATCACTTTGAGGCAAAGGATATCACAATCCTGATTTGTGATATCCTTTGCCTCAAAGTGATGGTTTTGAAGAAAAAACTGTACTCAAGTATATCTGGTCTTACTCTTTCAGTTACTTTTTAATTTCAATGACTGGATTTAAATGTCAGTCAAGATTTTCATCAGTTTTTCCTGTAGTGGATCTGGTGAGTGTGCACTAGTATGTAGTAGTGATAGGACAGCAGGCTCTGCATCTTTGAGGGTGCTCCGAGCTTATCCAGGAAATATTTGGCGAAGCGCGTTTCAAGGCGTGTATTGCTGACATGTGTGTTGACATCGTATCACGTGACTGGGTCAGGAAGCCATTCATGACTTTGCACACAACATGAAATAAAGTGAGCAGCGATACACAATGGAAATCCCTGTCCCTCATATTTTGTGTTGTCGATGTTTGACTGTGTAAGGGATTTGTGACAGCCAATTTTCAGATGGAGCCAGCACCAAAAACACAGACTTCTCCTGTTTGGGAACATTTTGAGCCCATTTCTCCCATCGATGTATTTTCTGCAAATAGTGGCTATTTATTGTAAATGAGGTGATGGCTTAGCAGTAAAGTATCTGCTTTACAAGTGGGAGACCTGGGTTTGAATCAAAGCTGTGTCATTCTTGTAATTTTATTTTTATTTGCAAGGTGAAATGTCTGTTGTGTTTCAAAGAGCTTGGATGATTATTACGCATTATTATGCTGAGGCACTATTGCTATTGTGCCCTGCATGAGAATAAGGTCAGAGTTGAATATACTGGGAAAGACAGTATACGACTGTTGAAAATTTATTATTTCTTAATAAAAATGGATAAATAGTACAAGCACATGAAGTAACACAGACACATTCACTGTAGTCACCTGAGTTTTATTATTTCTTTTTTCCCTTACGATCACTGATATTTCTTAAAAGACAGCACATTTATTGAAATTGAAAAAAAACACACTGTCATATGTGTGCGTAAATGCGCACTCACAAATGAATTGATACGAGCCCAAAGTGCAAGTGAAGAGACGTGTTTATTAACAAATGTAAATAACATACAAAAGTGTCCATGAAACTGTTCAAAAAATGAGTAATACTGGGGAGATGACCGGCTACAAACTCAGAGGGCAAGCCCCACGTGCCCCCAGGGCGGAACTGGGCGGCGGAAAGGAAGGGCTGAACATGATATAAAAGGAGACTTACATAAATGTTGGAGCGGAACAGCTCTGTGAACAACAACACTTTGAAGTCCAAACAGAGGAGAAACCATACACGAGTGAGCCTGATCATCCAAAGTTGACGGACGCCGACACACTGAGTGTTTCCACTGCTACCCAGAAATACCCCCAGAGACAAATGAGCGGCAAGTGGAAACAGGTGCGCGGCGACAAAGTGAGTGAATGAGTGTGTGTGCGTGTGTGTATGTGTGTGTGTGTGTGTGTAAGAAAACGAGAAGGAATATAAGTGTAAGTGCATGCATGTGTATGTGTGGAAACAAGAAATGATGGCAAATGGCCAGTATGAGAGTGGATGAGTGAGAATGTGTGTGTGCCTGTGAGTGCATGTATGTGTGTGTGGAAACCCAGGTGATGGCAATCAGCTGATAGGTGCCTGGCAGAGAGAGGTGAGAGGAGGGGCATGGCTGTAGACTGGCAGAGGTTCCAATAATCTGCCAGCTGGAAATGATAACAATCAGAGGCTAAGCCACAGATCATGAAACGGGGCAGGAAACAACAGCCCCGTTCATGACACACACTAAACCAATAATGACTTTGTAAAAAGCTGCATGCTGTATACTTTTTGCCGACTACATGGCCTAGTGGAGCAAATGAAGTTTCAAATGAGGCTTTGTCGATATGAACCATTCTGATGGAAAGACTCAAGTGTTCAAGAAAGCCTCATCTGATTGTCACTAAGTGGTAACCTAGAGGTAAAATATCTGACTTGCGTCTGGAGAGATGGGGTTATTCTTATAATTTATTTTTATTTGCAAGGTGAAGCATCTGTTATGTTCCAAAGACCTTGGATACAACAATAACACATCATTATGCTGAGGCACTATTGTGCCCTGCATGACAGTAAGGACAGCAATGAATGTACTGGGAAAGACAGTACGAGACTGTTGAAAAGTTATTATTTCTTAATAAAAATGGATAAGTAGCACAAGCAAATTCACTGTAGTCACCTCAGTTTTATTATTTCTTTTTTTTAACTTATTTATTCCCAGTGGACGAAAGGGTTGTTTCCCTGCGCCTTTGGGTTGGGAAACGGGTCCTGACCATCATTTGTGCTTATGCACCAAATGATGGTTCAGAGTAACCTTTCTGGAGTCTCTGACTGGGGTGCTGGAGAGTGCTCCTCTTGGAGACTCCAATGTCCTACTGGGGGACTTCAATGCACACATGGGCAATGACAGTGAAACCTGGAAGGGGGTGATTGGGAGGAATGGCCTGCCTGATCTGAACCTGAGTGGTGCTCAGTTATTGGACTTCTGTGCTAACCACAGTTTGTCCATAATGAACACCATGTTCAAGCATAAGGGTGTCCATATGTGCACCTGGCACCAGGACACCCTAGGTCGCAGGTCGATGATCGATTTTGTTATTGTGTCATCAGACCTGCGACCGCATGCCTTGGACACTTGGACAAAGAGAGGTGCAGAGCTGTCAACAGATCACCCCCTGGTGGTGAGTTGGATCTGATGGCAGGGGAGGATGCCATTCAGACCCGGTAGACCCAAAAGTATAGTGAGGGTATGCTGGGAACGTCTTGCTGAGGCCCCTGTCCAGGAGGTCTTCAACTCCCACCTCTGGAAGAACTTCAACCACATTCCGAGGGAATCTGGAGACATGGAGTCTGAATGAGCCATGTTCTCCACCTCTGTTGTTGAAGCAGCGGCCCAGAGCTGCGGCCGCAAGGTTGTCGGGGCATCTCGTGGTGGCAATGCCCGAACCAAGTGGTGGACACCAGTGGTGGGGGGGGGGGGCATTAAGCTGAAGAAGGAGTCCTATCAAGCTTGGTTGGCTTGTGGGACTCCTGAAGCAGCTGAGGTGTACCGGCAGGCCAAGTGGAGTGCAGCTCCGGTGGTCGCTGAAGCAAAAACTTGGGTATGGGAGGAGTTCGGTGATGCCATGGAACAAGACTTTCGATCAGCTTTGAAGAGATTCTGGAAAACTGTCCGGTGGCTCAGCAGGGGGAAGCAGCAACCTGTCCACACTGTGTATGGTGCGGATGGGGCGCTGCTGACTTCAACTGGGGATATCGTGGGGCGGTGGAAGGAATACTTCGAAAATCTCCTCAATACCACTGATACGCCTTCCACAGAGGAAGTGGGGCTTGTGGACGAGGGGGATGACTCATCTATCACAGGGGCTGAGGTCGCCAAGGTGGTTAAAAATCTCCTTGGTGGGCGGACCCTGAGGGTGGACAAGATTCGCCCTGAGTACCTCAAGGCCCTGGATGTTGTAGGGCTGTCATGGTTGACACGCCTCTGCAACATTGCGTGGAGGTCGGGGGCAGTGCCCTTGGCATGGCAAACCAGGATGATGGTTCCTCTCTTCAAAAAAAGTGGAAAGGAAGGTGTGCTCTAACTTTCAAGGGATCACACTCCTCAGCCTCCCTGAGAAGGTCTCTGCCAAGGTACTGGAGAGGAGAGTCCAGCCATTGGTCGAACCTCGGATTCAAGAGGAGCAATGTGGTTTTCGTCCTGGCTGTGGCACATCGGACCAGCTCTTTACCCCCTCGAGAATCCTTGAGGGTTTGTGGGAGTTTGCCCAACCAGTTTACATGTGTTTTGTGGGCTTGGAGAAGGCATTCGACTGCGTCCCTCGTGGTTTTTTGTGGCGGGTGCTTCGGGAGAATGGTGTAACCCAGTGTTAAAAACGTGACTAGAATTATGAATGTCGATACCGCTTTAAGAAGAAGGGGGGACACTCATTTCACGATGGGAGTGGATACTTTGAAGATGGGTAAATAAATACAACATAAGTTCATAATATATATTCATAGATAGTTAGGAACATTTTCTGGAAAGTTTTGATAAGGCTCCAAACGTTTTTATTTGGCATTTTGAGCAACCAATGGCTGCGTCGGCTGTTGGGCAGCAACAGCCAATGGGGTCCCGCCAGCCAACGGGGCCTCGCACTCCCTCCCTCGGTCTGTGTGTAATCCGCAGAGCGCTGTCAGTGGCAGCAGACATCGACTGAGAGAGCGCGTTTCTTTACGGAGACGGTGAGCTAGCGTGCTGATAGCAGTCTTTGCCTTGGACAAAATTTGAGATTGGTAAGCCTGAACAAACACCTGCAATGAGACGTTGCTGTATTAGCAAATTGTAATGCCCCGTTTGTTAAATTTTAAGATTGGGATACAAAGGCTGTTGACGCCGTTGAGCACGGGAATCCCATTGACGCACGTGTCACTTAGCTTGGTAAGTGCCATTATTGTGTATGGGAATGCTAATCGCTAGCTTGTAATGCTAACCGCCGATGCTAATTTTTGGCTAGTTTTTCATCGGAAAAAGGCATTTTTTAGAGCTGTAGCAGTTAGCAAAGGTCCCAATTCCCTGGCCGTTGACTGTTATTCAATGGTGAATGTTGAATCTGTGATTTAAAGGTATTTGAAAAATATTATTGTAGGGTAATTTGGAGATATATGAAACTAGCTATGGACAATAGCTTATTTTTTTGTATTCTGACCTATTTTATAGGTCAGGTTTTTTGTTTGGACTGGTTGAAAACGTGAATCTCCAGATCTGGATGGTGAGCCAAAGCCCGAATCCTAGTGACTGGTAGAAGTGACCCAACTAGTCACCTGGACTGATACCAAGAACTGTATATACTGTAAATATATTTTGGGGTATTTTATTTTTATTTTTCTTATTATTGAGACAAGTGTTGTGTGTTTTTTTGTTAAAATGTACATATCTGTAAATAATACATATCTGTAAAATAATATACATAGTTGCAAGTTCATACGCCGTGTGTAAGTGTTTTCTGTTGTTACGCCCTCCAGGCTCCTACGAACCTGTAATCGGTCTGATCTGGCCCAATTATCCTTTTTGCCCAGGTAGAACCAAGGGGGGGGGGGGGTACTATCCCTAGGGTGAGTGGGTGTTACAATGGGATATTGGGCTTGTTGTTACAAGCTATTCGGTCTCTGTACGACCATTGTGAGAGTTTGGTTTGTATTGCCAACACTCTATCGGACTCATTCCCAGTGAGAGTTGGACTCTGCCAGGGCTGCCCTTTGTCATCGATCCTGTTCATAATTTTTATGGACAGGATTTCTAGGTGCAACCAGGGAACGGAGGGCGTCATGCTTGGTGACCACAGGACCTCATCTCCGTTGTTTGCAGATGATGTTGTCCTGTTGGCTTCATCCAACAATGACCTACAGGTCTTACTGGGACGGTCTGCCACTGAGTGTGAAGAGGCTGGGATGAGAATCAGCACCTCCAAGTCCGAGTCCATGGTCCTCAGCCGGAAAAAGGTGGATTGCCCTCTCTGGGTTGGGGACAGGCTCCTGCCCCAAGTGGAGGAGTTTAAGTATCTTGGGGTCTTATTCACGAGTGAGGGGAGAATGGAGCGAGAAACTGACAGACGGATAGGCGCAGCATCTGCAGTGATGCGGGCGTTGTACTGGTCTGTTGTGGTGAAGAGGGAGCTGAGCTCTAAGGCAAAGCCTATGGTCATGAACTTTGGGTAATGACCGAAAGAACGAGATCCCAGATACAAGTGGCTGAAATGAGGTTTTTTCGTAGGATCGCTGAACTCACCCTCAGAGATAGGGTGAGGAGCTCAGTCATTCGGGAGAGGCTCAGAGTAGAACCGCTGCTCCTCCACATTGAAAGGAGCCAGTTGAGGTGGTATGGGCATCTGATCAGGATGCCTCCTGGACGCCTCCCTCTTGAGGTGTTTCAGGCACATCCCTCTAGGAGGAGACCCCGGGGAAGACCCAGGACTCGCTGGAGAGACTACGTCTCCCAGCTGGCCTGGGAACGCCTTGGTATCCTCTCTGAAGAGCTGGATCAGGTGGCTGGGGGGAGGGAAGTCTGGGCTTCTCTGCTTGAACTGCTGCCTCTGTGACCTGGACCTCCGGAAAAGCGGTAGAAGATGGATGGATGGATGGATTATTTATTTCAGTTTTTTTCCCACATGTAGTCAGGATTAAAAATGGACTGTGCCCTATTCCCCTGCCAACTGCTTTTCCTACCCCTCACCTCTGCTAAACTTGTATATGTATTCTGTTAGGTTGGTCTGACCATAGTGTTTAACTGATATGTTATTGTTGTATTTTTTTATTTTTTTTTATTTTTTTTTTTTATTTAAGTTTTTGTAAAGGGTATACAGGTCATTACAGCATTGCATTGTTTACATTTTCATCACATGTTCCCTTATTTTTTGCTATTTGACAACATTGGTAGGATAGTTATTACAACAACCCCCCCTTTTTTTTTTAAAGTGAAAGAAAAAGTGAAGTTAAGGAGAATTAAATAAAAAAACAAACAAACAAACGAATAAACAAACAAACAGAACAGCAAAAAACAAACAAACAGAAAATTAAGTAATTAAAAGTAAAAGAGCAACTGAGTAGCGTTGGAACAAAGAGCGGGACCATTATTGAAATGGTATTTGTCGAAGATTAGTTCTAATGGAAGACACATATGCGATCCAGGGTTGCCAAAAGTTCATGAACCCATCCATGTCCTGTCTCAGTGCGAATGTCAACTTTTCCATCGAGTAAATGTCTTGAATCACGTTAATCCAATCTTCAGGTGTAGGACAGTCCTTCAGCATCCATTTTTTAGTTAGGGCTTTTTTACTTGCCAATATTAAAACATTGAATAAGTATTTATCTCCTCGTCTTTCCAGTGAGTCCGGTAATAAACCCAAATACAAAGTTACAAAAGAAAAGGGAACTGTTATTTTGAATATTTTCCCCAATATTGTCTGTACATTGGTCCAATATTGGTGGATAACTGGGCATGACCAAAACACATGAAAATGATTTGCAGTCTTTTCACCACACAAGCGCCAACAGTTCAATCCCTTATGGGTAAATTTGTTTTGTGCAGGTGTTCTGAAAAATCTTACCAAGTTTTTCCATCCAAATTCTCTCCACTGCAGGGATGAGGTACTTTTCCATTGCTGTTTATTTAGCTTTTCCCATATTTCCAATTGTAAAGTGAAATTCCCCTCTTCTTCCCATCTCTCTTTTATATACGATGTGTTGTCTCCTTTTAAGTCTTGAAGACCTTGGTATATTTTAGAAATGTATCTGATTCCTGGGATCCCTTTATATGCCATTAAGAAGACCTTCAGAACACCTGACTGGGCCCTTTCCAAATCCTCCTTTTTAAGTATATTGTTTATGTGGTGTCTAAGCTGAAAGAACCTGTATAGATCTTGATTTATTAGTCCTTGTTTTTTCAAATCTTCAAAACTTCTTAAAGTTTGCCCCTTAAAAAAATCGTAATATTTTATCAGCCCTTTCTCTTTCCACTCTTTAAATCTAGTGTCTGTTTTATTGGGGGTAAAGTCTTGATCATAGGCAATCCATTGCAGAAGTCGATAGGGTTCTTTAGCTTGATTCTCTCTGACTATCTTAAACCAAATTTTTAGCGGGGTCTCTATCCACGGGTTAGTGTTATTCAGGAGTTTAGTTAAGGCATTGTTCCCTATTATCGCCTGTAGGGGGATGTCACTTGTTATTTGGCATTCCATCTCCTTCCATTGTGCAGTGTAGACTGGGTTACATATCTCTACTACAGTTTTAATTTGTGCAGCTATAAAATAGTCCCTGATATTTGGCAGTGCGAGCCCACCTTTGTCTTTGTTTAGCTGTAGGGTTCTATATCTGATTCTAGGTCTCTTACCCTGCCATATGAATCTTGAGATCCTTCTGTCCAGTTCCTGCCATGTTTTTTTGGGAGGTTCTACCGGTATTGTTTGGAAAAGGTATAGAAGATGTGGAAGTATATTCATTTTGACTGCTTCAATTCTTTGTGCGGTACCTAAGAATGGTATCATATTCCATCTTGCTAGGTCAGATTTTATTTTTGTCACCAGTGGATCATAGTTTAGTGTTATAATTTTGTCGAGTTGTTTCGGGATATTGACCCCCAGTTTTCATAGAATCCAACTCCCAGTTAGTTTTGAGTTCATTTAGTGAAAAATGATTTGGGTCATAGTTGAATGTTAAAACTTGGGTTTTATGCATGTTTAATTTGCACCCTGATAAATCTCCATAGTCTGAAAAAACTGAGATTAGTTCTGGTAGAGAAGTGACTGGCTGCCCTAGGTATATTAAAATGTCATCAGCAAAGAGTGCTATTTTATGTTCTTTCTGACCAAGTGTAATACCTTGAATTTCTTGATTTTGTCTTATCCATTGGCTCAGAGGTTCTATGAAGATTGCAAAGAGCAGTGGGGACAGGGGGCAGCCTTGACGACATCCTCTTTCCAGCTCAAAAGATGATGATAAATTACCGTTAATCCTTATTTTAGCTGTTGGTTTTTTATATAATGCCTGTATAGTTCTAATGAAGTTGTTATGAAAATTGAAACTGGATAGGATTTTATAGAGGAAAGACCAGTCAACCGAATCGAATGCTTTTTCAGCATCTAATCCCAATATGACTGCATTTAAGTTATATTTTTTTATATGATGAATTATGTGTAAAGTGCGTCGAATGTTGTCTTGTGTCTGTCTTTGTCTTATAAAGCCTGTTTGGTCTAAGTGAATTAAGTCTGTCAGTATGTTTTCTAACCTTTTGGCAAGGATAGTGGTAAAAAGCTTATAGTCCTGATTTAATACACTGATTGGTCTGTAGTTGGAGCAATCTAGTTTATCCTTTTCAGGTTTAGGTATAACTGCAATGACCCCTTCTCTCCAGGAGGGGGGGATTTCCCCTGTGTGGAGGACGTAGTTAAATGTTTTCAGGAGGAGAGGAGATAGTTGCTGTTTAAAGGTTTTGTACCATTCTGCTGTATAGCCATCTGCTCCTGGGGATTTGTTAGCTTTAAGTTTCATAATTGCTTTTTCCAATTCTTTAGGTTGTATTTCTGACAGTAGGGTTTTATTTTGTGATTCCGTAAGTTGGGGAAGGTTTAATGTGTTTAGGAATGTCTCGGATGCGTTTTTATGTTTTTTGTGGGAGTATAAGTTCTTGTAGTAATTCTCGAAGCTTTTAAGAATATCCTGAATTCTGAATTTTATTTCCTTTGATACTGGGTCTCTGATTTTGTAGATTGCTCTTTCTGTTTGTTGTTTCCTCAATTTATAGGCTAGTAATTTTGCCGATTTACTGCCTGCTTCATAGTGTTTTTGTTTCAGAAATGTAAGTTTCTTCTGGATTTCTATTGTGTAGATCTCATTTATTTGATTTTTAATTTCTTTGATCTTGAGCGAGCCATTAGAATGAGTGTTATCTTTGTGTTCTTTTTCTAGGTTTTTGAGCTCTGACTCTAGTGTGGTTAGTTTTTCTTGTCTCAGTTTCTTTTGGGTTGCCAGTTTTGCAATAATTTTTCCCCTTATTACAGCTTTGCACGCATCCCACAGTATTAAAGGGGATACTTCTCCATTATCGTTTTCTTCCAAATATCTGAGAATATCTGATTCCAATTCATCTTTCAGTGGCCCTTTGAGGACACTTGAATTCAACCTCCAGGAAAATGTATTATTTGTGTATTTTTGGATGTTTAAATCCATATAGATCGGACTGTGGTCGGAGAGATCCATCAGTCCTATTTTACATGTTTTTACTCTTCCAATGTCTCTACTAAACATAAAAAAGTAATCAATCCTTGAGTAAGATGAATGTGGCGTTGAATAAAAAGTATAATCTTTTACATTGGGGTTGAATTCCCTCCATACGTCACAGATTCCCATTTCTTTTAGTAGCATCCGAGTATTCCTATTTTGGGTGTTATTTTGATGTGAAGAATTACCTGTTGCATCCCAGTATGGATTCAGTCTTAGATTGAAGTCTCCACCACATATCACTAAACCTTGGGCTTTAGTTATCATTAGGTCGAATACATTTTTATAAAATTTCCATTTAGCCCCTGGTGGTGCATATATATTCAGCAGGGTGATATCTTCTCCCTCTAGCCGCCCAGTTACCAAACTGTACCTCCCTTCTTTATCTTTGTGTTCTGATTTTTTTTCAAATGTAATTTTGGTTGATATCAATGTCGCTACTCCCCTCCTCCTCCCTGATTTATATGAAGATGAAGAGATCATTTTAAACCCTTGTCTACTGAGTTTAGTGTGTTCCACGTCTGTTAGGTGGGTTTCTTGTAAAAATACTATTTCTGCTTTGTCTTTTTTCATTTTGCGTAGAATCTTGGATCTTTTAACTGGATTCAGGATCCCTTTCACATTATATGAGGCTATTTTGGTTACACCCTGTTTCTCCATTGTATTTTCTTATTTAGTATAACAGTGTGGTGGCCCTCTTTTTTGCTACTCAGAAACTGAAAGATCATTAAGAACATAAAAAACATTAAGTACATAATGAACGAAACTTTAAAACAAAAAACTGTCAAAAAAACTTCCTGAGCTGGGGTCTCTTTAAAGACCCTGTAAGAGCCCTGATGGAGTATGGACTCTGAGGGAAATTCCTCAAACTCTGTTACGTGCTGAGGGCCCTCTCTTACCCCTGTAAGTTGTCCCATGTTTTTAACGTGAATTTCAGATCCCAGTCCGAATTTGTAATGATTTTTTTTTTTTTTTTTAATGCCTATACTCTATGAGCTTGTGTGCACCCTCCCACCCCCATCACAGCAAACATTCACTCTAATACAGTATTTGTTAGTGTGGGGAGAACATGTGGGTCATTGTTACATTTCTATTTTAACATGATTTTTTTTTTTTCCCCTTTAAATTAAGAAGACATTTGTCTCTAATGCTAAAACTGCTCCATGAAAGGTTTTACCACATGCTGATTCTGCATCTTCTTTAATGTTTGTTATGTGGCCGACACACATTGTGGGCTCACGCTGCCACAGAGACAGAACTGAATGTGTATTGTGGAGTGTCACGTCTGCAAGGACTGAGGACTCAAATCTACAGGAGGTAACAAGGAAGTGTGAGATTTGTCTCTTTGTCCCACAGAAGACGCCCCGGAGGGTATTCCAGTTCATCAAGAAATGAGAGACAATGGTGAAGCTTCAAAGGGATGCTTTGTAACTGTATGTTGACTGAAGACACCATGTGACTTGAATTCTGATGCTGGAAATGTATAAAAGGGGGTTGAAGTATGATTCTTTCTCTTTCCTGCTTTGAGAATGCTAGGAGCTTGTGTTCTGTCAAATAAAGCTGGTTTATGACTAAAACTCAGCCTCGTTATTTGAGCATGCTCCTACACTGGTGACCTACGACGGAGAATGAGCAATGAGAATTCTTCCGAACCGGGCTCGGTGGAAGCCAGCCTGATGGCCGCCTCCACGCTCCGGCTGCCCGATTTCTGGCAGCACAGCCCGCGCTCATGGTTTAGCGCAATCGAGGCGCAGTTCAACCTCCGGAGAATCTCCAACAACGACACAAGATTCTACCACGTGGTAGCGAAACTGGACAGCGACACGGTCCAGAGAGTGGAGGATTTGGTTAATCATCCACCAGACAGCGACAAGTACAGCGCATTGAAAGACGCGCTGATCAGCCATTTCACCCCCTCAGTCCAACAAAGAGCAGAGGGGCTCCTGGCGCTGACGGAGGCAGAAAACGATAGACCTGCGGACCTGATGGTGAAGATGCTGCAGCTCAAAGCCTCCGAGGATGGCGAATTCATTTTCGCCCACCTATTCCTTCGAACCCTGCCACCAGCAGTGAGAGTGGCCCTGGCAGAGTCACCCCGATTGGCCAAGCGAGACTACCATGGGTTGAGCAAGGAGGCGCAGAAGTTGGTCGACGCCCACAAGCAGAACGCGGTTTCGGCCGCGGCGGCTAGTTCGGGAACGGCGTCCGGAGACAGCTTGGGTCCAGCGGCACCAGACGCACCAACAACGGCGGCGACCGGAGCCAGACGACGCGGAGCGGAGAACGGCTCGTGCTTCTACCACCGCCGTTTTGCAGAGAGAGCGCACAGGTGCGTCCCACCGTGCAATTTTAAACGCCAGGACCGAGGGCCGGTAGCAGCCGCGACTCTCGGCAATGAGAACAGGCTGCTTTACCTGACGGATGCACGCTCGGGGAAACAGTTCCTCGTGGACACGGGCTCGCAGCTGAGCTTCGTCACGCCCACCTACGCGGAACGGCTGTCGCCTTCTAAAGCCCCCTGGGTGTCAGTGTCAGCAGCGAACGGCTCCACAATTAAAACGTTTGGTGAGAGGACCATGCTTCTGTCCTTACAAGGCCGTTCATTTGAGTGGACATTTATTGTAGCAGCAGTCAGTTTCAACATGTTAGGGGCTGATTTTTTGTGCTCACATGGTTTATTGGTTGATCTTGCTAATAGACGTCTGATTAATGCACTGTCTTTTCATTCTATTCCCTGCACAGCTCGGGTGGCCCCGCCAACTGCACATGCCAGCGTCTCAGCCGCGGGTGGTAAGTTTCACACTCTGCTTGCTCAGTTTCCAGCACTCACAGTCCCCACTTTTTCAGCAACGGTGGCCAAACATGGGGTAGAACATTTCATAACAACCACAGGCCCTCCCGTTTTTGCAAAGGCTCGGCGTTTGGACCCAGCTAAACTGGCCATCGCGCGCGAGGAGTTCACTAATCTGGAAAAACTAGGCATCGTTAGACGCTCCAAGAGCGCTTGGGCTTCGCCGTTACACATGGTCCCAAAGGCTGACGGCTCGTGGCGGCCTTGCGGCGATTTCCGCAGGTTGAACAACGTTTCAGCTCATGACCGCTACCCGATTCCGCACATTCAGGATTTTTCTGTTCATTTGGCGGGGGCGCGCATTTTTTCTAAAATAGACTTGGTGCGCGGCTATCACCAGGTTCCAGTGCGCGCGCACGATGTACCCAAAACAGCGGTCATAACTCCTTTCGGCCTTTTTGAGTTCTTGCGCATGCCTTTTGGCCTCAAGGGGGCCGCGCAGACTTTCCAACGCATGATGGATGCAGTTTTACGCGACCTGCCTTTCGTGTTCGTTTATTTGGACGATATTTTGGTAGCCAGCACGTCCGAAGGCGAACATGAAAAACACCTCACAGCAGTTTTCCAGAGGTTGGCAGAGCACGGGTTAATAGTGAACCCAGCGAAATGCCAGTTTGGGGTGGCGCAGATTGATTTTTTGGGACATCGCGTTTCGGCAGAGGGAGCAGTTCCCCTTCCAAATAAAGTGCGTGCCATAACAGATTTTCCGCAACCTCAAACGGTTAAGGCGCTTCAGGAGTTTCTAGGGATGGTTAATTTTTACAACCGTTTCCTCCCAAGCGCAGCACGACTCATGCAGCCATTGTACACCGCGTTAAAAAAACAAAAGCCCGCAAATAAAGTCGAATGGTCTCCGGAGCGGGAGCGCGCTTTTGCCCAGGTCAAATCAGCCCTGGCAAATGCAGTTTTGTTAGCGCACCCAGTTCCAACGGCCCGCATGGCGCTCACCACTGACGCTTCCGATGTAGCGGTGGGGGCGGTAGTTGAACAGTTTGTGGCAGGTACCTGGCAACCCCTCGCGTTTTTCAGCAGGACCTTGCGCGATAGTGAACGGAAATACAGCGCGTTTGACAGGGAGCTTTTGGCCCTACACTTGGCCATCCGTCATTTTCAGTTCTGGTTAGAGGGGCGACGTTTCACCGCTTTTGTGGATCATAAACCGCTAACGTTTGCGATGGCCAAAATTTCAGAACCCTGGTCAGGCCGGCAACAAAGGCAACTAGCCGCAATATCGGAGTTTACTACTGATATTCAGCATGTCGCGGGTAAACACAATGTTGTAGCAGACTGCCTCTCGCGTGCAATAGCACCACCAAGCCCTATAGGGGCAGACTCTGTAGCCATGGCCGCGGGCCCGGGCAGCGACGCGGGAGCGCGCGCAGCCCCGGTCTGTGTTGGGTTAGATTATGCAGCCATGGCTGCGGAGCAGGTTAACGACGCGGACGTGCGCGCGCTCCAGTCTGGACCAACAGGGTTAAGGCTGGAGCACAGGGTGCAACAAAACGGTATGCCCCCGCTAATCTGCGATGTCTCCACGGGACGGCCCCGCCCTGTGGTGCCAACCGCGTGGCGTCGCCGTGTTTTTGACTTGGTCCATTCTCTCGCGCACCCGGGGGTGCGCGCATCGATCAAATTGGTGGGGGAGAAATTTGTTTGGCCCGGGTTGCGCAAACAGGTCAAGGAATGGGCAGCAGCCTGCGTAGCGTGTCAGCGAGCTAAAATACACAGACACACTAAGGCCCCGTTAGAACCTTTCCACATCCCCGCTAAGCGTTTTGATCACGTGCATATTGACCTGGTCGGCCCGCTTCCGTTATCACACGGGCACACACATCTTTTGACAATGGTAGACCGCACCACGCGCTGGCCAGAGGCGATTCCTCTGACATCAACCACAGCGGAAGAAGTTGCGCGAGCATTTTTAACAGCATGGGTTGCGCGTTTTGGTGTACCGTCGGACATAACGTCCGACAGGGGTCCCCAATTTATTTCCGAGCTATGGTCATCGATGGCCCGCAGCTTGGGGGTGAAGATTCATCGCACCACCGCGTATAACCCCCAGGCCAATGGTTTATGCGAACGCTTTCACAGGTCATTGAAAGCAGCCCTCAGAGCGTCGCTAACGGATACAAATTGGGTAGACAAACTTCCATGGGTGTTATTAGGGTTGCGTTCTGCACCTAAGGAAGATTTACATGCTTCCCCGGCTGAATTAGTTTTCGCTCAGCCGCTCCGTTTGCCCGGGGAATTTCTTCCTGATAATCCCGCACCTAATGGCCCCCCCGCTCAGCCGTGGCAGAGCGGCTCAGGAACAAACACGCTTCCTGGCCCGGTCCATCACAGTTTCCCACACGTTTTTGTGCCCAAGGCTTTAAAAAATGCAGAGTTTGTTTTTGTTAAACATGACGCCCAGCGTCCAAGTTTGCGGCCGTTTTACGACGGACCGTTTCGAGTGCTGGAGACCGGGCAGAAGCATTTTCTGCTAGATTTAGGGGGCAGAAGGGAGCTGATTTGCATTAACAGGCTCAAACCCGCTTTTGTTCTGGCTGAGGAGGAGGTGCAGCTCGCGAGGCCCCCCCGCCGGGGCAGGCCGCCGAGAAGACATTCTCCAAAGTCTTCACAGAGAGGTGCTAACAGCTTTAATCCACAGGTGCAGAGAGATGTTGCAGAGGCAGCCAAGCCAAGTTGCAGCAGATTCGGCAGAAGATTAAAACCCAGGCAGTTGGTGGATTGATTAGCGATGTATGGAGTGTTTTGTGTTTCTCTTTTTGTTATGCCATGCAGATTTTGCCTTACTCGACGTTTGGGGGGGGTAGTGTGGCCGACACACATTGTGGGCTCACGCTGCCACAGAGACAGAACTGAATGTGTATTGTGGAGTGTCACGTCTGCAAGGACTGAGGACTCAAATCTACAGGAGGTAACAAGGAAGTGTGAGATTTGTCTCTTTGTCCCACAGAAGACGCCCCGGAGGGTATTCCGGTTCATCAAGAAATGAGAGACAATGGTGAAGCTTCAAAGGGATGCTTTGTAACTGTATGTTGACTGAAGACACCATGTGACTTGAATTCTGATGCTGGAAATGTATAAAAGGGGGTTGAAGTATGATTCTTTCTCCTTCCTGCTTTGAGAATGCTAGGAGCTTGTGTTCTGTCAAATAAAGCTGGTTTATGACTAAAACTCAGCCTCGTTATTTGAGCATGCTCCTACAGTTACCTTGTAGGAGGGGGGGTGGAAGTGCAGAGTGACTGTAGAGAGAAAGAAAAAAAAAACAAAAAACAGAAAGGTCGCTATTCCTTTCTGGTACTGGAAAGCTTATCTTTGTAGCTCTGGGGCTGGGTGTTCCCGCTGCTGGCCCGTGGATTTTGAAGGTCTCTGAGTGGGTTAAACACCGTTACCGGGAGTCCTCTTCTTGCCATGTCAGATGTTGCTTCTTCCGCTGAATTGTAGAGACATGACTCTTCCCCGTAAAAGACCCTTAGCTTCGCCGGAAATGGCGTCTGAAAGCGTAGATTCTTTTCCCGTAAAACCTTTTTGGCGTCGTTATATTCCCGTCGCTTTTTAAGAACTTCAGGGGCGTAATCGTGTTCCACGAAGACTTTTCTTTCTTGATGCATAAATCCTTTCTTCTGCCAAGCCCGTCTTACAACTTCTTGTTTTATTTTGAAGTCGGAGAATCTTACCAACACTGAACGTGGGGGCGCTTCCGGGGCTGGCTTTGCGGCTAATGTGCGATGTGCCTTTTCTATCTTCAAATCGGTGGATTGTGGAATATCCAACTTCTCTCTCAATAAGGATTCCACGCATTCTGCCACTGTGTTGAAACCATCTTCAGCTCCTTCTTTCAGACCGTGAATTCTGATGTTGTCCCGTCTCTGTCTTCCTTCTTGGTCGGCTAGCTTAGCCTCCAGCCTTGACTGCTTTCTGTGTAAATCCGGTACAGAATCTTCAAGCACTTTTATTCTGTCTTCAGCTTCCAAGATTCGGTTTTCGGCCTGGTCCAATCTGCTGTTCGCCTTTTTTAGATCCTCTCTGAATTCAAGAAATTCGGCCCGAAATCGTCGTAATTCGTCAAATAGCGATTTCAAGCTAATCCTTTTGTTAGCTAGGCCCAGGCACTCGTCTTCTGAACGGAGGTCTTCTGGTTCCGATTCTGCGGCTGCTGTGCATCCTGATCTGGGGAATGTCAGTTTCCTCTGCTTTTGGTTAGGCATGGTGTTATTGTCTTTTGAATTTTAATCTTCCAAAAATCCGTTAGGTCTGATTTTGAGGAGGTTTTCCTTGGATTGAGTCTGGGAGTTTCACCGTTAGGTTGCTATCACCATGGCGTCCAGACCGGAAGTCGTTATTGTTGTATTTTAGTTTTTATGCTGTTGTCTTTAAACATTCTCTGTGTATATTGTGGTACTATGTTATGCTGGGTTTTTTATGTGCATGCACATACTAAATGACAATAAAGAAATCTTGAATCTTGAATCTTTTTTCCCTTATGATCATTGATATTTCTTAAAAGACAGTGCATTTATTGAAATGAAAAAATACACAAACCAATAACACCCTTCTAAAAATCTGCATGTTGTATACGTTTTGTCCACTAGATGGTCTAGAAGGAAAAAGTCCCACATGAGGCCTCATCTATATGAGCCATTTTGATGAAAGGCCTCAAGTCCTCCAGAAAGCCTCATCTAGCCACCACTAGTATGTAGGACCAATGAAGGTGATTGTCTGCAGCTGGCTCATTACCCACACTGAACCCCAGTGTAAAGGTTCTAGTCTGTGAGCAGCTCTGTGGGATTGTCGCATGGTAACCCTTTCCTTGTGGTCACTGTGAACTGAAATGCTTATAAGTTCGATGAATCCTGGTCACCTTCTATTCTGCTCTACTGCTCCGAGGAAACCCAATCTGTCTTCCATCCTGCTGACTAGCCCTTCTCTGTGGTCTTCTTCTTTTCCACCTGGCAGCTCCATCTTTAACATCCTCTGCCCAATATATCCACTACCCTTCTCTGCACATGTCCAAACCAGCTCAGCCTTTCCTCTCTTACTCTGGCTGCATTCAGACCAGGATAGTCCAGGGGTCTTGGTTCGATTGGGCAGGGAATGCCGTAAATTTTCACACCTTCATTTGGTTTGGTTTGCATTCACACTGCAGCAAACCAAACTGCCTGGACAATGTCATGCAGTTACAACAACTGCTCGTTTGGAGTGCTGTAGCCGAAACCACCACTGACCAGGAAGAAAAAATCTTGTGAAAGAAGAAAAATCAGGCTTATCGACTGGCCAGGACCGAAAATGGAAATCTGTTCCCTTCAGCTAGGTTGTTTGTACACCACAAATGAGACGTTTTTTTTAACTTTTCTTCTCGGCTTTTTCTGGTAAAAGAATTTCTTGGATTTGTGCAGTTGTCTTTATTCTTATTTTGTACCCAAAATGTACTACGGTAAAAGCCACTTCCTCTTCTCAGACTACGTGTTGCTATGGTTACGCAGACGCCGAGGGGCAATTCTGCCCTTTGGTCCGCTGGATAGTCCGTTTGGATTCACACTGCAAGCGGAGCGCACCAGACTTCCCCCGTTTTCAGGTGGACCAGACTTCGCTTGTTTGTTGCTCACCAGAGGTCCAACGCACGTTCAGACTGCATCAAACAAACCGAACTATCCGTAGAAGCCATTGCTTGGTCCTTTGGTCCGGACCAAACAGTGGCCATCTGAATGTGCCATTTGTCTCCAAACCACTCAACCTGAGCTGTCCCTCTGATATATGTATCTAACCCCATCCCTCATAGTCACTCCCAGTGAGAATCTTTGCATCTTAAACTCTACCACTTACAGCGCTGCCTCCTGCCACCGTCTCCAAACCACGCATCATAGCAGGTCTCACTACCATCTTGTAATCTTCCCTTTCACTCTAGCTGCTTTTCTTCTGTCACAAATCAGCCTTGACATTCATCTCCACCCACTCCACCTTGCCTACACTCTCTTCCTTCACCTTTCTTGTGCATTTTCCATTACTTTGGATGGTTGATCCCAGGTATTTAGGGTGGGTACTTTCACACCTAAATTCGATTAATTTGGTCCGAATCAGATGATAAGTTTGTTACTTTGTATCATTTTCTCCTTGGTTTGGTCCCCTTTCACGCAGGAAACAATTCAAGCAGACCAAACTGCGTCACATTAAATCCCTTGAGACTTATGTCAGAACGTTCTTTGTTCTTATTGGTCAGATTTTTTTGCCACAAGAACAGGAAAAGATCCTATATAATCATCCTACAAGAAGTAGGATGACTATTGTGCATTTATGCATTTCTGGGGAGAAAATAATACAAATTGTAGCGTAATCTACCGGCGGGGGATGGGGTGTCATCTTCCTGGTTATCATTTATTACATACATGCATATACCACTTTCGGCAAATCGTACAGTTTGAAAATGAAGTGCGGCTACGGATGGAAAATAACATGTTAACGTTCATTAATCTTCCAGAACCATGTCGTGCTCAGTCACAGATGTTTTCAAAGATCTATCAAGTATGTACAGTGACATAAAATGTTTTACCATTTGCTGCTGGTCCTGTTTTAATATGGTTGCTTTCTCACCTACAGGACCATACCAGAGTTCGCTGTTTGATTCGAATTAAGATCTCGGTACAATTGTTTTGGTGCGCACCTGAGTACGATTACTGTGTTGTCACCAGACAAAACGAACCACACTAACAGCAAAAATGAACTCGAGTTCGATTGAAACGAACTAAAGCCTGTAGGTGTGAAAGCACCCTTAAATTCATCTACCTTCACTGCCTCTACTCCTTGCATCTTAACTGTGACACCTCATTCAAACACATGTATTCTGTCTTGCTTCTACTGATTTTCAATACTATTCTCTCCAGAGTATACCTCCACTTCTCCAGGTTCTCTTGCACCTGCTTCCAACTCTCATTACAGATCACAATGTCATCTGCAAACATCATTGCCCTTGGAGACTCCTGCCCGACCTTGCCTGTCAGCCTGTCCATCACCATGGTAAATAAGAAGGGGCTCAGAGCCGATCCCTGTTGTAATCCCACCCCCATGTTGAATCAATCTGTCACTCCAACAGCACACCTCACCATACATTATGAGAACCTCACTGTCCTCATACATGTACAGTATTGTAACGTCGGGGCCATGTTAAAGGGGGCAGGGATTTCCCAGCATGCTTTGCCAGTTTGAAACGTTACTGTATGTGTGTTAAATGTGTTATTTCTGAGTTATACTGCTGGGTCATTATAACTGCATTATAATGACCCAGCAGTGTTTAGCAGGATTAGGGCAAGATGTATCATGTGTGTGTAACCATGATTGAAACGGAGGTCTGGGAGAATGACCTCCCCTCCTCTCTGTGCTCAGAAGCAGGTTGGGGGTCGGGGTGTGAAAAATAAATCCGGTTGATCACAACCATCTGCTCCATTGTCTTTGTGTGAACCCTGCTTACGTCACAGTATGCACTGAATAAATGGATTATTGGGCAGTAAGTTAATGTGATTTCTCATAACCTGATAACGGCCTTTACCTGATTATTCTGTTTACATGACTACTTGAATAATCAGATAACTACAGAAATTCAATTATTATCAGTTTATTCATGTGCATGTCAACAGGGCCACATCTACTGTTTGTTGGTATAATTTGGATTATATTAGATTGCACATATGGCTAGTTTACTTTTCAGCTTTCTCAGAATAACAGGAAATGTCACAAACTGGTTAAAGTAAAAAATAATTGTGAGAAAATAATTGCTAATTTGGGTGAGAAAGGTCACAAATTTGTCACAATAGTTGAAAATTCACAATAAAGAAGTAATTTATTTTAAAAGTTACAAATGAATTTTAAATTTATAAGAAAATGTCAAGTTTACAAGAACAAAAATGGTGAGAAAATTGCAAAATCATTAAAAGTAATTTTTCCTTCAAGAAAACAGCAATAGAATTACAAGAAAATTTCAAATTTATGAGAAAAAAAGGCAAGTTCAGTGAAAGTGTCACAAATTTAAGGAACCTCGCCTTTCAAGAAAAACCTCCTAAATTACCTCTAATGGCATTTTTAGATTAATTTGGTGACTATGGGCTATATTAATCATATATTCCATAACCTACATATGTTGAAGCATGTGGAAATGTTTGATAATTACATATGTGAAGCAACTTCACACCTCTGAAAGGACAAAGGCTCTCAACCGCCAAGTGAAGAACAGAGACGTTCCCAGACACTGCGGTGGAGACCGGAGGAGCTACCCTCACCCCCTGGGCGAGGAGAGGAAATACCAAGACAATGGGGGGATTAAGATAATGAGGGATGTCAGCCTTTGTTATGCATGTCTTTTGTTATGTGCAAGTATAAAGTCAGTGAGCCGGAGATATTCGGTCTCTTTTCCTTCTGCTACCTCTGCACTGAATGAGACTTGTTAGGAGAGCTGATAAATAAACTTTGGTTTATATATCAAATCGCCTCATCATTTCAAGCTCTTCTACAGTGACTTTAGTTTCTTTGGTGACAACTCTTACTTGTCATTGGGTGATTAATATCATAAGGAAAAACTACTTTCACTTGAAACTATTTGGATACTCTGTCCACCTCTGGGTAAAAGAAGAATCACAAATGAGTAACTTAATCTCATTGTAGAAATCATTCATTTACAGAGAGCAACACACATAAAGTTATCTCCCTTGTGGAAGTAAGTGTGGCGATTTTATTTGGTAATTATTGTCAGAGCGGCTTTCAGAGGTGAGACGTTGAGGGACTTTTCACACAGTGCTGTTTAAATGGTACATGTCTAATAAAGGCTCCAGACAAAACCACAGACAAACATGTGCAATGCTAAATAAAAAACAGTACTTCCGCTGTGTTGTGCTGTGTTTTTTATGAGACTTAGTATGAGCGAGAAAGTGAGAGGGACAGTAATAGAATTTCACTTGAAACAGAATAAGTAAACAGACAGCATCTGGGGCAAAAATTATGCTTCAGCCTTACAAGAATCACATACTATACTGTGAAATGAGTGTGAGAGACAAAAAAAGTATACAGAGAAAGATAAAGTGGAAGAAGGAGAGGAAGAGAAAGAGGAGGGGAAAAAGGGCTGGGGTTTCCTTGCCTCTCCTTCATGCACTCTAATCTGTGTAATGACGTAAGAACAGTCAGTGACACACACACACATGCAGAGGCTGCCATGCAGAGGCCCCAAGCATCAGCATTTTGCAAAACGCCCACAGCTGTTTTTTTGTTTTTTTTTTCAGACATCTCTGTCTCACTCTTTTTCTGTCTGACATTCCCCCTCTCTGTCTTTCTAGTTGTCATTTTTTTTATCTAATCATTTTTCCCTCTTAATCCATTTTTATCCCCCAACCTCTTAATGTATCATTTATTTTTCATGAACTCTGGACTCTGTAAAACCACTTCCGTTAAAAGGACAGTGTGTGTGTGTGTGTGTGTGTGTGTGTGTGTGTGTGTTGTTCTGAGTTGATACATTTATTTTGCCATTTTTTTTTTTAATACATGTGATTTGCGACTTTCATACGCTGCATTCGAAAATGTGAACTAGCCATCTTGTGATGTAAAGTGTTTTGGGGATTACAGTTTTGAGGCCACTTCAACTGACATTGCTTTTATTCAAATAATCCAAAACTTAAAACAAAAAAAAAGTTTTTAGTTTTTCCAGTTCTGTTAGTGAAAAAACTGACTTTAAATTACAAAGACACAAAGCATTTGTCCCCATGACCATAAAAAAAAGACCACCATGCAAGACCAAGAAGTGATTCAAATATACATCATAGAAGGTACCTCTTGATGTACAAGTGCACAAACTTGAGTGTGGAGCCATCTATGTCATGACTGCCCATCTGGGGCAAAGGATTGGACCCATACGCAGGCTTTCTTCTCTTCAGCATAATTCATTTAACAAAAGCAAACTGGCAGACGCTTAAACACTTAAACACTGAAAACACTTGGTCAGGAAAAGGTCGTAGTTTAGTTGAAAACATGTTACTGCTCAGTGTTGTGTGTCAACTTACAGATGTGATCAAGCTACCCTGACCTGGTTATATGTGCAGACAGGTGGCGAGACTTAAAGTCATTTTGATTTTCCCCTGTTTGTTATATGGAAAAGCATCAGTGTTGAATATGTGAGAGTGAGGCATTTTGAGGCGACAGAGCCAATCAGCCTGCATGTTGTTGGTTTTGGTGTGACTGTGTAGTAGGAATGGTGCAGAGAGCACTGTTGCAATATCTGCTGTTAATGTCCTGAGTGTGCCAGTGATTAATGGTTTTTGACAGGCCTACCACCTTTAGTCATAACATTTACTGTTCCCCAACTGAGTAGTGAAGGATAATCTGCTTGTTCATTGAGGAATATGACGTTTGTTCAACAGGCCTGTTATGTAAGAGCAGGTCTTTTTCATATAAAACTGTGTTTTTATTGTAATACTTTACTTTCTGTTAAAAAGAGGCTTGATTTTGGTGCTTGACATCATTTTACATGTATTTATTTAAATCAGTTTACTAGTATAAAATAGTTTAAAAACACTTAATATAATTTAATATACTGTACTTAATATAAGAAAACTGAGACTTCACAACATATTGCTGTGTATTACAATAATTCTAATATATCTGAAAAAAAATATGTTTATAAGAATACATAATGCTGTATATATAAGAGTACATAATGCTGTATATACCGTAGCTACAGTCATTGGGTTATGATGAATGCACATAATGAAATAATAAAACTATGAGCTTTGGTTGTTTGAGATGGGATGTAATTTGCAGTATTACAATGAACAGAAATAAAAAAAACAAATAAGTACCCTCTCAGCAAGTAACACCAGCTACAGAATGATAATCCTTGGTGTGTGTATACCTACAGTATAAGAATACGTGTGATTCCCTAACATGCTGTAATCATTTGCCTCAATTTCCAATAGTGCATGTATTCTAACTTGATTAGACTTGGAGGATTATATATTTCCCTATGAGCCTTGGTAACCAAACAACAAAAGCCATTGTTTTCTCATTAAATCCCTTTATGTAACGCTAATACATTAGTCTAAACCTCTTATTCTAACTCATGCCTCTTATCACTCTGTAAACTAGTTCAGACCTGCCAAAATGGATTAGTGACTCTCACACTGTTCTGAACTACTCAGTACGGTTTCACTGAGTAATCTGGCACCTGATAAAAATCTGAAAAATATCAAACTGGCCACCGTGATGTATTATTGTTCAGGATATCATAATTCAAGAGGAATATTTGGACATTCAGATGGAAAAGCAGGGAATTCCCATGTTAAATGAAACAGAGGAAAAAAAGAACGAAAATATGCAGCTGCACACAGATTTTTTTTTTTTTTTACACTTTTAAGGATTATAATGGCAAACATCAAGCTCATACATGACTTAGTTTGAATATGAAAAGTTTACACCTTAGACACAACTTTGGTCTTAAGAGGTCCCTGAAAATCAAATATTATTCCTCCATTACTATGAAAATTGTTCATATTGTTCATTCCAGATGGCACAGTTGTGCTCTGATAAGCTAACTTTGGTATTGTGGATCACAGTGTAGCTGCTGTTTGCCCAATAAATAACAACATGCAGTGATTGTAGACCAACAAATAGCCCTTTCAGACAAGCAAGGCCCCATACCGGTTCCCTTTGGACAAATCATCTTTGAATTTGCTTTTATGTTCAAATGAAAGATAAATTGATTTGTAAGCTTAAAAGCTGGTTCTCAGCAGGAACTAAAAAATAATTTTCTTTCACTTGTGAACAGTGACATCATCAGCGGATGTTTTATCCAGCCTATCTCAGCCATCTCTCAACAAATGCTCAACAATCTCCCAATGACCTCTTAGCAATCTTTCAATGAATTCTACACATCTTTCATCAAACACTCACTGATCTCTCAGCCATCTCTACCTTCTGTCTTCAAGGCTTCATTACAAGTCAGTGGTTTGAGGAAGTGACTTCCTTTTTTTTGCTGATTAAACTACAGTTTCACAGCATTCTACCAAGCCCCCAATTGCCTCTGTGTGTACAGTAGTGATGTCAATAAACACATGTGTAAAGTTTGAAATACAACAGTGTCACCCTTTCCCCAGCACACTTCATTCATTTATAATAGTTGTGTGTGTAATCCATGTAAGTTGTACATAACTACAAAGGATGAGATTTGCATATTGGACATAAAATATGTATTTGTCGAGTCTAATATGATCTGCTTTCAACTCACAGGTGACTGTGGCTACCCACTAAATAGGTTCACATATTGTCTTCTTTTTCATTACTGTTTTCTTTTATTCAGCCAACTGATCCACCCAGCTGGTTACAAATCACAGTGATCAGCTGACGCTTCTGAGGACAACTGCAGACATCTGTCGAAACATGTCAAGGTTAAAATAAACATCTCCTTCTCATCCATATCTGAATAAAGGAAAACAGTAAACTGATGTTATAGGGCTGTGAGCAGCAGAATTACATGTATCCGGCGCTAATGCCGGAGGACGTGCCAAAAAAAATGTTTTTACGTGCCTCTACCTCATTCAGGAGTGCCTTCAACTCACTGTCCGTGAAATTCCATTAAATCCTTTGTTTTTGATCATGGATACAGGAGAATCAAACATACAGGGCTTGTATATATCTATTTGCATACCTATTTGCATCTAATTGCATATTCAAATGGAGGCGTGTCAAGGGAGGAGTGTGGTATTTCCTCACCCGCGTTCAATTTCAAGTAGATTGGGATGTACAAAGGAAATGTGCTTGGATTCCTGCGTACACACTGTTTCATACATCTGGGTTCTTTTTGCTTATGGCGTTTTCTTGATTTAAACGTTTGTCATCTTTCAGTAGGAAATCCACGCAAGTCTTTGTACATGAGGCCCCAGGTTTCTTAATCATAGGTTTCACTACTGCATGTTTAAAATTTGCAGGAACCACACCAGAAGACAAACTGTTGTTTACCTATTTATTTATGTCTATTCTGTGTTTTCCCTGCTTCAGCTCTTTTTTTTCTTGAATTCTCTGTATTTATTATTATTCATTATCATAGTCATGTTATGTTCTTTACTGTAGTCTGAGGTTGAGTTTAGTGTTCTATGATTCTCTGTTTATTATTATTATCATTATTTGTCATGATCATGTATTCTCTGGTCCTGTATTCATGTTACATGTTTACCTTTTGTTTCTGTCCTTCTGACATGACTAATGACCCAGAAGGCAGACACAGACTCCAGAATAAACTCAATTATCTTTTATTGTGAAGTGTGAATATGAATGTGTGCGTGAGTGCAGGAATATAGCAGCTGGGCGAGCAGAGCAACGTTCAGACTGGCAACCCTAGGAAAGAGCATAGACAGGTGGATTAGAGACTGGGACTTGGAGGGATGACTCAGAGAATGTTCAGTCTTACTGTTGGCTAGTTGGTGTGTAGCACAGAAGAATTCCCGGAGGCTCCAGCCAGCGGAACAGCAGGTTCAGCTCCGGCTGCTGAAGAGGTGAGAGGGTGACGAAATGTGCAGTGAGCTGGTGGAGTGCAGGTTGAGCTCAGTCCACCACCAGGAGGAGGAGGTCCGCCGCCAGCCGGCTTCCACCTGTGCACAGGGGAGTAGAGCGAAGCGTGGAGATAAGGGAATGATGAGGGCTTACTTGTAACTAGGGAGCTAGGACTCCCAGGAGAATGACGAGACAGGAAGGATCGGTGGAGATGGAACTTAGGATCTTAGAGACGAGGAGAAGACAAAGAGGTCTTGCCAGACCAGGGAGCTTGACATCTCTGTGCAGACCCGAGGGCAGCACGGCTTAAATAGGCAGGCTTGATGAGGTGAGCAGGTGTGCGTGCAGCTGTGGAGGAAATTAGGGCAACAGGCATGCAGAGCGGATCACTACACTTTATGTTTTCCATACCTGTTGCTATGCCCTGCTGTCTAATTGCCCCTAATTGTTCCCACCTGTCCCATGTTGTCTTGATTACCTCCCTGTTCATATATACCAGTGTCAGTCTGTGTCAGGTGTGGCGCCATTAATGTCTTCAGTCAGTCTTGCCCATGAGTTCCTGAATTAATGTCGCTTGTCAGTCCAGTCAGTGAGATTATCTTGTCCATGTATTATCCTAGTCTAGTCGTGTCTTGTCAGTTGGTCTGCTTAAGTTTTGTTTTCCAGCCCACGCGCTGTTATTTATGTGTCCCAGTGTTCTGTTAATAAATAATTGCTTTGCACCATACAACTGCATGCGCCTGAGTCCTTGCCACCCCTACCTTATGACAGAAGGTAGAAATGATTGAGAGATCAGTGAGCGTTTGATGAAAGACCAGTAGAGATCATTGAAAGAATGCTGAGAGATCATTTGGAGTGATGAGATCATTGAGCGCTCCTCCAGAATTCATTCAGAGTTTGTTAAGAGATTGCTTTCCTTTGGTGATGGTTGGGAGATTGCTTTGGACTGATTCTAAACAATGTCTCTCTGCCAACTGTAGAGATCACTGAAAGATCATTGACTGATCTTGGTTATCACAGAGATCATTGAAAGATTGTTGAGAGCTCTGGCCATTTTTATATCTTTCAGTGAGCTGTGTAAAGGGGCAGAAGAGCACTAGAAACCTTAAAGCCTGCTTCATGCTACACCTCTGCTGTCCGCGTACATGTAACCGGAAACCTTGTGTGACAAAATTTACGTCATCGTCTCCACTCCGCTAGTGTCCGCAGTGCTCGACCGCGGACCACCATGCACAGCCCAAATTTTGTGACCATGCCGCCTGTCCATGACCTGAACGCGTTGAAAAGCGCATGCGCAAGACTGAACGTCCCATTGACGAGGTGGTGATATCGGCACAGCATACCAAGACAAAGAGACGAAGAAGACAACGAAGAGGCGGAAAACAAGAATAAAAGCATACATGAATCATACATACATACTTTTTTTTACAGCAGCAGCAGCATCTTCGTGGAAAAAGAGTGAAAACCGGGAAGTCAAACAGCAGAAATGGACTCTGTATTTGAAGAGAAACTGTTGATGTGCGTTGCTCTCGCGTTTCTTCGTGGTGAAAATCCTGGCATGTCAGCTCATTGGCACACCTATCGGGGGGGAATGAAAACTACAAATGATGGTTATGCGCATGCGTCAACAGCTTAGCCTGGGTAGATGAAAAAAGTTAGCATGAGCAGAGCCACGTGGGTGCCGGGCTTGTCCAAAGCGTATGCAGATGAATGCGGACCAGAGGGAAATGCAACATGAATAAGGCTTTACATATACAATCATAAGAAAAAATTAGGATACCCCATTAAATATTCAGTTCTTTATTAAGAATTGTTCATATATCTACTGTATGTCTAACCTTGTTTTTGTTTTTATTTGCATTTTTTAACATTTATTTTAGCCATTTTAAGTGGGAATGAACATGGGGGTGTCCTAAAAATGATGGGGGTATCCTAATTTATTCCTCACTATTTGTTAAGAATTATATTTTACAGAAATTTTTTTTTTAAAAGTCTTTAATTCATTTTTAATTGTTTAGTTATATTACATGAATCTTCCAGTATTTTAAACACTGATACTGCCCATATGTCCAAATATGTCAAAAACAAAAAAAAAACAAAACACAAAGGTTTATACAGGGTGTGCTAATTCACAAAAAGTTAGGGATATTTGGCTTTTGGGTGAAATTTTTGGAAATGTAACGCTACAGTGATATTATATCATGAAAGTAGGGCATTTAAGTAGAAGCATGCATTGGTGATTTTCTCATCTCAAACAATTTATTGAAACAAAAGCCAACAACAGTGGTGGGGATACGACAACAAAAAATGTCAATGTCCTTCAACCGGTAAGCCTTTTTTATCACAGGATTTATGTTGTTTAATGTAGCGCTAGCCACTATTAGCCTTGCGGGTTGGTTCTGTCATTGATTTTGGCATTTGAAGGCCGGAAGTGGGGGGGGGGGGGATGTGAAAAAACTTTGACACAAAGCTGTAAGACAATGAAAGTTTTTTGTAGAAAAAAGTGCATAAGATACCATTTTAAACAATGTAGATTTGTTTTTATAGGGGATTTACAGCAGGGAAAATAAGTATTGAACACGTGAACATTTTTCATTTTGAACCTGAGATTTTCACCAGATATCAGTAACAACCCAAGTAATCCATACACAGAAATCAAGACAACTGTGTTCACAAAACAAGTTATATTTAATAAAGTGGAATGACACAGGGAATAAGTATTGAACACACTTGGTGAAATTCATTTAATATTTAGTAGAAAAGCCTTTGTTGGTAATAACAGCTTCCAGACACCTCCTGTATGGAGAAACTAGGTGCAGGCATTGCTCAGGAGGGATTTTTGCCCATTCTTCCACACAAACTGTCTTCAAATCTTGAAGGTTCCATGGGTGTCTTCTATGAACTCTGATCTTCAGTTTGTTCCATAGATTTTCAATTGGATTCAGGTCAGTTGACTGACTGGGCCATTCTAGCAGCTTTATTTTCCTTCTCTGGAGCCAGATGAGAATTTCCTTAACTGTGTGTTTGGAATCATTGTCTTGATGAAATACCCTCCCTTGTACATGTGTCCATTCATCTTTCCTTCAATTATATGACGTCTGCCTGTATAATGTGCTGAAAAACACCCCCACACCATGATGGGATGGGCAGTGCCATTTCTCCTCCAATCATGCTGTGTGTTGTGGCATCCAAAAAGTTCAATTTGTTCTCATCTGACAAGACTACACTCTCCCAGTATTTTACTGGCTTGCCCAAATGTTGTGCAACAAACGTTAAACGAGCTTCAACATGCTTTTTCTTCAACAATGGACTCTTGTGAGGTGAGCAGGCGTAGAACCCATGTCGGTTGAGTGCATTACTTATGTTTTCTTTGAAACAGCAGTACCTGATAACTCCAGGTCTTTCTGGAGCTCTCTACAAGTGGTCTGTGGCTCTCAGATAACTCTTCTGATAATTCTTTTGATTCCTTTGTCAGAAATCTTGTGAGGAGCTCCTGGTTGTGGCCGGTTTATGGTAAAATGATTTTCTTTCCACTTCCAAATGATGGCTCCAACAGTGCTCACTGGAACATTCAGCAGTATAGAAATGCACCTGTAACCAATGCCATCATTATGTTGTGCAACAATAAAGTTGCGACAGTCTAGAGAGAGCTCTTTGCTCCTACCCATCATGAGCTCTTTGTGGTGTGACAATCTGATGTTCACAGACCTTTTTAAATGCTATCAGTCAGGACTTAACCAGCCGAAATTAATTTGCACTGATGGGGGATGGGATGGCTTCTGATTGAAATTCTGATGAATTTCATCTGGTTTCTTGGCTTTCTGTGCCTTTTTGCACCTCTTTTTCTTAATGTGTTCAATACTTATTCCCTGTGTCATTCCACTTTTTTTTAAATATAACTTGTTTTGTGAACACAGGTACCTTGATTTCTTTGTATGTATGGATAACGGGTTGTTACTGATATGTGGTGAAAATCTCAGATCAATGGCTCCATCAGAAATATGTTTAATGAGAAAAATGTTGATGTGTTCAATACTTATTTTCCCTGCTGTATAGCCAATGGAGTGTATCTTTAAGATATCGAGGGGAGCTACATAATGCACTCACGCGCAAGTGGCACTGCCATACTCAAGCAAGAAAGCACCTCCACATGGAAACACTAAGCAGGCGCAAACAAGGTTGTGAGGGCTGTCTCGATTCAAAAGCAGCTGTGTCCCTCAAAAGTGTGCCAGAGAATGTGAGTCGTGAAAAATGGAGATTAACTGAAAGAATAAAGCCCCTAAACACACACACACACACGCACACACACACACACACACACAGAAATATACACATGCACACCACACAGCCCTGAGCCCTGACCTTTTAAAGGAAAGCGACAGATGGATCTTTCTTTTCAGCCAGGTCCTTGCTGACAGCTGTTCAGGATGTGGGGAGGCGGTGAGGTGTGTTGGGCCCTTTCCAAAACCAGATTCTCCCCACTTCCACTCTGTCAGGGAGTGCCCTCAAATCGGTGTCACCCTCACAGCTGACTCAAGTTTCCTACATTCATGTGTAGGGTATAAAGATGACTGCCAGCTTTCGAATGTACTACCCTCTGTTCAGCAGGAATTGGATATGATGCAACCTCATGTCATTGTCTTTTTATTAACTTTACATTTAGAAAAATATATCTCCCCATACATTCACAATAAAATTCAGGTTGTGTGAAAGGTTCAGTGAAATTATTATCCCTCCTGACTTCACTTAATTAATTCCCTTTCACAGCATGTGGGACACCATGTACTGTGATGGCACCTATCTCTGTTTGTGTGAGTGTACTTCACACAGCCACAGTAAGCAATGAAAGCTACAGTGGAAAGTCAGTCCTCTGGTAGCTCTCTGATTAACTTCTTTTCCCCATTTTATAGAGAGCCTAAAGGTGCGTTCAGACCAAATGTGAACGGGTGGCGTGAATCCATACAAAGTCAATGGAAAGAGGCGAGTACACGTGAAATTGCACATTTGCACGTTTGCGCTCAAGGCTAGCTAGCTAGCTAACCTCGGCTCAGCGAGTGCAACAGCATCGGAACATTCCACTCTGGCTCACTTAAGGGCCTTTTCCACTAGCACGCTTTAGCGCGACACGGGACGGCTCAGCACGCTTTGTACGCTTTTCCACAAGCCCCAACACGGTTTAACAGCCGCGATTCTCAGCCCCGCTGAAGGGCAGGGTACAGCAGTGCTGAGCTGTGCCGTGTTGTGACGTTAACAGATTGGTCGCCGCTGATTGGTCAGGTCGTAACCGGCGCTGATTGGTCAGGTTGTAACCGCCCCTCTCCTCCTCCTCATCTACCAAATCTTCACGACCTTCTCAATAAAGTTTTTGAAAAAAAAAAAGAATCTTCACGACCGCCTTTACTCAGCACGCAACCACTGTTGGCAGTAATAAGGCTTCGCGTAATAAGGGTGTTCCATAGACCAATAAGGAGGTGCAGTGTCTGCACACTGCATTGTCAGACGAACGTATTCAGCGCGAGTTAGACGGAGCCGCCCGGAATGAAAAAATATACCGGGAGGTCTCGACATCGGAGTCCTTTAACGGTGAGTTTTAATTTTTTTTTATTGTGCGTTTTTTCGCAAATATATTCGGTAAGACGCTCAGTTTATTTATGCAATAAAAAAGCTGTTCATTTGTGGATGGATCGCTGCTTTATTGCAGCACACTGCGGACTAAAGCTTTTATTGTAATTATTCATGTGAACAATACGCTGAAATAAGCTTATGTATTCTTGTTAAAAACTATTGTCTTTTCTGTATATATTGCACTTTGGTGCTGTATTTTATTGTGTGTATTTTCCTTGTAGAACCATCCCACGCGTCTGCCGCGACAGCCCGCACGGATTATTCAACCGAGCCTTCCTGACCCACAGCTGGCAGAGACGGATTAATTCTACTGAGCCTCAGCACTCAGTGGTCGGCGTGTATAAAATGTCGATTAACCTTCATGTTGTGTTGCAAAGTTTTTTTTTTATTTTAATATTTTGTATATAATAAAATGGAATTGTTTTGGAAAGTGTGGTTTGTCTGTTATAACACTGAATTATAAAACAGTATAATTACATAGAAATTCCATTGCCTAGTCTGATCAAAATGATGCTGAGGGTCAACCATTGTAAAGGTAATGTAATTTTTAACTAGACCAAAAAAGAAATCTTTTTGTAAGCTTTCTGTTCTTTTTATTGAAATATCATAAAAAATTAGCACCAAGTCAAAGGTACAAGTATATGTAAATTGAATGTTCTATCGGCATTCCAAATTCAGAGATTTACAACACTTTAGAAGGAGTGTAGCATCATCTAAATGGAAAATAATAATACTGTTGTTCCAAACGTTGACCTGAAGGTGAAAAACATGAATTTTTTTAATTCAGTACATCCAAAATGCCCTAGGATGTGGTGTTGGACAGTGTGCCACCGTCTCATTATTTAATACGAATAAAAACAAGTTTCAGCTCATTATTTCTAGGTCATTTGGCAGTTAATTCAAAACAAAAGTGACTTGTGTTGTTGCAGCTTAATTATGAGATAAAATTAATTGTGAGATAAAACCACAGAGCGAGCAAGGCAATAATCCTTGGATCCTCCATTTTTTGTCTCGTGTAGATAAGGACTCAGTCCGGTGCATAACATCACGGGAGTGTGGCCCCGCCTCGCTGAGAATCTGCTGCTGCCCCGCAACACTGCTAATGGAGACAGAAGCATTCCGAGCCGTACTTAAGTGAATCGAGCCGTACCGAGGTGTGCTGGGCTAGTGGAAAACAGGCTTTAGACACGACCGAAAGGCAGGTGGCCGTGCTCACTCAGCAGCTGCAGATGTTTATGCAGCAGTGGGGCACGGTCTTTGAACGACTGGTTAACCTGGCTACCCCGGGCCCTCCCATTCCTCCTGCTCCTGTTGTTCAAACCACTATCCGCCGTACTACTTCTGTTCCCACACCTGCCTTGTACATGGGGTAGGTGAGGAAATGTAAGGAGTCTTTGTGCCAGGCGCGGCTATATCTGGAGCAGGTGTGTGTGTGTGTGTGTGTGGGTAACCCGGGCGACTCTGCTAAGATCCATTTCATGACCCTCTTACGTTGGGACCGGGCCCTTAGTTGGGCACAGTCCATCCTCGAAAGCCCGGAGGGGGCTGCTTATACATTTGAGTGATTTGTGGTTGAGTTCACCCGTGCTTTTGATCATACGGAGAGTCAGGGGAACATCATGAGCCGCCTCTTGTCTCTCCGCCAGGGAACCCAGTCTGTGGTCAGTTTCTCAGTGGAGTTTCAGGTCGAAGCGGCGGACTCGAGGTGGAACAATGTTGCGTTACGCATCACGTTCCTCCACAGTTTAAACTCTCACGTCCGTGACGACTTGGCAGTTTATGTGGTCCCCGACTCTCTAAACGGTCTTATTATTCAGGCTATTGGGTTAGACAACTGCTACCACGAGCGCGAGAAGGAGCAACAGTCCTCCTTTCACCCGTCTGCCGTGCGGGTGCTGACCACGGCTACTGACAAAGGGGGCGCTGGTTCTTCTTCCGAACCGATGGAGCTCAGTCGGTTTCGGCTAACCGACGAAGAGCGTCAGCGGGGAAGAAGGACTGGCGTGTGTTTGTACTGTGGTTCTATGAAGCACAGGTAGGACAACTGCCCTCTGGTGCCAAAAAGATGTGGCCCATCAGTAACTGTGGGGGGTCTGACAGGTGGGACCAAATCTACTCCCCCCAGTCATTTCTCTATGTCGGCCCTCGTCCAATTACCAGGGGTCCAGAAGAGGGCTATGGCGTTAGTGGATTCAGGGGCGGAGGAGAAGTTCATCTTCTCCCAGCTCGTGCGGGCATGGGTATTCCCACTAATAAATTGCTCACATCTCGTAATATCACTACTATATCTGGCCAAAGGATCGCAGTAGTCTCTGAGCGCATGGCACCCATCGTGGTCCTTCTTTCTGGGAACCATTGGGAGGAACTTCCGTTCTTTGTGTTTTCCAATTCATCCTCCTCGATGGTCCTTGGCTACCTGTGGCTCCGGAGGCATAACCCCATAATAAATTGGGCACAGAACTCCATCTCCTCCTGGAGCCCGTATTGTTTGGCTTCCTGTTTGAGTTCGGCTGAGTGTTCGCCGTCTCTCCCCATCTCCTCTCCTCTGGCTGAGCTGCCAGACCTCAGCCTCGTCCCCGAGGTCTATCACGATCTGGGGGAGGTCTTCAGCAAGTCTAGAGTGCTGTTGCTTCTGCCTCATCGCTCTTATGACTGTGCTGTGGAACTCCTCTTGGGGGCGTGGTTGCCGTCTAGCCAGCTCTATAGTGTTTCTGGCACCAGTAGAGAGATACATTAAAGACTCTCTGAACGCCGGCATAATTCGGCCATCTTCGGCTCAGCTCAGAGCAGGGTTTTTTTCGTTGGAAAGAAGGACGGGTCATGGCGCCCGTGCATTGACTATCGTGAGCTTAATCCCAGTCAAAGATAAATATCTTCTGCCCTTGATTAAGTCCGTGTTCAAGCTCCTTCAGTGCGCACAGGTGTTTACTAAATTACATCTCCGCAATGCTTACCATTTAATCCGTATATGAAAAGGAGATGAGTGGAAGACGGTATTTAAGACACATTTTGGGGCAATTTGAGTATTTGGTCATGCCGTGTGGGCTCACTAACGCCCCAGCCGTCTTCCAGCGGCTTATTAATGATGTCTTTCGTGATATGGTTGACCGGTTTGTTTTATTTATCTAGATGACATATTAATCTTTTCCCGCATGCCAGAGGAACATGAGGTCCATGTTAGGGCCATTTTACAATGGCTTTTGAAGAACCAGCTCTACGTTAAAGCTGAGAAGTGTGAGATCTCCACCAACACCTCCTCCTTCTTGGGCTACATAGTGGCTGAAGGGGAGCTGATTGCCGACCCTGCCAAGGTGAAGGCTGTGCTTGATTGGCCAACACCCCACTCCCGTAGGGAGTTTCAGCGCTTCCTAGGGTTTGCAAATTTTTATCGCAGGTTCATTCAGAACGGGCAGCGCGGTGGCGAAGTGGTTAGCACTGCGGCAGCACAGCAACTCACCCTTGGCCGGGGGATCCTGAGTTCGATCCCAGCCTCCGACCAACAGTGATCTGTGTGGAGTTTGCATGTTCTCCTCATGTCTGCGTGGGTCTACTCCGGGATTTCTCCGGTTTCCTCCCACATGCCAAAAACATGCAAGTTAGGTTAATTGGTATCAAACTGGGGATTCTAAATTGTCCTTAGGTATGACTGTGAGAGTGAATGGTTGTCTGTGTTGGCCCTGCGATGGACTGGCGATCTGTCCAGGGTGTACCCTGCCTCTCGCCCAAAGATGCTGGGATAGGCTCCAGCCCCCCCGCGACCCGATAAGGATTAAGCGGAAGAAGATGGATGGATGGATGGATGGATCATTTAGAACTACAGTGGGGTAGCACAGCCTCTCACGATGTGGCTACCTTACACTGCCAGTGAGAGTAGAGCTGTGCGGATCCCCGGAGGATGGTGGGTTAGTTGACTGTGAGAGCCAGCAGCCTCGGTTCCCAGGCCAGGTTGGTTGCAACAACCGGCACACGGAATCACGATGAAACCACTGGGAGATGGGCTGGTGTGACGCAAGACATACCGTCGACTGTGGACCGGCAAACCAGGTGATAATAGGGATGGCTACTAGGGTGACAAAGATCTGAAGAAAATAGCAATATAAGCCATGCTTGGAGCGAGCCTTATGGTACCAGTGTTAGCTCAGGGGCTAAAAGGTTACCTTTAGCACCGCCCCCCCCCCCCCCACACACACACACACACTTCCATCTACATGACAGATAGCTAGGCAGGCCAATAATAGAGCAGTAGGATGGTCTAAAGGATGGCGGTGGGTTGGCTAATTTTCTAATCATGACATTTATGAGTTACCTGGAAGAGTCAAAAACATTTCTCCCATTTCTGGGAGAGAAAAATGAGCTAAAGGCTGTATGGTTTTTTTTTAGGAGAATTGACTGTTTTGAAAATTTTTTGATAATTACATGACCAGTAGACACATTTTAGACAGTAAAAACCTACAAACACACCATTTTTCAATCAATGACCCCTTTAATGTGGTGGTGTGTCCACATGAACGCACCAATGGAGTGGAAGTGGAAAGGAAGAGGAAGTAGCAAAGTGTTTCTGAAAGGGCCTTGATGTGGGCATGGGTGAGGGTTGGGAGTGAGACGGTCAAAGGTCAAACATTCCCAAGGGGGAAAAAAGAATGAGAAATGTACAAATGTTTACATTTGTGTACAAAGCGCGCACACGTGTGGGGAGGCTGGACTTTTCATCTTATGTTGTATTCATTTAGACACATACATATTCATAAACATTTCTGTCCGCCCTGTCTGTCCATCTGCCTGCCTCTTTGACCCATCTCTTTAAAGACATTATTGTTTTGTCTCAGATTCATCTGGGCCCACTCATCTCTGTCATCACCTCAGACTTTTAAAGCTCTGATAATCAAATTTGAACAGGGGATGCTAGTTTTTTTTTGTTTTGCTTATATTGTAATTCAAGATGCACACTGATCCCCCATGGAGGACAGGGAGTTTCCTTTCTCTCTTGCCCAGACATGTTGTGCATGTGTGAAGGGGAGTCAAAGAAGTAACATCTGACTTCAATCACAAAAGTTAAGATAGGGTATGTTACAACTGCTGTGTGGTTTGTATTTATCTGAATTTCAATCTTTTCGAAAAGCACTTTACTTGTTCGTTCAACAAGCCCGAGTCATAGAGGAGCTGAGGATGAACAAGGAAGTGAAGTGAGTTCACACACATCCTAAAGAACTGAAATGTATAAGGTCAATCTCCTGCTCAATCACATGTGGGCAAAGATGTCTTAGAGAAAAAACAAGACTGTTCCAATAGAAGAATTATGTTATTATTCATTGTCTGGAAAAGAGGAATTAACTCTTTCCACACCACAGCACTATGTTTTTGGTTTCCAGCCAGTGCCAGCATTTTTTTTAAACAAATTTGCTTATTTTTCAAAATGTCTGGAATATCTATCTATAAATTCAAGATATCTCTGTCTGTTTGTGTGTGTGTGCGTGTGTTCCTCAGATATCTCTCAAACCGTTTGTCAGACTGACCTAAGATTTTAAACGTGCTTTGCTGAAGCTATGAGGGTGTGCATCCCCGAATATGGAGTCACTCAGTCAAAATATGTAATTGTTATCAATAAAAGTTTAGCCACCGCTGTGTGACCACTCTGTGTCTTCATGCCCTGGCTTCAAGAAATGTGGTCGGGGTTTCGGATTGACTCCATGCTCACTGGATAATACGCTGCATCATGGCCTTGCTGATTGGACAATACGCCGCATCACAGCCATGTGAATTGGACAATATGCAGCATCGCGACCATGCTGGTTGGATAACACAGCATCAAGACCTGTCAGTCACCACAGTGCTTCGCAAACAAAGATTTTATAAGTGCTTTGCTGCTGAGGTTACAATGGTGTGCATCCCCAAGTATGAAGTTGCTCAGTCAAAATATATACCATAAAGTTGCTGTGATTGGTCTAATGGGTAATTTGGCATGGAGAACATGAAGTGTGGGGGGTAGGGGGGGTCGCTGGCAGGGACCCGTGGTGCCACAAAGAACATCACTGGCGCACGGGTAAAGCAGCAGCTGAGACTCCCGTTAACCGGACAACACCAGTGTTCGACCGGGCGCTCCACGATCATTTGCAGGGAGGCACGCTCAGCCTGCCCGATCAGTGGTAGACGACAGTTCCGACCGCTGCTTCATTGTGGAGCTGAATGATCAGATCAACTGCATATTACATGCGGACACATGCTTTGACTAAATGACAACAAGATGCAAAAATGTCCAAATAGCAAAATAAATCATTTTTATTTAAATATGTACAGGCAAATGGGCAACACTGATGCAAAAGTTGCAGCCAAATGGCTCATTCGCCTGTGTGTGTTTGTGTGTGTGTGTGTGTGTGTGTGTGTGTGTGTGTGTGCGCACGTGGATGCCCCGAATTTCCCTCTGGGGATCAATAAAGTACACAAGATACAAATTCAAAAAAAATAATAATAATAATGCTCGGTGTTTTGTACTTATAATATTGATAAAATATAAAAGGATGCACTATAGTGGGTCTCAAATATTTGTAAACGTGTCCTGTTGTAGTACTGCATGAGTTTATTGACAATAGACTATAAACTACACATATAAACTAAATTATAATGATGACTAAACAGCTCCTATTCCCTAGAGTGCAAGATACAACATTTATGAATATAAGTCATAAAAAATCACACAAATAAGTGATCTGACAAAAAAATAAACAAGCGGTTCTTAAACAGTGGCTAATATTGGATGTCCCATTCATTTTAAATAATTCTGTAATCAATGTTCACACAATCAAATAAATCTCAGTTCAGTCCCTTTCATATTTGTCAAAGTCCAGCATGTGATTGTCTACATATACACTACACCTCTATATTCCACTTTCAAACACAGCCTACATTTGGGCCAGTAAATCCTGATTGGGCTACCTGTTTCAGACAGGAATACTTGCTTTCTACGGGCATGCACTAGTTTTGTTTAAAAGGGTCATTGACTGAAAAATTATGTTTTTGTAGGTTTTATCCTTCTGAAAGGCATCTATTGGTGACATTGTTATTGAAAAACATTAAAATGCTTACCTCTCTCTCTCTCTCTCTCTCTCTCTCTCTCTGAGTGGGCGTGGTTGTGGTCGTGAGTGCGAGCTGGGAGCGTGTGACAGTGTGAGTGAGTTGTCTCAAACCTTTCTCTATCTTTTTATATTTAAGGTGTTTTTTGTTAAATAATCTTAAGTTTGGTTGTTTTCTGTAGCTGGGGTGGGGTAGGCGTTCTGGGAGGGGGGTTTCTGCTGCCAGCTTCGCTGGTCAGCATGGTTTTGGAGCAAGGCTCCGGGTTCGAGAAGCTGACACGCCGGCGTGCTGTCAAACTGGCTCCGGCTGTCAGCTGCTCAGTGGAAGAATGTAGTCTGGCTGTGGGGGAGTTGGTTGGCTATGAAAGCGTTAGGTCTGCTTCAAGAATGAATAATGCCATTGTAATTTTCCTAGATAGTGTTGAAAAAGTTAATCAGGTGGTGGAGAGCGGGGTTGTAATTAAAGACACACTGGTTCCTGTTCTGTCTCTGGTAAATCCTGCGAAGAGAATCACAATATCAAATGTCCCACCGTTTTTTTTTGTAACTTAAGATTTTTATTCATTTTTCATTATATATATTGCATTCAGATCACAGTCTACATTTAAAAAAAACAAAGGGGCTAGAGTAAAAAAGAAAAAGGAAAAAAAAAAAAAGGGGGGGGGGACAAATGTTGGAGCATCAAGTTTTTAGTTTCCATCTCTTAATTCTTCTGGTTTTTCCAGCGTCTTTGGTTATTCTTTCAATATCTGTCTCGTTGTTGCACTTTGTAGTGTGTCCATTTCCGCCATTTTTTTTCCCATAGTCCTTCTTGCATTCTTCGTCGATATGTTAGTTTTTCCATCATACGTATGTCCTCAATAATGTCAGTCCATTGCTCTTGGTCAGGAAGAACTTCTGATCGCCATTTTTTTGTGATTGTTTTTTTACATGCAATCAACAAGATTTTAACTAGATATCTGTCCTCCGCCTGTATAACATTGTCTCTTTTAAGATCACATAGGTACATCAGGTTACAGTTCATTGGTATATTATATCCTAATATCCTCTGTATTGTCACATGTATAGATTTCCAGAATGATGAGATTTTGCAGCATTTCCAAAACATATGCGAGTGGTCTGCATTTTGAGCCCCACATCCCCTCCAGCATAAAGATTGGGTATTTGTATACTTTCCTTGAATCTGTGGTGTAATGAAAAAGCGAATCAGGTTTTTCCATCCAAATTCCCTCCATGTTCTTGAATTTGTTGATGTGTGTTGTGTTTTCCATATTTCCTGCCAGCTTTCTTCTGTTATGTTTAAATTGAGCTCTTTCTCCCATTTCTCCTTTATATAGTTACTTGAATGATTGTTTGCCATAAGTTTCTGATATAGCTTTGAAATAATTCTTGTTTTATTTCCTGTATATGAGCTTAAAATGAATTGTATAATCTCGCTCACATCTGTTTGGAGGTTATGCCTAATCTTCTTCATATAATAGTCTCTCATCTGCAGATATCTGAAGAATTCCGATCTTTCTAGTTTAAATTTTCTCCTGATGTTTACAAAGCTCCCGAGATCTTTTTTTCCGATATTGCCCCATGCTGTGATTCCCTTGTTCACCAGATTTTTGTATCCCCTATCTTGTTTTGCCGGTTCAAACTGACTGTCAAATGCTACCCATTTCAATAGTTTTATGTCTTCCTTTATATTATACTTTTGTACTATTTTATACCACAGTTCTAAAGTAAATTTAGTGATTGGGTCTATTTGTTTGATTTGCTTATATGCATTTTATCTCCTATTATGCTTTGTACTGGGAGTCCCTCAATTTCCTTTTCCATTTCTTTCCATTTTGCCTCATATCCCTCGTCGCACCAGCATATGATATATCTTATTTGTGCTGAGTAGTAATATTCTTTTAGACTCGGTAGGCCCATGCCTCCTTTCTCTTTTGGTAACTGGAGAGTTTTATATTTCACTCTTGGTTTTTTACCTCCCCAAACAAATCTCGATATCATCCTGTCCCACTTTGAGAATTGGGCATCTGGAATCTCTGTTGGTAGAGCCTGGAAGAGGTAAAGTAATCTAGGTTGTATGCTGATTTTGACTGTCTCAATTTTTGAATTCAGATCCATATTTAAGATTGACCATCTATCAATATCTTTTTTTATTTCTTGTTCCAACCTATCATAGTTTGCTTTATAGATTTTGCTTAGATCTTTAGGTATGTTCACTCCAAGGTATTTTATTTCTTTTTGTTTCCAGTTTAGTTTGATCTTATCAGTTATCTGGTTTAGAGGGTTATAGTGGAATGTCAGTATTTGTGTTTTTGTTATGTTTATCTTGTATCCTGATAATTTTCCAAAATTTTCTATCAAGTTCATCATTATTGATTCACCATTATTGATTCATCTGGTTGTTCAAGGTAAACTATAATATCGTCTGCAAATAGCCCAATCTTGTGTTCCGCCCCCTTTATTGTTACACCTTTTAATTTCTTATTTTGTCATATCGCTTGAGCCAGTGGCTCTATGAACAGAGCAAACAAGGTGGGCGATAAGCAGCATCCCTGCCTAGTTGATCTTTGTATATTTACTTTGTCTGTTAAGCTACCGTTTATCTTGATTCTTGCCACAGGTTCTTGATACAGCGTCCTTATGCATTGTACTGATTTTTCGTTAAATCCAAAGCGTTCCAGCACACTATATAGGAATTTCCAGTTAACCCTGTCAAATGCTTTTTCTGCGTCTAAACTCATTATTACTGCGCTTTTCTTTTCTTTATGTATTTGATTAATTATATGTATTGTTCTCCTGATATTGTCATGTGTTTGGCGTCCCTCTATGAAACCAGTTTGATCATCTTCTATCAATTCCGTCAAGAATGTCTTTATTCGTTTACATATAATTGTTGTACATATTTTATAATCCACATTTAATAAAGAGATTGGCCTATAGTTTCCGCATTGTTCTCTATCTTTCCCTGGCTTTAAAATGACTGAAATAATGGCTTCGTTCCATGATGGAGGTATTTTGTTGTTGTTCAACGTCCAATTAAATGACTTTAGAAGCTGTGGCGTGAGTTCTTCTATAAACAGTTTATAAAACTCAGATGGGTATCCATCACTACCTGGTGATTTACCATTTTTAAGTGACTTAATCACATCTCTAATCTCTTGTGTTGTTATTTCTGCTGTTAGCTTTTCATTTTGTTGATTTCCTATTGATGGCAAGTCCAATGTGTATAGAAATTTTTTAATATCTTTAGTATTTGTTTCTTCAGGTTGCGAGTATAGTTCTTGGTAGAAATTATGGAATATTTCTTCGATGTTTTCTGGGTTAACTGTGGTTTTATTTGTGGTGGGGTCTTTAATCTTATATACATTATTCATTGTTTGTTGTTTTCTTAACCGTTTTGCCAGCAGTTTTGTGGCTTTTGGTCCCGTTTCATAATATTTTTGCTTTAGATATCTATTTTTCCTTTCAATTTCATCCATTTGTGTTTCTTTTATCTTTATTTTTTCTTCTTTAATTTCTTGATATATTTTTGGGTCATTTGTGCTTTGATGAAGACCCCGAATCCACAGTCAGGAGGACACTTGTGGCTTTTGCTGGACTAGCTGGTATTGGTGCCGCACTGGCCCTCAACATGAGGTGAATTTGTTGGACTCTTGAGAGATGTTTTGGAATGTTTCTCTTGGCACCTCATTTTGAATGCATTTGCTGGGACTGTAAAGATGAAAGCCTAAACCTGATTAAAATCCACACACCTTATTCCTGTCATACTTTTTCCTTGGCTCCCCTTAGTCACCTTTTAAAATAACTTTTGTAAGTAGTTTGTCCTTCACCCAATTACATTGTGCTAAATTAACAATTTTTATTTTTTTTTTAATGTAAATGGAAATTTATGCAAATAAAAATGGTTATAGAGACGTGGTTTCTGTCAGTGTTTTCCCATGGCTATTTAGGATCTGGTTTATAATTCTTATATTTCTTCAGTGCTAATGAGTTAGAAGACAAAATCCAAAACAGAAAAGGAATACTGCATTGTTCTTTTCTATATTGTGAAACCCATTTGCTGACAGCCCATTCATAACTCCAGGGTGCTCTTGTATCGACTAAAATTAAAGAATCAGATGAGTGGATTTGCATGAATGCTGCAGCACTTCCTCATGAAAATGCTGGATCTGCAGTAAGGGACCAACCACAGGCTGGACTTTTGGCTGCACAAGAACCTGAAAAGCTTGTTGAAAGTTGAATAATAAAGACTATACGTTTGGAATTTGCAGCTGGGGATGGAATTTTGCCTGCACACTATAAATATTAGCAAAGATCCAGGTGTAAGCTTGAAAAAAAAATATAGAAGAATTAAAGCTAAGAACAAAAGGGTAAATATTTTATTCATGTTGTCTTTATCTTTTTTATGGTGTATTACAAAACATGGATTGAATCTAGCTTTGCCCCATATTGGGTTAAACACCTCCACACTTGTTGGCGTTTGATGTTTATTCACACCACAACCCAAATCGACTTGTGCCAGTCGGTTCCTAGAAATTTGATGAAGCGCTCAATGCGAGCAACTCTGCTAGTACCAAGCGCCCATTTCATTTGCATCCGCAGTTTTGCACATTTCATGTTGATAATCTACAGAGAGCCAGTGCACAGCAGCTGAAAGCATTATCTAGATTGTGGCATCAAAGTTGCACAACACTGTCTGCTTCCTGGATTTGAAAATGTCTGGAATTGATTGTCATTGACATTGACTGGCGCCTAGCGGCTGCCCCGGCCTTGGATGCGCTCTGCAGAGCGTGCCCAAATGCCAAGTCACGTTTCGTTACCTTGTATTCATACATGTGTAATGACAATAAAGTTGAATCTCATCTCATCTCATCTCATGTTTATGTTCTAATTCCCTCAGTCTCTCACATCTTTGTTCATATGCTTCCAGTTTAGTCTTATTTGCTTTTCCTGTTTCAACAATTAATTTACCTCTTAACACGGCTTTTAGTGCATCCCATAGTATTGTTGGGTCTACTTCTTCATTGTCATTCTCTTGGATATATTCATTTATGTTTACTTTTATTCTTTCTTTCATTTTATCATCATTTAACAGTCCTACATTAAGTTTCCATGTTGTTTGTCGTTTTCTATTGTTTAAATTTATTTCCATGTATATAGGATTATGATCTGATATTTCTGCCCCTCCAATCCAACAATTTCTCACCCTGTGTCTGTCATCTTCATTCATAAGGAAGTAATCTATTCTAGAGTGTACTTTATGGACTGCTGAATAATGTGTATAGTCTTTTTCGAGTGGGTGCAGGTCCCTCCAAATGTCTATCATACCCATTTCTGCCAGTGAGGTTCTTATGAATTTTGTTACATGTTTTTTTGTCTTCTTAACACTTGTTGTATCAATTTCATGATCCATGACAGCATTTAAGTCTCCTCCACAAATCAGGACTCCTTCACTGTGTGTTGCTATGAGATCAAACAGATGTTGAAAAAAACCCTTGTCACTTTCTGGTGGGGCATAGATGTTCACTAATGTGATCTGCATTCCATCTATGCTACCCTTTATTATTACATACCTGCCTTCTTTATCCTGGATTTCCTGTTCACATTCAAATTGTATTTTATTTGAGATTAGTATCATAACCCCCCTTTTAGTTCCTCCCTTAAATGAACTGTAGTAGGAGTTCTTATAGCCAAATCTCTTTAGTTTCACATGTTCTGTCTTGCTCAAATGTGTCTCTTGCATAAATATAATTTCGGCTTTTTCTTTCTTGAATTTTCTTATTATTCTTTCCCTTTTAACAGGTGAGTTCAGACCATTCACGTTTAGTGTTATTATCTTAAGATTTTTACCCATAATCATGTTTTTCCATTTTTTTAACTTGTGCTCCTAGCCCCTTTAACAACAAAAATAACACATATTTATATAAAAACACATTAAAAAATCTCGACCTCCGTACTTTGGGCCTTTCTTCTGCCCACTGGTCCCTGTTGGTGGGTGGAGGGTATGTCCTCACCGAGTGTAGGGCCCTCCCTAGACCTGTATTTACTATCCAAGAAATAGTCATTAGTCTAGAAATGTCCAACAAATATCACTTAAACCTCTCCTAGCCGTCTGTTTCTCTTTTACCTTGTCTTCTTGGCCTTCATTTCTTCTGTGTCTTTCTTAATCTTTGTTATAATCTAGGCTTTCAGTTGAAAGCCTTGTAGTCTTTCCTGGGCCCGCTGCTCCACGTCTCCCCCCGTCTTTTGCCGTTCACTCGCCTCCACTCCGGCTGTCGTGATGCGTTCAGGGCCTCCGCTGCTCCTACCGTTTCCTCCGGCACGTACACCTCAAGGCCCCGCTCCATCATGTCCTGCGCTGCCTCTCTGGCTGTGTTGTAGGTTCTTACGCCGTTCTCCCAATGAATCCTCATCTTCGTTAGCGGCGTTTGGAATCAAATTTTTTTTTCTTTCAGCGTTTTTTTAATGTTGGCATATTTCTTCCGCTGCTGCACAATTTCTGCCGGGTAGTCATGATCAAAGAATATCTGCTTGTCGCCGATTCGTATCTTTTTTTTCCACGCTCGTGTCAGGATTCTTTCCTTTACATCATATTTCAGAAAGTTTACCACAACTGACCTGGGTGTAGAGCGTGGGTTCGGGTTCTGTGCCGAGGCTCTGTGCGCTCGTTGAATCTGCAGATCCACTTCGCTGGGCAGTTCCAGCTCTTTTTTTAAGAACTGATCCATGAATTTCGTCATCGAGTTGCCTTCAATGCCCTCCGGGATTCTGAAGATGCGTATATTGCCCCGTCTGGACCTGCTCTCCAAGTCGGTTACTTTCTCCTGTATCCTCTGCATTTGTGCCGTCAGGGTCTGCAGCTGTTCGCTTGCCTCGCTATTCCAATCTTCCAGCTCTGATATTTGGGCCTGCGCTTCTGTCATACACGCCCGCTGGGAGCGCAGCTCCTCCATGTTTTCTGCTAGCTTGCGCTCCATTTCTCTTCGGAGGCCCATAATTTCCTCCTTAATCTCTTTTTTCAGCTCCTCCTTAAGAGCCGCTAAATCCTGTTGTAGCTGCCGTTTGAAGTCTCTCAACTCTTTACCCAAACTGGCGATGCCAGTGTTCATGGTATCGAGTTTTGTGTCCTCCATTTTCTCTGCTGCAGTCACCTCGTTTTTTTGGGCCCCGTGTTCAGCGGTTTCTCCTGCGTTGTTGAAGAGGAATTCTTTAATTTTACTCTGCTTTTGTCCTTGTGCCCGGCTCCTTCGTGTTTTCATCCCTTAGTTTATTGATCCGCTTATGTCGAGTTGGCCATTTACCGATGATTTTTAATCCGGCTAGGGAGAGCTCTCTGTTTAAGCGTTATGTCTCTCCGCCATCTCGTCCCACCGTTTTTAAAGAATGAGCTGTTGGAGAAGGAGCTGTCGAGACACGGGCAGCTTTTGTCCCCCATTAAACACATCCCTCTCGGTCGTAAGTCCCCGCATTTAAAACATGTCATGTCTTTTAGACGACAGGTGCTCATGATTTTAAAGAACAGCGAGGAAAGCCTCAACCTCATATTTAAGTACCGGATTGACAGCTTTGATTATATCATCCATGTCACCTCTGATAATATGAAGTGTTTCGGCTGCGGAATGGAGGGACATTTGATTCGATCATGCCCTCAGGGAGCGGGGGGTGATCGCCCGGGGGAGGCCGCTAGTGCGGCCTCGCAGTTGGGCGCCACCGCGGGGCTGTCCAACGACGGAGCGGCTTCACTGTCCTCCAAGGCTGCTGGCGCTGCCGCGCCACTGGGCACTTCGGCTGAGGCCCCGGGGCCATCTGGTGGCGGTGCTTCAGCCGTCTGGCGGCAGGGCGGCTTTGCCGCCCTCTGCAGCTAGCCTGTCGATCAAAAATGGAACAACAACAAAAGTTAAAGTACATCGCAGGGCTACTGTACAGACCAACATTGTGGACAAGGGTGAGATTACCAAGAGGGATCATGCTCAGGACCGGACAGATGAGACAAATGAGGCACAGGTAGACGGTGGGACCGTAAAGACGAATATAAAACCACAGCAGAGGGTGAGTGAAAAGCGAGAAGAGACAGCTACCAGGGTGGCTGAGTCAGTGTTGGAGGATGAGGATGACATTGAGATAGATGAAGAGTTATCTAAAGTTTCAGTTAAGAGGAAGAATTTGGAAAACAAACAACAGAGGAGTAAAGTAAAAAGGGTTGTCAAAGAAATTTCTGAGGTTTCTCTATCTCAACCAGATTCTTATGCTGGGTCTGAGATACAGAGTGATGGTGAAAGCAGTGATGATGTGGCCAGTGGAGGTGGTTACTCCTTCACAAAAATACAAAAGTTTTTGCAGGACACGAAGGGATCCAGAATGGTTATAGTTGAAAACTTTTTCCCTGATCTAAAACATTTTGTTGATTCTGCTCGGGCCTACATGAAAAATAGGGGAGAGCTTGAGCAGGAAAGTTTCACTGATCAGGAGATCTACAGACTAAAAAAGCTTGTACTAAAAGTTAAGAACCAAATTGCCCAGGATGATTAGTTTTTTATCGCTCATTCTTTCTTTTCTGTTTTTGTATTGGCTTTACCCTCTCATACGCATGTGCAGTTTTAATTTTGGCACATTCAATATCCATGGAGCAAGAGAAATGTCCAAGCGAGGGTGTGTTTTTACTCTTGCAGAATGTAAGAAAATTAATGTTCTGTTTGTTCAGGAAACTCATAGTTCTGAGGACAATGCTGCTGACTGGAGGAGGGAATTTCAAGGGGAAATTATTCTCAGTCACAAAAATAGCAGCAGTGGTGGAGTGGGTATTTTATTTTCTCGAGATTTTATTCCACTTTCTTATGACATTGATGAGATAATTCAAGGCCACATTTTAAAAGTTCAAGCTGTTTTTGAGAATGTGAAAGTTGTTTTTATAAATGTGTATGCTCCAACCGTAAGCACAGAAAGATTGGCCTGCATTACTGCAAAAATTGCAGTAATGATGACTTTTTATTTGTGGGAGGTGATTTTAATTGTACAGAAAATCTTTTTATGGACAGGAATCACCCAGAGCCACATGCTGCATCCAAGGGGAGTCTAAAGAGTCTCATTGAAGCTCATGATCTGTGTGATGTGTGGAGGAATTTTCATGGCAAGGCTAGACAGTACACGTGGAGCTATAGCAAGGACAATATTCTGTCCTTAGCTAGACTAGATAGGGTTTACAGTTTTAAGCACCGTTTTAGCATTTTTAAAAGTGCTTTTATAGTCCCTGTTGGCTTTACAGATCACTCTCTGGTTTAGTGTTGTGTTTTTATCAAGAATATAAAGTGCAGTAGTGCATACTGGCATTTTAACACATCACTTTTATCGGATAACAGTTTTAAAACTGCTTTTATGTTTTTTTGGAGTAATTTTAAATTAACAAAATCAAATTTTAGTTCTTTGCAGCAGTGGTGGGATGTAGGGAAGAGCCAAATAAAGAATCTGTGCCTACAGTATACTTGCAATGTCTCTGGAGACTTGGCCAGGTCTGTCAGGGACCTGGAGAGAGAAGTAGTGGAGCTGCAGTCTTTGGCAGGCTCCATAGGAGAACGAGGACATTTTGAGGCCCTCAATGGCAAAAAGTCTGTTTTAACTGACTTACTGGGTGTGGCCGCTAGAGGCGCTGTGGTACGCAGTAGGTTCCAGAACATCGCACTAATGGACGCTCCATCTCATTTTTTCTTTGGTTTTGGAGAGGAAGAATGATCAGAGGAGGATGATCTACTCTCTCAGCTCCGAAGACGGGCAGCTGATCCATGAGTCTGCAGAGATCCGTCGCTTTGCAGAGATCTGTCGCTTTGTTTCTCAGCAAATTCTTTAAGAAAGAATTTGTTGAGAAACCGCATGTGCTGAGTCATTTTTTGACGGACTTGCCGAAGGTGATGGCTAGCATGAATGCAGAGCTGGAGTGCGGGATCACTCTGCAAGAACTAGCAGCGGCTGTCCAAGCTCTTCAGTGTGGAAAAGCCCCAGGGATAGACGGTCTACCATTGGAGTTCTACAGGGCGTTTTGGTCTGAGATCTGTGAGGACTTGCTGGAAGTACTGTCAGTCTGCGGAAGGGTCACCTGCCCCTAAGTTGTAGGAGAGCAGTCCTCACCCTCCTTCCCAAGAAAGGTGACTTGAAAGACATTAAAAACTGGCGTCCGGTGGCCCTCCTCTGTACTGACTACAAAATTCTCTCCAAAGTGTTGGCTACCAGACTGAAGAAGGTGATGAAGCAGGTGATACATGTAGACCAGACCTACTGCATACCTGGTAGGTTGGTTACAGACAACATTTTTTTAATTCGTGATGTTTTGGACCTCTCCAGCTCATTGGTCAAGGAACTTGGTCTCATTTCAATAGATCAAAAAAAGATGTTTGACCGAGTTGAACATCCATACCTTTAGCAGACACTAGAAGCCTTCGGTTTCAGCTCAGGGTTCATCGCCAAGATCCAGGCTTTGTATAGAGACACTGAGAGTATTCTTAAGATTAATGGTGGTTTGAGTGCTCCTTTCAAAGTTGAGAGGGGTGTTCGACAGGGCTGCCCCCTCTCAGGTATGCTGTACTCTCTTGCCATTGAGCCCCTCCTTTGTAAACTAAGGCAAGGCCTCACTGGTTTTAAAGTCCCCAACTCTGACTCTGTTTTTAAAGTGTCTGCATATGCTGATGATGTTGTTCTTTTTACAAGAAATCAAAATGATGTAAACTACCTTTTAAGAACTGTTAATTTTTTTGGTGAGTGCTCCTCAGTGAGAGTGAATTGGGGTAAGAGTGAAGCTGTAGTGGTGGGGGGGAGACTACAAAAAAATTGCCCTACCTGGTGGCCTTTCGTGGACACAAGGTGGTTTTAAATATCTTGGTGTGTTTTTAGGAAATCAGACTTTTACTGGGAAAAATTGGGAGTGTTTTTTGGAAAAAGTCGAAGGAAGATTAAAAGAATGGAAATGGATTTTGCCAAACTTGTCCTTCAGAGGTTTTAATCATCAACAACTTGATTGCTTCAATGCTGTGGCATCGACTGTCTTGTCTGGACCCTCCAACAAATTTGCTGGCCAGAATGCAATCTATAGTCGTGGACTTTTTCTTCACTGGGTTCCACAGAGCATCCTGTTTTTACCAAGGGAAGAAGGTGGTCAAGGGCTCATCCATCTGGCCAGCAGGGGGGCCGTCTTTCGCCTGCAGTTCATTCAGCGACTGCTGAGTGGCTCTCTCGACCTTGTGTGGAGACCTATTGCCAGAGCTGTCCTGGCTTGCTGTGGAGGGCTGGGACTAGAGGAGTCATTGTTTTTAATGGACTTAAAGAGCCAAAAACTCCCAGAACTTCCCCAATTTTATCAAAGTGCTTTTAAAATCTGGGGACTTTTTAAAAAGAACTCTCCCCAGGCTTCCTTGTCACCTTTTTGGCTTTTAAAGGAACCACTTGTGTTCGGGACCCGTTTTGATGTGGGCAATGATTTATGACCTTCTGTTTTAAAAAAAAGTTCCTTTTTGCAAAGGTTACAATGCTGGGACACTTGGTGAACTTAATGTGGTCCTAACCTGGACAATGCTGTTGCCCTGTGCTCGGCTCTTGGGATTTCTTCAGTCAGAATTATAATGAACTTACTGAAAGATTGGAGAGACTGCCTCTCCGCAGAAGAACACTCTGCTATTGTTTTACACTGCAAAAACTCTGTGCGAACTGCTGATGAGCCTTTTCCTTTTAGTGTTTTATCTCCTGATTTTAAAGATGGCACTGGTGTGTTTTTAAACTCTGAATACTTTAACATTTGTGACTCTTCTGGTAAAAAAATGCATGGACTTTTGGTGAAAGTTCTAAATGTGAATAAGTTAAAAGGTCAAGCTGATACACCATGGAGGAAACACTTGGGTTTGGGTTCAGAGGTGAGGCCTGCCTGGAGAGCACTCTATAAACCACAGTTAACTAAGAAGGTTGGAGACCTGCAATGGCGAGTTTTACATGGTACTGTGGCTGTAAATGCTTTTATCTCTATTTTAAACCCAAATGTTGTTGAGGTTTGTCCATTTTGTCCTCAGAAAAAGACTGTGTTCCATTGTTTTCTGGACTGTAACAGACTGCAATTGTTGTTTGGTTTTTTTGGGGAAGCTGTTCTATCTGTTTAGAGAAGTCTTTTCCCTGCAGATTTTTATCTTGGGTTTTCCATATAGACAGAGAAGCAAGAAAAAAAGTGAACTTTTAAATTTCATCTTGGGTCAGGCTAAAATGGCTATTTATGTTAGCAGGAAAAGAAAAATTGAACAAATGCTGGATTGTAACGTAAAAGACATGCTGGTAGGCATGATCAAGACTCGAATAATGATTGATTACAATTATTATAGCTTAGTTTTTCTTTTTTCTCTGTGACACTATGTCTTAGATTTGTTTTTGAATAGTAACCGCTTAACTTAGACTAGCTCAGTTTTCTTTTTCTCTCAGTCATATTTTGTCTTAGCCTTGTTTTAAATTGTAATCGCTCTTGTCTTGTTTTCTCTTTTTTCTCCTTTGAATTCTTGGATGGAATATGGGTGGGCAATATAAGCTGCGGCTTCAGCCATCACCCATTTCGGATAACTCACGTGGAATTGTATAGTAGAAGGAGTCTTTGTCTAATTTGACCTTGTTATATTATACAGTTTCTTTTAACCTGTAATGTACTATCCGAAATAAAAATAAATAAATAAATAAAATTATTATCATCTGATGCAAAATGTTGGAACTTTTGAGGCTATGTGGTGCTTTAAGCACATCATGTGTTGTGCTAAGGAGGGGAAAATTACCTATGGTGTGGTTCTGATGTAAGAAGTAAGTTTTTGTTTTAGTTTTCTTGATTTAGTTACTTGTGTCTTTGATTTCTTGTCAGTGAATTATTTTACTTTTCATTGCTTCTTTTAGTTGGAGTGTTTTTCTGTTGAACTTGTCACAATAAAAGTGTGTTAAAAAAATCTCTCTCTCTCTCTCTCTCTCTCTCTCTCTCTCTCTCTCTCTCTCTCTCTCTCTCTCTCTCTCTCTCTCTCCCTCTCTCTGAACGCCATCTCCGTCTATCCGCCAGAGAGTGAGGATCGTTCCCCCGGATAGCAGCGTTACTGTGGAGGAGGTCCTTCTTGCTGTGGGTGAGAACGTGGGACATGATGCGATCTGCTTTGCGTCCCGAATAAATAAAGCTGTAGTTGTGTTTCTGGCTGCTGAGGAGGATGTCCACACTCTGATTGGAAGCGGTGTTGTTATCGGAGACACGTATGTACAGGTGTCCCCCTTATCTGTTCCATCAACGCGGATCACCATCTCAGGTGTTCCTCCTTTCATCACTGATGAGCAGTTGGAGACGGAGCTCCACAGATTTGGGAAGTTTGCAGGCCCGTTTAGAACTGTGAGTTTGGGATGCAAGGACACTAAATTAAAACATGTAAAATCACTCACGCGACAGGTGTTCATGTTTTTGGACTCGCCCACTCAAACACTAGAAGTGTCCTTCCGGGTCAAACATGGGGACGGCTCCTACATGGTGTATGCGAGCTCAGGACAGATGAAGTGTTTTGAATGTGGAGACGTGGGCCATAAACGGTTCGCTTGTCCGCACAAGCGGCGGGCGGGAGGCTCTGATGAAGCCGCAGCTGGAGCCGGCAGTGGGGCCTCCGCTCACGCCGCTACTACAGACGATGTTGTGGGGCCTTCCGCCGGTCCTGCTCCGGAGCCTGCTGCTGTGTCTGTGGACAGCCCGGCTGTGGCGCCCGCAGCCCAACTTACGGTTGCGAGCGTGGCTGGTGATGACGCCAAAACAGTCACTGATGGTGCGTTTGGTGCGTCAGACTCTAGCTGTGAGAAAGAGTTTGTGACATCAGCGGCTGTGTTTCCGGTGGCTGCTACCATTTCAGAGCAGCCAACGGAACAACGCCAGTCAGCTGTTGTAGGTGGCATTCAGGAAAATGTAGCTCATGATGAATCAGCTGGGCCAGCTGAATCAAACAGTCAGCTAAGTTGAGCTGATGAGGAAATGGATTCTGAATCTGACACTGTGTCTATTGGAGCAACTTGCAGTAGGAACATGAGTTTGTATTCACTGGAAGAAATAAATGTTTTTCTGGATGAAACCTATAACAGAGCCGTTAAAGTCACTGATTACTTCAGTGACGCTGATAAATTTATTAGGTCAGTTAATGTGCTAAAAAGGCAGGTTGGTCTTGACCTCCTGGATGAAAGAAAACGTTTTCGCCTTAAAAAGCACCTAACAGCCCTGCGTAAATCAGCTGGAGGACAAAAGGTCAAGCGCAGCCGACAGATGAAATAACTTACATAGGCACAGCACGGTGTTCCTTAGATCTATCTCTCTATGCAAACCATAACATTAGGATCTCTAAACATCAATGGTGGGAGGGCCAGTCATAAGAGGGGATTAATTGGTGACCTGTTCAGACAAAAAAATCTTAACATTTTGTTTTTGCAGGAACCTCATATCGCTTCAGCAGATGAAGTGGACTGGGGCTTGTGGTGGAAGGACCCTTTTTCACTCAGTCATGGTACAAATTTTAGTGCAGAAGTAGCCATTTTGTTTGGGGAATCTGCAAATGCAACAGTTTTATCTGTGGTGGAGGTAGTGAAGGGCAGGCTGCTCCTTGTTAGGGCTGAAATAGGGAATTCCGTGTTTTGTTTGATCAACGTTTATGCTCCAAATCACAGTTCTGAAAGAGTTGCCTTTTTCAATGCACTGGCAAAAGCATTGCAGAGCTATTACCAAGACCAACTTATTGTTGCTGGTGATTTCAACTGTACCTTGGATTTCAATCTGGATCGCACTAATGCAGAACCTCATCTGCAGTCTTCTCAAGTTTTAAAAAATATGACTGTACAGTTCAACCTCTTGGATACATGGAGAGTTAAACATGCAAACACTAGACAGTATACCTGGGTCAGAGTCACAGATGATATGGTCAGTGCTGCTAGATTAGACAGAATATATGTTTCTCGAACTTTTGCCCCGGGGAATCCTCCACAGTAACATAAGTCCCGTCAGTTTTACAGATCATCATCTGGCCTCTGTGGTGTTAATTAGCTCACCAGGGGAAAGAACTAAATCTTATTGGCACTTCAATAACAAGCTCCTTCAGGACACCACTTTTTGTCAATATTTTGTGTGTTTCTGGGAACACTGGAGGACTACAAAGCCTTGTTTTAGTTCCCTGGAACAGTGGTGGGAGGTTGGCAAGGTGCAAATTCGCATTTTTTGTCAACAGTATACTGCGAACTCGACTGCCATCATCAAAACCAAAGTTGGTGAACTTGAGGACGCTGTCAAGAGGCTGGAGGAGAGTTTGGTTAGGGATCAGGATTCTGCCACAGGTCCTCTGTTGTAGGAGAAGAGATCAGCCCTGAGCTCTTTCCTTCAGGAAAGAGTGAAGGGGGCACTTGTTAGGTCACGGTTTACTCGCCTGCAGGACATGGATGCCCCAACATCTTTTTTCTTCAATCTGGAGAAGTCTGCTGCATAAAAGAAGTTGATGACTTGCTTAAAACTCCCACATGGTCAAATGACTACAAATCCATCTGAGATGAGGAGCCATGCAGTGGATTTTTACGGGGCCCTGTTTGGTGCAGAACCATGTTGCATAGAATCTCAAAACCAACTCTTTGAAGGTCTTCCCAAGCTCAGCCCAGAGGACAGGGCTGCTCTGGACTGTGAACTGACTTTGGATGAGTTGACTGTAGCAGTTAATCAAATGGCTCTGGGACGTGCACCTGGACTTGACGGTCTTTCTTCTGACTTTTTTAAGCATTTTGGGGATATTATTGGATCAGACTTTTATGACGTTCTGATTGCCTGTTACAGAACTGGAACTTTACCTGTCTCCTGCCGGCGTGCAGTTCTATCTCTGCTGCCTAAGGAAGGGGACTTGGCCTTGCTTAAAAACTGGAGGCCTGTGGCTCTTCTTTGCACAGACTACAATGTGCTTTCTAAAGCCCTGTCAAATAGACTGAAAAATGTATTGGATTTAATCATAGATAGAGATCAAACATATTGTATTCCTGACTGAACCATTATGGACAATATTTTTCTCGTACGTGACGTTCTTCATCTCAGTAAATGTTATGATCTAGAGTTCGGTATTATGTCTTTGGACCAAGAAAAGGCTTTTGATAGGGTTGACCATTCTTATTTGTTTTCCACACTGAAGGCGTTTGATTTTGGCAATATGTTTTTGAGGTTGGTCAATCTGTTATATACTGGAGCTGAGTGTTTGGTAAAGATGGGGGCAGGGGTGAGTTGGCCAATCCCTGTACGTCGGGGAATAAGGCAGGGTTGTTCAATCTCGGGTCAAATGTATAGCTTGGCTATTGAGCCTTTGCTGTGCAGGTTGCACACGCAGCTGGGTGGTTTAATTCTGCCGGGGCCTTCCAGTAGTTGTCGTCCAATCGTCTTGTCTGCTTATGCAGATGACGTCAACATTTTCATCACATCCCACAGGGATGTACAGCGTCTGGTGGACACTTTATCTATTTATGAAAGAGCATCTTCTGCACGGGTAAACTGGGCCAAGAGTGAGGGTTTATTGGTGGGTTTATTGGTTTATTGGTGGCGCAGAATCAGAATCAGAATCAGAATCAGAATGAGCTTTATTGCCAAGCATGTTAAAAACATACGAGGAATTTGACTTGACGTTAGGCACGCTCGATAAGCGCTTCCTAATGACACGGCAGCCATGGGGCAGTGGTCACATCAGGACATTCCTCAGCTACCTGGAGGTCTTCTGTGGGGGAAAGCCGGTCTCAAAGTGTTGGGGGTATTTTTGGGTTCTGAGGACTTTGAACACAAGAACTGGGAGGGAATTAAGGAGAAGGTGTGTGCTTGCTTTTCTTAAATGGAAATGGTTGCTACCACAGCTGTCATATAGGGGAAGGGTTCTGGTCGCCAATAATCTGGTCGCTTCGGCTCTTTGGCATAGGCTTATTGCTTTGACACCACCCAGGAGCCTGGTTGAGGAGGTTCAGAAGATCATCGTGGATTTCTTTTGGTCTGGTCAACACTGGGTTTGTGCAGCTGTTCTCTACCTGCCTGTTGCCGAGGGAGGACAGGGCCTGGTGGACATACAGTCCAAGATCGCCTGTTTTAGGCTTCAGACTGCGCAATGGCTCCTTTATGGATGTGGCCCCTGCTGGATGGACACTGCAAAACTGCTCCTGAGGCGAGTTGGCTGCTTGGGCTATGATAAGTAGCTTTTCCTCGTGAAGTCCGGGGAGGTGGACCTTACTGGACTTTCTGCTTATTATACATCTGTCTTGCATGCATGGCAAGTCTTCACCATAGCCTGCATTCCTGAGGAGACACCAGGCATGTGGCTGTTCGAGGAACCACTGTTTTTCAATCAATTCATGGACACTCAAGTGCTGCAATCTGTTAGTCTGCGAACTTGTTTAAGAGAGGCAGGCTGTACCAAGCTTGGTCATCTTACGAAGATGTCAACCACGTCGATGGAAACGCTGGGGCGGAGTGCCAACATTACATCTGTCAGACTGGTGCATAGGGTGGTGAAGGAAGTGTGTGCTGCCCTGCCACGACCGCTTAGAGCATTTGCGGAAAACTGCACTCTTTCCTCTCAATGGGATGAGGACACTGTGTTCTTGCCCTTTCCATAAGTCCAGCTGTGGGAGAGTGGCAGGAGGGGGACGATCACCTGCTGTCCTTCGGAAATCCTCATCTGGGCAAGTTCCAGTTTGTAGGGAAGAAGATGGTGTATCACATCTGTGTGAAAGTTCTGAATCTGCGCTCTCTGACGGAGGTGAAAGAGTCGAAGTGGGCGGGGTTTTTGGGGCCGGTATTCTCCCCGAAAGGCAGCTGGCGGTCCATGTACAAGCTCCCTATTGAGAAACGGACGGCGGATCTCCAGTGGAGGATTGTACATGGGGCAATAGCTATGAATAAATACAGAGCACACCTGGATCCTAATGTGGGGGAGGAATGTTTGTTTTGTTCCCAAGTTGAGACCCTGAAGCATTTGTTTGTTCAATGTTTTCGTTTATCTGGCCTTTTTGATCTTCTGAAAGTGTGGTTTCATAATTTGGGTGAATGTTTCTCTTTTGGTTTTTTCATTTACGGTCCAAAGTATAAAGTGGCAAAGAGGTCTGCGCACACTTTGATGAACTTCCTATCTGGTACTGCTAAACTTGCCATCTGGCTGACAAAGAAAAATCGGACTACTAACACTGGCAATGTGGATCCTGTGTTTGTTTTCAAGGCTTTGTTAAAAGTCAGACTCCAGGTGGAGTACTCTTACTATAAAATGGTGGACAATTTGGAGGTATTCACCAATAGATGGACTGTAGGGAATATTTTGTGTTCTGTGGGAGAGGGGGATGAGTTATGTTTGCACTTTTGAAATGTGAGACACCTGGTGGAATGATGGTATTGGTGATCTTATATTTTTGAATTGTACAATAAAGGGATTTTTTAAAACTCAAACTCTCTCTCTCTCTCTCTCTCTCTCTCTCTCTCTCTCTCTCTCTCTCTCTCTCTCTCTCTCTCGCACACACACACACACACACACACACACACACACACACACACACTCTCTTCAATCATTCTGTCTTTTTTTTTATCAACAATTAAAAGCAGGTCATTTTCATTAAAAAAACAAAAACTGCATTTTTCCTACAAACCATACAGTATATACATTTTGTCCCATTTTTCCAGTTCTAAATATCATCAGCTGAATAAAAATGAATAAAAATAATTGTCTATATCTCAAACGTTGGCGATATGGATAAGGAATTGATGCATTTTTAGCAATTACCTGCAGTTAGCTGCCTGTATGTGATGAGGTCCAGAACAAGGAAGGAAGTCAGACATTTGAACAGAGAGCTGTTTTAGTAGAAACTGCTGCTACCTGTGAAGTTAACTGATTTGGCCGCTAGCTAATAAAAAAATGATGCAATGAAAATAACTAAATTTCAAAGTCTAACAGCTGTTTTGGTGTGCCACATGCATATACAGTACCTGGGTATTTCCAACACTTTTTCAACAGAATAAAAGTGAAATTAAGTAGAGGCCAAAGAAATTAGGCCATGTAAACTTTTGTAAATTCTGTTGCAGCTTTTTGTTTCACTTTTTTAGTAAGCTAAAACCACATCACTTCCTCTAGTTTCCATTCCAATTCATATGCAGTAAACTGGGTTACAGTTAAACTTTCCATCAGGTGTTGTGAGGCCAACAGAAATCTTTCCTTCTTCTGTTTCTTTTTACATACACCATGTGTCTGATATACTGTAGTATCTTTTTAAACCAATGAAGAGACATTTGTCTGACACTATAGGTTAGTGCACTGATGATTACTTTCTATCAACTGGAAAACACATATTCAGTAATAGCAGAAAACATATGAAATCAGTTATATACACTTTTATAATAATATTATAATAACTAGAGGGCACTCAGAGAGCGCATAGCTCCGCCAAGGCTTCCTCCCTCCATCCCTTTGTCTGTCCATTGCGAGATAGGGCCTTGGCGGAGGTATGCACTCATGGACCACCTCCAACATGTAATGAATTCATCTTTGGGCCAAGGGCCACCTCAGGTGAAAATGTCATCCAAATCCATCTATAAGTTTTTGCGTGATCCTGGTAACAGACAGAGGAACTGTCATGGTGCGGAGCACGGTGAGAGCACCGTGCTGTCATGGTCTGGGCGCCAATCTCGTCTGCGCTCGGGTCATGCAGTATTTTCCTCCCATTCTGTACTTAGTCTTGGTGGGCTCTCTGGGCTCTTATTCTGACAGCGTCTCTGTGGGGCTTCCGGCTGTCAGAGCCAAGCAGCACAGCTGGTGTTGATTCAGCTGATGACACCCTCATCAGCTGATTAATTATCTTGCCCTATTTAAGGGAGCAGCTCCTGTCACTCGGGGCTGCGACCTCGCCTTATCCAGACTGGGTTCCCTACGTCCGAAGCCAGTTCCTTTCGGCGTTAGAGTCCGCCCTTGCTCTTGGTATGTAAGTGTTGTATCCTTGTCTCCCATCAGTCTTCCTAGCCCTCAGTTTATCATCAGTGTCTAGTGAAGCCTTTATTTGTGTTTTGCCCCACAAGGCTCATTATTTTGTCGTGTAATACTTCTTTTTAATAAATGTGCAAACTCTACAGCTGCCTATAGCGTCTCATTAGCGGTCCGCGAGGACTGCACCATGACATGTGCTCATGCTTTCAGTTCATTTCTGATTATTTTCTGTATTTTCCTTATCTTAGTTTTATTATTGTATTTGAGCATAGTTGCCTGTATATGTTATCTGAGTTTGGTTTTTGTTTCTTGCCGTGGTGGGTGATCACTATTCATTTCTTTCATGGCTTTCATTCATCTCGGTCTGTGCTCTTATTTTGACAGTAGGTTTTGTTTACTTCCTTTTTGAATTCAAGTTTGTGGGCTGTCACAGCTGTCAATATTTAGGTCAATCACCTTCGTTCCTGTTACCCACACCTGTCATTAATTTGTTTAATTCTCCTTGTCCTATTTAAGGACCGCTGGATCACAGCTCGATGCAGTGTCTCCATATCTTTCAGTGAGTCCCACGTCTAATTCCCTTTGTATCCTGTGTGTGTTCCACACTTCATTTTCTCCTTGGTAATTAGATCTAACCGGCATGCACTCCACACTTCTGCCTAATTTGTGATGTATGAATCTTGCCTCGTAAGTTTTTTGTTTTGTTGTATTTTTGTGGTTTTGTTATTAAACGTCTTTGCAACTCACAGTCCAGCATTTGGGTCTTCATCCTGCCCTGACGAGCCATTTATGACAGAAATGGCAGCAAAAACAACTAGAAAAGCACTTGGAGAGCTCACACCTCTGGCAAGCAGCTCATTTCCCCCAAATGACATTGTTAGAAATGCAGCAGTTTTCTAACTGCAACATTTCTGCATTTAATATTGATGAAAAATACTAATTCAAGTTTCCTTCTATAAGATTTATTGAAATAAATGAATAGTATTGGGTAACTTAGCTACAGAAATTCTGTTGTACCAGTATAAAAGTAGAATTTAACAAAATTGATACCGATTTTCCCTAAACATTCCTGGATGCAGGTAAAAATTCCTGGAACCAGGTGGTGATCCGAAGCACCACAAAAATGTAATCATCTGTTCCCCATGCCATTACACACCTTTCCTGAAAATTTAATCAAAATCCGTTCATAAATTTTGGATTAATGTTGCTAAGAGACAGAAAGACAAAGCAATGCCGGTGTGGTAGCAAAAAGTGATCAGCTGTTAAAACTTGATCACCAGGTGCCCTATTGTAGTTATGGGTTATATTAGCTGTAAAATATATATTTCAACAGGTAAACAGAACTGAGTTAGGTATAATAAGATATATTTAACACTTATGATGCATCTTGACCGGGAAACAAACTTGATGTAGGATTAAAAACAATTAAAATAATGCAGTCACAAGGTTACATGGAAAAATACATAGATTTACTGGATATATACATGTAGATACTGTATAAATACATATTCTGTGCATCAACAATGGACAATTACAGTGGTATGGGGGACCCATGCTGTGGTATTCATCTCAGACTGGAAGGAAGGGAGATGCAGTAATTTCCTCTGATGGAAGAGCATGGGGATTAAGGGGCTGGGGGACAAAAGGGATTGTGATGCAAGAATAAATTGTGATGCAGGACCTCAGGCAGCAGGGGCGTGTGAGTGTGGTAATATAAAAGAGAGCTCCTGCTACAGAATGTTAATGTTTTCTGATTCTGAGAAATGTGAGAAAGGGAATAAAGTTAATCTGCTCTGAATGCTTGGCCTGGTCATTCCTCTCTCCACACTGGTGACCCTTGACGAAAAATGGAACACTAGGCAAACATCCTGGAGATGACCCGGACAGGAAGACCCAGCAACACGTGCACCGTTTCGGTCAAACTACCAGACTTTTGGCTGCACGACTCGAAGTCTTGGTTCCTCCACACCGAGGCCCAGTTCACGCTCCGGGGAATAACGGCAGATGACACCAGATATTACTACATGGTCGCAGTGCTGGACGCTCGCACGACTCAGCAAGTAGCGAGCCTACTCCAACAGCCCCCAGCCCGCGACAAATAAGGGGCTCTCAAAGCCGCGCTGACCTGGCGCTACACGCTCTCGGACTGCGAGAGAGCGGAGAGACTCCTGACGTGCTCCAAGTTAGGAGACGGGTCGGCGGTCGAACTGATGGAGAAGATGTTGGCGTTGATGGGCACGGATGACGGGCATTTTCTATTTGCCCATCTTTTCTTCCGGAACCTTTCCAACGGTGGCCAGAGCGGTCCTTGCCAACTTGCCGTTACTGGCCACACGTGACTACCGTGCGCTAGCCCAGGAGGTAGATCGGATCATCCTCACCACCAGAGCCCTCACAGTGAACGCAGCGGCGTCGGAACCCAGCGAGACAGCCAGCGGAAGCGAGGAGCCAGCGATGGTAGCTGCAGCAGGGGCCAGGAAGCACCAGAGAGACACGCTCTGCTCCTACCACTGCCGTTTTGGAGAGGACGCACGCTGACGCCTGCCACCATGCCAATTCAAGCGTTCGGGAAACGCTAGGCCTGGCAGTCGGTAGCAGCTGCGACCGCTGGTGAAGAAAGCAAGCTGCTCTACGAGACAGACTCACGCTGGGGAGACAGTTCTTCGTGGACTCCAGCTCCCAAAAGAGCCTCATCCTGCCGTCCTACGCCGACCAGCTAGCGGGAGCTAGCGGCCCCGAGCTGACGGCCACAAACGGCTCAGACATTAAGACTTTTGGTGAGAGGACACTGACTGTATCCTTGCATCAGTGGACATTCGTCATAGTGGCATACAGTTTCCCAATCTTAGGCGCTGATTTTTTGTGTGCACACGGACTACTAGTCGATGTTACTAACAAATGCCTGATTAATGCAATGTCTTTTGATCTTTTGATTCTCTTCCCTGTACAGCTCAAGGAGCCGGGCCAACAACGCTAGCCAACGTCACAGCTCCAGGTGGTAAGTTCCACACACTGCTCACCCAGTTCCCAGCACTCACGGTCCCGACATTTTCGGCAGCCATCACTAAACATAGGGTGGAGCACTTTATTACCACCACCGGGCCGCCCGTTTTCGCACCACCTCTGCACCTGGACACAGCTAAACTGGCCATAGCGCATGAGGAGTTTGCCAACTTGGAAAGGCTGGGAATCATCAGACAATTAAACAGCCCATGGGCATCTCCACTACATATGGTCCCTAAGGCCGAGGGATTGTGGTGACCTTGCAGAGATTTCCGCAGATTAAACAACGCTACAGCACACGACCGCTACCCGATCCCCCATATTCAGGATTTTTCTGTTCACCTCGTCGGGGCACGTGTTTTTTCTAAGATAGACCTGGTCCATGGTTACCACCAGGTCCCGGTGCGCGTGGAGGACATACCTAAAATGGCAGTAATAACCCCGTTTGGTCTGTTTGAGTTTTTACGCATGCCTTTCGGATTAAAAGGCGCGGCACAGACATTGTAAAGCATGATGGATGTGGTGTTGCGCGATCTGCCGTTTGTGTTCATCTACCTGGATGACATCCTGGTGGCCAGCGCGTCCAAGGACGAACACGTAGCCCACCTCAGGACGGTTTTCCGGAGGTTAGAGGAGCACAGGTTAATAATCAACCCGGCAAAATGCCAGGTCGGCATGACGGGGATCGATTTTTTGGGACACCGCATCTCACCGGAGGGGGGCGATACCCTTGCCGAACAAGGTGTGTGCAGTGGCGAATTTTCCCCGGCCTCAGATTGTCAGGGCGCTGCAGGAGCTTTTGGGGATGGTTAACTTTTATAACCGTTTCCTCCCCCCCGCAGCCCAGCTCATGCAGCCATTGTACGTCGCACTCAAGAAACGGAAACCAGCGGACAGAGTCAACTGGACTCCTGAGCGGGAGCAGGCGTTCTCTGAGGTTAAAACAGTCCTGGCAAATGCCGCCCTACTGGCGCACCCGGACCCAGCGGCTCGGATAGCGCTCACTACTGACGCCTCGGACTTGGCCATAGGGGCCATCGTGGAGCAATGCGTCGCCGGTTCTTGGCAGCCGCTCACCTTTTTTCGCAGGGCTTTGCGTGACAGTGAGCGTAAATACAGCGCGTTTGACAGAGAGTTACTGGCTCTCCACCTGGCCATACGCCACTTCCAGTTCTGGCTGGAAGGGCGCACCTTCACTGCGTTTGTGGACCACAAGCCACTAACATACATGATGGCCAAGGTTTCGGAACCATGGTTGGGCCGGCAGCAGAAACAGCTGTCTGCAATCTCAGAGTTTATGACCGACATTCAGCATGTGGCAGGTAAACTTAATGTGGTGGTGGACTGCCTCTCGCACGCCTTAGTGGCCCCAGTCTACGTAGGGATAGATTACATGGCCATGGCCGCGGAGCAGATCGGCGATGCGGACGTGTGCGCGCTCCTGTCTGGACCAACAGGGTTAAGGCTGGAGAGCAGGGTACTGCAAGATGGGGGGCCCCCCAATCTGTGATGTCTCCACAGGACGCTAGTGCCCGGTGGTCCCACGCACGTGGCGCCGCCGCGTTTTTGAGTCTGTTCACTCCCTGGCACACCCAGGAGTGCGCACGTCAGTCAAAATGGTGGGAGCGAAGTTCATCTGGCCGAGCCTGCGCAAACAGGTGAAAGAGTGGGCTGTAGCCTGAGTAGCATGCCAACGAGCCAAAGTGCACAGGCACACAAAGGCCCCTTTGGAGCCGTTCCATATCCCAGCTAAGAGGTTTGACCACGTTCATGTGGACCTTGTTGGCCCCCTCCCGCCATCGCAGGGGTTCACGCACCTCCTGACAGTGGTGGACCGCACCACACGATGGCCAGAAGCAGTCCCGCTAGCTTCCACAGCGTCCACAGACGTGGCACGCGCTTTTTTGACAACGTGGGTGGCACGTTTTGGAACTCCTTCGGACATCACGTAAGATTGCGGCCCTCAGTTTGTTTCCGACCTCTGGTCCACGATGGCCCAGAGCCTGGGCATTGCAATTCATCGCACGACCGCATACAACCCACAGGCCAATGGGTTATGCAAGCGTTTCCATAGGTCACTGAAAGCAGCGCTCAGGGCTTCGCTTATGGATGCAAATTGGGTGGACCAGTTGCTGTGGGTTCTATTAGGGTTGCGTTCAGCACCGAAAGAGGATTTGGAGGCTTCACCAGCAGAGCTTGTTTTTTCTCAGCCGCTGCAGCTTCCCAGGGAAATTTTTCCTGATAACCCCACGCCAAACACCCATCCGTTCCCGCGTTCACAGCATAGCGCAGACGCAGGGACGCTACCTGGCCTGGCCCACCACTGTTTTCCCCGCACCTCCGTGCCAAAAACCTTGAAGGACGCGGCATTCGTGTTTGTCAGGCACAATGCCCACCGACCCCCATTGCGCTCACCCTACGATGGCCCGTTTAGAGTGCTGGAACCCGGGGACAAACATTTTGTGTTAGACTTGGGGGGTCGCCGGGAGAAAATCTGTATAGACAGGCTTAAGCCCGCCTTTGTTGTGGCAGACGAGCAGGTGGAGTTGGCTCGAGCTCCTCGGCGCGGAAGACTCCTCCTGAGAACTCCCCAGGTAAATGGCTCATCAGAGCAGTCACACGAGCATGCTGAATGTCCCCCCCCCCCTCCATTGTCCACCCACAGACGGACGCACCCCCAGGAACCCCCCACTGGCACAGCAGCGCCTCGGAACCGAAGACCCCCCGTTACAGCAGCTATGGGCGGAGGCTGAAGCTGAGAGGATGTGAGGGTTAAAACTCAGTCTGAAAGTCTGGGAAGGGGGGGGGGCGGTATGGGGGACCCATGCTATGGTATTCATCTCAGACTGGAAGGAAGGGAGATGCAGTAATTTCCTTTGACGGAAGAGCATGGGGTTTAAGGGGCTGGGGGACAAAAGGGATTGTGATGCGAGAATGAATTGTGATGCAGGACCTCAGGCAGCAGGGGCGTGTGAGTGTGGTAATATAAAAGACAGCCTCTGCTACAGAATGTTAATGTTTTCTGATTCTGAGAGATTTGAGAGAGGGAATGAAGTTAATCTGCTCTGAATGCTTGGCCTGGTCATTCCTCTCTCCACAGTATACTTTTCGGCACGACACCAGACAAAAACACTGCCTTCTCCTCTTGGTGGAGGAAATAATAATAAAACATTGTCCAATGCTGTGTGTTTACATACCGTGTGGATAACATGCCTTGCAAGACATCCTTAGCTTGTCTGCCGGTACTGTGTTCTTCATGCCATTACACACCTTTCCTGAAAATGTCATCAAAATCCTTTCATAAACCACAGTTTGCTTGCTTTTTGTTGGCGTATTCAGATGAAATAATATCAACCATCACATCCTATGTGTGGCTGTGGAGGTGAAGGTAACTCCGTGGACATGTCTTAAAGGGGTGGACACGTCTTAGAGGGGAAGCTCCATCCCTGCTGGAAAAACCAGCATGGACCAGTATGCTGGTCACCATCATGATTTGTTGTGTTTTGAACCTGGTCATACCAACATATTATGCTGGTTTGGTGTTGGTTTAGCTGGTGGACAAGCATAAACCAGGATAGAATGAAACAATGAAATAAATGAAACAATTCCCTTCTCCCCACAGAGTTCAAACCCAAACACACAATTTTGTGGGGCCAACAAAAGTACCAAGGCCCAAAAACAGGAAACATGGTGAGTCAGGTGGTCCTCTATTGACCCAAGGCCACCGGACTGGAAAACAAGGTGGATCCGTGGGCCAACCCAAGTCCATAGACCCCAGACCAGAGTGCAGGTTGGATCGAGCAGCCTACCAACATCACTAGGCCACCAGATTGTAAAACAAGATGGGTCAGGGGGCCTACCAAAGTACATGGGCCCCCAGACCGCAGTGCCAGACAGGGCTGGTGTCCTACCAGAGTTCCATGACCACAAGACTGGAGAGCAGGATGAAGTGAAAGATGTTTGTGGGGGCACTGTAATTTCAGGATGCAATAACAAGGGAGCTTCACACTCTAAAGACTGTAACAAAGGAGATTTTGTTCTGGTGATAATAATATGGGAGCATTTTGCTCTGAAACAGATGACTGTGGTGCATTGGCCTCAGAAACACTTGGTGGAGGCGTACCAGCCTTTGGAATGAACAGCGGAGGCACACCAACCTCAGAAACACTTGATGGAGGCGCACCAGCCTCTAGCACAAATGGTGGAGGTGCACTGGCCTCATACTCAGATGATGGAGGCGCACCGGCCTCCAGAACACATGACAGAGGCACGCAGACATCAAGAGCTGATGGTTGGAGTGCACAGACATCAGGAGCTGATGGTTGGAGTGCACAGATATCAGGAGCTGAAGTTAGAGTGCGCAGACATCAGGAGTTGATGGTTGGAGCGCACAGACATCAGGAGCTGATGGTTGGAGCACGCTACCCTCAGTAGCTGATGGTTTGAGCATGCAGAGTTCAGGAGCTGATGGTTGGAGTGCACTGACCTCAGGAGCTGATGGTTGGAGCGTGCTGACCTCAGGAGCTGATGGTTGGAGGGTGTTGTCCTCAGCAGCTGGTGGTTGAAGCGCACTGACCATCGAAGATGATGACTGAGGCGTGCCGAACTCTGGAACAGGTGACAGAGGCGCACTGGCCTCAGGAACAGCTGATAGAGGCTCACCGGCCTCTAGAACAGATGGTGGCTGGGGAGCGCTGACCACCAGAGACAGCTGCTGAGGTGCAAGAGCGTCCGGCCCAGACACCTGGAGAGCCATTCCCGCTGCAGCCACCTCTGACAAGGGAGAAAGGCAGGGAGTGAATGAGGCAACACCAAAATCACCAGGTGCAAGGCAAGTCTTTTCTAATATTGATGTTATAAATATAAAGAAAAGAACTTGCCTTAGCTCCTGGTCCACTGCTACTGGGGTGACCGCCTCAGGAACAGCTGCAGGAATGATGGCCTCAGGAAGCGAAGATGGAGCGGACTGCTCGGACGACCCAGTTGGAGCGGACTGCTCAGATGAACATGGTGGAGTGGACTGCTGGGATGAACATGGTGGAGCAGACTGCTCAGACTCCCAAGGGACCCGTGGTGTAGTGGGCTCTGCAGGAGTTAATGCTGATGGCTGGACTACTGACTCCGGCAAGGAGGAGGCCGGTGGTGCAGGCAGAGGAGGGAGAGGAAGCCCCTGCAGCCACGGAATGGAGCACCAGCTTGGGCGGGCTTCCGGAATGTTTGCCACAGCCCGTCAACAGTCCGTGACTTCCTTCAGGGAGCGTGCACTGCGGGCATCAGTGATAAGATCCTGAAGCACCTCCGTAATGGGCCACTCTCCCCTGCTCTGTCTCCTCCTCCTCTTTTTGCCCGGTGGCCCCTATGGGGTGAAAAAGAGAGCCCAATCGTGAGACGAAGTTCATACATGATTTATTTAAGGAAAATAAGCACGAACAAAAAACAACTTGTGGGCTGAAACACTGAGACTAGGCTAGGCAGGTAATATAAACTTGGCAAGGCAGAAAAAAAACCCCATAAAGCTAGAATCTAGGCAAAGGCTAAACACACAGGCGTAGGAAGTCACAGGACTTGGTACAGGAACAGGCTGGGCAGAAGCATGTATACATGCCAAACTGTGACAAGGACACTGCACAAGACAAAGATTCACACTGGCATAAATAGACAACAGGAACTTAATGAACACAGAACAGGTGGGAACAATCAAGGGCAACCAGAGGCAGCAAGGAAGTGGCTACAGGTACAGGAGACATGAGGGACTGAGACGAAAAGGTAAACATGAGACATGAACAAAGGAGTAGGGGGGACATGACCACTACAGGGACTAAGGCTGAGACAAGGACCAAAATAATGATGACTATTAACACAGAAACTAAGACAGGGAGGATTAACATATACATAACTGGGATAATAATGCTAATACAAAAAGGCAGGGCCACAGAAAATTAAGGCAAGGATAACCAGGACAAAACTAAGACCATAATTATAATAATAATAAACACTTTTACTCATTATTTAATTCAACTAAGGATGAAACTTACAAGGTAGGGAAAGTAGAAAGGGACGATTCGCTCCTGATTGACACTCATGCAGTGACCAAAGCCATTAGAGAGCTATCAGATAACAAAGCGAGTGGTTTAGACTGTATTTCTGCTGAGCATCTTAAATATGCTAGCTCAAGAATTGCTCCTCTTCTTGCAATCTGTTTCACCAGCTTCATGATTCATGGGATATTACCAGAATCATTATTGTCTGTTGTGTTGGTACCAGTCATTAAAGATAAAGCTGGCAAGCTGTGTAGCCTGGATAATTACAGACCCATAGCTTTAGCCAATATAATATCTAAAGTACTGGAAAAAATCATGTTTGAAAAATTAAATGTATTCATCAAATCTACTGATCATCAATTTGGATTCAAACCCCATCATGGAACAGATCTGTGCATATATGCCTTAAAAGAAATTATAAATAAGTACAGAAATCAAAATTCTTCAGTTTTTCTGTGCTTTATTGACGCCTCCAAGGCGTTTGATCGTGTTAATCACAGGATACTGTTTAGGAAAATGATTGACAGGGGGGTGCCCAAGTACTTAGTACGTATCCTGACTTACTGGTACGCACATCAGAAGATGCTGGTGAAATGGGGGAAGAGTCATTCATCACCATTTGGTGTGAGCAGTGGTGTTAGACAGGGCAGTATACTGTCCCCTATTCTATTTAATCTTTACATGGATGAGTTGTCAAAGCAACTGAATGCCTGTAAAACTGGGTGTTTAATAGGGAATAAGTTAGTGAATCATTTTATGTATGCTGATGATCTAGTTATTCTCAGTCCAAGTAGTGCTGGTCTTCAGGAGTTATTAAGAGTGTGTAGTGCTTATGGAGAGGAAAATGACATAAAATATAATACAAATAAAAGTCGTGTGCTGATCTGCCGCACTAAAGAAGATTTGTTAATGAAATTCCCTGTCTTTGAATTGGCAGGCAGGGAATTAATTGTCAGGGATAAAATTAAATATCTGGGACATGTTATTAATGATAGAATGACTGATGATGATGATATTTTCAGACAACGCTGCAAAATCTACATGCAAGCAAATATTCTTGCACGCAGATTTGGTTTTTGTTCAGATGAGGTGAAACTGGTTCTTTTTAAAACCTATTGTACACCTTTATACACTGCTTATTTATGGATAAATTATAGGAAACTAAGTATGCAGAAATTACAGGTTGCCTACAATGATGCCTTAAGAATTTTACTTAAAAAGCCTCGATGGTGCAGTGCCTCCGAGTTATTTGTCTCATCACGTGTAAATACTCTGCATGCAGTAATAAGGAATTTTATGTATAAATTCATCTGTCGGCTTGATGTATCTAGAAATGAAATCATTCAAGTCATGTCTAGCATTAAGCTCAGTTCTATTCGCTGTCAGTCACAGTTTAGAAGGCACTGGTACAGTAGTCTTTTTAAGTCTTTTTAAAGTCTGTACTGTCTTTGTACTTCTTTAAGCAGTTATGTCTTAGTGTTTCCTGTAACTTTTTGATTGTTTCAACTGTCTTGTTTTTTTACTTTACTTGTTTATTTTTCTCTTGATGGACCTTGAGTCTGGAATAAAGTCTTTGATTGATTGATTGATTGAATAACAAACAAGAAATCAAGATAAAAGCGAGTGTCGTGGGCAACCTCTGACCGGCAGAAAAGACAGACTTTGATGCAGTCAGAACTACAGTTAGACTGGGTTTATTTTCCCCAAAACATAAAATTAAACCAACATGAGGGGTGAACATAAAGAGAACCGTGAAAGGCTGAAAACTCACAGACTCAGTCACAATCACGGGAACAGAAGTCAGAGGGAAATCCACGGTATGACGCCACACCAAATGAGCGCAGACGAGGACATATATAGGGAAACAGATGATCAGGGGAAACACGAGACAGTTGGGGATAGTAATCAGGGATTAATCAGCAACACATGAGGAGAAGTGGTTATGACTGCTGAAGACATGAGGGACTGAGAATCATAGAAAAGGGATTACACGGAACACACACACACACACACACACACACACACACACACACACACACACACACACACACACACACACACACACACACACACACAAGACTTGTACAGATGACCAAAGCAGGACACAGAACTACAACAGTTGGTAATGGGGACCACATGACAGACTGAGGAATGGGGAAGACCATAACAATCACAGAGAACCCTGGGTAGACACAGAAGACAAAACACAGACAAATAATCATAATAATAACACAAAATGTGGGCATGATCCTAGGACCCAGCCCAACCCATGACAGTGAGAGTGTGGGCTGAGTCCATGTCCCAGTGACAAGAAAATATAAACTATAAGATAAGGCGAGGACATGGACCCCACCCACATTCTGAGAGGTGGTACACAATATGTTGTGTATGGTACATGGATAGATAGATAGATAGATAGATGTGTAGGGCAGCTCAGTGGCACAGTGGTTAGCCCTGTGGCAACACAGTAAGAAGGTTGTGGGTTTGATCCCACCCCTTGACCCATCCGCCGGCCAGAGCGGCGGCTACAGGCATGGAAAAGAAAAAGAACACAGACATAAAAACAACAAGAACTCAAAAGATACAATACATAATAAACCTGATGCCTGAGCCACAGTGAACGGTCAGAACCGAGCCTACAGGAGAGCACCGGCTTGGTTTGTGACACTTTGCTGGTAACTGCAGTGAAATCCTTACATTTAGTGATATTAAAGGTAAAATTGTGGAGAAAGGAGGCAGGCGAGGCAATGAGCTGGATGACACAAAAACTTTATTCTTCCTCCAACATAATTTAAACCAAAAGAGCCACCCGAGTCTCTGTGCATTCCTCTTTTATAGCTTTATTTCCGTGTGGAGTTTGCATGTTCTCCCCGTGTCTGCGTGGGTTTACTCTGGGATTTCCCCGGTTTCCTCCCACATGCCAAAAACATGCAAGTTAGGTTAATTGGCATCAAACTGGGGATTCTAAATTGTCCTTAAGTATGTCTGTGAGAGTGAATGGTTGTCTGTCTCTCTGTGTTGGCCCTGTGATGGACTGGCGATCTGTCCAGGGTGTACCCTGCCTCTGGCCCAAAGATGCTGGGATAGGCTCCAGCCCCCCCACCCCCACCCCCGCAACCCGAAAAGGCTTAAGCGGAAGAAGATGGATAGCTTTATTTCCATGCATCGAGACCCAGAACCTCCGACCATAATACATTATTGTTTGAACAAAGGATTGTGTGACACATTAACAGGACATAACGCTGGAGCTGCTCCAACACCCTTCTTCTCTTAGCAGCTCTGGCATCTCTTACTCTCCCCGGGGCATGCATAGACCCAACAGTCCCGTTTGATTCCCCCGGTGACACCTCCTCCTTTGGTCCATTTTTCTCCCCTTCCCCCTGCCTTCTCTGGGTGGAGAAACCCACACACCATGCCCCAACAAACTATTCATTTCTGTTTACCAGTAATATGTCTCATATTAAGATCAATAAAATCAGTTTCTTACATTGTCAAATTGCTGCACAGATTTTGGAGGAGGATCCACTACACTGCCCTGTTCAGTCTCTTATGGAACAGAAATAAGTTCTGCTGCAAATCCTCCATCTTCAAACAACACAGTCACATTGGATGCTTGGCATATATTGTCCATATAGTTATGTGGACCTCTGGACCCTGTATGCCCACTTTTGTCAAAGCTGATGCAGTCTCCTCTTCAGCCTTTTAATTGCATTAATAGTCTCACAGCCTTTTGCCTAATGAAGGATAATTTGTCAAAAAGGGGGGGGGGGAAACCAAATCAAAGCTATATTTAGATTACAAGACAAGGACACCATCATGGACCGTGACAGAGATAAAATTATAAAAAAACAAACAAACATGAAAATGAAAAGCCCACATTCCTTGGGCTTTTTTCATTGTCTTTTGTCAATGAAAAAAGGTGGGCTTGTGAGGGAAACTGGTTGAATAGAAAAAACCCTTAAAAAGGTTTGTGTAAATTAACAGTACAGTAAGGCTTGCATAGTGATGCCTTATTGTAACTGCAACATGGGAAAAAAAATAAAAATCCATACTGTATAATCTGATTATCTAGGTATGTTGGGAAAGTTAAAAAGCCTTAACAGAGCTTCACAAAATAAACAATGAAGGATGGACTCATCAGACTTTCTTACATTTTACAAGGGCAGTACCCAATTCTCTTATCTGGATATCTGTCCATGACATTGGGATTCATCTGGATATTTGCTCCTTCACCCAAACTGCTCAGTTTTAACTATGCTGATTCTGATTTACTACATTTAAAAAAAAGGGACACAAAATTTCATTAATAAATTTAGGAATATATAAAGAAAAAACTTCAAATTCATGTGACAAAATTGCAAATTTATGAACAAAAAATTATATTTACAAAGAAATCTGCAACAAATATCTTTGGGGAAATTATTTCAAATAATAAGGAAAAATTGCATATTTACTATAAAAAACAGCAAAATTACAGGAAAAAAGGCTCTTAAATTTACACAAAAGCTGCAAATCCCAGCTGGATTCGAGGACGATCGGATCAGATTCTGGCGATATAAGCAGAATTTATTTTACTATCCACAGATTTTCCTTTTCCTTCTTTCCAAGAAAGACTGAAGATGGCTGCCACCGGATTAAAAAGTGGGCTGATGGGCACCACTAATAAGCCTTCTCTACTTCTCTACTTCCTCTTCGTTTTGTCTTTGTGTGTCTGGACCTGCAACAAGAAGGATTTTCCGACAAACTCAACCAAAGGTGAAGTTAAAAAGTTTTATCTGTATGGATTTGGGCTTGGACATCTCACCCTACACTCTATGTGGTCTTTAAAAGCCCTGAGCAAAAACTTCCAAATTAAGGCAAACATGGCTGTTAAGCAAAAATCACAATATGGCAGAGGATATACAGTTAAAGTTCTGTTAGTTCTGCTACTTCTGGCAGGAGATATTCACCTTAACCCTGGACCTGCCACTATTAAACAGCAGACCACTGGGTTAGCACAAAACCGAGCTGTACAAAAGCAAAAACAACATTTATTTTTCCAAACTGTTAATCATGCACGAGTTCTTTGGGACACCAAGGCTAAACCAAAGGGGATCCTCGGCGGTCATTTAAACATACGGAGCATAATCCCCAAAAGAGATGAGATTTCGGTGTTGCTGTTGGACTCAAATCTGGACTACCTTTGTCTCTCAGAAAGCTGGCTACACAGTAACATAGACACTAATATGATCGATATTGTGGGCTACCAGTGTTTTAGAAAAGACAGGCAGGTAGGGAGGGGAGGAGGTGTTTTAATTTACATCAAAGAGAAATATAAATGTCAACTGGTTGATTTGAATACTTCACTTGAATGTTTAGCTGTTAATGTATGTCTCTCTCCGGTAATGAATTTCAACATTGCAGTAGTGTACAACCCACTGTCACACAACTCTTCCTTTTATAATGAATTAAGTGATCTGGTTAAACAACTTGAGAAGAACAGAGAAACAATAATTCATGGTGACTTTAATATCAACTGGTCTGATAAAAAAGACAAACAAAAACTGAAAAGCCTCATGACTAAATTTAATTACCAGCAAATCATCAAAGGACCCACCAGGATAACCAAACAATCCAGAACACTTATTGACATGGTATTTACTAATAAACCAGAACGAATAACCAGAACCTATAATCTTGTAACTGGTCTCTCAGATCATAACATGGTTCTTGCTGTCAGGAAACTTACTAAAAAGCGACTACAGTATTTTGGGGGAGTCAATATTGACAAATCAAATTTTATTATCCCCAAATCAAAAAATGAGGAGTTTGAACATTACTTAGAAAATCAAAATTGGGAGCAGCTCATGGCAACATGTGAAGTAGATGATTGTTGTAATTTTATAACTGCAACAATCACAAAGTCTATAGAAAAATTTTCAAAGCAAATTAAAAGTAGACAACAGAAGATTAGCCTACCATGGTTAAATAATGAAATAAGAAAACTTATGAAGAGGCGAGACTATGCACTGAAAACATCACTAACCTCCAAACTACAAAATGATCACCTTGTGTACAAAAGTTTAAGAAATAAAGTGGTACATGAGCTGCGAAAATCAAAAATATCTTATTACAATAAACTGATAGATCATGCAAAGGGTAACAACAGTTCCCTATGGAGGCATTTAAATAACTTAACTAATAAAAAAAACGATCAGAAGGGGGTAAAGGAACTTAGAATCAATGGCAAGACCGTCAGTGACAAGGCTACTTTGGCAAATGAATTTAATTCACACTTTGTGGGCTCTGTGGAAGACTTAACAAAAATTTTTGTGCTGCCAAATGTGCTCAACAACACAAATTCCATACTTCCAACAGATACTTTTCACATCGATGAGGTAAATGAGAAGTTAATTGCTGGTATTGTTAAAACACTGTCAAACTCAAAAACTAATGATATTTACAATATGAGCACCTCCTTTCTCAAAATGCACAGCAAAATATTAATCAAACCACTGACTCATCTCATTAATCTCTCCATTAGGTCTAGTACATTTCCATCTGGCTGGAAAAAAGCTGTCGTCATACCAGTTCATAAATCAGGCAGTAAAGACGATATATGCAATTACCGCCCAATCTCTATCTTACCAGTCCTATCTAAGGTTCTTGAAAAAGTTGTAGCTACACAGCTGATAGACTACTTACAAGACAGTCAACTTCTTCATCCACATCAATTTGGTTTTAGACCAGGATACTCAACAGAAACAGCAAATTGTTGCCTTATTGAAAACGTCAAACAGTCCTTGGACAGGGGTAATGTGGTAGGAGCTGTTTTTCTAGATCTCAAAAAGGCTTTCGATACTGTAAACCACAGTTTGCTTTTATCCAAAATGGTATCTTTTAACTTCTCCCCAAATACATTAGAATGGTTTGCATCTTATCTCCAGAATAGAGAACAGTGTGTAAAAGTTCACCAGGATAAATCCTCATTTTTAAACAACCGCATGGGTATCCCACAAGGGTCCATTCTTGGTCCTTTACTTTTCAGCATTTTTATTAATGACTTGCCGTTACACTGCTCAGCTGCAACATGCCAACTTTATGCAGATGATGCAGTTATTTACACAGCTGCCAAGACTCCAGCACAGGCTGCAGATGTACTGTCTACAAGTATGGTTGATGTCCAAGAGTGGCTCCTCAAGAACCATCTATTGCTGAACCTTCAGAAAACAGTCTCAATGTGCTTTTCAATCAAAAAATGTAACCTGCAACATTTTAAAGTTAATATACATGATCATGACATCAGTTTAGCTACAGAATTCAAATACCTTGGCATTGTACTAGATCCTCAACTCAAATTTAATCTTCATATAAAGAAAATTTCAAAAACAGTAAAAAAAAATCTGAACTGCTTTAAATTAATTAGATATTACATACCTTACGAAGCAGCTGCACTGTATATGCATTCTATGGTTTTTTCTCATATATCATACTGTTTGACAGTCTGGGCTCAAGCAGCCCCTTCCACAATAAGACATATAGGTTCATTATATAATCAAACCCTAAAAATCTTGGACAAAAAGCCCATTAGGTGGCATCACTGTAATGTTTTAAAAAAATACAACCTATTGAGTTTTGAGAGCTTCATTGACCTCTGTCTTCTGAAATTAACGTTCAAATGTTTCCATAAATCAGCACCCGAGCCACTTGCTGGTTTCGTCCAAAGACAGGACAGCAGCAGAGCCACCAGGAGTTCTGTTAACAATAACTGTAAAATATTCCACCGCAGAACCACATTTGGACAAACAGCTTTCTCTATAAAGGGCAGTCACATCTGGAACACAATGCCAAATGAAATTAAAATAATAACGGACTTTAAAACATTCACTAAAAATGTTAAAAACTGGCTGAAAAATAAACAAGAATGTACTCATGTATGAATTATTTGTCTGCAAAGTGAGAGTGAATGAAGGGAAGGAATAAATGTGTTTGTTTATAGTGAGTGACGGAGGGAGGAAGGCCTGAAATAGGCAAATGTGAGTTATGTTATATGTGTTAAATGTGAGTCAGGCTGTTATATTTGTGTATTTATAATATTTATAATATTTATGTTAAATGTGAGTCAGGCTGTTATATTTGTGTATTTATAATACTTATAATATTTATAATTGTGTATTTATAATTTTTCTGCATTGATGTATGTGGTTATTGTGTATATTTTTTATCTTGATTCTTTTTTCTAAAGTCCATCCAGGGACAAGAGTTGCAAATTAGCTAATAGCTATACACTCTATGTGCAACACATCAGATTGATTGTCTTTGATTAATTGTCTATGTTTATTGCACTGTCCCTGTCAAATAAACTAATCTACTACTACTAAATGTATGAAAAAATGTACACATTTACATGAAAAAAAATCTTTTTAACAAAAGCCATTATATCTGAATGTAAAGATAAAGGTTGTAAAATAGCTTCCTGCCTTGCAGTGCACTTGATTTGTCACATTATTCTAAATACTTTCATTTTTTTATGAAAAATAAATTTGACCCAAAGGACGTCCAAGCTGTCACTCAAACTCACAACCTCTCACACTAGAGTCGGCCCTACTTATGTCACTAAGAAGCTTGATCATTTTGCAAATCCAAAAAACTCACTTCATGCAGTTGGCAGTTCCTTTGCAGGTCAGCTTCCTACATCTTTGGCTGATGTCGCTGTCTTTTCTTCTTGATTGTGCTTTTTTTCCCCCCACTCCTCAATGCCTCCAAAAATGCTTGTAACTCTTCCTTAGAGAAATAATTATCTCTCTTTTCCTCCACTGCTTGTGGTCTCTGTGTTCAACACATGCTGTCTTAGTAGGTTTGCCATGAACGTGCACATCTGGAGGTCAATCAACTCTTCAGTTGACCAAACAGTCATAACCGGAGTTCTGGAACCAGACAGGTTCACTTAACCCAGAGTTCAGGGTTTAATTCAGGCTATGTTAACCCTGTTTTCTGGAATACTCCCAGGACCACTGTGTTTATCAGTAAATAACTCCACAGAGGAAGGTTATGAACCATTCTCTCCCCAAAGGAGTGTATTCATTTTTTTTTTTTTTTTATAGAACTACTTGTGTATAAGTGGGGCTTCAATATTTTTAGGGTAATCATGTGACCCATGGATGCTTTTTAAAAAGTTAAAACCTATGAACACACCATTTTGTAGTGAATGAAACCTAAACCAGGGTAAATCTGAAATGTCACACCAATCACTCACATATTATACTCATATATTATCCATTTTTCTGGAATTTCCCCATTGTGGGACTAATAAAGGCTTATCTTATCTTATATGTACACATTCCAGATGAGACTTCCAAATGTAATACCTTGTTTGATGAGAACATTTCAGGGTAAAATATCTGTGCTGTGGTAAAATTACCTCCTGTCATGTTGTTGACAACTTACCAATACTGGGTGCGTTATTCAAACCAGACTTCCTGACTTTCTTTTGTACCTACGCACACATTGTCTCCAATGTAGCCTGATTTTCTCTTAAATGCAGTGTATTTTCTCTGAAAGGGAAAAAACATAAAACTGAACTACTTTTGCTACATGGAGGACAGCTTCACAGATGATTGCTTCTACCTAATCTGTATGTTTTAGCTTCATGACAGTCAATGAGATGACAGCAGAGGTGTACAGAATTGAAGATATTGTGACTTTATCATGACAACTGCTCAAGTATAATTAAGAGCAGTCACCAAAAATGACTTGAGTACAAAAGGGAAAGTATCAGTATGAAAAAGATTTATGCCTCTAACATCTAAAATGTTTGTGGACATTTGCTTAATTACGTGCATGTGAAGCCAACTTGTTTTTGCCAGGTCCTTCACTGATGTGTTCCACGGATACCTCTGAAACGAGGAACATGTATTGATTGGCCTTGAGCCTGTGCTCACTGACTGAGGGAAGTCCCAGCCTGGAAATCGATGTCAGCCCACCAACACTCCAACAAACAGAGATAAACAGGTGTGGAGTGTGCACACCCTTTGAAGAACTGGAAAGCAAAGACAAAAACAGGAATACTTCTTTATTTAAACAGGTGGTTTCTTACGCACAGTGCTGGGTAAATTTTTTCTCGTTAAAGTTCAGAAGACAGGATTCACAGGAACAGCCGACAAAAAGAAACAATAGTCATACATAAACCTCTGAGCATGGAGGCGGAAAGCAACACCACTGACTTCTTTCTTATGGCACAAATGAAAGTGTATATGTCATCTATGTACAAACTCCTTTCCTCTATTTTTTTTGCTGCAATCTACGTGGACAACTTTAAATGCCATCTTGCAGCTCAGCAGATTCTTTCCTCAAGTACACTACCGTTCAAAAGTTTGGGGTCACCCAGACAATTATTTTGTGTTTTCCATGAAAAGTCACACTTATTTACCACCATGAGTTGTAAAATGAATAGAAAATATAGTCAAGACATTGACAAGGTTAGAAATAATGATTTGTATTTGAAATAATAATTTTTTCCAGATACTCAACCTGTTCAAAGGAAGGTCAGTTTTATAGCTTCTCTAACCAGCTAAACTGGTTTCAGCTGTGCTAACATGATTGCACAAGGGTTTTCTAATCATCCATTAGCCTTTTGATGCAATGAGCAAACACATTGTACCATTAGAACACTGGAGTGATAGTTGCTGGAAATGGGCCTCTATACACCTACAGTGGGGTAAAAAAGTATTTAGTCAGCCACCAATTGTGCAAGTTCTCCCACTTAAAAGATGAGAGAGGTCTCCAATTTTCATCACAGGTATACCTCAACTATGAGAGACAAAATGAGAAAAAAAAAAATCCAGAAAATCACATTGTCTGATTTTTAAAGAATTTATTTGCAAATTATGGTGAAAAATAAGTATTTGGTCAATAACAAAAGTTCATCTCAATACTTTGTTATATACCCTTTGTTGGCAATGAAAGAGGTCAAACGTTTTCTGTAAGTCTTCACAAGGTTTTCACACACTATTGCTGGTATTTTGGCCCATTCCTCCATGCAGATCTCCTCTAGAGCAGTGATGTTTTGGGGCTGTCGCTGGGCAACACGGACTTTCAATTCCCTCCAAAGATTTTCTATGGGGTTGCCCTTGCTGATGGAAGGAGGTTTTCACTCAAAATCTCACGATACATGGCCCCATTCATTCTTTCCTTTACACGGATCAGTCGTCCTGGTCCCTTTGCAGAAAAACAGCCCCAAAGCATGATGTTTCCACCCCCATGATTCACAGTAGGTATGGTGTTCTTTCTCCTCCAAACACGACAAGTTGAGTTTTTACCAAAAAGTTCTATTTTGGTTTCATCTTACCATATGACATTCTCCCAATCCTCTTCTGGATCATCCAAATGCTCTCTAGCAAACTTCAGACAGGCCTGGACATGTACTGGCTTAAGCAGGGGGACACGTCTGGCACTGCAGGATTTGAGTCCCTGGCGGCGTAGTGTGTTACTGATGGTAGCCTTTGTTACTTTGGTCCCAGCTCTCTGCAGGTCATTCACTAGGTCCCCCTGTGTGGTTCTGGGATTTTTGCTCACCGTTCTCGTGATCATTTTGACCCCACGGGGTGAGATCTTGCGTGGAGCCCCAGACTGAGGGAGATTATCAATGGTCTTGTATGCCTTCCATTTTCTAATAATTGCTCCCACAGTTGATTTTTTCACACCAAGCTGCTTACCTATTGCAGATTCAGTCTTCCCAGCCTGGTGCAGGTCTACAATTTTGTTTCTGGTGTCCTTTGACAGCTCTTTGGTCTTGGCCATAGTGGAGTTTGGAGTCTGACTGTTTGAGGTTGTGGACAGGTGTCTTTTATACTGATAATGAGTTCAAACAGGTGCCATTAATACAGGTAACGAGTGGAGGACAGAGGAGCCTCTTGAAGAAGTTGTTACAGGTCTGTGAGAGCCAGAAATCTTGCTTGTTTGTAGGTGACCAAATACTTATTTTCCACCATAATTTGCAAATAAATTCTTTAAAAATCAGACAATGTGATTTTCTGGATTTTTCCCCCCTCATTTTGTCTCTCATAATTGAGGTATACCTATGATGAAAATTGGAGACCTCTCTCATCTTTTAAGTGGGAGAACTTGCACAATTGGTGGCTGACTAAATACTTTTTTGCCCCACTGTATGTAGATATTGCACCAAAAACCAGACATTTGCAGCTAGAATAGTCATTTACCACATTAACAATGTATATTAGATATTAGAGTGTATTAGTGTATTAGTTTAAAGTTATCTTCATTGAAAAAAACAGTGCTTTTCTTTCAAAAATAAGGAAATTTCTAAGTGACCCCAAACTTTTGAACGGTAGTGTATATTCATGGAAACTCACAGTCTTATAACACATGTTAATCCACAGGCAACCTCTCATTTCTCACATCAAGAGTGAAGTTTTTCACATTCTTCGCTCGTGACGCTAATGCATCTCTGTCCTCAGAATTAAAGTGTAGGGTTGTTTTTAAATGCTCAGTTCTCTACCAAAGCTAATATACACTGTTTTGTTAGCTTTATTTGTTTATTTTAGCTACCAAAGGCAAAATATTAATGACTTTCAAAGCATGAAAACATCTTGGACAAATTTTATTGTAAACTTTGTGCTATGTTAGCATGTTAAAAAGTAATATTCTAAAGTTCCTGCACTTTGCATAAGATGGATTTTGCAAACAGCTTAGACATAACAGCTGGGTTGGTGGTGCATTGGTGCATTCTTCTGCCCCCCTATCTTGTCCTAGGCAGAGTAAGGGGACAGGTGTGAGCCCATTGCCTCCACACATGCACCCAGCTGGAGTTTGGGATTTCAATAATGTCATTCACTGGGTCTGAATGGGAGTCAGTAGGGGCCCCGATCTGTCCTGCACTCTGGGTTGACAGATGAGCAGCCGTGTTTTTGTGCTGAGCCGAGGGGCCCTGGATTGCTCAGCAGAAAGGAGGCAGTGGAGGAGGAGATGGTTGGTGGGTTTATGTGGGTTTAGGAGCAGCAATAAACTCCTGCCTGTTGTCCCACAGTGGAGACAAGAGGAAGAGAAGAAGCGGGAGGAGAAGGTGTGGCGGGATGGTTACTAGGGGAGCTGGTGGCAGCCGCCGAGGCTGAAGGTCATGTGTCAACGCCCACTACTTACGTCACAGCAGATGGAGTTTTTGTGCTAAACTTTTTTTCAAACTCTCTATCCGTTTTAACTTTAATTGCACTTCCTTTATTCTTTATCTTCTCGGTTTCTATGTACAGTCTGTGTTTATAGAAAGTTTATTTGCAAGCATTCATGCAAATGTGTTGCAAGTGTGTATGCGTACTTGTGCCTAGCACGTGCAGGGCAGGGTGTGGGGGCTTCGGTTGACACCACCTGCTGAGTAAGGGGCCGTTCTTGCTTTGCTGACTGGCAACAATGCCCCAAAGCTGCTGCTCCTGCTGCCCGTCTGCTTCCTTCAATTATCTTTTCCCCCATTCTCCTGTGATCATAATAAACACTTCCTTAAAAGGACTGCTTAAACACATCTGCCAGGGGTCACATGAATATTAATATATGGCACACGCAACTACTGCCGAGTGAGCTTTTCAGTTCAACCCCCATTACTAGTTTCCCAAATCCCTTATAGCTTAGCAACCAGCCGCCACAAAGGAGGGTGTGTTGACATCAGTACATCCCCAAAAGTTGCCAAATTCTAATAGGGTTCAATTAAATAATGTTGCAAAATACTAATGTAGCACCAGAAAATAGAACTTGAAGAACTGTCACTTTTATTCTTTGTGATATGCTAATAATAATATTGTGGAGAGTTGTGAAGGACGAGACTGAGTGTATTCCTCAGGTTCAGCTTTATTCACAATGACATTCTCCAACATTCAAAAGCAGAAAAAGAGTATGAATCTTCTCACATCTGTCCTTTTATACCAGGACATCAAACATACAATCACATGGTGCTTAATCAAACATACAGTCACATGGTACTTAATCCCAGTCACAATTGTAACTTCCCCCGATCTTCACACCATCCACCTCCTAGTCTCCGGTGGTCAGGAAATCTCTCAAGGCCATCTCCTTGAAACAAAAGGCCAGATCTCACACCTTCCCGTTACCTCTGGAAGGCTCAGCCCCTTTGTTCCCCTGAGACTTGAAGTATACAATAAGCATACAGTGATATATCTGTGGAGCATCTGAAATCAACATATGTGCATGTGTGCCACAATATATTTTTTTTAAAGATTGGAGACAGGGAAATAAGGGTAGCATCTCACTGGGCTGCAACAGCTCGCGACTAGTTGGAGATAACAAAATGTGCAACAATTGCACGAATTTGCATCAATTTGCACTTGGAATCACACTGAATTCGTACTTACAACACATCTGCATACGTATGTTAGACAAATGTTGCAATAATGTTGATTGTGTCGTTAATGGTTGAGGGGGCTCCAATTCGAGCCGATTATGATTCTCAATGCATCTTTTTTTTTCCTATTCAGGATTTTTTTTCCCTCCCACTGTGTGACAACTTACTACATTTAAAGCATTTGCAAGAACTGCAAGAATTGCATGCAAGAATTTGCATGAATTTACTTCCAATATCTTTTAATGTTTCAATAAAACATGAAAAGTGCAACTGTAGCAGCACATTTTCTGCTAAAACACAGACCTCAGAGCATCCTGAATTGTAACAAATAAGACTTATAACAAGCATTCTCTTATGTGCAACAAGTAACTGAGTCCTTCAGTCCAAAAACCCAGAACATTTTACTGTATCAAAATCACATTTACCTTTTATACAAAAATGTGCAGTTATTGTTACAAATGACTCAGTGGCAACAGATGTCAACACATTACATGTGACAGCAATCTTACCCACTGTCTTCAGTGATTGCATGACTTCAGCTTTGATTTCATTGTAGAGAGTGGGGATGGCTGGGTCAATAAAATATCTCTGTGATGGGACGTTCTACCTTGGCTCTACAGTGTGCCTCATAGCACAAAAGCCCTGGTTCTCGACAAAGGAATACAGGCGTAAATCTGTGGCACTAAACGCAGCAATAGATGTTGTAATTTGCTTTGCCCTTTCCGAGTTGTGTGGAAGTTTTGACATTGCTTGTTCAATGGTCCTCTGGTCGGTGGCGGCAGCCACAACTGTTTTTTTTCTGTCCGTCTGCTGGGTGGAAACGTGCAATATAGTTTTGCATGTTTGTTTCCAAAATATTTTAGTTTAGTCTGACAGGGCTTACATACGGTGTGGGTCTTGTTCAAGTCTTTTTTCCCTTGTACTTCATAAAAGCCGGAGTACGGCCATACATTTGCTTTTAATGAAGAGGGTGCCGATCGTATACTCCACTCCATCATTTTGTTTCTTTTGTGTCACACCATAAAGAGTCCAGGCGGGTCTGAACACTGACTTTTTCGTTCTGGCCAAATTAATTATGTTATTAATAAAATTTAACAATCAAAGTCACAACATTTGTGCATTGATTCAGAATCATTCGTGTCTGCATCTAGATGCATCAGAAAAATTATTATTTCTCCCACCCCTAATAAAGAATAAGTTTGACCAAAGTTACTCAGTCAAGTAATCTTTTTAGTAGACAACTTTTTTACTGTTACTTGAGTAATGTGTTTAGTAACCATTCATTCTTTGGTGATTCTTCGTAAACAACACTTTTTCTTGAGAACAAGTTCTGGCTGCTCTGACCATCTCTGATGTTAAGGTCACATATCCAGAATTTGTTTTATAAAAAAGTAATTTTTAAGGCCCCTCCATGGAACACCACCGTAATGTGGTGGAGGGGATTGTGTGCCCCAATAACCCCAGGAGCTACATTGTTGGGTCAGTTTGCTCCAGGTAAGACTGCCCAAGTCAAATTTGTCCTGGGTGAAGGGCCAGACCGAGAGTCCAGTGGATCTCCATGAAAAAAGGTTACAGCAAGGACCCAGTGTACCCAAGGGAGGCAAATGGGTCCGTGATGCAGTGGGCTCACCACCTGCACGAGGGATCATGGGGAACATGGTGCTATGTCAGTTGGGCGACAGTCTGGGCTACTCTACCCAGACTGCTGCCCCTGAAACCTGGACCCCCGGAAAAGTGGTAGAAGATGGATGGATGGATGGATGGATGGATAATTATTTAGATTCTCTTTAAGTTTGACAATATCAAAGGAGAGTTTACTCAGGCACACTTACAAAGAAAGGAAAACCACAACATCTGTTCTGTAGATGAAAGAAAATTGGCTGATTGTCCGGCTATCTCCATGTAGCTGCATATAGTATAGAAAATAATGCAGGATGTAAGTGAATCACCAGCCGGATGCTTTTGAGATTGAGAGAGAAGCAAGCCAATTGAGTGTGATAATGGTCCACTATTGTATCTACTATTGTATCTATAAATAAAATAACAGCACTTTGTGGCTCTGAATACATTAGTGTTCACTCTCAATGGGCTGTTTTCAGCAAAGCACAGAAATATGCTTTGCAGCAGCACCATCCTGATTATGTACTCATTCATGATCATTTTGTGTGTCTAGTATCTGAGGAGTCATCCAGCATAAATGAATTAAGCTGATCCACTGTAGGATAACGACAGCAATGAAGATAGGTGTGTTGTAACCCTGTTATGTAGGGTGATCACGTCTGAGCTGTGACATCAGTGCGCTACTCTGTTTCTCTCTTTCCTGGTGCCGAGGCATTGCTGTATCCCCAGCTTGATTAGAAGTGGGAACAAGGGAGGGGAAGAGCCAGGCTGAGAGTGAAAGTAAATGAATCAAAGAAAATGTAGGCATGTGTAATGTCGATGCAAGAAAATGAGCAAAGAACAGCATTCAGTCGTTCCTAAAGAATACACCAGGTTGAAGCAAACACGTAAACAAAGATCATACAAAGCACAAATGCTGCAGCCTGGCTTCTGATTCTTATTCACTGAAGGAGCATACCTCTGGGAACTGCCTGTCTGAGTCTGAACGCATGGATGGCTTCCTGGCTGTGTGCAAAGGAAGCTATTATATGTCTCCCTCTTCTTTCTGGAATCTTCCTCTCTCTTGCTCTCACTTGGCATCCTCTGTGATGAGAGAGGCTTGATGCTGCCTGTCCATCCCCATGGTGCACATACCCTTTATACCCTTGCTCACTCCTAATACAGAGTTTTCTACATTGCAAAACAAACACGGTCATAGAAAACTACAAAACATCAATTTAAACAGATGATCTCAGTGTGACGTGGTATGCATCTCACTGCAGTTGGAAGCACAGAAATTCAAATAATTGTCCGTGGTAACTAGCCAGTCTGACTCAATATTAGTTGATTCCAAAACGCCAGGACACTCATCTACCACTGCCAATATTCACGTATCTGTTATTGTACTGTCTACAGTAAAAGAATGCATATTAGCAGCCATGATTCATTTTAACCCAATTTCCCTCCTGCGTAGATCCGCTGTGACTACAGATGCCTGACGTATTTCATCTGGCCCAGGCACTGAAGGTATGACTGCTTCTCTCCAGGGTTGTTAATCAGAGCAGAAAATTTTGTGGCTTTTCAAAAATAACAAGAATTGAACACAAAATGCCTGAATTTAGTCAATTTTTAAGTTCATGTTTCTTATTTATATTATGATAATTAATATTTTTATCAAATCGATGAAATGATCATGAATTGTCAGGTGATGAGATCTATCAACAGTACAGACTTTTTCAACAGTACAAATTTTCACCATTTATCAAGCACAGTCCAAAGAATGCTTTTGAAAGTGAATTCCTTTGATGACTTAGAGCTAAAAGGAATTAGCAGACATCAACTGCAGCTTTGTGCCTCTTTAAATTATTACAACAGTTTGCTCACCCAAGCTGAAAAAGAATAAAAAAATAAGTTATTCATATAAGAAAAAACTCTGAATACTGATATACTGTGTTTTAAGTTGACATTCCTAAAACTCATCAGCATTATCTGACCATTGTTCGCTGGCAGCTCTTTTTTCTCTGCATCTCTAAACTATGTGCATACTGTGGATTTGATCTGCTCAAAGTCAACAATGTTTTTACTTACTTTCCATATGATGAAAAAACAGTTGTGTTTTGTTTTTTTAACAGGGAAAGTGGAGTTCCAAATTTTCTTGTAGCAACCACAAGGAAGTATTCATTTACATTCTTGATTTACAGTAGCCTACATACGAGGGGTGGGTGGGGTGGGGGCTGAAAAGCTTCAAGATTCAAGAATCAAAGATTTTCTTTGTGAATACTACTATATGTACAGGACATACAGGAGAATTGAAATGACATTTCTCTCTCTCTTCAGTGGTGTGCGCAATATAAAAAAAGAGAACTGAATTAAAAAAGCAAGCAGCGACAAACGGGCCCACGTGTCCTCGCTAGACTTTGGCCTTGCCACTCAGTGCGCGTAACTCCGCACAGGCTCCATTCCTCCCTCCCAAACTCTTTCCCTCCTTCTCATTGTCTGTCTGTCCTTCCATAACGCCATATGCCCACCCATCCGCCATCCATTCATCCATCAATCCATTCGCTTGTCCATCCGTCTGTACCGCCATCCATCATCAGTCCGTCCATCTGTCCATCTGTACATTGCAAGAGAGCGCCTTGGCAGAGGTACTGTATAAGCTTGTGGATTACCTCAAAAATCAAATATGTTTGTCCACAGCCTAAAGGCAACTTCTGGTGAAAATTTCACCAGGAAATTTGTTTGAATTTAGACAACCTATGCCATTGCTATAAATGTTTTTTTTTAACCTAGTGGGCACAATAGCTATATGTGGTATAATCATATAAATCTGTTCTGGGAGGTACTAGTACCATGTATATCAAATTTGGGTCCATTTGGATGATGTACGTGTGAGTTATGACAACTTCCTGTCCATTGGTGGTAGGAGGTGCAACTGCTGCATCTCACTGTATATTATAGAAATGTTCAACATTGGCTGGCTATTCAACATGCTAAATTTGGTTGACTTCGGACAAAGTATGCCAGAGTTATTAAGCTTTGTTTTTCTGCTAGGGGACACTAGAGCTATGTGTAATTGTTCATTATAGAAAGGTTCAGTGTTGGTAAACCATGCACCACACAAAATTTGGTTGAATTTGGACAAAGTATGCCTGAGTTATAAAGCTTTGTTTTTTTTCCCTAGGGTGTGCTACAGCTATGATTGTTTTCATTACAAAAATCTTTTCTGGGTCTGACGAGTATCATATATATAAAGATTAACAGCAATCGGGCATTCTACATGTAAGTTATGGCAACTTCCTGTCCATTGGCGGTAGGGGCACAGTTGCTATGTGTCATTCTTTATTATAGAAATGATCAGTATTGGCTACCTATTCACCACACAAAATTTGGTTGAAATCAATCAATGTTTACCTGAGTTATAGGCTTTTGAAGGATGATGGTGATATTGCAAACTTGGCCACACCCCTTCCGCCAAACCATCAGGCATTTGGAAAAGTTTTCAACAACTTTTGATAGCATATGGGTATAGATGATTGCCACCATAAATGGTACCAATCAGACTATTTATTTCAGAGATATTCAAGAAAATCTTTGGTGTAAACTTCATGGCTCCAAGAGAGGGCACTATTGCTACTCATGAATATTCATAGCTATAACTGTTTGAAGGCATACCCATATACATCATACTTATCTTGGTGCCAATCCGACATTCCATTCCCGAGGTATTAAAAAAACATGACACAAACTTTCTGATGCAAAACTTTCTGCCTCCTATAGGTGGCGCTGTAGATTTCTCTGAATAGTGTTCTTTAGAACTGTTTAGAATTGGACTAATATCCATAATACTGAATTTGGTTGAAATCCGACAATGCATACCAGAGTTATTGCCATCAGAATTGTCATAGAATGATTATGGCAAGGCATCAAACTTTGCCATGCCCCTATGGCCAAACTGTCAAGCTTTTGGAAAAGTTTTCATTAACTTTTAATGGCACATGGGTAGAGATGATTGTCACCACAAATGAGCTCATTCGGACAAAAAACCCTAGGATGACTTTGATGAAATGCGTGAGGTGGAAATCAGGTCACCACCACTTCTTGCCAAAATGGCCGACTTCCTGTTGGGTGTAGACCATCACTTCTATGGAGTTTTTTCCATCTTAACATGATAAACATCTCATACGATTTTGATCTTTCTACACGAAAGTAAGTGTGTGCCACTCCCCATTGACTTCACATGTTAGGTGGCGCTGTAGAGCCATTTTTGTGAGGTCATTCATATTTCCTCCAAAATATTAAATTTTTTTGCCAGTCTTGAGGTCCCTGCAAAAAAAATGGTGAGTTTTCGTGCATGTTGACTACCCCAAAAATGAGATCTTAGATGGAGAAGAAAAAAAAAATTCTAACAATTACAATAGGGCTCTCACCGACTGAAGTTGTCAGTGGCTCGGGCCCGAATTAAAGCTGCAAGCAGCTGTAAATGGGCCCTCACCCCCCGTGCAAACATGGACCCCGGTGCCCGTCGTACCAAGCTGGCTCAGAAAATTTCCCGTCGTCACGGCAAGCGCTGCGTAGATAATAAAATAAACCGTTTGGCGCAGTACTTCCCGTGAGCAGTAGGTGGTGCTATAGCTTTTGTCAATCATTTTTATGTAGGAGCGTGTGGGGTGAGACAAATATCCATTGTAGAAAATGTGGTGAAAATCAGACAAAGTTTGTCCAAGTTACTGTGGTGGTTTGGGCTGGGTGAGACCAGGCCACACTTTGTTGTTGTCAGTATTTATTATTCAGTCTTCATTATTATCTTCTTTGGGTCTTTATTTCCATCCTGGTCTCATTATTGTTATTGTTATTATTATTGTCATTATTAGTATTATTATCCATTACAGTTACTTTTGTATGTTTGGTTTTCCTGTTAATCATTTGTTTCTGATTGGACTTTTATTTTGACAGTGGTTGTTTACTTCCGTTTGAGCACAGCTTCTCCCTATGTCAGTCATTATTCGTCAGGGCTGTTGCTCATTAGTCTGATTGTGTAAATTCCTACTTATTGGGTTTCACCCCCTCATTCCCTTGTTGGGTCCTCATCGTTATTCGTCGTTACCATCGTCGTTATTCCCTCATCGTCACCATCGTTATTTTCCTGTCATTAGCTACCTGTCATTACCCCCAGTCGTGAGTATCATTGTCTCTGCCATGCTACAGTTTTCTTCATTAAATTATGCTTCAACTTCACCCCGGGAGTGAGTCTGTGCTTCTGCCCGTGAGGGCCATCCATGACAATTACAACTTTCCGATGCTCCATGGCGAGGACTCAACCTTCGCCATGTCGCCATGGCAACACTTCCCTGTCAGTTATGTGTTGCCCACCCATATAGGACTACATATGACAGTCACCTCAACCTATGTTCCAGATTTCATGACTACAGTTCGTTCCCAACCCTCCCAACAAGATCACAGATTGAATAGCGAGGAGGGCGTGTCCATGGTAACAACAGTGACGCCATGCTAAAGGTGTTGTGCAGTTATAATCAACCTGGTGGTCTGATAAACCTCAGAAAATTGCACGTCATTCTGGTAAGCGGCACATGAGTATGGCATCATCAGCACACTCAGCTGCAATTGGCTCGTTGTTTTCCCATTAGTCATAGGGCTGGTCCTTCATGCTAGCTTTATGACTCATTGGTTATTGAAGGCTGTGGAAACCTAAATGGAGGCCCTACTGGGTTGAATGAGGTGTCAATCAAATCGAGACAGCCATGCCAGTCTTTAAGGCTTCCATTTCTGGTTCAATCTCCCGGAAATGTAATTTTTAAAATCCCTTACGCCACAATCAGTTGGTGTTTGTCCACTGAGTTTCAAACAAATGCTCCTATCTGATGGGCAGTTTTCCCCATCTTTATCAAGATGGACAATAAATCTTACTCAAATGGAGCTATTAGACCTTTTTGCAATACAAATGGACTGTATATGTTGTACTATCATTAATTCAAGGACAGCAAGGAAGCTTCTTTGGTGAGTCAATGCTATGTTGCTATGCTGCGTCAGTTTGTTTAAAGTCCTATTTAAATCCAGTGTTATGATTTTGTCTGAAATCTTTTTTAATAACCAAATAGACAAAATTCTAAGCGTTCAAATGATGTATGACATGGCTACCTACTGTAAACATGTTTACCACAATTCACTGTGTCGCAGCTGAGACATTTAAATGCCCTCACCCACAAGCCCCAGAATGTTAAGAGGTTCCTGACTGATAAATTTTAAAAAGGTCTAAAAATATCAGATTGTCACACCACAAAGAACTCATGATGGGTAGAAGCAAAGAGCTCTCTCTAGACCTTTGCAACTTTATTGTTGCAATACATAATGATGGCATTGGTTACAGGTGCATTTTTTAACTGCTGAATGTTCCAGTGAGCACTGTTGGAGCCATCATTTGGAAGTGGAAAAAACATCATTTTACCATAAATCGGCCATGACCAGATCCTGGCCAGATCCTGGCTAGATCCTGGATCTAGCCAACGCTAGATCCAGGAGCTTTAGCTAACTATAGACCAATCTCTAATCTCCCTTTCATTTCAAAAATCTTAGAAAGAGTTTTTGCTACGCAATTATTTGACCACCTGCAGGGAAATGGTTTACTTGAAGAGTTTCAATCTGGGTTTAGAATCCATCATAGTACTGAAACAGCCTTAGCGAAGGTCACTAACGACCTCCTCATTGCATCTGATAATGGACTAGTTTCTGTACTTGTCCTTTTAGACATTAGTGCAGCTTTTGATACTATCGATCATAAATATTCTACTTGATAGATTAGAACACTATGTTGGACTTAATGGAACTTCGTTGCAGTGGTTTAGATCTTATTTATCTGATAGGTTCCAGTTTGTTCATGTAAATAATGAGTTTTCTTTCAACTCAAAGCTTAGTCATGGAGTTCCACAGGGATCTGTGCTAGGCCCCACTCTTTTTAGTTTATATATGCTTCCGTTAGGCAACATTATTAGAAAGCACTGTATACATTTTCATTGTTATGCAGATGACACACAATTATACCTGTCAATGAAGCCAGATGATAGTAATCAATTAGCCAAGTTAGAAGCCTGTCTTAAGGAAATCAAAGCTTGGATGACTTGTAATTTCCTGCTATTAAATTCAGATAAGACTGAAGTCATTCTTGTTGGTCCAAAAAACCTTAGAAATTCCTTTCCAAATCAAACTTTCAGTTTGGATGCAGTTACTCTTTCTCTTAATAGCTCTGTGAGGAACCTTGGAGTTATTTTTGATCAGGATTTGTCCTTCAATTCACATATTAAATTTGTTTCTAAGACTGCCTTCTATCATTTGCGTAATATTGCCAAGATTAGGAGCATCTTGTCTCAGAGTGATGCTGAGAAACTGATCCACGCTTTTGTTAGCTCAAGATTAGATTATTGTAATTCTTTATTATCAGGCTGTCCTAAAACATCTTTAAAAAGTCTTCAGCTGATCCAAAATGCTGCAGCAAGAGTTTTAACAGGTACTAGAAAGAGAGATCATATCTCTCCGGTTCTGGCCTCCCTTCATTGGCTTCCCATAGAGTTTAGAATTAAGTTTAAAATCCTTCTTCTTACTTACAAAGCTCTAAACAATCAGGCTCCTTTTTATTTAAAAGATCTGATACTACCGTATTATCCTAACAGAGCACTACGCTCCCAAAATGCAGGATTACTTGTAATACCTAGAATCTTCAAAAGTACATTGGGAGGCAGAGCCTTCAGTTATCAAGCTCCTCTCCTGTGGAATCAGCTGCCAATCTGGATTTGGGAGTCAGACTCGATCTCTGTTTTTAAGAATAGGGCTAAAACCTACCTTTTTGATATAGCCTACAATTAGGGAGGGATCATGTGTTTCTGAACCCTCCCTTAGTTATGCTGCTAATAGGTTTAGTCAGCCGGGGGACCTCCAGTAATGCACTGGGCCTCACTCCTTTCCTCACTCTCAATGAAATATTTTTTTTGGTGGTCATTAACATTTGTTTGTTCTCTCCTATAGATTGAGTCCCCATCGTGCTGTTTGCTCTCTACATGTCTGTTCTTTTCTTCTTCTCTATCCCCTCACCCCCCAGCCAGTCGCAGCAGATGACTGCCCCTCCCTGAGCCTGGTTCTGCTGGAGGTTTCTTCCTGTTAAAAGGGAGTTTTTCCTCTCCACCGTCGCCAAGTGCTTGCTCACAGGGGATCGCCTGATTGCTGGGGTCTTTCTGCAACTGTGGGGGTTCCCCCTACAGTTGATAGTGCTATGAGACGACTGTTGTTGTGAAATGGCGCTATATGAATAAAGTTGAATTGAATTGAATTGAATTGAATGATTCACTGCATCAAGATTTTGTTGGTCCAAAACTGCTCCCACAACCTGAATTTGATCTATAGACTTTTATAAGATGCTTAAGAAATTAGACTCCATAATATATTCCAATAAAATTGTCTAGCAACCCTTTTTTCTAAAACTTTGGAGAAAGTTGCTAATGTACTACAGACACAACCTGATTTACGGCTGAATTTGGTCAGAAGAGAGGATGTGTATGTAATTATTGACTCTTTTCCCACCAGTGTCATAACAGACAAAACACAATCATGATGCAAACACAGTCACTGGTTTATTACAAGTAGCAGCACAATTACAGACTGTTTTGTTTCGCATGTACACAAGTTAAAAAACACTGGGGGTGGGGAGACAGGGTTACACATGCCAGCCACTCATCGCGTTCACAAGCTTGCCCAGTTCAGCCAGGAAGGCTTGATTGAAGGCAGCAGGCTTGTGTCATCTCCTCCCTTCGGAAGGCAACTTCTTGCTTCCTTGCTTCACGTGCATCATCAGCAAGCCGGTTGATGGCCTGTATGTGCTGGGCAAGTGCTTCATGGTGCTGTTCAAGCTGCTGTTCATGGAGCCGCACCTAGTCACCATGTATCTGGGCAAACACAGTGGCAAGGTCCATTGTGGGGTGGCTCCTTTTCCTCTTGCCTAGTTGAAAGACAGAAATGGATGGTGGTTAGTTAAAGCAAGTTCAAAACATATATTAGGGAAATACACTTGTGAAAGCCAGCGGCGGGATGTGACAAAAATGCTTTGTTGTTGTATTTAAGCACAGTTGTCATGTTGCTTTGCACCAGTAGAGCAGATTTTGCAGGCACCAGGTTATGTTTAAAATAATTTGTTTTTATTGTGGCCTCAGAAATCTGAATGAGTTAATACAGTCAGCTGACTTGAATCATTTCAATGAAACACGTTGAGTGCAAGTACATTCAAGAGTGAGTTCATGTGCTACATCAGTTTTTCAGAAACAAGAATTATATCAGTACTTCCTTCATCACAGCTAAAAATGGGACCAGGTTGTGAATGCCTGGCAAGTGAGCACCCCAGGATCCACCCTGTACATGTACAAGTACATTTTCAATCCAGGGATTTATGGTGGAAAAGAAACAGCATGACAACACTGTCCCAACACTGTTTTTGGAAAATCCACAGAATAGGTATGGGGGTCTATTATGAGGCTTTAGGAAATTATATGAATCACTTTATAAATCACTGGTTTGAAAATGCACTTGTAGAAAGAAAATACACACAACTTAATGCACAGCACCAAAGTGCAACACGTACACAAAACTTTTACCCATGATTAGCATATTTCATCGTTTTGCTCTCACAAGCGAATACTTCAGACAACGCAAGCGCGAATCAGCAGAGTTGGCAGAGTGACAGCACTCCTTGCTGTCACTTGTTAGCCAGGAGTAGTAGTAGTAGATTAGTTTATTTGACAGGGACAGTGCAATAAACATAGACAATTAATCAAAGACAATCAATCTGATGTGTTGCACATAGAGTAGAATGGCATTGTTATTGCTCACAAAAGTGAGCTTGCCACCAGTAGAATAAATAAGCGAAAAGATACACAATATCACAAAACACTCACCATCCATGGTTTGCAACAATGACGTGGCCGTCATGTCTGGTTGTATCAATGGGCTGCCATCTGTTCTGAGACCTCCTGGTAAACTTTTTTGTTGCGGGTCGCACCATCTAACGCTCTCTGGATTCTGTTGTCAGCCACCAAGCACAGAAAAGTCCGCACTTCTTCGTTGGACCACAGTATAGATTTCCTCAAAACATGCAAAGCCATCTCTATCGTATTCTCCGAAGCCATCTCTACCGTGTTTACTCGATGAAGAATGTTTTGCAAATGGCGGCAATGCCCCGACCAATCAGTGGCCTGCAGTCTGTAGATGTTACATTTTCAGCCCAACTCAGCATGGTTGATAGCCCAGTGGAGTAGGTACAAAAAAAGTACCTAGTACCAGATACCAGGTGCTAATGGAAAACCCTACAAACCAAGTAGAGTCAAGGCGAGTAGGGTTGAGTGGGTACTAGTGGAAAAGGGCTACTTGTGTGGAAGAATGGGCTAAAATCACTCCTGAACAATGCCTGTGCCTAGTTTCTCCATACAGGAGCCATCTGGAAGCTGTTATTACCAACAAAGGCTTTTCTACTAAATATTAAGTGAATTTCACCAAGCGTGTTCAGTACTTATTTCCTGTGTCATTCCACTTTATTAAATATAACTTGTTTTGTGAACACAGTTGCCTTGATTTATTTGTATGTATGGATCACTTGGGTTGTTATTGATATCTGGTGAAAATCTCAGGTCAATGGCTCCATCAGAAATATGTTTAATGAGAAAATGTTGATGTTGTGACCACACATGTGACCTACTTTGTGACTTATTTAAGGCCTCACATTTGAGATAAGAACTAAGACAGAATTTCCTTGGAGATAACAGGATGCTGGAAGGTGTTATCTTTGGTATGCAAGGCCTGAAACTGCGGGGGTGATATTAAGAGATTATAGAGGAGATGCATTGTTACTGGTGATTATAATGCAATGCGACTTGTGATGCAAAGTGATGTGATTATAATGCAATGTGACTTGTGATGCAAATTGACTTGTGAGCTGTGAGAGTCCCGGGTATTTAAGGGACGAGAGTTTCCTATGATATGCTCTTTCTTCGTTGAGATGATGGCGAATGTGAATAAAGCTGCTTTGAGAGAGATCAGTCTCATCCTTTTCACATTCCCACAATGTGTTCAATACTTATTTTCCCTGCTGTAGTTCCTGCTGCAGACGCTCAGTATCACATGCTCTAAACACCCTGGGAGAGTTGATGGGAACAGTTCACACTAGGCAGTCACAGATCATTAACACTGCATGAAGTCAGGTTCATGATTCACCTCGGAAGTGTGAAAAACAAATGCAATGATCACACAGACTTCACTTGAGCAACACACACCCACATACTCACCACTCACTGTAATAAAACAGTATGGGGCACATTGTTGTGAAGGGGGCCACAGTGTGATGGCTCATACTCACCTGGAGCCAGACTAATTACTATTTTAAATAATTAAACACACTAAATATCAAATTAACACATTATTTACATACTATAAACAAAGCACACATTAGGAAACTGATGTTGAACTGTGTTTACATGGAGGTTATTTCATACATTAATTTTATTGATGTATACACTTGAAATCTCTGTGACAGTAACCTATAAAACTGATTCATGAACTTTTGTTTGCCCTATTTAAATAAAACTAGGGTTTTCTTGTGTACATGCTATACAAAACTCAGCATGATTCTCAGGGTGAAGAAGCACAGACCTAGTTTCTGAAAAACACATCAGAAAGGAAGAGGGGGCAAACCAAAAATGACAAAAGCAGGTGGTGGGAAAGCGTTAATAAAAACTCCCATGAACAAAGTTATAATCCAGACTTTCTGAATGTACACAGACTGATCTGTTGTGTGACTGCAGAAATGATGACACTGGTTATCTGAAAAACTGAAAAACCACATCCACTTTGATTGAAGAAATGTCAGCAAATACACGGAAGTATAAAAATATGCACATTATGTCAAATGTAGGAACAAGTATAATATGAACTGGGATGACTCACCAAGACAAACACACGCACAACAAAATTATGGGTTGTCACATTGCCATGGCAACCCTGTTTCTGTGCGTGCGTTTGTGCATTCGCGGGAGCTTGTGTCTGTGTGATAGTGGGTGGTAGGTAACTGTGATAGTAACGTCACACCTCCAGTGTCCCTAATTGCACAGAGTCAGACAGTACAGATTTTTTTCAATGTGACACGGGGGCTGCATGGTGAGAGGGTGATTGTAAAATAGTTGCTATAAAAATGACTGGTCATTCACAGCATGTTACTAATCAAATGCTTTCAGTGGGCTTCAACAATTTTTTTTCTTGCAACAATTGGTTTTGAGGTATTCATTCACAAACCGCCTGTACTCTAACATGGCAGCTTATAGTGATTGCTAGAAGTTTTTTTTTTTTTTTAATGTTGCTCACATTCATCAGAAAGACAGGTTGAGTTAAATGAGTGTTACAGCTGCATAATCTTTTTTCATTTTTTAAACCATTAAAGCAGAATTGTGTCATTTTCTTGTTCCTGGCAGGAACACTAAAAAGACAGCTGCCCCCTTGATTAGCGACAGCTAGCTGCCATTTGGCATACTGCAGGGGCATATGGAATCTGCCTTCCTGTTTATCACTGTAGTCGACTGCATCATGACCCAAAGCAACGATGACGACTGGCTTTACCATGCAGTGTTGACTAGCGAGTCAATTTCCAGAGATCAGTTTAAGTGACCTGGAGTTTGCAAAAATACATGCAGCGAGCCCAAGGTCAACTATTAAGAGCTGGATCGTCACCTAAACTGGCCAATATAAATACTTCAGTGACCAAAGTGCTAGCAGTTAATACTGACTCTACTACACCTATTCAAGGGAGAGCCTCTGGAGATTGTTACTGACACGCATCTCAAGCAAAGTTCTGGGACAGCAGTTGTGACACCTGGAGTTGAACCTAGTCCAACAGTTCTGTCTATTGGAGCCATCGCACATCAAGCGATGGCTGGGTGGAAGAAGAACATACCAGGGCCTTTACGTATAGAGTATTGTGCAGCTTTCATACTGAAAGATGGCATACTCACAAAATCTGAAAAGTACGTGCACACAGAAATTTTTAGATGTATAAAACTGTGGACAAACCAGATTCTCCGCTCCTTTTCTTTATACATCCCACTTCACCGTGAAAACCAGTGCACACGCACGATCTCTTTACTCCGCCTCAGTTCTTCCCACAAATGACTATGTAAATGACTAAAAATGCCCCTTTTGTCACTCTTCTGTCAAAGAATGATCGCCAATCCTGGGGGAAAGTGCAACATAAAAATAATAACTTCGCGGAGTGTGACACAGAGGTGTTGATAACGGAGGTGGAGGTCAGAAAAAAATATTTTATTTTGTTCTGACCCTCCAGAATCAACAAAACATAACTTTTCCGAGTGGAACGTGTTGACTGAAATAAACCAATAAAATGGTCTGACATTAAAGTTAAAAGTCCAGGTGGATCACTGCTCATAGAGCGTTGCTGGGGTGACACACACACACACACACACACACACACACACACAAAAAAAAATGCTGTGAAAGAAAGCCCTTGGCAATTTGCATATGAGGGGCACACAGACAGATGTGATGCTAGGCTCGCAGATTCTCATATGACGTTTGTTTTTATACATCCCACTGTGTGCGTGAAAATCAGCGTCTGCCATAATTTTGTGTGAGCACACCGTTTATACATGAGGCCCCAGAAGTACGTCACTGTGATGTATTCCCAGGAACACCAACCAACAGAGGCTGAACTGTGACAGGTGGCCACAAACCAGAGGGAATGGAAAAGCCGTATGGCCGCCTGTAGTTGTCGATGATCAACTCCGCCGACCAAGAGAGAGCAGAGTTAGCTTTACACTCATCCAGGGTAGTTTCTGTGCCTATTACACTCCTGGCACCAGTCACATCGACCACTCAAACCACATACTCGTGTCTCCAATAATGCTTTATTTGGGTTTTTTTAAACTCTAGCATTCAGCCAGTATTTGTTAGTACATTACTTAGTCTGACAAGTGAAGCTAAAGCTAATGCTAGCTTCCAACATAGTGTCACTATCAAAACAGAGATGTTGGAGGAAATTTCAAAAGGATGGTAGGGTGAGCTGGGGCTTATTTGCATTTAAAGCAATATTCCACAAAACAGCCCATTTTGAGGAGAACTCCATTTCCTTGTTAAAGTGACACTGCCAAAAATCTATTTTTTTTTCTTGTTAACTTGTCAGCAACATGTTTTATATAACTTACAGGACATATCAAGAGCAAAATCATTCAAATGTGTCATGTCTGTAATTTTTTGCTGTAAAATTTCAGTTAAGCTCCTCCCCTTGGTAAAAAGCAAGTTTAGACAGAGCATTTCTGATTATGTCCCTGTAACTGGTCTGTAGTGTTGAGCCAATCCTCGGGAGAAGAGGGCGGGACTCAAAGGCGGAACTTTGTTTGAAACATTGGGGTGGGGGGTGAGATCTCTGCCCGTATAACGATTTAAAAATAACAATCATTTTAAGATAGTTGTGTCAGCACCTCAGTACAGGCAGTTGTCTCCAATGTCCTCTTTTTCATTTTTAAAGGAAAATGATTTTTTAAGCAAAAAATGACAGTATATGTAAGATAAGATAAGATAAGATAAGACAAGAGAAACTTTATTGTCCCTCAAGGGGAAATTTGTCTTGGGCTTGACACCCATGCTGTAACCACACAATCCACACATACACAATGGATGTAGTACATAAGATCATATATATATATATATATATATATATATATATATATATATATATATACAGTATATATGAAATAAAACCCAATAAATAACACAAGTACATACATAATTAAATATATAACAGCTGTCATTAAGAACAGGAGTTATAAGTGTCCCTGACCTATCTATTTGAGTTTAAAAGTTTTACTGACGTCAGGATAAATGAGTTCTTATATCTACTGAACCTGCACTTGGGGACTCTGTATCTCCTCCCTGAGAGCAGCCGCACATATTCATTGTTTAGTACATGGCTCATGTCACTGATTATTTTTTGAGCTTGTTTACAGGCTGCCTGTTCGTATAAGATCTGCATGGGTAAATACTCTTTAACTCCAATAATTTTCCATGCTGTATGAATTAAACGCAACACTCTGTTCTTTAGTTTCACAGAGAGGTTGCCAAACCAAGCTGTAATGCTGTATCTAATACAGCTCTCCAACACAGCCTGGTAAAATATTAACATAATCCTTTTATCAGCACGATGTATTCTTAATCTACGCAAAAAATGCAGCTGCTGTTGTAGTCTACTACAGAGGTAATCAATATGTGTGCTCCAGGTTAATGAATTGTCAATACATACTCCCAAATATTTATAGGAACTAACCTGTGTTATAGTGTGGTTGTGGATGACCACAGGCCTGTGGTCACCAACTCCCCGAGGGTCAAACACCATCTCCTTTGTTTTATAGGTATTCAAAATGAGATGACTGTCATCACACCAACTGACAAACCTCTGAATTTCTATAAAATAGCTTGACAGATCATGAGCCTTTTGAAGTAGTGATAAAATAGCAGTGTCATCAGAAAATTTAATAATTTGATTGCTGGATAGACACTTCTGCACTCATCAGTGTACAAGGTGAACAAAAATGGTGAACTAACACAACCTTGGGGAGCTCCTGTGCTGAGGGTTCTAAATTTAGATAAAGTTCCATTTACACTAACTTGCTGTTTACGATAAGTTAAAAATGAGTGGTACCATCTAATAATAACAGGATGCACATTAAAATCATTTAACCTCTTAATTAAAAGGTGTGGCTGCAGTGTGTTAAAAGCTGAACTAAAATCAACCAATAAAAGACGAGCATATGAGGTTGTCTCCTCCAAATGCTTAAAAACAGAATGAGTTAAGGTTAAAATGGCATCCTCTGTGCTTCTATTATTTTTATAAGCAAACTGCAGAGGATCCAAAAGTCCTCCAAAATCAGTTTTCAGAATGTCAATGACAATCTTCTCAAGGCACTTCATTACCAGTGAGGTCAGTGCAACAGGACGATAGTAACTATTATCTTTACAGCTTGCTTTTTTTGGCACAGGAATTATAATAGAGCTTTTCCAAATTACTGGGACAGAACACATATCTAAGGACTTCGGGTAGATGGGACTCCAGGCTTCTGCTAGCTCCTCACTACATGACTTCAGTAAGCGTCCAAAGATCCCATCTGGTCCAGATGCCTTCTTGGGACACATACGTGAGAAAAATCTTTCCACAACATGCTGGTCAACTATAATTTTTGTAGAGCCTAAAACTGGTATAGCATCGAGAGCATCTTTTTGTTCATGAGAAAAATCTCTAGTCTCAAATCTGCAAAAAAAATTATTCAACTTGTTTGCCTTTTCTTCCTCATTCATTACATTAATGCAGGTTTTGGATGGAGTCATCTTTGTCATTACTGTAACTGAGTCCCACAATTTCCTAGAACTTTTTCCTAGGCATTCAGATTCAGATTTCTTCCTCGTCTCATCTCTAGCTGTTCTTAGTTTATAATTAAGTTCTTTCTCTATATTTTTCATACTTAACATGTCCCCATCCTTAAAAGCAATCTTTTTCTGTACTATGCACCGTTCTAATTCCTTGGAAATATAAGACTTATTATTGGGGTACATAGTGATTACTTTCTGAGGTAAAACATTTTCTTTACAGAGTTTTATATACTCAGTTATAGTATCTGTGGCCTCCTCTAACTCCAAGTTATGGAAGACACTCCAGTCGGTACAAGAAAAACAACCTCTCAAAGTTTCTATGCCTTCATTGTCCCATATGAAGACTGTCTTTGTCTGTGGTTTGCTGCTTTTAAGCAAAGACTAGTAAGAAGGAATCAGATGAACAGCATTATGGTCTGAGGACCCTAAGGGGGGCTTAACACTTGCTATATAGGCATTTCTGACGTTCCCATAGCATTTGTCCAAAATATTTTTCCCTCTTGTACTGCAGTTCCCATATTGGCTGAAGCCAGGCAGTGTCGCATCCAGTTTGCAGTGATTAAAATCACCTTAAATCAAACAAGGTGCTTCTGGAGTGCGTTCCAGTTATCTGTGTACACAGTATACAATAGCATTCGCCGCGTTGAAAGCATTCCCACTGGGCGGAATATAAACGGTGCATAATAAAATGTGTCCAAATTCACGGGGGAGATAAAAAAGGCCTCGGGTTTAAACACAGCAGTTCTATGTCCGGGGTACAAAATGACTCTCGTAGTGAACTGTGAACACCATTTGTTCTTAACGTACACACAAATACCTCCTCCTTTGATCTTACCGGAGAGCACGTCCCTGTCCTGCTGCACCAGGGAGAAGCCGTCCACTAATAGGAGCGAGTCAGGTACGTCCTCCTGAAGCCATGATTCCGTGAAAATGAGCAGGCATGACTCCCGGTACTCGTATAGGAACCTGGCATTGATTTTGAGTTCCTCCATTTTGCTCTTCAGTGAGCAGAGATTACAGAGCAACATGGATGGCAGTGATGGCCTGTTCTCTCTCCTCCACAGTCTCTGTCGTACTCCGCCACGTTTCCCTCTCTTCTGCGACCGGCTTCTACGCCCTCCTGTCGGATTTCGTAAGAGCTCCCTGGGCAGGAGGGGTGCCGAGACGTGGCTGGAACAAAGAAGCAGGAGCTGGTCTCCAGTATAGCTCAGGAGCGTGGTCGGCCTCATGTCCCGATCCACTTGGGTACAGTGGCATATTATCCCGAGCAACCAGATCACAAGCAGTCTCTTTAGCAAAAACATCATTATGATACTTCAAACTGAGCACTAAAAACTAAGTACAACAAACATACACACACAGTAGCAGCACAAGGTAGCCCGGGTCGCAGCAGAGCAGCGCCACCTGTATCCTAGTGTTGAGGAACCGTGCAAAATCATTACCTTTGCTAAAAGGACAAGGCTAATTTACCTCTTTATTTTGGCATTCCCATATTAGTAACAGTTGTAAAAATTATTTCCCTGATTTACCAAATCTAAATTCAGCCTTGTCAATCAATCAATCAATCAATCAATCAATCAATCAATCAATCAATCAATCAATCAATCAATCAATCAAACTTTATTTGTATAGCACTTTTAAAACATTAGATGCTGCGCAAAGTGCTTTATATAGATAAAAACAAGACACATTCAGTTACATATTTTACATGATACATCCCCACCCCTTCCAACCCTCCCATAAACATACCCACAAACAAAACACACAGGCACATACATCACCCCCTACTTCTCTTACACACATATAAAATAAAAGAGACACTGCTCGGCAACGAGGTACCACTTGAAGGAGCAACCATCCTGTGGAGCCCCCCACACCGGGACACCACACAGCCAATCACCACAGAAGGTGCCACAAGAGCCGGCCAAACCAGGACAGGCCGGGGCCCGCACCACAGCCTTAGGCAGTGGCATAAAGCCCCCACCCACCCAAGCTAGAGCGACCCACGAGACCAACACCCCTGCAGATGGGCCAGGCAGGATCTGGCATGAGGGGCCCCACTGAGGAAACACTGGAGCTAAAACATATAAATACAAAATAAAACTAAGAACACAAAGAGCAAAGGGAACTAAGACCAATACTTAGAAACTGAGCTAAGAATACATCAAATTAAGAGAATCTGAAAGCAAATGGAGCTAAGAAGAATATAAAAACAATGGAACATAAATGACTACTTCAATAATAGTTAAACGGTTTGTGAAAGGGCAAAATTTAAAAAGGTACAAAAAGAACTAAGAGCACATAAAAACAGGAACTAAAAACCCATACTTAAAAAAACTGAACTAAACACATCAATAAGAAGATGAGAAAATCTAAGAACAAATGGCACCAAAAAGAACATAAAACAATGGAACATAAATGACTACTTCAATAATAGTTAAACAGGTTTATTAAAAGCCAAATTAAAAAGGTGGGTCTTCATGTTTGTAAAAAAAAAAAGGTTCAATAAAAAATATTGTGGAAAAAAAAAAAAGTGGGTCTTGAACCTGTTCTTAAAAACATCTATTGACTCTGCAGCCCTGAGGCTCTCTGGCAGGCTGTTGCACAGACGAGGCCCAAAATAGTGAAAGGAAGCTTCACCAAAGGTTTTGGTCTTGACTTTGGGAACCATTAAAAGGCCAGTACCAGAGGACCTCAGGGTTTGCAAGGGCTCATAACATAAGAGCAGCTCAGATAGATAAGAAGGCCCAAGACCACTGAGGCATTTAAAAACTACTAAGATAACCTTAAAATCGATCCTAAAACGCACAGGGAGCCAATGCAGCAATTCTAAAACTGGTGTAATATGCACCTGCCCCTTGGTCCTCGTTAACACTCATGCTGCTGAATTTTGGAGCAGTTGGAGATGTGATATTCTTTTTTGAGGAAGACCAGAGAGCAGGGCATTACAATAGTCTATACAACTAGTAAGACGGCTTTTGAAACTGGCCTTTAGGCCGTAGAACGTCACTTCTTTGGTGGGGAAGGAGCTGGAGTTGGTGCACGAGGTTGAGAGATACTGGCTAGATATAGTTGGACTCACCTTAATGCACAGCTCCAGTTCTGGAACCAGTTTCCTGGAGAGGGGCTGGAGCTTGGCCTACTCTAGAGTTGCCTTGGGTGAGAGGCGACGGGCAGGGTGGGTATTCTTTTATCCCCCCACCTTGCTGCCTCGACATTGGAGTTCTCCCCGGTGAATGAAAGTGTAGTTTCCCTGTGCCTTCGGGTTGGGAAACGGGTCCTGACCATCATTTGTGCCTATACACCAAACAATGGTTCAGATTACCCACCCTTTTTGGAGTCTCTGACCGGGGTGCTGGAGAGTGCTCCTCTTGGAGACTCCATTGTCCTACTGGGGGACTTCAATGCACATGTGGGTAATGACAGTGAAACCTGGAGGGGCATGATTGGAAGGAACGGCCTGCCCGATCTGAACCTGAGTGATGTTGAGTTATTGGACTTCTGTGCCAACCACAGCTTGTCCATAATAAACACCATGTTCAAGCTAAAGGGTGTCCATACAGTATGTGCACCTGGCATCAGGACACCCTAGGTCGCAGGTCAATGATCGATTTTGTTATAGTGTCATCAGACCTGCGACCACATGTCTTGGACACTCGGGTAAGGAGAGGTGCAGAGCTGTCAACTGATCACCACCTGGTGATAAGTTGGATCTGATGGCAGGGGCAAATGCCACTCAGACCTGGTAGACCTAAAAGTATAGTGAGGGTGTGCTGGGAACGTCTTGCTGAGGCCCCTGTCCGGGAGGTCTTCAACTCCCACCTCTGGAAGAACTTCAGCCATATTCCGAGGGAGTCTGGGGACATGGAGTCTAAATGGGCCATGTCCTCTACCTCCATTGTTGAAGGAGCTGCTCAGAGCTGTGGCCGCAAGGTTGTTGGTGCATCTTGTGGTGGCAAGCCCCGAACCAAGTTGTGGACACCAGTGGTGAGGGGGGCCATCAAGCTGAAGAAGGAGTCCTATCAAGCTCGGTTGGCTTGTTGGATTCCTGAAGCAGCTGAGGTCTACCAACAGGCCAAGCGAAGTGCAGCTCAGGTGGTTGCTGAAGCAAAAACTTGGGTGTGGGAGGAGTTTGGTGAGGGCATGGAACAAGACTTTCGGTTGGCCTCGAAGAGATTCTGGAAAACTATCTGGTGACTCAGGAGTGGGAAGTAGCTCCCTGTCCACACTGGGTATAGTGCGGCTGGGGCACTGCTGACTTTGACTGGAGATATCGTCGGGCGGTGGAAGGAATACTTTGAGGATGTCCTCAATCCCACTGACACATCTTTCACAGAGGAAGCAGGGCTTGAGGATGAGGGGGACAACTCGCCCATCACAGGGACTGAGGTCGCCAAAGTGGTTAAAAAACTCTTTGGTGGCCAGGCCCTGGGAGTGGATGAGATTCGCTCTGAGTACCTGAAGGCCCTGGATGTTGTAGGGCTGTCATGTTTGACATGCCTCTGCAATGTTGTGTGGAGGTCGGGGACAGTGCCTTTGGCATGCCAAACCGGGGTGGTGATTCCTCTTTTTAAAAAAGGGGACCGGAGGGTGTGTTCCAACTTTAGGGGATCACACTTCTTAGCCTTCCTGGGAAGGTCTGTTCCAGGGTACTGGAGAAGAGAGTCCAACTGCTGGTCGAACCTCGGATCCAGGAGGAGCAATGTGGTTTTCGTCCTAGCCATGGCACATTGGACCAACTCCTTACACTCTCAACAATCCTCGAAAGTTCATGGGAGTTTGCCCAACCAGTTCACATGTGTTTTGTGGGCTTGGAGAAAGCATTTGACCGTGTTCCTCATGGTCTTTTGTGGGGGGTACTGTGGGGATATGGGGTATCAGGCTCGTTGTTACGAGCTATCTGGTCCCTATATGACGGTTGCAAGAGTTTGGCTCGTATTGGCAACACCCAGTCAAACTCGTTTCCAGTGAGATTTGGATTCCGCCAGGGCTGCACTTTGTCACCAATCCTGTTCCTAATTTTTAAGGACAGGATATCTAGGCACAGACAAGGATCGGAGGGTGTTATGCTTGGTGACCACAGGATCTCATATCTGCTGTTTGCAGATGATGTTGTCCTGTTGGCTTCATGGACCAATGACCTACAGGCCTTGCTGGGACAGTTTGCTACTGAATGTAAAGCAGCTGAGATGAGAATTAGCACATCCATGTCTGAGTCCATGGTCCTCAGCCAGAAAACGGTGGATTGTCCTCTCCGGGTTGGGGATAAGCTCCTGCCCCAAGTGGAGGAGTTTAAGTATCTTGGGGTCTCATTCACAAGTGAGGGGAGAATGGAGCGTGAGATTGACAGATGGATCAGAGCAGCATCTGCAGTGATGCAGATGTTGTACCAGCCTGTTGTGGTGAAGAGGGAGGGTCAATTTGGAACAGCTGTATAGGAAGTTATCATGTAACTGTGATGTTGTAAATACCAAGCTTTATCTGTGACCAATAAACACTTTCCTTGTTTTATTGAATCTTGATGAGTGCAAGTAGGTGGATGTCATTCTTATAATGCTTTAACCCTTTGAGTGTGAGAATTTGAGTGCGCCTAGTGGCAGAGTGCGGCACTGCGCCTGCCTTCTCACTCTGACATGATCGCCTGCATTGGGAATTTGTGCTGATTTGCCAGTTTCAAAAGGTGTCAGACATCTGTTGGAGGACTCAGTGGATGACACGTAATACACCAAAGAAGAACTGATTTCCTTTTCCTGTTTGTAGCAGTTAGCCCAGAAAGCTAATATGGCCACGATCATCACTGTCACTTTTTCAACTTTGTACGTGGAAAATAGCCGCGGGATACAAGCAAAATCTATGTGGGATAATCATAAGACTTTGTAGATGTGGTAGAGATTTTAAATTACCGGCAGAATGCAAAATATGGACCATGATGGGTGAAAACACAGCGGTCTCACCAGCCAGCCATCCACCCCCCCCCCCCTTTGTCAAAAGTAAGTGTGAAATTTCTGGGGGGTTTTTCAATTTACTGATTTCTTGTTCATATACTTTGAAGATAAGATGAGGTACCTCTGTACAAAAAACAGTGTCAAAAGACTGAACCATTTTTGGTGTAAATACATCTAAAGTCCAGTTTTGACTGAGTTATGGAATTTAAAGAGGTGCCGCAACATTATGCAAATTAGATGCATAAATTTATTCCTATCTGAAACTTTGGATCATATTTTACAGCTTTGACAATAAGCCATTATATCTCTTACCACTTTCAAGTTATAGCCTTGGAAATCTGAACTATTTTATTGACAAAAAATATTTACCACTCTTGACCACTAGAGGTTATGTTGCCAAACTGTGACATACACAATCATAGGGTTAGTATCACAAAAGCTGTAAACATGGTACTGTATACCAGCACTGTGTGGACAGCAATTGTAAGTGTGATTATGTAATACTCTGTGTGTGTGTGTGTGTGTGTGTGTGTGTGTGTGTGCGCGCACGCACGTGCCCTAATAATGGTGGGGAGCCTTTACCAACAGCGGCACATCTACAATCTTTTAGCCTTGGACACTGAAAAACAGTTGGGGGCACTTTTGTGGAGAGGGTGAACAATGTTAAGTTTCTGGGGACTTACCTGGCAGATGACATGACCTTTAACACCAACACCACAGCCATTATTAAAAAGGCTCATCAGCAACTCTACCATCTCTGGTGGCTAAAAAAAAGGCAGGTCTTCCCACTTAGCTCCTCACCACTCTTTACAAAGGCACCCTGGAATCTGTCCTTTCATATGGCCTGACTACCTGGTATGGGAATTGCACAGCTTTAGAGAAGCACCAGCTGAATAGGGTTGTAAAAACAGCCAGTAAGATCATCGGTGTTCCCCTCCTCTCCTTGGAGGAGATTTACAATAAACACTGTGCTAATAGGGCTGTTAACATGATTAAAGACTGTTACCATCCTTCCTACAGTTTGTTTTCTCTTCTGCCCTCAGGGAAGAGGTACAGGTGTCTTCAGGCCAGGACAGCCAGAATGTTGAAGTTTTTTCCACATGCAGTCAGGATTACAAATGGACTGTGTCCTATTCCCCTGACAATTGCTTTTCCTACCCCTCACCTCTGCTAAACTTGTATATGTATTCTGTTAGGTTGGTCTGACCATAGTGATATGTTATTGTTGTATTTTATTTTTTATGCTGTTGTTTTTAAACTTATTCTCTATGTATATTGTGGTACTGTGTTATGCTGTGCTGCACTGCGGCAGCACAGCAACTCACCCTTGGCCAGGGGATCCTGGGTTTGATCCCAGCCCCTGACCAACAGTGATTTGTGTTGAGTTTGCATGTTCTCCCCATGTCTGTGTGGGTTTACTCCAGGATTTCTCTGGTTTCCTCCCACATGCCAAAAACATGCAAGTAAGGTTAACTGGCATCAAACTGGGGATTCTAAATTGTCCTTAGGTATGACAGTGAGAGTGAATGGTTGTCTGTCTCTCTGTGCTGGCCCTGCGATGGACTGGCGATCTGTCCAGGGTGTACCCTGCCTCTCGCCCAAAGATGCTGGGATAGACTCCAGCCCCCCGTGACCCGAAAAGAATTAAGAGGAAGAAGATGGCTGGATGGATAGACGTTATGCTGGGGGATCATAATTTCACTTTTTATGTGCATGCACATTCTAAATGACAATAAAGAAATCTTGAATCTTGAAACTTGAACAAGTGTTCTGGTAAGTGTTCAGTTTAATTTAAGAAAAGTTTGTGTGGAACTAAAATTTCCTGCTTTTTCATTTGTCTGCTCAGGAAGATGGCCTGAAGGACAGGCATATTCAAAGAGCAAAAATGTATCAGTTCCAGTTCCCAAGTAGGGTGCTGGTAAATGAAGTTAAAAATCTTCTTAGAGCAGGGTAAGAGGAGAGCAATGACAGTAGACATCTGTCTGACAGTTAGTGAAAGGGCAGCAACAAAGAGAAAGAAACTCAAAAGGAGGCAAACCAGTGGCAGGCTATGCATTTGACACCTACGCCTTCAGTAGTGTCATACCTGATTTAATCCACCTCTTACTACCATCACTATGATGCTACATTTATAGAAACTACCAATACTATGCAAAACTCACCATCTAACAAGTCATGGCATTACAGACGTTTTTTATCGAGACTGAATGCCATTACTAAAATAAGAAACCCAGTTAACACAACTCTACAAGTCTCCTTTCACTGCAGCCGCAGCTGCCCCATGTACATTATCTCAAGCAGAAGCATCAATATATACCTAATGAAATGACAAAAAACTGTAAATAAAATACATTTTACTCACCAAAGACCAGTGTGAGCTGCACTGCATTACTCATGTCATGAGTCTCATTCACCATAACAGCAACAAAGGATGCTTTATGAATCTAGCTTTTTATTTGTTCTGCCATCACTTTAGCAATAGCAGGTCATTTTGTATTTTTCCTGAAGATGTGCATCTCCGTTTCCCTGCAAACTTGTTCGTTGAGCTGTGGATCCACTCGGGTTTTACCAAAAGCTTTCAAAAGCACCGTTGGTTGTAAGTGTCCAGCTGTGCTTTGGTGTATTGTTGATGCCTTGGTTAGACAACTCAAGTTTGCAAAGCCTGTGTTGCTCCAAACACCTAGTTGATTAGTTGCAAATAACAGGTCTTTCCAGTAATATAATTTGCAGTGCTCCTTGGAGGCTGTAAACCATGGGTACCACTTGCTAATCTGGAAGTGGTAGACAAACCCTTTCCCTGGCTGAGACAGACTTGCAAGCTTCAGGGTTGGCAGACCTCTCTTCAAGTTCACTAGTTTTTCTTGAAATGTCCGTCTTGAAAATGAATTTTTTAGTTTGTCTGTGACCAAATCAATTTCCTCTCCTCTGTCTGGAAAAATAACTAGGGTTATTCTACTTAAAAAAAAAACTAGCATTCGGGCTGCCTTAAAATTTTAAGTTGACTGAACTTGAGTTTATGTGTTTTATGTGTCTTTACCACTTATCTTCTCAAGTTCAGTTAACTTAAAATTTTAAGGCAGCCTAAACACAAACTTTTTAAAGTTGAGACAACTTTTTTACAGTGTGGTTGGAAAAACAGATATTAATCAGAGATATTAAACAGATATTAAATCACGGAGGCCGCTGCATGAACACGCAGGGGCCTCCCTTCTCTCTTCATGTTTTGTGCCATTTAGTGCTGTTCAAATTACGCCTAAGTGTATATCCATGCGTTTAGTGTCTTCATATGATGCTGCACACAAGTTACAGTTGCCACAGCCTTCTGGAGATAATGAACATGACCAGACATTACATCCTGGGCCAGAGCATTACAGAGGAGCTCCGTGGCCTAGGACTTCTCCGCCAGACCTCCACAACCCGGCTTCTACTGCTGTGTCTTATCCCAAATGGAGGCACTGCAGATGGTGCGAAAGAAGACAAAAGAGAGGTAAAAATGGAAGTATCCAAACAAAGGTAGCCGCTAGCCCACACAGACTCCCGATTCCATCCCTCATTCTGCCCAATGTATGCTCGTTAGACAACAAAATAGACCACATATAGCTCCTGAGATCTACGCAATGTGATGCGCAGAACTGCAGTGTTTTTATCTATATGGAAACCTGGCTAAATGATAATATCCTGGACTCTGCTATTCAGTTAGCGGGGCTAACATACTATCTGTTATAACGGGATTTGGTACAATATGAGGTGTGATGACGCAGCTGGCTGGTGAAATCATGCCGGCATATATATGGGAGTGTCCGCCATTATGTGGCTCTCTTGCCCAGGCAGCTCAGCACGGTGTGGTGTATGTGATGCCGTGTACATAGTTCTGCAATAAAGCCAGTTTCAGTGCAGCACCCTCATCCATCTCTTTATTGCCAGGTTTGTGGACATAACATTTGGCAACGGAGGATTAACCATGGAGGTGTCCGTAACACTGCTGTGGCCTTTCCTTGAGCTCCCAGGGGAATTGCCAGTTCCAGGGCCACACTGGCTGGGGATGTTCAAGGTTTATGTTACAGCATTGGACCTGGGAAAGTTGAATAAGGTGACGATGCGAGCACTGCTTGTCCACAACCTGGGCATGGAGGGCCAGAGGATTCTCCGCACGCTAGGCGCGACAGACTCCTATGATGAGGTTGTGGAGCTAAAAGCTAACCATTTTGCTGCACCGAACAGCGTGACGGTATGACGGATTCACGTTCGCAAGAGACAACAGAAAGGCAGTGAGCCAATTCAGCAGTTCGTCGCTGACCTGAGACAACTAGCTAGTGTATGCCCTTTTGGGCTGCTGGAGGACAAAATGGTGTGGGACCAGTTGGTTAATCACACGTGTAATGCTGCGCTACGAGCTAGGTTGCTAACAGCACCAAACGACCTGGTGTTAGCTAGAGTGGTTGAGCTAGCTTTTCAGCTAGAAGCAGCAGACAAGTTAGCCAAGGAGCTAGATGGGCGCCAGACACAGAGGCTACCTGGACAGTCGACGCTAGCTAACACGGTGGACATGGAGGATGAAGAGTACAGGGCAGAAGAGTACGAGGCGTATGCAGTGAGCCAAAGGTCTGCTCCGGGAAGCCCCGTCTGCGGGGGTTGTGGGTGCCTGACGCACTGGGACAGAGCACGAGTTTGCCCGGCAAGAGGAAAACGGTGCAACAGGTGTGGATGCTGGGACCATTTCGCCTGGGTATGCCAGTTGCCTGCACCGTGGGGCCCACCAAGTGAGCAAGGCTGCCCACCAACAATGACCATCCACTCAGTAAGCCCCGACATCAATGGTCACTCATACTGTACAGTTGAATTGGACAGAGTGGCTGTACGACTCCTGCGTGACACGGCGGCAGTGCAGTTGATGTTAAACTTGACCATGGAGAAAAAGTTTTTCCCCAACCACAGAATCAGAAAGAACCCAGTGCCGCTTTATGGGTACAGTGGTCACAGACTGTGCAATATCGGGACAGTGGAACTGACTGCTCACTACAAGTCCAAAGCCATGCATGACTTCATGTTCCAGGTGGCAGCGCATGTGACAACATTATGGGTTGTGACCTTTTCTACAGACTGGCCTTCGCCATTAGGAACTACGCTGGGTTCGAATGGTCCGAGTGCAGCAGTTGGAGCTCACCAGTCCTGGTGGACACTGTCGTGGTGTGGGATGAGGTACTTATGGACAGTACCGACACCAAAGAGCACATTTCGCGCTCTCGGGAGGAGAGCTACCCAGAGGGGGAACCAGACTGCTTCAGTACCCATGACGAGCCTCAGCTGGCAACAGCAATGAAGGGTGAAGGGTCCGCTGCAAACACAATGACTGCTGAACCACCGCAGCATGACGGAGGTACCAAGTTGAATGAGCGTGCAGAGCCACCAGGAGCACAGCAGCACATAAAGCCAAACAAGGTACCACTCTAGGTCATGGACTGTGTTTGGATTCATGCCGACAAGAGACCGGGGTGATGACAAGCCGGGCCACAGCCGGCAAAATGGCGAGCTCGCTGAGGATCATGGCGAAACTGTGGACGGTGTGCTTTTGGCTGACGGACAGCTTGGTTCGACCTGCAAACCAGCTGCGGCACGTCCAGGTGGCTTCTCCGGGTGATGAGGCTGTGCGCGAGTCAGCAGATGTGGTGTGGGATCTGGGCCCCTACGCTATGACGATCACCTCTCGTCTCGGGGGTCTGGTGCCTCCAGGGGCGCGTCCGCCACGGAGCTGCTGCAGGGCCCCCTCGGTAGAACCACCCTTGCCATGGGAGACTGTTAGAATAAAACTGAATTAAATGAGACTGAGTCAAAAATTCAATAGGCGGATTCTGAGTTATGAGCCATTTATTTCTGGCCAGGAGAGAGTGTACATTGAACTGCCCCAGAGCCTTTCATGCACACCTCTGACCATACATTCTGAGCTTGGTATTTTTATAGCTCTAAGAATAGATAAACAAAGAGGGAGACGTCCTTGTTGCATCTCTGGAGACAGGCAAAGTGTCTATAAATCTAATCTTCATGAACTGGGAGTTTTAGCACATTCCTCAGTCACAGAAACTTAGCAGAGCAAGTCAATAAAAACAGAGATTATCAGTGCAGTCTGGGTCATCCTTTACATCTCTGCTGACCTGCCCTTACATGCATTCACACGCACATCCACCCAGACTCTGGGACATGAAGGCCACAGATAGAGAATGATTGCTCACAAAAACACATCAGACATAAAGTATGAAAGGATAATATAGAGGAACATCTGATATTATTCTACATGGAATGCACATATAAACATCAGACACGAAATAGAAAAGTCATGGAATAATATAAGAATAATATAACAATGATATGAAATTTTTCTATCAGAGACTGTAAAGGAAAAAGGACTGTTTAGTTAGGAGCATGGCTGGAAAAGGCAAGTGGCAGAATACACCACGTAGCTGTGCTGGGTTCAGTAGCAGTCTACCCATGGACCCGAGTTTCAGGTTTTGTTTGTGTTTTAAATAAAATGTGTTGATAATGGGGTTTTAATATACTAAATTGGTGTCATGAACTGAGCCTGTGTTCTCCTGCGGGCTTGGTTCTGATCATTCTTGGTCTTATGTTGTGTTTTGATTTTTCTCCTGTGTCGTAGTTCTATGTTTGCAGCTGCTGCTCTGGCCGGCTATTGTTAAGCAGCTGTTTGACCCACTTTCTGGTGGGCACTGTCTAACATTCGCCGGTCTGACCACGCCCCCCTCTTTCTGACAGTCAGCTGTGTGCCCCGGTAATTATCTTTCCCGCGCCTCGCCCAGGTGTTCCCTATTTGTTAGGCCAGCGGTGTTTATACTTAAGCAGCTCTTTGCTAGTCAAACACCGCTGGACCATTGTATGTGTTAGACGGTTGGTCTCCGCCATCTGACTGTCACATCCCGAAGGATCGTTTTGTGTTTGTGCTCGCTGGCGGATTCAGACAACTCGGACTGTTCCTGCACGGTGAGTAAGAGCTGTCTGCGTTTCTGTTCACAGTTGTGCTGCTACGCTTGTCTGTAGCATTTCCCTTGCGGAACAACTGCTACGCTCGGGCACTGCTGCCCAGCTCTTCTCCCATGCCAGTCAAGCATCCTGGAGAACTTTAAGTTTACCCGAGCATTTTTGTCCTGTCTGTTTTTTGTGGCCACGGTGCACAGTTGTCTGCCCGCTATTTGTGTGAGCCATTTTGTGCATGACTGTCTCATTACTGTAAGTCTATATTTTTCAAACTGTTTGATATCAATAAATGTGTGTTTGGTATAACCCTGCATTTAAATCCTCATTCCTCCTTCTCTTCCTCTGTGCGCTGTGAGAAGGGCACGGGGAAGTTTATGAAAATTGTTGAGGGTCCGAATTAGGTGTGTTTTCTATTTTGCCGCCAGGGCGGGGGGGGGGGGGGTTATAACGGGATTTGGTACAATATGTGGCATGATGACACAGCCGACTGGTGACGTCATCACGTCGGCATATATATGAGAGTGTCTGCCATTATGTGTGGTGTATGTAATGTCGTGTATATAGTTCTGCAATAATGCCAATTCCAGTGCAGCACCCTCGACCATCTCTTTACTGCTAGATTTGTGGACATAACACTATCGTGCTGATTAGGTGTTCATGGCAGGAGGGAAGACCTGCAGAGGAGGGGTGTGTGTTTACATCAGTGACACTTGGTGCCGAGATGCGACTGTTGTGCATAAACACTGTTCTCCATTGGTGGAGTTTATGATCATCAAGTGCCGATCCTTCTACTTACCAAGAGAAATTACATCTATCCTGCTAGTCGCCGTGTATGTCCAACCCACTGCCATTGGTGAGTAAAGCACTAAATGAACTCTATCAGGCCATCAGTGAGACACAAACAATGCATCCAGATGGATTCTTCATCACAGCAGGAAATTTCAGCCATGCAGATTTAAAGGCCCTCCTACCAGAACTATACCATCATGTGGACTTTCCAACAAGGGAAGACAACTTGCTGGACCTGGTGTACACAACTTACAAGAGTGCATACAGAGCCTCCCCCCTTCCCCACCTTGGTCTCTCTGATCACATCACCATCTTGCTAAGGCCTACATACAGACCCAGAGTGAAAGCCATCAGACCAACAAAAAAGCAGGTACGTGTGGGGCCAGAGGGGGCCTCAGATGCTCTGAAAGACTGCTTCAGCACTACAGACTGGGACTCTTTCAAGCATGCAGCCACTCATAATGGACACATAAACATAGAGGAGTACATTGAGGTTGTTGTAGTATACATAGCTAAATGCATTGATGCTGTCACTCACTGCAAAACCATCACTGTTCATGCTAACCAGAAGCCATGGATGACAGCCTTCAGGGCCGGTGACACTGCAGGACTAGCAACAGCTAGGGCCAACCTGTCCCGTGGTATCAAGGAGGCAAAATGACAGTACAGCAAAAAAATATCCAGCCACTTCAGCAACACCAGAGATGCACCTTCTCTCTGGCATACCTACCACACCCGCCTCACCTGCAGAGCCATCAACATTGCAGGTTCACCTTCCACCCTTCACACTCCCTCTTCAGCCCCCTGCCCTTGGGGAAAAGGTACCGGACTATCCAGCCAGCTCCACAAGACTGCTAAACAGCTTTGTTGACCAGGCCATCAGGACCCTGAACTTTGGCCATTTCAGCCCCCCCACCCCTGGACCATAACACACTCACCCACACAATAACTGTCATGAGCTGGGCTGGAATTCCCAGCCCAGTCCCATGGCCTGGTGGCTGCTTAACCTTCTTGTGTATTTGGATCCTCAACTTGCCGTCAGGCACCTCTCTTGGAGCCTTGGAGGTCTGCTCGGCTCCCTGACAGCTCTCAGCCACGCCCCCTTCTCTGGCCAGTGATACCAGCTGGCTGTCATTATCATCTGTGTTCATTCCTTTGTCCACGCACGCACACATACACATGCATACATTTCCTCTCATGCACACCTTTGCACACATACATGTGACGAGCCGAGCCGGTTTGGCTTTCCCTGGCTCGGTCTCGATCTCGTCGGGGGTTTTGGTTTATTGGTTATGTGCATTTTTGGTGTATTTGTACAATAACTTCCATATCCTTGCCACTGCCTGACTGGCAGCTGTTTGTCTAAGAGATGACCTACTTTCTCCCACGTTGCTGACAGCCTGTTGGTTCGGCCACGCCCCCTCGCTCTCCCTTGACTCCATCAGCTGTCCCCTATCCCGGTAATTATCTTCCCCGCATCTCGCCCAGGTGTTCTGTGTTTACCACGCCAGCGGTGCCTGTACAAAAGCAGCTCTTTGCTGAACAGACGCCGCTGAATCATTGTACGTGTTGGATGGTCATTCGTCCCAATCTAACTGTCACGTCAGAAAGGACTGTATCCGTGTTTGCTCGCTGTCGTTGCTGTGACTACTCGGCCTGCCCCCGCACTGTGAGTATATGTCTGTGCACTGTCCGCCTCTGTATTCCTCCAGTGTGTATGTTGAGCGGCCTTGAGAACTACGCGTATCCGAGCTGGGTTTTTTTTTATCCGAGCTGCTTTGTGTTTGTATGTATTGTGTCAATAAACGTGTGTGTGTGGTGTAACCCAGCGTTTAAATCCTCGTCCTTTTTCTCTCCTTGCCGTGCGCCATGGAGAGGTGCACGGGGAGTTGATGACAGAATGATCCAGCCTGTTAAAAGGATTTAGCGGGTTCACCCACACATCCCTTTTCCCCCCTTTTAATTCATTATTTGTTGGGACTTACCTGGGTTTGAAATATTGTGGGGCTGGCGTTATCCGATGACTCTCGGCTGGGAACGCTGCCGAGCTCTGATCGACATCGACGGCTTCATATCCATGGCGAATGAATATTCCACTCCAGCAGATGTCATGAGGTATGTTAAACTGGCGGAGGCAGAGGTCCAGTGATGCCCCCAGCTCTCCGAACATCCCGAGGGAGCTGAGTGGAATCCCAGCTGGCAGCGCTCCAACATGAGTATGGACAGAGGGAGAGGAAATCTCTGAAAAAGGCCGGGCTCGCGCCGAGGGGAGGGCACTCCCAGGATGCCACTGAGACTGTTCCCCACCAGCTCTTCGCTCCCGCTCCCGCCCACGCCAAACCCAACCCAGCAAAGCAAGGACAGCGTCGTTCTGCGTGGAAGCGCCGGGAGAGGCCCTTTCCTCTGTCAGCCACCACCATCCCTCCGGCAGCTGTGAGGTCTGTTGAGGTCATCCCGGGAATGCCCACCTCCGTTGCCATGGAGCCGGCTCCTCCTCCGCCTGTTCAAGGGGGCTGTTTCACCATGGACACAGAGAGGATTGACAGCCTGCCAGCTGCAGCAGTTAACATCAAGGGCCGGGGTGACAGGCAAGTGTTTTTTCCCCATTCTCATTATGACAATAATAAACCTTGTCTGTCTCCCAGGAGAGGGGCTCAGTCACAACAGTCTGCTGGGCTCCCTCTACCGGCTGTAGCAAATAACTCCCTTTCTACCCTCTCTGTGCTTCCTCCTTCACTTCCTGAGCGCCTACCGGTCCAAGAACCAAGCCGCCAGATGATAGAGGAGCCGGTGGTTGTGGATGATTCCTTCCCGGAGCCAGCACGGAGAGGTCCCTCTGCCGCTGCATCGGTGGATGAGTAATGGTCAGCTATGCTCGCCATGCTCAACCACCGGGTCGAGGAGGAACGCCAAGAGAAGGAGGTCCACGGACGCGCTTCACCGGCGGTGAGGGTCTCATCTCCTACACCTACGCTGACCCTAAATGCACCATCTGATGAGGAGTGGGCGAACCTGCTCGCCACAGTCAACCACAGTTGAGGAGGAGCGCTGTAGGACCAGGACTGCCAACACCAGCCAGCCAGTTAGGAGACACCGGGAGAACTCCTCTTCGCCTTTGGCAGCCCTCTGCCCTCCAGCTGCCATGAGGTCCGCAGAGTTCATCCCGGTAACACCCTCCTCTGTCGTCATGGAGACGACTCCTCCACAAGCATCCGATGGGGCACATGTCACCATGGACATGGAGAGGGAGGATTGTCTCCTGCCTGCAGCTGGGAACGATGATGACCAGGAGGACAGGAAAGTATTTCTTCATTGCTTACCATCTATTGACTCTGAATCTTGCCTGTCTCCCAAGGGAGGGACCCAGCATAAGCAGTCCGCTGGGTTCTCTCCTCCAGCTGCATGCACTAACTCATTTTTTCCCCTCTTCGTGTCTCCTCCAATTCACCCCGAGGACTTGTCGGTCCAGGGTCGAGGCCATCAGATGGTGGAGGAGCCAGTGGCTTGGGATGATTCCTGCCCAGAGCCAGCACAAAGAGATCCCCCTGCAGCCTCGCCGGAGGAATCCCCTGCGTTGGTGCTGCTGCAGGTGGACAACAGGGCTGCCAACATCATCTTTCCAGCTGCCGAGGCATCTGCAGTGGACTGGGAGCCTGAGCTGGTCCTCCTGGAGGCCGGGCCTGAGGATTCATCACCAGGATCGACGGAGTCCTGGACTGCGGTGGAGTTCGAGCTCAGGCAGGTACTCTCTCTGGTTTTTCTGATCGCAGTGTTAGAGAGATGTTGCCTGGCTCTAGGTGGGGAGAGTCAGGCACAGCGCACAGCTACGTCTGAACTTCCCTAGCCAGACTCCACCGCTGCTGGCGACCCTAACGACCCTGTTTCTTCTCCAGCTCCTGAGCTATGTTCTAGGGTCGCCGGAGAGGAATAACCATCTCCAGGGGTCCTCGTGGAGATGGTCTCACCACTCGATGACGTCGTGGCTCCAGCTTCTCTGAGGTCTGAGGTCGTCGTGTGGTCTCCTTCGCAGGCCTCGCCGCTGTGGGTCCAGCAGGCTGGCTTCGGACCATCGTGGGGGCTGCGCCCCAGGATTAGCCCAATGTGGGTGCTGCACCCCTGTGCAGACTGGTCATGGAAGCAACCCTCCAGCGTGGGTTCCACCGCGGGTGCTGCAGAGCCTCAACCAGAGGCCACCGCGGGTGCTGCAGAGCCTCAGCCGGAGGCCACCGTGAGTGCTGCAGAGCCTCAGCCAGAAGCCACCGCGGGTGCTGCAGAGCCAGCCTGGTTGGGGGCCACCATGGGCACAGCTGAGTCTCAGCCGGAGGTCGCCATGATCACAGTTAGGGTCCCACTGGAGTCCATCGTGGATGCAGCAAAGCCGGCCCGGTCAGGGGCCACCGTGGGCACAGTTAGGCTCCCGCTGGAGTCCATCGTGGGTGCAGTGAAGCTGGCCCGGCCAGGGGCCACCATGGGGACCACTGCGGACCACCCGAAGGACGCCATGGAGGTTCCCTCTCTCCGGTCCGGGTACCCATTGGTCAGCCTTCCGGTGGGAAGGCCGCTTCCTGCTTCACCCCTTCAGTCCTGGTGGCTGAGCAACATTGGCTGGCCGCCAGAGGAACTGACTCCCCAGGTCAGGTGGCCCACATTTCCCGGCAGGCCACTGGACGCCATCCACAGGACCTTCTGCTGGGCCTGGGACTCTGGGCGGCCTCCTGAGCCTCAATACCCGTGGACTTGGGGGGGTTAATTGTGGACCCTGGGTGGGGTATTGTGTTCCCTCCTTCCTGTTCCCCTTACCGCCCACCCGAGTTCATGTTGTTTGTTGTTGTTGCTCCTGTTTTGGGGGGGCGGTTGATGTTACCTGGGATGTCTGGGATTCCACCCCTTAAAGTGGGGGCTCTGTCATGAGCTGAGCTGGTTTGGTTTTCCCCGGCTCGGTCTCGATCTCGTTGGGGGGTTTGGTTTACTGGTTATGTGCATTTTTGGTGTATTTGTACAATAACTTCCATATCCTTGCCACTGCCTGACTGGCAGCTGTTTGTCTAAGAGCTGACCTACTTTCTCCCACGTTGCTGACAGCCTGTTAGTTCGGCCATGCCCCCTCGCTCTCCCTTGACTCCATCAGCTGTCCCCTATCCTGGTAATTATCTTCCCCGCATCTCGCCCAGGTGTTCTGCATTTGCCATGTCAGCAGTGCCTGTACAAAAGCAGCTCTTTGCTGAACAGACGCCGCTGGATCATTGTAAGATAAGATAAGATAAGATAAGATAAGCCTTTATTAGTCCCACAACGGGGAAATTCCAGGATTGCAACAGCACAGGGATAGCAACACTCAGAGCAACAATCAGAAGGCAAGAAAAAAAAACAAGCAAGCAAGAGCAGCTAATAAACATATGTACGTATTACTATAAAATATATATATATACACACACACACAGACACACAGTGCAGAGCATTGTAGCTGGATGGAATAATATATGAATATATGAACACACAGTGCAGAGCATTGTAGCTAGATGGAATAAATATGTAAATATATAAACACCCACAGTACGGAGCATTGCAGCTAGGTGGAATAAATATGCAAGTATATAAACACACACAGTGCGGAGCAATGTAGCTAGATGGAATAACATGTAGATATATAAATATATAAACACCCACAGTACGGAGCATTGCAGCTAGACGGAACAAATATGCAAATATATAAACACACACAGTGCAGAGCATTGCCGCTAGATGGAATGAAACAGCATAACCGTCTACCCAGCTATCCTGCATGGTATGATTATGTGCCCATACACACTCTCACCCTCCATAGCGACCGGCATGCTCCTAGTTGTATGCCGGAGAGGACCACTGTGTAAGTCTATTGCATCTTCTGCATTCAAAAAACTATTAGTTTGTTACGTCTTTTTTGCTATCTCTGCGAGCAGCCCTGCTTAGGTTGTACAGTCTGACAGCCGTTGGTAGGAAGGACCTACGAAACCTCTCGGTTGTGCACCTGGGATGATGTAGTCTGCTGCTAAATGAGCTCCTCAGTGCATTCAGTATGTCCTGCATAGGGTGGAACTCGGACTCCAGCAGAGATGACAGTTTAGCCACCGTCCTTCTCTCTCCTATCTCCTCCATCGGATCAAGGCGCTGCCCCAGGACAGAGCTAGCTTTCTTAATCAGTTTGTTCAGTCTCTTCCTATCGGCTGCAGTAATGCCACTGCCCCAGCAGACCACTCCAAAAGTGATGGCTGATGCCACCACCGTGTCATAGAATGACTTCAGCAGCGCCCCTTGTACACCAAAAGACCTGAGTCTCCTCAGCAGGAACAGCCTGCGCTGTCCCTTCTTGTAGAGTGCATCAGTATTGTGTGACCAGTCTAGTTTATTGTTCAGATGAATACCCAGGTACTTATAGGATGTCACCATCTCGATGTCTGTTCCCTGTATATTTACTGGTACTGTGAGGGGCTGCCCATGCCTGCGGCAGTCCACCACCAGCTCCTTAGTTTTCCTCGCGTTGATCTGGAGGCAGTTCCGATGGCACCAGTCCACGAAGTCCTGGATAAGCCCTCTGTACTCAGCTTCATCTCCATTGGAGATGAGGCCAACGATCGCAGAGTCATCAGAGAACTTCTGTAGATGGCAGTGTGTTGTGTTGTGTGAGAAGTCCGCAGTATAAAGAGTGAACAGGAAGGGAGCCAGCACCGTTCCCTGGGGGGCCCCCGTGCTACTGATGATCGTGTCGGACACACAGTCCCGGGTTCTCACAAACTGAGGCCGGTTCGTGAGGTAGTCCAGGATCCATGATGACAGGTGCTGGTCCACCCCTGCGCGCAGCAGCTTGTCCTTCAGGATCATCGGTTGGATGGTGTTGAAAGCACTGGAGAAGTCAAAGAACATGATCCTCACCATATTCCCGGGCTTCTCCAGGTGGGACAGAGAACGGTGAAGGAGGAAGATCACCGCATCCTCCACCCCAATGCCATGCTGGTAGGCGAACTGGAGTGGATCCATCGCTGGTTCCACCAGGGGGCGGAGGTGAGCAAGGAGCAGTCTCTCCAGGGTCTTCATCAAGTGGGACGTCAAGGCCACCGGTCTGTAGCTGTTCAGGTCTTTGGGGTGGGAAGTTTTTGGTACAGGTACCACACAAGATGTTTTCCACAGCTGTGGTACCCTCCCCAGTTTCAGGCTCATGTTGAAGATATACGTCACAATCCCACACAGCTGGTCTGCACAGGACTTGAGGAGCTTTGCGCTGATGCCGTCCGGTCCCGGCGCCTTCCTCGCCTTGATCTTCCTCAGCTCCGTCCTCACCTGGGTCCTGGTCAGGGTCAGGATGGGGGGCTGTGTGTTGGGAGTGGGGGGGTGTTGGTAGAGTGGGGAGTGGGCAGCAGGACTTGATTTCTTTAGAGGCAGCAGTGGTTGTTGTGCAGTCAGGGGGGAGGGCGGTTGGTCAAATCTATTGAAAAACAGATTCAGGTTGTTCGCCCACTCCCTGCCCCCTGTGGCCTGGGGGGAGGTATTCTGGAGCCCCGAGATGGTTTTGAGGTTTCTCCAGACCCCGCTGATGTCGCTCTGTTGCAGCTTGTCCTCCATCTTCTTCCTGAAGCTGTCCTTGCCTTCTCTGATCTTTCTCCTCAGCTCCCTCTGTACGGACTTCAGCATCTCCCTGTTCCCTGACCTGAAGATCCTCTTCTTCTCTCTCAGAAGTGTTTTAATCTCAGGGTTGATCCAGGGTTTGTTGTTTGAGTGACGCCGTATGGTCTTGGTGGGAACGGATTTGTCCACACAGAAGCTGAGGTAGCCCGTGAAGGTGTGAATGAGGCCATCGATGTCCTCACCATGTGGATCGCAGAGCTGCTTCCAGGCGGTGGCTTCAAAACAGCCCTTTAGGGTGTCCATTGTCTCCTCAGACCATAACTCCACAGTGTGCATGGCCGGAGGTTGTCTGTGCACTAGGGGTTTGTACACCGGCCGGAGATGAACCAAGTTGTGATCCGATCTCCCGAGTGGGGGTAGTTGTGATGAGGTGTACGCCTCCTTAGTGTTTGCGTAGAATAAATCCAGTGTTTTATTGTCTCTAGTGTGGCATGTGACATACTGGGTGAACGTGGGTAGAATGGGAGACAGTGAAACATGGTTGAAATCGCCTGAGATGAGGAGAAGAGCATCTGGGTGTTCTGTCTGCAGCCTGCTGGTTACTGAATGGATGACGTCACGTGCTGTCCCAGCGTTCGCCGTCGGATTTGCATAAACAACAATGCAGATCACGTGTGAGTGTTCTCTCGGGAGATATGTAGGCCTCATGCTAACAGCTAGCAACTCAATGTCTTGTACGTGTTAGATGGTCGTTCGTCCCAATCTAACCGTCACGTCAGGAAGGACTGTATCCATGTTTGCTCGCTGTCGTCGCTGTCGTCGCTGTGACTACTCGGCCTGCCCCTGCAATGTGAGTATCTGTCTGTGCGCTGTCCACCGCTGTATTCCTCCAGTGTGTGTGTTGGGTGGCCTTGAGAACTCTACGCATATCTGAGTTGTTTTGTGTTTGTATGTATTGTGTCAATAAACATGTGTGTGGTGTAACCCAGTGTTTAAATCCTAGTCCTTTTTCTCCCCTCGCCGTCTGCCATGGAGAGGCGCACGGGGAGTTGATGGCACATACACACACACACACACACACACACACACTCACATACTCACAGGCTTCCACTCACACACCTGTCTCCACTTACCCACACCCACACACTTCTACTCACATGCACACTCCCTTCACACCGGCAATCACTTCCCCATTATGTTGGCATTACTTAAGCCCAGGGTCTGCTTCAGTGATTTGCCAGGTCATTGCACTCTTAATGTTGGTTGTGTGAACTGTGTTGACTAATGCATGCATGACTAGATGCCCTGCCTGTCATTCGGTACCGCCTCACTCTGCATGACATTTGTATTTTCTTTTTCTGTTCTTTCCAGGTTGGCTCTGGGATTCCATCCATGGATGTCTCCGTTCCCGGCCCCAGTGAATATTCCTGTACCCGCCACTTCCAGTCCCGTCTTGGAAGTGCTCGGGTGCCCAGGCTGCCTTCCCCCCGCTGTCCTGCTGTCCTGCAAGGCTTTGGGCCCCCTGGGCTTACTCACTGGTGAGCTGAGGAGCGTCTCGTGAGCTTCCCAGAGCCTTCTCACCATTCTACTTATACCTGTTGTTTTGCTGAACTGTCTGTTCCTTGTTTTTGCTCAATAAATTGCACACATCTCTTGGATCGCTTGGATTTGTCTCTTTCCTCCGTGTGCTGCATAAAGCGCAATGGGAGATTCACAACAGAACGACCCGTCCGGTCAAAATCCAGCGGAGACGTTGTGTGTGTGTGCCTTTTTTTTTTTTATTTTTTGTGCCTTTTTCCACCACCTTCTTTGAAGAGCCATTATACCTCGAGTAGATGAAACAGTGTGGAGAAGACAGTGGAGCCAGGAGGACCGCCAAGCCATCATTGCTATTGAAGGTTTGGCAGCCAGCGCACGCAGCTGTACCTCCAGGAGGGATAAGATGGACTGCTGGGGTGGAGTTACCAGCTTGGTGGAGCAGAGACCGTATATACGCCTTCATCCCCGGGTAATTGCACTTTTACTCCCTCCACTACTGCCTCTGCCTCCACCCGTCTCCTTACCACATGTTTCAAGGCTGGCTTCTGCACGGAGAAGAGCTTGGCGAGAGAGGCCCTGTCTTGTCTCCAGCATGCTGGATCCTGTTCCGCCAGCTTCGCCCACTCGGACCGTAAGAGGGACGCCTCTGTTTTTCAGTCAGCTGACTCCTGTTCACCATGTCTGGGAGGAACTCCAATAGCTCCAATAGCTCCAGCCCTCTGGGACTCTTCGCTGGCTGTCATGTCAGCCCTCTTCTCTGGGGCCGTTGCAGCTGAAGTTCCTTCTTCCACGGCGCCTTTATCGACAGCTGGGAGCACAGCTGGTCCTCCCTCGGCCCTGCCCACCACCCAGTTTGCAGGGGCGGCTCCATCAGGTTTTTCTAAGGGGCCCGAGCTCACCGCAGACGTAAAGATGGAAGAAGATGGGCGTGCTGCAGTGGAAACCATCTCACCCGGGATGAACAGGCATGTGTTTTTTCATTTATTTCACTTATTTGATAAATGGCCTTGCCTAGTTCCTGGGAGTGAGGCCCAGTTCACGCAGTCCACTGGGTCCTCACCACCCGTTGCAGCAGTAATAAACCCACCTACCCTCTCCATATTTCCTTCTTTCTCCCCTGAGTGTCCATCGGCCCTGGAAATCGATCACCAGAGTAGGGAGGGGTTCCCAGTGCAGGAGGATTCCACCCCAGCTCCACAGAAATCCTATGGTCAGAGGGAGAGCGCTGGGACCAATCTGAACCCTACACCGACGGAGGAGCATCCCCTGGCTTTAGTCCCCCAGGGTCCAGTGCAACATGGGGCTCCTCCTCCAGAATCCTCACCGGAAGAGTGGCCAGCATTGGAGAGTTCTCTGGAGGAGATTAGGATTGCAGCTACCATCACGCCTGCTGCGGAGGCCACCACAGCAGAGTCAGCACTTGAACCATCGTCCACAGCAGGATCGACGGCGTCCTGGATGGCAGTGGAGCTCGCGTTCAGGTGAGTGATCTCTTTTATTTTACTTTACTCAGCTTTGGAGAAATCTTGCCTGGCTCTTGGTGAAGAGAGTCGGGTGCAGCTATCAGCTGCACCTGAGCTCACCTCACCGGGCTCCACCGCTGCCGGTGACCCTGACCTCCCTTCTTTGTGTCCTCTCTTCGAGCCTTCTTTCAGGGTCACTGGACAGGGTCCAACACCACCGGAGGGTTCCACGATTTCGTCATCATCTGGTGTTCCACTGGTGGGCTGCTTCCTGGGTGTGATGCTCGCCTTGGTTGATCTGCTTCCCAAGGACACAGCATTGGCCCAGCCGGGGTCCACCGCGGGTGCAGCAGAGCTCCAGCCAGAGTCCACCACGGGTGCAGTGGAGCTCCAGCCGGGGTCCACTGCGGGTGCAGCAGAGCTCCAGCTGGGGTCCACCACGGGTGCTGCTTTGTCCCAGACCGGGACCACCAAGGGTGCTTCTGTCCCCCAGCTCGTGGCCAAGGGGGGTGGGGAGGCTCCATCCTGGCTGCTGGTTTTTTTACGCTGGGGCTCCCCTTCCCTGGCCTCTCCTCTCGGAGTTGGTTTTTCCAGTGGGGAGACCACCTCTCGGGCCGCCAGCTGGTGGCTCAAGGACCCAGGCCGTCCGCCCGACAAACTGTACTGTGGGGTTAGGTGGCCCAGCTTCTCTGGCCGGCCACCTGACCTGCTTGCCCGGGTGGTCCATCTGGTCCTGGACTTGGACCGGCCTCCTTTCGTTGCCCCTTGGGCCTGGGACTTTGGTCGGCCCCTGGAACTCCTGGACTTTTCAGGTCTTAGGGGGGTTGTTCTCGATTTTGGGGGTTGGAGGGAGGTTCATTTTGTTTTTGTGTTCAGCATTTTGGTTCTTTGTTTCCCTCCTGACCTGTTTTCCCCCAGCGCCCACCCTGGTTTGTTTGGTGGTTCCGCCGAGGACGGGGGGTGCAGGTTTTCTTTATTCTTTTTCATGGTACTGGGGTGTCTGGTTACCACCCCTTGGGGGGGAAGAGGGGGCTGTGTCATGGGCTGGGCTGAAATTCCCAGCCCAGTCCCATGGCCCGGTGGCTGCTTAGCCTTCTTGTGTATTTGGATCCTCTATTTGCCATCAGGCACCTCTCTTGGAGCCTTGGAGGTCTGCTTGGCTGCCTGACAGCTCTCAGCCACGCCCCTTCTCCGGCCAGTGTTACCAGCTGGCTGTCATTATCATCTGTGTTCATTCCTTTGTCCACGCACACATACATACACATGCATACATTTCCTCTCACGCACACCTTTGCACATATACACACCCACTCACATACTCACAGGCATCCACTCACACACCTGTCTCCACTTACACACACCCACATACTTCTACACACATGCACACTCCCTTCACACCGGCAATCACTTCCCCATTATGTTGGCATTACTTAAGCCCCGGGTCCACTTCAGTGATTTACCGAGTCATTGCACTCTTAGTGTTGGTTGTGAGAACTGTGTTGACTAATGCATGCCCTGCCTGTCATTCGGTACCGCCTCGCTCTGCATGGCATTTGTATTTTCTTTTTCTGTTCTTTGCAGGTTGGCTCTGGCATTCCATCCACGGATGTCTCCATTCCTGGACCCAGTGAGTATTCCTGTACCCGCCACTTCCAGTCCCGTCTTGGAAGTGCTCGGGTGTCCAGGCTGCCTTCCCCCCGCTGTCCAGCTGTTCTGCTGTCCAGCTGTCCTGCAGCGCTTTGGGCCCCCTGGGCTTAGTCGCTGGTGAGCTGAGGAGCGTCTCGTGAGCTTCCCAGAGCCTTCTCACCGTTCTACTTATACCTGTTGTTTTGCTGAACTGTCTGTTCCTTGTTTTTGCTCAATAAATTGCACACAACATCTCCTGCGCTTGGATTTGTCTCTTTCCTCCGTGCGCTGCATAAAGCGCATGGGGAGATTCACAACAATAACTACCTCAGCTGTTTGCACAGAAAGACTTGGCACACCAACAGTAATACATTTGCTGTTGTATGTCTCTGCACCTTACTGCGACCATTTGCACAAATGCTATACCTGCTGCTGTCTGTCTGTTATTGAAATATTGATCATGTGCTGTCCTATCTGTCACTGTCTGCACCTACACTGCCGCATTGAACTTGCAATTACAGATACTATGGCTCCACTTTTTCTGTATATAGGTTTGGTGGGTTTTATCATTTTTCTTTATTTACACTACAGGATTGCTGGGTTTTGTCTTTTGTCTTTATTTGCACTGCAGGTAACATTACTGTACATAGACTACTGTTGTTATTTTTCATCCTTATTCCTGCTTTTCTTATATATTGCGCACACTACTAAGAAAGAGAGAAACAAATTTCAATTCTCCTGTATGTCCTGTGCTTATAGAAGTATTGACAAATAAAAATCTTTGAATCTAAATGGATATACTGCAGCTTATGCAGGTCACTGCAGAAACCTTTTGCAAGCTGAACTTGCTCTGTAGTGTGCTCTGAGTCAGAGCCTCTGACCATCCAATCAAAGGACGTGAAAATGCCAACATTATCATATGCCTGCTAGCTTGCCCCATGTGGAAAATTTGAAATTTAGTTGATTAAAGCAACAGTCTCATTACCATTTATTTTAGGCTACAGATGCCTGTACTGTTGGCTCTGAAAGCCCATGGCAGATTTGTTTGACCCCGGCAACACATGGTGTATGAAACATGATTGGACAAAAACTCTAACATACACATAAACCACTGGAAGTAGTGCAACCAAGAGAAGATACAAAATGAAGAGAAATGACTGTTGGGGGTAATTTAATGCATCCTCATGGAACAAATATAAGATTGTAGGGCAGGGGTGCTCAATACGTCGATCGAAATCAACTGGTAGATCGCAAAGGCACTGCGGGTAGATCGGGTGACATTAAATTTTTTTTTTTTAAAAAGTTTGTAATTCTATCGCCTATCCTCCCTTCTGTCCTCTTATTGGCATTTGCCATTTGATTGATGTACAGGACAGCCAATCAGGAGAGGTCCTGTCCTCTCTGCGTCATAGGTCACTCAGCATGCGCAGTCAAACACGCTAGCTAGCTACTGCTAAACTCCAGCGAGCTGTGACCATGTAGCGCTTCAAATTTTGATTAAATAAAGAAGGGATATTAGAAATGAGTGGGGGAGCTGAACCCAGTAAGAAGACAAAAACTTACCACTTCCATGCGGAATGGGAAGAATATTTTTTTTTTCACAATGTCATTTTCGAAGTGTATTTGTCTGATCTGTCAATCTATCATTGTGTTTCCAAAGAAGGGAAATGTGGAGAGGCACTTTTGAACCGTTCATAAAAACTACAACACTAACTTCCCTCCGAAAAGTGAGCTGAGAAAAAGAAAGGTGAAGGAACTGAAATCTCAGTTAATCAGACAGCAGTCATTTGTCACACAGCTGAATTCAAAGGCAAGGCAGCCACTGAAGCATCGTTCCAGGTGAGTCATTGCATTATTAAGCATAAGAAGTCCTTTCAAGCTGAAGAGATGATAAAAGAGGTCTTCGTTGGGGCAACGGGGTCGTTGTTTCGGGATTTTAAAAACAAACTGGAAATATCATCTTTAATCAAAGCTCTTCAGCTATCAAGAAGTACAGTTACACAGCAATGTGAAATAATGGCCTATGATTTGACACAGCAGCTTTGGAAGGACATCGCAGAATGTGAGTGTTTTTCACTGCAATTAGACGTGTCCACAGACATAAGTGACACAGTTCAGTTGTGCATTTTTATTCGGATAGTGTTTACCGATATGACTGCAAAAGAGGAGTTGTAGCAATACTGCCCATGAAAGAACACACGCAAGGAGAGGATATTTTTCACTCTTTCAAAAACTTTGAGAAAACCCAGCTCCTATGGGTTGTGGGTCCACGAAGCACAGACCGATCCCGAGAGTGGTAGATGGCACAGTGTGGGATGCAGAACTGCCTGGAACCCTGGAGAGTGAGCAAGACCAATATCGCCCAGGGTCATCACAGGAGGGTCCTTGTGCCAGAGCCCAAGTCACCCTGGACCAGGGTACTGGGTGGCATGGGGGAACGCCTGTGACGACGGGCGACATTGAGAGGCTAGTTTCACCTGTTCACTGGCCCACACCTGGCCTCGTCCTTGGCTCCTTATTCTGACATAACATTTTTGCAGAATGCTCACATTCAGCTTCCGACATAACACCATTGTGTAAATTGGTGTCAATCACCAAGTGCACCTGCAATGGTGGGCCACTCAAATGGATTTATTGCAAAATGCAGGGAGGATGATGATTTCCCCGACTTCCTTAATTACCATTGCATAACCTACCAACAAGCATGATGTGCTAAAATGCTAAATATGAAAGAGATAATGGATGTGGCTACAAAAATTGCTTGCTCTATTCGAGCGAGATCTCTTCAAAGACGATTGTTCCGAGCACATCTGGAGGAGGCTGGTTGCAACTACTCTGAGCTCTTGCTACATACTGACGTTAGATGGCTTGGTAGGGGGAAATTCCTGCAGCAATTTAGAGAGCTCTGCCCAGATATAAAAGAGTTTCTCCTCCTCAGTAAACATGCAGAATACAAACAACTTGATGATGATCAGTGGCTGCTAGACTTGACATTTTTAACCGATTTGACCAACATGTTGAATGAGCTTAATTTAGAACTGCAAGGAAAGGACAAAACTGTGGTAAACATGATCAGCTCAGTTAATGCTTTCAAACGAAAAGTGCAACATATGTCCTCAAAACTGCAGCACCGTGATTTGGGGGACTTCCCCAACCTGTTGCTGGAGAAGCAACAAAAGGCACGTGCGCAACTTGACAGTGCGCGCTGCATCGAGCAGATGGAAAATTGTTTGTCAGAGTTTGACAAACGGTTTCAAGACTTTGCTTTACTTGAGCCAATTGCTACATTTTTGTGCTATCCAATCAAGGAAGATGTTGAGGTTGATTCACTTGCATCAAAAATTGCAACATTGTTTCATCTGAAACCATCTGCAATGGAGGATGAGATTTTGACACTACAGGCTAACATTGAGCTAAAGTCCAGGGCTCATGGACAGTTTTGGAGCTTACTCACAGAGGAAAAGTATCCAAACATGTCACGAGGTGGGTTCTGGATTTTCTGCCAGACCCAGTCTCGTGGCTCTTTCTGTGTATTTTTATGTTTATTGTATTCTTGTGCCTTTTTTGTTATACTGTTTTTTATTTCTTTGGTTGTGTTTTCAAATTGTTTTGACCATGTCTCATTTCATTTGTGATTATTTCCTAGTCTGCATTTGGTCATGTTTATTTCTCATGTTTATTCTGTGGGCTGACACCTGGCAGATGACATTTCTGGGTTTGTGCAGCGTGGGCGTCATCTGTCAAGCTGCCAGTCCAGCTGCTCCTCCCTCATCTCTCCCAGCTGATCCCGATTCCCATTAGTGTTCCCCTTTGCCTGCTCATGTGAATCCACACCTGCGATCACTCATGTTGTCATGCCACTACTATTTATGCACTGCCTGTTTATTCTGTCATGGCGGCATTGTTGAATGAATCTACCTGTGATCTCTCCACTCCTCCCAGCCTCTGAGCGCTCCCTGCTCTGAGGCTCTTTCTCGTAAGTTATTACTTGTTATATTTTTGTCTTGACTGCACTATTTATGGACTGCTATGTTCTTTTGTTTAACAAATGTCACAAACGTATTCAGCACCTGAGTCTGCCTTTCTGCCCTGTAGGGGCCTAAATATGACAGAACAATGCCGCCAGTTCAGGACCCAGCTGTATGTTTGTACATTTTTTCCTTTTTTGCCTTTTATGCACCTGCTTGTTGGAGCCTACGATGTCCCCGGCTCACCGACCTTGCCGATTTAAAGGAGGAATGGCAGCGGGGTCTCCCAGTGTGGAGGAGGAATGGGCAGCGGTGTTCATCCGGGATTCCATGGATGAAGCTCTCGAAGCCCAAGGACCCAAGAAGACTTGGGAGTGTTTGGATGGAGCAGTGGGAATTCTGGAGGCGCATCCCAGCCTATGGAGTTACCCACAGTACGCAGATCTGCTGTCCAAGATCTGCGCACTCCAGCGGTCATTTCCTGGTTTGACATTCCCCACAGAGTTGAGGCAGAGGCACTCTCCTCATCTGACTCCCATCTCCCATCACGCTTCACCCGACTCCCCTCCAGCTCCAGCACGCACATCTCCAGCTTCATGGCGGCGGCGGCGCCCTGCTCCAGACCGTCGGAGAAAGGCCTCCACCTCTCAGTCAGCAACTCTCCTTACATCGAGTCAGACAAGTCCTGCAGCAGACTTATCTCCTTGTTCTCCGTTGCCAGTTGTCACGTCAGTCTCTGTCTCCTCCTTCCCTGCTGCTATTTCTCCCATCTCCTTGGTGTGTCCTCTCACTGCTAAGTGCTTGGCTGCGTCCTTCCTGGCTCCGTCCACCTCTGCCTCTATGGAGGCAACTCCTCCACAATCCACAGAGGGGCCTAAGTCCACCCTAGCCATGGAGAGAGGTGGCGATGTAGCAGGAGACATCAGATATTGGGATGACAGGCAAGTGTTATTTATTTCTTCCTCAATGAATGCTAATTTACCTTGCCTGATTCCCAGTAGAGAGACTCAGGATGTACAGTCCCCTGAGTTCTCTCCGCCTGCTGCAATAAACAAATTCTCACCTGCCCTCTTGAATTCTCACCCACCCCTGAGCGTCCGCTGGTCCCGGAACTCAACCGCTGGATGGTGGAGGAGCCCACGGTGCTGGAAGACACCATCCCAGACCTGAAGTCACATCTTGGATCGAGGGAGGCCTCTGAACCCGAGCTTGCCACTCAGAGTCCAGCGCCAGCGATTAGCCAGACCCCAGCCGCCACACTGGATGAGCCTCCTGCGTGGGTCACTCCGCCTGGGGCCGAAAGGACTGCAACGACCATCATGTCTGCTGCGGAGGCTGCCGCAGCAGAGTGGGAGCCCGAGCTGGACCTCCTGAGGGCCGAGCCCGAAAAGTCATCATTGCCTAGATTGTCGGAGTCCTGGATGGTGGTGGAGCTTGAGCTCAGGCAAGTGCTCTCTTTTGTTTTTCTCCTATCTGTCCATGAGCAATCTGCGTGGCTCTTGGTGAAGATAGCCAGGTGCAGCCACCTGCTGCAACTGAGCGCGCCTTGCTGGGCTCCACCGCTGCCGGTGACCGTGATCCCCCCTTCTCTATCTGTTTCCTCTGAGCTTTTTCCCAGGGTCACCTGATACGTTCCAAACATGCCAAAGGTCTCCGTGGGTCCAGACTCTCCACCCGAGATAGCCAGGGGTCCAGCTTCCCCAGCAGAGGTCGTGGGTGTTCAGTCCCAGCCTGGGACCTCCGTGGGTGCAGCCTCCCCTCTGTTCGAGGATGTCGTCTGGGTCCCTCCTTGGTCCAACTCACCATGGATGCTGCATCCCAGTTGAGGACCATTGTGGGTGCTGCGCCCCAGCTTGAAGCCCACTTGGGTGCTGTGTTCCGGTATGGGCCCGCCATGGGTGCTTCACCTTAGGCCGGGGTCCACCGAGGGTGCAGCAATGGCCCAGCCTGGGTCCACCGAGAGTCCTGCAGTGCTCCAGGCCGGAGCCACCGAGGGTGCTGCAGTGCTCCAACTCAGAGCCGCCGAGGGTGCTACAGTGCTCCAACTCAGAGCCGCCGAGGGTGCTGCAGTGCTCCAGCCCGGAGCCACTGAGGGTGCTGCAGTGTTCCAGCCCGGAGCCACCACGGGTCCTGCAGAACTCCTGCCCAGACCCACCACGAGTCCTGCAGTGCTCCAGCCCGGTGCAACCTTGTCCAACTCCAAGACCACTAAGGGTGCTACTGGCCAGCCCGAGGACATCAATGCCTCTCCCCCTCTGCCTGATGACGTCGTGGTCCCCCTTCCTTCTCTGCCTGACGACGACGTCGTGGTTCCCCCTCCTCGGCTCTCCTCTCCATTATTGGGTCTCCCAGTGAGGGAGTCGCTTCTCGGGCCGCCTCTCCTGTTCAGGTGGCTAAAGAACTTGGGCCAGCCGCCTGAAAGACTGAGCTGCCGGGTCGGGTGGTCCATATTCTCCGGCAGGCCACCCGACTCGTACCACCTGGCCGTCCAGCAGGCCTGGGACTTTGGCAGGCCACCTGACTTGTTTCACCTTGCCATCCACCGGGCCTGGGACTTTGGTCAGCCCCTGAACTGTAGAGTTCCTTGGTCTGGGGGGGGGGGGGGGGGGTCTAATTGTGTGTTTCTCTGGTGTGGGTCCTGAGCATGCCTTTTGTTTCGTTCCCTCCTAGCCTGTTCCCCACACCACCCACCCTGGGAGGGTTATTGTTGTGCTCTGCCAGGTTTTTTCCTTTTCTTTTGATGTTACCGTGGGGTGTCTGGGGTCCCACACCTTGGGGGGGGGGGGGGGGCTCCATCACGAGGTCGTTCTGGATTTTCTGCCAGACCCAGTCTCATGTCTCTTTCTGTGTATTTTTATGTTTATTGTATTCTTGTGCCTTTTTTGTTATACTGCCTTTTATTTCTTTGGTTGTGTTTTCAAGTTGTTTTGACCATGTCTCATTTCACTTGTGATTATTTCCTAGTCTGCATTTTGTCTTGTTTATTTCTCATGTTTATATTATGTTTAGATGACATTTCTGGGTTTGTGCAGCGTGGGCGTCATCTGTCAAGCTGCCAGTCCAGCTGCTCCTCCCTCATCTCTCCCAGCTGCTCCTGATTCCCATTAGTGTTCCCTTTTCCTGCTCATGTGAACCCACACCTGCGATCACTCATATTGTCATGTCACTACTATTTAAGCACTGCCTGTTTATTCTGTCATGGCGGCATTGTTGAATGAATCTACCTGTGATCTCTCCACTCCTCCCAGCCTCTGAGTGCTTCCTAATTTGAGGGTCTCTCTCTTGTAAGTTGTTATATTTTTGTCTCGTCTGCACTATTTATGGACTGTTATGTTCTTTTGTTTAATAAATGTCACAAACGTGTTCAGTGCCTGGGTCTGCCTTTCTGCCTCGTAGAGGCCTAAATATGACAAAACATGAGGAAATATGCTACCTCCTTGACTGCATTATTTGGCTCTACTTATTTGTGCAAATCAACCTTTTCCCACATGAAGATTATTAAGTCCAAATACCATTCCACCATGACATAGGATCATTTGGAAGCCTGCTTAAGACTAGCTACCAGCAGCTACTGTACGGACTATGCAACCCTGGCTGACTCCATCCAGTGCAAGTCGTCAGAGTAAGGTAGTGATCGTAAATGTATTGAATTGTATTATGCCTTAAGGGTTCAAGCAGTTACATAATGTATGGCGTACATTGTACACCAACATATATTGCCATATTTGGCATTTTTTAAATGTAGGTAGATCATTTTGACCTGGTCATTTTAAAAGTAGCTCACAAGCCAAAAAAGTGTGGGTGTGGGGAGCCTTGAATAATGAAACTGAATTGCATTTAATTCAAGTTTATTTCAAGCAACCATTCCCACAGTCTGCTCTCATTCTTGAGCAACGAACAAAGAGAGGGAAACACACCAAAGTCTTCACCTTTAAACATTCTCACATCAAGAAATCTCCCTCGCAGGGGAGGTCACACATCTCCATCATAATCCCTTTATTCACATTCATAATCCCTTTATTTACATTACTCCCCCCTCTCTCCTCTCGAGCCTCAGAGATCGGGGAGTCTTCTGTCCACACCTATTGTCTTCTCTCGCTGTCCTCCACAGGTGTCCTAGACTCTGCGTCTCGTGTCCTAGACTCTGCGTCTCCTTCATCGTGAGGTTAAATCACATATGTGCTGTCAGCATATCTCTCATATGTCCAACATGTACATGCACAACTACACAGCCATATAACCCACCCCCAAACGATGAAGAACGGACTATTCCCTAAAATTCAATACAGTAACATGTTACTGACTACTGCACAATCAACATCAACATTCAGTCTGTGCGCCGCCTGGGCTTCAACCGTCTGCCGAATCTGCTGTGAGCTGGCCCCGCCTTGCCTGCGGCGCCTTTCTGCTCCGGCTCTGTTGACTGAGGGAGAGAGTGATTATTTGCCCCCTGCGGGGGCCTGCCTCGTCGAGGCGCCCTCGCGACTGGTACAGACCCGTCCTTCATGACAAAAGCAGGTTTTAGTCTGTCAATACTGACTGTCTCTTTTCTGTCTCCAAAATCTAGCACAAATTGCTTATCACCTGCCTCCAGCACTCGAAATGGCCCTTCGTAAGGTGGTTTGAGTGTTGCTTTTAGGGCTTCGCGCCTGACAAAAACGAACTCAGCATTTTTCAAAGCTTTGGGGACGAAAACTCGTGGAAAAGCGTGATGAACCGGACCCGGAAGCGTGTCTGCTCCCGTGCCAACTAACGGTCCCAGAGCCGGGAGAGGTGGGGGCTCCGGGTGCTCTGGTAAAAACTCGCCTGGCAGCCTAAGAGGTTGTGCGAACACCAGCTCCGCTGGGGAGGCGTCTAAGTCCTCTTTGGGCACAGAACGCAACCCTAATAAAACCCATGGTAGTTTATTTACCCAATCTGCATCCGTGAGCGACGCTCTGAGTGCTGCCTTCAAAGACCTATGAAAACGCTCACATAAACCATTAGCCTGAGGGTGGTAAGCCGTAGTGTGGTGAATTTTGGCTCCCAAGCTGTTGGCCATCGCTGACCACAGCTGAGAGACGAATTGAGGCCCTCTATCGGACGTAATGTCCGACGGAACCCTGAAGCGCGCCACCCATGCCGTTAAAAAAACGCGAGCCACCTCCGCGGCCGTGGTCATCGCCAGCGGGACCACTTCCGGCCAACGTGTGGTTCGGTCCACCATTGTCAAAAGATGCGTGAACCCCTGTGATGCCGGTAGGGGGCCCACGAGGTCGACGTGCACGTGGTCGAACCTTCTGGCTGGAATGCAATACGGTTCTAACGGGGCTCTTGTGTGCTTGTGAATTTTGGCCCGTTGACAGGACATGCAGGTTTTTGCCCATTCCTTCACGTGCTTGCGCAGGCACGGCCAAACAAACTTTTCCGCTACCATTTTCACCGACGCGTGCACCCCCGGGTGCGCCAGTGAGTGGACCGAGTCAAAAACACGGCGGCGCCACGCGGCCGGAACCACCGGACGCGGGTGCCCCGTCGACACATCGCAGATCAGGGGGGGGGCATACCAGTTTGTAAACACTTGCTCTCCAGCCTTAACCCTGTTGGTCCAGACTGGAGCGCGCGCACGTCTGCGTCCACCCCCTGGTCCGCTGCCATGGCTGCGTAATCTATAACCACGTGCACCGGGGCTGCGCGCGCCACCGCGCCACTGTCCTGCGGCACGGTCACGGTGGCCTGTTCTGCCTCTGCGCGCGGTGGAGTCGTGACCGCGCGTGAGAGACAATCTGCTACTACATTGAATTTGCCGGCAACGTGCCTAATGTCAGTGGTAAATTCCGAGATCGCGGCCAGCTGCCTCTGCTGCCTGCCTGACCACGGGTCTGAATTTTGGCCATGGCGTATGTGAGCGGCTTGTGGTCCACATAAGCGGTGAAGCACCGTCCTTCCCTCCAGAACTGGAAATGGCGAATAGCCAAATGCAGCGCCAACAGTTCTCTGTCGAACGTGCTGTATTTTTGCTCAGCCGCGCTTAAGGATTTGCTAAAGAAAGCCAACGGCTGCCAAACTCCGGCGACCTGTTGCTCAATAACGGCCCCTATGGCTAAATCTGAAGCGTCTGTCGTCAGCGCGATACGTGCTGCCGGGTCTGGGTGGGCCAGGAGCACAGCATCAGCCAAGGCTTTTTTTACCTCTGTGAACGCGCGCTCCCGCTCCGGGGACCATTCGACCGCGTGGGTTGGTTTTTGCTTTTTGAGCGCGGCATATAACGGTTGCATGATTTGAGCTGCTTGGGGCAGGAATCGGTTATAAAAATTCACCATCCCCAAGAATTCCTGCAGTGATTTGACCGTTTGTGGCCGGGGAAAATCCGCTACCGCGCGTACTTTATCTGGTAACGGGACCGCTCCCTCTGGGGAGACGTGGTGACCCAAAAAATCGATCTGCTCGACGCCGAACTGGCACTTGGTTGGGTTAATTATTAAGCCGTGCTCTCCCAGCCTCCTAAAAACTGCTGTGAGGTGCTTTTCGTGTTCGTCCTCTGAAGTACTCGCGACCAAAATGTCGTCGAGGTACACAAACACGAAAGGGAGATCGCGTAACATGGCATCCATCATCCGCTGAAACGTTTGCGCCGCCCCTTTGAGACCAATCGGCATGCGTAAAAATTCGAAAAGTCCGAACGGGGTTATTACCGCTGTTTTAGGAATGTCCCCCGGTTGGACTGGGACTTGGTGATAGCCACGAACCAGATCAATCTTTGAAAAAATGCGCGCCCCCGCCAGGTGCACCGAAAAGTCCTGAATGTGCGGGATGGGATAACGATCGTGCACCGTAGCATTGTTTAGCCTGCGGTAATCGCCACACGGTCTCCAGGAACCATCGGCTTTCGGGACCATGTGCAGCGGCGAAGCCCACGGGCTTTTTGACCTACGAACGATGCCCAGCCTCTCTAGGCTGGCGAACTCCTCGTGCGCTATAGCGAGCTTAACTGCATCCAAGCGCCGAGCTTTTGCAAACACGGGAGGGCCAGATGTAGGGATAAAATGTTCCACCCCGTGTTTTGCAACCGTCGCCGAAAAAGTGGGCACAGTGAGCGCTGGAAATTGGGTGAGGAGTGTGTGAAACTTACCACCTGCTGTAGTGACGTGGGTCTGTACTGGTGGTGGGGACACTTGAGCTGAACAGGGGAGAGAGTAAAAAGATAGTGTATTTACCAGCCGTCTATTAGCAAGATCAACTACCAGATTGTGTGAGCACAAAAAATCCCCGCCCAACATGTTGAAACTCACCGCCGCTATTACAAAAGTCCATTCATATGTGCGGCCATGTAAGCATAAAGGCAAGGTCCTTTTTCCGTAGGTGTTGATGCTCGAGCCATTTGCCGCCGTAGCTCCGCTACCGCGGGGTCCAGCCACCCGGTCCGCGTATGTTGGGGTGATGAAGCTCACTTGGGCTCCGGTGTCTATGAGGAACTCTCGTCCGGAGCTCGTATCCGTGATGTAGAGCAGTTTGTTGCCTTCTCCGAGAGTCGAAGCTGCTAGCGACCCCCGGTCTTGCCATTTCCCGAACTCTTGAAGTTGCAGGGCGGCACGCACCTGTGTGCCCTATCAGCGAACCTCCGATGGTAAAAGCAGAGATCCTCTCCTCCGCTGTGTCGGGGCCGCGCCTCTGCCACCGGACCATGGGCTCCACCTCGTCGCGGCCGTGCTGCTGCCGTCGTCGGCCAGCCTGGGTCTGCCGCCTCTGGCTCCCCGCTGTCTTGGGTTGCCGCTGTGGTTGCCTGCCCGCCGCAGGCGTCCAGAATCCCGTCTGCTTCCTGGGCCAGCTCCCGGAACTCCTCAGGGGTGTGACACTTCTTGCCGGCCAGCGTGCTTCTCGCATGCGTCGGGAGGTTGGAGAGGAAGATGAACTGGAAGAGGAAATCATCGTTGTCCGACCCTCTCAGCTGTATCATATCCTCCATCAGGGCGCTCGGCCTGTGTCCTCCTTGGTCTAGCAAAGACAGGATCCTCCTCGCCCTCACTTCAGCCGAGGGGGTGAAAAACTTAACGAGGGTGGATTTCAGCTTGTCGTACCTGCCGGTAGCGGGTGGCTGCTCCACCAAGCTCTGCACACACCGAGCTGTGTGGTTATCCAGCTTAGCGATGACATGGTGGAACTTAGTGTCATCCACCGTTACTCCTGTGAGCGCGAACTGCGACTCCGCTTGCAGGAGCCACGACCGTGGGTTATCCTGCCAGAAATCAGGCAGCTTGACAGCCACAGCGCTCGCCAGAACCGAACTCTGTGAGTCCGGGACCCTGAGACCTTCTCCGGTCATTCTCAACGTCGTCGGTCACCAATTGTAGGGAGCCTTGAATAACGAAACTGAATTGCATTTAATTCAAGTTTATTTCAAGCAACCATTCCCACAGTCTGCTCTCATTCTTGAGCAGCGAACAAAGAGAGGGAAACACACCAAAGTCTTCACCTTTAAACATTCTCACATCAAGAAATCTCCCTCGCAGGGGAGGTCACACATCTCCATCATAATCCCTTTATTCACATTCATAATCCCTTTATTTACATTACTCCCCCCTCTCTCCTCTCGAGCCTCAGAGGTCGGGGAGTCTTCTGTCCACACCTATTGTCTTCTTTCGCTGTCCTCCGCAGGTGTCCTAGACTCTGCGTCTCGTGTCCTAGACTCTGCGTCTCCTTTATCATGAGGTTAAATCACATATGTGCTGTCAGCATATCTCTCATATGTCCAACATGTACATGCACAACTACACAGCCATAGTGGGCACCCCTGCTGTAGGGTGAAAATGTAGGCCAGTCATTTTGATAAAGTTTAGTCCTTACAACAGGCTCTGATAGGTCTGTTCCATTAAAATAAGCAAATACAGCAAGTTCCTTCAAAGATTTTTCTATATCGCTGCAATAAAGCTGTGCTGCACTAGCTATAATCAATAGGAAAGATGTCACCAATCTGAGATGGAATCGAGCAGGAGGCTTACATGCTCACATAGGACCTAGCCAGTGTAGGCGGGGTTTTGCAGTGGCAGTTTACAGCCTATCCAACAAGTCATTTTCGGGGTTGGCATATGGCATATGGTCTTTTTAAAGGATGCAGTAAGTAATAGAATGACTAGACCAGTGGCACTGCAGTACTCCCTGTCATGTATCTGAGCTCAGGTTTTCTCTGAGCTCAGATCCTCACTTTATTTCTAAGTTTTATTGTCTGTTGTCATTATTTTGCGGTTGGTTTTTGTATATTTGTTTGGGGTGTGACAGAGTCCTTCCCCTCTCTCACCAGGCTCTCCCCTTCAGCTGCCACTGCCTGCTTCTCTGCCAGCTCAGCTGTGGCAGCTTGGTAATTAGGTCACGGCTGGCGCACCTGCAGCTCATTTACTGTTGTGTATTTAAGCACTGCCTGTCCTCTATGTGTTTGCTGGACTACTGAATGTCAATCCAAACTGTGATGATCTCCTCCTGCGTTCGCTGGGCGATGTCAGCCCAGGGATGCCAACTGTAAGTTTTCCCCAGTTTGTATTTTGTCTGTTGCACAGTTTTTGGGACTTTATGTTTCTTTTATTAAATGCACAAACACAATCCAGCGTGGGGGTTTGTCTCTTCTGCCCCGTAGGGGCACATATGACACTCCCATGAGCACCTGCACATATGGTTCAGTCTATTTGTATGCTCCAGAGACTAAAAAAATGCCATATTCCACTTTATTGAGATAATTAAAGTGTAACTTCCAACAAAAGTCAAGCCCGCCGAAAATGCTGAGTGGTTAATAAGTTAAGGAAACTACACGATTAGTCACAGTGGGTGGTGAGTAAAAAGGTAAGCTCATTCAAAGCCTGGACCAGGTGGTTGTGTTATGTATGGGATATGGGTGCCTGGGATACCGTGCCCACCCACAGGGTGACGTCAGGTGGGCACCGTCCACTCTGTATATAGTTGAGTGTTTGGCCTAATAAAGTTCAGTTGGATGTCCCTCAAGAAGCTTTCGGTCTCGTGTCATTTTACGATATGACATTTGGCGACGAGGAGACTAATGGGAGCGTGCTGGCTTAATCAGTGACTGTTGCCGTTTCTGGAGAACCCGGGTGAGCTGTTGATTTCGTGGCCACAGTGAAGACGTGAATTTGAAGAATATGTCAACTCGCTGGGTCTCCCTCAGCTTGACGGGAAACAGTGGCGGGCCCTCCTGGCCCGTAACCTCGGCCCTCCATGACGAGGGATTCTCGACTCGCTGGGCACGAGTGGAGGCTACGTGGAGGCCGTCGGGCACATGGAAGCACACTTCGTGGAGCATTCGAGGGCCAGAGAGATGCGGGCGAAGAGGCTAGCGGTGCTAGACACGATGGAGCTAGTTAGCTTGGGAGAGCTAACGGCTCAGTCAGAGTCTATGGACAGGCTAGTTTTGTGGTGAAACAAAGCTAACAGCGCAGAGCTGGGCCTCGAAGCTGAACTGGAGCCGCGTGTGGAGGAGCCCCTGGCCACTGACGGGAGCGGACAAGGTGTCAACGTCACACACCCCGAAGAATGATCGGGACCACATCGGGTGGTGAAGCTGGACAGTGTGAGGGTGCCCATGCTGATAGCCACCACCGTCATGCACTCCATCGTGAGTGAGGCCTGGGTTCGGAGGCTCACACCCCGGCGCCCGGATGCAGCGGAACTGCTGGACAACAAGGACTCCGGTAACGGCAGGAGTATCACGCTTGACGGTGCAGTACAGTGAGAAGACCCTTCCTGCGTTCAGGTTCCAGGTGGCATGCCAGGGCAAAAATGTGATGGGGTGGGACCTGTTTGATGAGCTGGGTTTCACTCTCGAAATTGAGGGACAGACGGCCAGCAGCCCAGGACCGGTTTACACGGGCCTTGCGGACGTGAGTGCGGCCGAGGATCACTGTGAGAGTGAAACAGACAGCAAGTGGGACACGGGGAGTGACTATAGCTCGGATGACAAAGATGAAATGGAGGATGAGCAGGACCCAGAATTGCCCCCACCCCTCGAGCAGCCAGAACCGGAGCGGAGATGGAGAGAGCCTGAGTTAAGGGAGACCAACACTGGCGGAAAGGTGGCACAGCAGGGGTTAGCCCCGCCGTTGGAGGCCATACAGAGGGAGAGCACGTTTGGCGCTGTGTGACACCACCTCGGGATGGACCCAATGCCGGTTCTCATGCTGCCCTGGATGAGGGTGCTGGATGGCACGCCGGGACCCCCGGGGTGGCCTATAAGGATGAGGTACCCACGCTAAAATCGAGCGAGTGGGGCCAGGCGGGCTGACGGCCCCGGGGAGGAGCAGCAGCCGCAGGACACGGTGGCAGCACAGCAGAACACCAACACTGAGGGCGCTGGATGCAGCAGAGAGGAGCCCAGGTCGGTGAGTGGGCCCGGCGAGAGTGATGGTGCATGTCCTGGAGGACAAGAGAGTGGAGCGGAAAAAATTGGCGTGGCTCTGCAGAGCGCCAAACGCCATCGTCGGGATACGAGTTTGGACCGGGTCAGCGGGACAGCACAACGCAGGGAGGAGGTCCCGAGACGACATGGCGGGCACGGGAGACCGGGTCGGGTTCCCCTGCGGGTCGGCGACGGGGTCCGGCCCAGAGAAGAAAAGCCTGTTTTGAAGGTTAGAGACATGTTGGCCAGGGAGAGGTGTTTCGACCCTAGGGCGGCAGCAGCGGCCAGACTTAATGATACCGTGGGGATGCCCAGGCCCTCCGTGGCTGTATAGAAGATTTTGGCGGCAAGAAGACATGTTCGCCAGGGAAGGGGGTTTCGACCATGGAGGTGGACGGAGGCCAGGGGCACATATGCTGTGGGGGTGCCCAGGACCTCCGAGGCAGTTTTCTGGATGGTGGCTACCCAGAGACATTGGGGTTACCTGACATTTTATTTTTCCTGATGTGAATGAATGTGTTTAGTTTACTGCTGGTGTGGTACCCCATTTTACTTCAAAAAACCCCCCAAACAAACAAAAAAACCCGAATGGTGTAGAGAAGAAAATGTGCTATATAAGGAGATTTGAGGTGATTAATGATATCCATGAGCAAAATGTTAGTGATCTGTATTGTGGATATGAGATTTTATTGGCTCATTGGAGGTGGATTAATTATGTAAAAAGTTACATATGCTGGAATTTGGTTTTAATGCCCGAGTTTGGGGTGGTGGGGTGTATCTATCATGTTTAATTGACTATTTGTGTAAATTTACATATCCAACGTTGATTATTGTATGATGTGCCCATTGTGGGGTGAGTGTTGGGGGGGTGGGGGGAGGCCGCCAGTAGTCTATGTGTGTATTGTAATTTTTTGTTTTTTTTATGTGGAGCTGTTTCGGGGATTATTTTGGTTTAAGAACACGGCTTTATTTTGCTTTACGTGTTTGGCGGCAGAATAACCGCTCAGCCGTGTAGTGGGTGCTGGTAGTCTACCTGGCCCCAGCCTTAGTTGTATGAATGGATAGGAGTTTGTTTCTTTTGTACATATTTTCCCTTTTAGAGCGTGAGTCGGGAGACAAATTAGGGTGGGTTGTCTGTGTGCTTGGCATTTTTTCGAAGGGGGGTAAAATGTTATGTATGGGATATGGGTGTCTGAGATGCCGTGCCCACCTACAGGGTGACGTCAGGCGGGCATGGCCCATTCTGTATATAGTTGAGTGTTCGGCCTAATAAAGTTCAGGTGGATGTCCCTCAGGAAGCTCTCTGTCTCGTGTCATTTTACGATATTACAGGTAGCCCAATCGTCTGGCAGCTGGCTGACTTAAACCTTGTACACACTGTGCAATTTCAGCAGTTACATAAGTTCTTAACCAGCAGTTTCTTCCTTACTGGAATGGTATACATTTCCTCTTGGATATTTTCCCCATTTGATGTTTTTTCACACAGTTCAGTGTGTCATTTCATGTCAAATCCCAGTTGGTTGATTTAAAGACAGCAAACAACACTGCAGCTACTGACAATGTTAAAATTTTGCACCACACTGTCTGGGACCATTCAGTTCTATAAACCTCCATCACAGTGTGATGTAGGAACATCAGTCTTGTGTCACCACCAAAACTCTGACTGACTCTCAATCATCTGTCGTCTTTTACAGAGCAGAAATTGCTAAGTCTTTCAGAGGCTGGCTCATGTAGAAGAGTAGCTGACTGTCATAAGAAAGATAAAAAGGAAAGCAAAATGATACAAATCCTAAGATACAGATTTTTTTTGAGAAATCACTGGTGAAAACAAATGCTAAACAAATACTAAACAAATGCAAGGGGTTTACTTTTGTCTGTCCTGTGCAAATCAGGGCACCTGCTACCCTAAAGTGTTGAGTTTACAAAAATTTGTGGTTGTGGTTGTGGTTGTGTCAGTTTAGAATAGAGCAAAAATAAATAAATAAAAGTTTATGCTCGAATAGCACCAGTTGACCTTCATGGAAAGTACCAAGCTTATCGGCGGTATCAGCCATCATAAAAGTGTGTATTTACTACTACAGAGTTTTCATTAGTTGGCTGTATTTCAGTTTCGTATTACATTGAGATGTGTTAATGGCTGTTTTGATTGCCTTTAGACATGTTTTTCCAAGGTCTCACAGCCCTTAAGCTTTTCAAATGTAATTTCTAACCATGATATGAAAAATATATGTATATTGTTTCTTTAATAGTACAAAAGCACACTGGTAAACCCTGAAAAGATTACAGGAAACAAAGTAAACCCTGCTTTTTCAAACAGTGAAACTTCACCGTCTTTCAGGAAAAGCACTTTGTACTTTTGCATTATGCCTACACATCTCATAACTCTGCAAATACACACACTTCAGCTCTGAGGCATGGTTTTCTAGGATCTGCTTTTTAAATGACTTTGAATACAAACAGTGGGCTGTTCTGATGAAAGTGGAAGGCGGGGGACAGCCCCATGCTTTATTGAAATACATCATACGACGTTATGAAAAGCGGTGGCGGCTGCTGTGGGGACATCCAGAGTTGGTTAGTGGGATGTTTTGCTGATTCAAAGTCCCATTGTTGTCCCTCCTCCACATGCAATGATTGAATAAACGATGTACTCTAGCTTTACAACTGATGCTACATAGACAAACCTGTTGACTCAAATAACAGTTTATAATAAAAGCTTTAGACAAATATAAAGTTAAAAAATGAATACCTTAATAATCTACTCATTTATTCTATTCATAACTTTAAGTGTATTGTCTTTACATAGTCATTTGTAATTATCTAAGAAACTGGTTTTATTCTGTGATATATATGACTATGTTTAATGTATACAGTATCTATTACATTACTGAGACAAGTTTTCATCAGTTTTATTACTACACCAGCCTGAACCCTTCCGAATAAGGTAGTGCTTTACAATTAGGAACTTTGGCCTAACGTTCAGTTGGAATCACTTCCCTATACTGAAAAGATTTATATATCAGCTGAACAAATGTGCTAATTGTTAAAATTGTGGAAGTTTGTTTCAAATACACATTAGCAGAATTGAAACAGGAGAAGGAAAAAATGTCTCCTATGTTTAATTTAAGTCAGATATTACTGGTTGGCTGTTTTCCTGAAACAATTCTCAATGGTGTTTAGGCATTAATTGCAAAATGTAATGACCAAGAAGAAGCTGTGATCATAATAATGACCACGGAGTCATAGTTATGATCCCCACATGACTGTACCACATGGTAATGATCACAGATATTATCTGTAAGGAATCACATGAGATGAAAGCAGGGGTAGGCAGAAAAAAGCTGCCTGCTTCCTTTAGCCTCCTTAAGCCACTCCTGATCTGACATGTAAACCAATAGCAACGTCTCAGGCTGACAATACCTACAAATGGACAAAGATTCCAAAGCCTCTTTAAAATGAACCCTGCAATTCAGGAAAACAAGGTAACCCAGACTACTTGATCTGGGGTAATTGACCCTGCAAGTGACGTGGGTCATTGCCTACCTACACCTCAGCTTGGCTGACATTTGAATATGACATCACGGATAAATGTGCAATGAAGTAGGTGTCATCATCACCATGTCACAGCACAGCGATTGAGAGTGGAAATGAATCTGATGGCTCTTCATCATTATTTTTTTTATCCCAATCCTCAGATTTTTTATTTTTACATTTGCTAACAATATCTATAATTTCTTTTTTATCATTATTTTGATAGAAATATGAATTTTGAAGCTGCAGCAAACAGCTGTGTTCCACAATTACACAAATATCACAGGAGCTGAGAATGAAAAGTTTCTTCTCAGAGCATCGCATTGCATTCAGTCCCCCCCCCCACACACACACACACTGCGGCTCTGACTGCCTCCAGCTGCTGTTGAGGCAAGACCAGCCCATCCTGAAACAAAACACATCGGTTCCGTTATGTCTGAAAATGGACTTACTATAATGCAGCCAGGTGCACGACTGAACTTGTCTTTATTGCGCTCCCAGCTCCACACTACAACCGCCAGGCAGGGGTGTTGGCAAAGAGACCCGCCCTCCCTGCCTGCTGCAATTTATAGGCACGGTGTGGTGGCGGAAACAGAAGTCAGCGCCACCACACCGTACTTCACAAATAAGAGCATCATGAACTGTATAACACCTCCCCCCCCCCCCCCCATAGAAAAGTCCAGAACACACACACAATCGATGGAGTATTGTCAAGAGGAAGATGAGAGACACCAGACCCAACAATGCAGACGAGCTGAAGGTCACTATCAAAGCAACCTGGACCTTCATAACACCTCAACAGTGCCACAGGCTGATCACCTCCATGCCACGCCACATTGATACAGTAATCAATCCAAAAGGAGCCCCGACCAAGTACTGAGTGTGTACATGGACATACTTTTCAGTCGGCCAACATTTCCATTAAAAAACTATTTTTTTTAAAATTAATTTTATGTAATATTCTAATTTTTTGAAAAACTGAATTTGGGGTTTTCATGGGCTGTAAGCCAAAATCATCAAAATTAAAATAAATAAACACTTGAAATATATCATTCTCTGTGTAATGAATCTATGTAATATGTGGGCTTCACTTTCTGAAATGCGTGACAAAAAATATTGAACTTTTTCATGATATTCTAATTTTTTGAGACGTACCTGTATATGGCTTCCTAAACGCTCCAGTATTTTTCCAGAGTGTGTCGTCTAACCGCCTAAAACCTTCTCTAGCTCTCTTTTTTGCCTTTACTCTGGCAAAAAAAAAAAAAGCCAGAGACCGCAGTTGCTTGTTTTATGTCATGGGAGGGTTGCGCCGCCTACCTATAACAAATCCCACCCACATCAAGCGGTACTCCGGTGTAATTGAAACACAAGTGGACCGAACTGAACTGAACTGTGCTGTGCTGTACCGGGCTTAAATGGGTACTAGTGGAAAAGGGGTTTAAGTGAAGCGTGAACCATGTCAAGCACGTGGGAGAGTGCTTTTTGTATTTGAGAGCTTTTGAAACTGTGAAACTTAGTAAAACACAGTAATACTGTATTCAAAATTGGGTGGAATAGAACATAAAACATCTGTTGACATATTGATAGGAGGACTTCTTGTTTGTACTATTTATAATCTGGTTTTTTTAGGGGGGTTGCTCACTGCAATACTTACAGTATAGGATCAACATAATCACCTTAATCACATATTTCTCTTGACTGTTTATTGCTGACATAATGTCTTGTTTCTTACAAAAAGCCTGGGATGAGATCCAGAATAGGCAGTGGAGAGAAAAATTCATTCATCATTGTAACAGCCCCTGGGTCTCACAGGACCAAAACCTCTACTGTGACAAAGTTGTACAATATATTCTTGTTGTCAGCACAGGACAGCTTGAAATAAAGTTCAATGATCCCATTATCATGGTTCACCGAGTTTGCTTACAGTCAATCAGTCAGTCAGGTTGTGGGTTTTCACCTCGTTCCTCTTGGATGAGGTTGAATTTGTATCCTTATCCTATCCCATAGCATTGGATCATTTGTGTTTATTTGCACATTTACAGGATAGATGCCAATTTTATCAAAAGCTTCCTTTGTTTCAATCTACCTGGGTATGCAAGGAAAATGTTGCATGATAGGTACTTTCCATATCGTAAATCAAACACTTTCCCTTTCATGTTTCCAGAAATTAAATCTAATGTGGAAATAAATCTTGACAGTCTGACATGTTGCTTTAGCGCAAGCTTTTCATCTGAAGTGAACTTTGTGTCATGGTGAAACTTTGCTCCTCTCTTAGCTCTTGGCTGTGTGTCTACGTGTGTTTGTGAGTGAATGCATGTCAGATGATCCAGAGTGTGGGAATTCCCAGTTATCAGTAAGTCTGGTCTGGAATTCCTCTTTTGAATTAATGTTTGTTTGGGTTTGCGGAGAGCAGAAAGAGTGGTCAATAAGGACGAAGAAGAGAAAACAACATAAGAAAGTGTTCTGTATTTTGTTGAACTGTAGATAATTCCATTTGCATATGATTTTAGGATCTTTTTCCTTCTTTGTTAGTCCTACTCTAAATTACAGCTAATAAAACCTCTTGGGGGGGGGGGGGATTCAGACAACCCCCACAGTGAACATAGCACAAAGTGCGCCATTGAAATGTGTGAGACATTTCTGGGTGACTGCTCCTACAACAAGCTCTTATTCTGTAACAGATGGACTGGAGTTCAAACATACTTGTAGTGGGAGGCTTTTCAGTGTCTTGATTGTCAAACAGCAAAGGCGGCCTTGAGAGATTGTATGGTATGAAGGGGGTGCTCGTCTGGAGTCTTACAAAAACATTTAGCTGAAAGAGAGTGGACCTAAATCTGACTTTTTGATCCTCTGAGCTGCTGAATCAAAGATGTGATTGTGGCCATTTGAGATTTTTTCATTAAAGCAAAACAGGAATAAACCTGTAGGATATCAGATGATGCTCACTGATGTTTTACACTGAGGAATAACATCCCCAACAGCACACATACGTCGGGCCAACATCAACAAGTTTACATCGGGAATACATCTTATCGAGGTTGTTTGCACATTGGCAAGACATTGGTCTAGCCATCGTGCAAACAACCTGTGTAAGATGTATTCCCGATGTAAACGCTGTATGTCAGGCTGATGTTGGCACAATGCATGTGTGATGTTGGGGATGGGATTTCCATACGATCTCAGTTACATATGAACAAACAGTCACATATGATCAAACAGCTCAGTTCAGAGCTTAAATGGGTTCTTGTTTTGGTCAAACAAAATAAGGCCAAACAAATCTCATTAACTTTGTGTGGTCTGTATCTGAGATGGTATGGATGTTTCTATGTTCAAACTGTGATAATGTGATTTAATCTGTTTCAAAATCTGTTTCAAAATCAAATCATTATGCAAATATACGTGCTGCCTCACTGCAACCTCACATGACTTTTCTCATTGATGTTTTTAAGCTTTGTTGTTAATCATGCGAGCTGTTTTTGATTAATCATCTTGATCAGCTGTCCTGTGAGCAAAGAAGCTGTAGTCACGTGTCCCTTCATAATGATATCATGCAGAGAGGACTAAGCCATCTGTCTTGTCATGCTTCCTATCACGAGTGTTGACCACAGTGTGGTCAGTATGGTTGTTGTGTACACTTCTGTTCTGTTCTATTCCTATATAGATTTAATGGTGAATCACTCAAACATAGATAAAATACCCTTTAAAGATGAAGTTGTTATTCTTGCTCACCCATATACATTGTAACTAATTTAAATGACCATGATGAATATATTAAACCGTTAGTTTACAGCACATACTGTATCCTTGTAAAATCCCTACAGAAAAGTTCATCTGGAGATTCACTGCATTCTCCCCATTCCTGTCTTCTGACATCTGTTTCCCAATGTTGTACCTTTCTGCCTAGTCAGCACTCTCCATCTTCCAACCACATTAGTAGATTAACGTTCTGCACAAGGTGGCTGCACATAATTCAAGGGTGTGGACATACTGTTTTACTGGACAAGCTGTATTACTGGAAGCTAAAAAGAAAACATCGGTAGTCCACTGACAGTATACTGTGTTTGAATGAATGAATGAATGAATGAATGAATGAATTTATTGAATGAATGAATTTATTTCGGATAGTACATTACAGGTTAAAAGAAACTGTATAATATAACAACAAGGTCAAATTAGACAAAGACTCCTTCTACTATACAATTCCATGTGAGTTATCCGAAATGGGTGATGGCTGAAGCCGCAGCTTATATTGCCCACCCATATTCCATCCAAGAATTCAAAGGAGAAAAAAGAGAAAACAAGACAAGAGCGATTACAATTTAAAACAAGGCTAAGACAAAATATGACTGAGAGAAAAAGAAAACTGAGCTAGTCTAAGTTAAGCGGTTACTATTCAAAAACAAATCTAAGACATAGTGTCACAGAGAAAAAAGAAAAACTAAGCTATAACACAACACAGGCTGGAAATGTCAATCCTTATGTGAGTTTACATGTCGTCTTGTAAATATGTTTGGAGTATTTCTTCCTTTAGTTTTTGTTTAAATTGTCCAAGCTTTGTACATGATTTTAATTCAGGTCCAAAATCGTTCCATAATCTGACACCTTGCACTGAAATACAGTGTTGCTTGGTAGTTGTTCTCACTGTAGGCTTTTGAAATATACATGTTCCTCTGAAGTGATATCGTTTCTCCCTTGTTTGGAACAACTTTTGGATATTTGTGGGCAGTGATAGATTCTTCACTTTGAACATTATTATTGCGGTTTTAAAGTCGATCAGATCTTTCAACTTGAGAGTTTTTTGTTTAAGAAAAAGTGGGTTTGTTGGTTCCCTGTAAGCTGCTTTGTTGATTATTCTAATAGCTCTCTTTTGAAGCATAAAGAGTGGATATATGTTTGTTTTATATGTATTTCCCCATACTTCATTACAATATGTCATGTATGGGAGTATTAATGAATGATACAAGGTGTATAGTGTGGGTTGATTCAGCAAATTTTTCACTCTGTGTAATATTGCAATTGATTTGGATACTTTACCTTTTATATAATTAATATGTGGCTTCCAACACAGTTTGTTATCAATTATTACTCCAAGGAATTTAGTTTCGGATACTCTTTCAATCTCTACACCATTTACACTGAGTTTGGGTACTGGGTAGTTGTGATGGTTGTTAAAGACTATAAATTTTGTCTTGCTTAAATTGAGCGTTAATTTGTTTGAATCAAACCACAGTTTCAGCTTTCCTAATTCCTTTCCGAGTGTATCCAGAAGTTGTTCCAAGTTGTTTCCACTGCATAGCAGGTTAGTGTCATCAGCAAACAATATTAAGTCCATTTTTTCTGAAACTTTACATATATCATTTATATACATATTGAATAATAATGGTCCCAAAACTGAACCCTGTGGGACTCCACAGGTGACCTTCAGTAGCTCTGAGTTTTTGTTGTTAACACATACAAACTGATATCTATTCTTTAAGTAACTTCTTAACCAGGACAGTGCTACCCCTCTGATACCACAATTTTGTAGTTTCTTTAATAATAGATTGTGATCTACTGTATCAAATGCTTTTTTAAGATCCAGGAATACTCCAACTGAATACTCTTTATTTTCAATGGCTGTTGATATTTTTTCTGTAAATTCCATTAAGGCATATGCTGTTGTCCTTTTGTGTCTGAACCCATATTGCTGCTCACACAATAAATCATTCTTCAGTATGAAGTTGTCAATTCTCTCATAGAATATTTTTTCAAGTATCTTGGAAAATTGCGGTAATAGTGAAATTGGTCTGTAGTTGGAGAGTTCCCCTCTGTCACCTGTCTTGTAAATTGGAATTACTTTAGCTATTTTCATTGCATTGGGAAATATACCTGATTGGAGAGACAGGTTACAGATATACGTCAGTGGTTTCACTATGCATTCGATAACAGTTTTGACTAGTAGCATATCAATACCATCGCAGTCAGTAGATGTTTTACTTTTGAACGATTTAACAATTTCAATGACCTCTCTTTCGTCTGTGTTCTTTATGAAGATGGTGTCTTTTACAGCAGTGTTATTGCATATTGAATCACCTGTTGGCACCGTAGTGGGTATTTCTCGGGCCAGTTTAGGTCCAATGTTAACAAAAAAATTATTAAATTCATCTGCAGGTGAAGCTATATTCACATTCGGAGTCGATTTATTATTTTTTGGAGTGTTAGTTGGGTAGCTGGTATTTCTGCTTTTATTTCCAAGGATACTGTTGATTATTGTCCATGTATTTTTAATGTTGTCTTTGTTTTTTTCCAGTTCTTTACTGTAATAGTCTCTTTTACTACATCTTATTATATATGTTAACTTATTTTTGTATGTTTTATACCGCTGCTCTGCTTCTTTTGTCCTTTTCTTTATGAAAGCTTTATATAATAAATTTTTCTTTTTACACGCCTTTTGTAGTCCTTTGGTTAGCCATGGTTTGTCAGTAAATTTGTGTTTAAGCTTTTTTTTAACTAATGGGCAGTTTTTTTCATAAAGAGTGGTTACAATGTTTGTAAATGTGTCATAGGCTTCATTTACATCTGATACATAGACTTCTGTCCAGTCTTGCTTCAGCAAGTCCTCTTTAAAAGAACTGATTGCGTTTGGTGATTTGTGTCTGAACGATTTTGAGATTTTTTCTGGGTTGGGCCCCGTGTGGCCATGGATAAGTGCAAAGATTGGCAAGTGGTCGCTTATATCATTTATCAATAATCCACTTTCTATTTTCTTGTCGAGAACATTGACAAACAGGTTGTCAATAAGTGTAGCAGAGTGAGCTGTGATTCTACTGGGATGTGTTATTGTGGGATATAGACTCATGCTGTACATAGAGTTCATGAACTCTGTAACTACATTTTGTTGATGTGGATTAAGTAGGTCAATATTGAAATCTCCACAAATTGCTACCATTTTCTTACTAGTAATATTATTGTACAGCTCGACTAATTTATCTCTGAATGTCTCAATGCAAGTTCCCGGCGTTCTGTCGCCAATAGGGTCATTGGCGACAGAACGCCGCCAATGACCCTAATCATTATTAATGATTAGGGTCATTGGCGATTATTAATGATTATTAATGATTATTAATGACCCTAATCATTTTAATCATTATTTTTGACAATGAGCTCATGACATGCAATTTACCTTTTGAAAATTCCTTTTGGTAGTTCATCAAATCTAGTCAGTAATTTAGGTTACTGGTACACTTTTTTAAGCAATCCCTTTTTGATAAGCAACATTCAGGTTCCTTTGTGAGTCTGACATACATGAAAGCATGTGCAGGACATGTTGAAAAAGGTCAACATTCCTGAGCTAGAATTCATGTAGGGCTGTGCGACATGAAAAAAAATCCAGTCACGATCATTTTTTTTTTCATATTGGTCAGTGTCAATATATTGCGATGCAAATCAAATCACTATTTTTGTGAATCGTAAAGGTTTCTTTTAACTCCTAAGTGAGATGTGAAGATATTACAAGATTAATTTTGGTTTAAATATTTATTTTCTGTCAAAGCTGAAGATAGCAAATGTACTGTAGAACATTATACAACTGTATTTCAAATAATTATAAAATAGGTATATATAATAAACTAAAATCTTAATTTTGATTCTTAATTCAGTCAAAAACTTCAAGTGTTACAGGAGAACAACTCTTTCTCTACACTCCGTGAACAGCTGGGGGAAGTGCCGTCTGGGAGAAATATTTACCGCCAGGGAGTTGGTAACAACGGTCAATTACTTTAATCATCCGCATAAATCTGACATTTTTGACTGTGCTTAACGGCAGCATGTCTTTTGCAATACAGTAATAAAGTAGGCTATTGCATTTGTAATATCACTGTCTCTATTTTTTTGTCGTAAAGCATGGCACTGGAAAAACTGGTCACTATGGTCTGTTGTTGCACAGGAATCACACGAATAGTTTTAGAAAGATCGAGAGCACTTGCTTGGGTCTGGGATTGTAAAGTCTTGCATTCTGTTTGCTCAACAGGATGGCACTGCTTCAAATGGCAAAAAAGATTTGTAGTGCTACCTAATTTTGTGGGAACATGCTTGCGACATAGTTTGCAGTGCACGCTAAGCTGCTTCTTGTCAGACTTTAAATAGTCAAAATATCTCTACACTTCTGAATTCCTGGGACCCTTTTCAACAATCCCCTCATCTGTTGAGCATTGGGCGGCATCCATTTTGTTGTCTTCTTTGGTAACACTGTTGCTTTTCATTAACATTTTCCATCATCATTTTCTTTTTAACCACGCTCCAACACCTACATGGGTGTGTTAGCTCAAACATCAGGTGTGCTAAGCTCCAGCTGCTACTCTTACGCATGCTGTTTTGTGCGTCAATCAAATGGGACTGTTTTCCAGCCACATGATTGGTTCAGTGCGGTGTGTTCTCATTATCATTGGCTTTTCATGTTGTCTGTCAAAACACGTTCTATCGACATTCTATTGACTATCAACTACAGGCAAAAAGCTCCTCTGTGATTCATTGTTCGGCGGTCCATGGTCTCCATTTTCTACTTCCAAAACTCAGTGTCAACAAGAAACTGACAAAATTGAACGTGGAACAGACATGAACAAAGACGAAGTTAGTAAAAATTACAAATAATTGCTAGATTGTGGAGGTAATAGAACAGGCGAGCTGCAACGAGCTGGAAGGGTGCAAGGTTTTATTTCCTCCAACATAATGAAACACGCTTTGTAGCTCGGTGAGCTACTGCGCTGCTGAGGCATGTACTGTATAACAAGCTCTTTTATACAGTTATACAGACAGAGAGAATGCATGGCACATTAGCATAGTGATTGTCATTTCATACATATCAGTCAATACCTATCATTAGCATGACATCAGCTGGCGCCTAGATGTCCTCTCCGTCCTCGGGGGATGCATACATAACAGTCCAGTCTGATTGCCACCCAGGGCTCTCTGTCCATATGTCAATTGTCCTCCCCTTCCTCCAGCCCTGATGAGTGTGAGATAATGTCGGTCCGCAGCGTGCTGGGTCACTACACGGCCCCCCCCCAGAACACTCAGAAGGGGCTGTGACCTCCCGGGTTGTTTGGGCTCCAGTCGGTGCCCGTGGAGGCTGTAGTGGGGGCTGCCGCTCCAGTAGAACTGTCCTGTTGTAGAGGAGTGTTGGAGGGCATGTCAGTCCGTGGGGGGGGGGGGGGGGGCAGGGGAGGGTGGAAAAGCCAGTGTGCTCCGCTCCGAGTTCCAGCACGTTGAACAGCCGTGGATCATGAGTACACGGAGCTGGTGCGTGTCATGCGTAATGGAACAAACCGGCGATCGGCCGGCTTTAGGAAGTGAGGTGCGGGAAGAACGATGTGGAGGAGGAAGGGGAGGTGGATGGGAATAAGTGAGTGCCAGCCCGGGATGTCAAAAGTGTCTGGGCCGCCCAAAAATTGCATGTGGAGCCGCCATGGTGAGGGACTTTCCCGGTAAACCTGGCGGTGATCCGTAGCGGCTGTGAAAAAACTCTCTGACTCCTCATGCGGGCGCAGTCCTGCGAGGATGAGGGGAAGGCGAACGGCCATATTCCCTGAGGATGCGTAGTGCCTGTGAAAAAACTGAAGCTGTGTGAGGGACTTGGCAATTTTGCTTTAGGTGCGGAAGCAGCCCTAAAGTCATCGGGGAAAGCAATCGGCTAAATTCCCGTTGTGCGCCGTGGCTGAGAAACCCATACAAAGTCCTGTGTGTGGGCTGCAAGTCTGCTTCAGGTGCATGAGTAGCCCTAAAGGTTCCAAGGATGGCGATCGGCCATGTTTCTCGGGCATGTGCAGCGGCGGAGGACGATGTATAAGTCTGTGGAGCCAGTTTGTCCCTGGTGCATGGCGCCCACCTGGCGCAGTGACCACATAGCTGGAAGTTGTGCTGTCCTCATAATCTTGCAGTGTGCGCACAGGGCTTCTGTGCGCAGAAAGTCCACTATCAGGACGTGAGTCAGGGTCGGGGAGCTTGATGGAAATCAATGCAGACGGCACCGATGATCTTCCCCGTTCAGGCTGTTTCCTTCAGTTTGCTTGTGTCGCCGTTCATGGTGCATGTCGATCCCAGCGCTGCCCGCTCCAGAGAGCGCACTCCGGTGTGGATGAAGAGGATGGAGGCATTCTCTGGTACTCTGGAATCCACAGCACGGTGAAAGGTAGCAGACGGTCATCCCACATCAGGTCACCATGTGGTGTGCAGCGTAAGGGAGAGACAGTTCATCTCCGTCAGGTCACCAATGTGGAGAAAATGGCATAGTTGAGAGACGCACCATGCACATCCAGGGTCACCAATGTGGCGGTAATGGAACAGGCGAGGTGCAACGAGCTGGAAGGGTGCAAGGTTTTATTTCCTCCAACATAATGAAACACGCTTTGTAACTCGGTGAGCTACTGCGCTGCTGAGGCATGTATAACAAGCTCTTTTATACAGTTATACAGACAGAGAGAATGCATGGCACATTAGCATAGTGATTGTCATCTCATACATATCAGTCAATACATATCATTAGCATGACATCAGCTGGCACCTGGATGTCCTCTCCGTCCTCGGGGGACGCATACATAACGGTCCAGTCTGATTGCCCCCCGGGGCTCTTTGTCCGTATGTCAATTGTCCTCCCCTTCCTCCAGCCCTGATGAGTGTGAGATAATGTCCGTCCACAGCGTGCTGGGTCACCACAAGATACTTATTTTTCGTTTGTTAAATGGAGGATTTGTCACTGCTGGTGTGTTATCAAGTTGATTTGTATATGATACAATAAGCTCTTGTACTAATACATCCACATACACAGTGGTTTTTCAACCTCTAAATACCATATACAGTCTCAAAAGCGGCAATGTCACGTACATAGGTGGGGAGTGTGGACATATTGTCCACGCCTTTTGTTATTTTTGAAATGTTTACACAGCTCTGTTATCATTAGTTTGTTGGGCTATCCTCAGTTTCTTAGTTCAGTTATTGTTTTCTAGTCTCTCCCATCATCCTCCCATTCCTTCAGCCACTCACGTGTGCTTTTGTTTGATCATAATTAAATACCCAGCTGTCCTGTGTTAGTTCATTTCTTTGTCTCTATTTGTACCCGCTGTTTTCATTTCTCCCTGTGGCATCGTTACAGAACTTTCCCTCCGGTTTTGCCTTCATCATCTGTGAGTGTCTATAACAATTATTTGGTTTGTTTAATAAATCATTATTCACACTTTAAGTCCTACCCGCCTGAAAGAGTTATTTTTGCTGCCTGCTGGAGGTTGCTATCTGACTGGAAGGGGATGGTGGATTGGACAAAGATAGTGTTCCCATTTTGGAATCCCATGTTTGTATTATCATCTTTGTCATGAATTGGCCCGTCAGGGTGGAATGGAGATCCAAATGCTTTACTATGAGTTTGCAGTGATTAAATAAAAAACACAAAATCCAAACTGGTACAAAAACTTACAGGGATTGGGGAACAGGCAGGATACGAGAAGGTAGAATAGCCCAACGGCTAAGACGTGGGACATACTGTTATGTATGGGAATTGATCTTAGGGGCTTGCCGTAGCACTGCCGGGGTGGGAGAGGCTGATGACATCAGGCAGGCTACAGTGGCAAATATTAATTGGAATAAGAACAGAATAAAGTTAGTTGAATGTTCCTCAAGAAGCTCTCCACCTTGAGTTATTTACGATATAACATTTGGCGACGATGGAGAAAATGGGTGCGTGTATTGTGGAACCACCTCCATTCCTGCAGTGCCAGGGTATGCCAATTATACCATGGGCACGGTGGAAGAGAATGTTCAAGGTTTGGGCGGTGTGGTGGCGCAGTGGTTAGCACTGTGCCAGCACAGCGACTCACCCTTGGTCATGGGATCCCTGGTTCGATCCCAGCCCCTGACCAACAGTGATCTGTGTGGAGTTTGCATGTTCTCCCCGTGTCTGGTTGGGTTTACTCCGGGATTTCTCCAGTTTCCTCCCACAGACCAAAAACATTCAGGTTAGGTTAAATGGAGACTCTAAAGTGGCCCTAGGTGTGAATGTGTGTGTGAATGGTTAAAGGAGAGCGCCATACCGTGGCTGCTTCATCCATCCAGGTGGATGCCCTCAATTTCCCCTCTGGGGATCAATAAAGTATACAAAATCAAATCAAATCAAATCAAAATTATGTGATGGCGGCCGGACTCAGTGAGGTTTTCAAGGATAGGTGGAAGAGTCTGCTAAAACACCACCTGGGTGCAGAAGGCCAGCACATTTTCTTTGGTCTGTGTGGCGATAGCTCGCTGGAAGATGGCTTGTTGGAGATAGACAATTTTTTTGGTGACATTTCCACAGTCACAGAAAGTAGATGTGAGTTTTATGGCTGTATGCAGCATGCTGGTGAGTCCACTTTGACTTTTCTTATGGAACTGCGCAGTCTAGTGGGGAAGTGTGGTTTCGGGCCGCTAGCGGACGGGCTAGTGAGGGACAAATTAGCTCATGGCACGACCAGTCAGTGGCTGGAAAACATGCTAAAATTATCCCGCCAGTCTTTATCTCTGGATGAGGTTGTGGATTTGGTGAAATTACTGGAAACTGCGTCTCTACAGAGGCTGGGTGCTTCAACTAGCAAGGAGCCAGCGGACTGGGCCACCACGCCAACGGCGGTGGCTAGCATGCTAACTAGGCCCCGAGGGCGGACTGGGGAGAAAAAGAAGAAAAAGGGTGGCAAGCAGTGCGCAATGGGGCCCATACATTGATGGTGGACCCGGTAAGGAAGGGACTCCGGGAGACAGGCCGTGTGTGTGTGGCGCATGGAGGGAGAGGCCCCCTCAAGTGGTATGTGGTACAACTGGACGGTGTTGAGGTGCCTCTTATGGTGGACTTGGGGGTCGGCAGATCCATCCTGAGCCTATCTATGCTAAAGAGGCTGTTCCCTGTGAAGACTATCAAGGCGGGAGCGGTTAGAATGTTTGGTTATGGCCACGCTGAGATCGATATGGTGGGCACGGTGGAGTTCGACGTGACATGTGGGCCGAAGAGGGTGCCCAAATTCGCTTTTCAGCTGGTGCGACAAGGGGCGGACCTGCTTGGGATCAATTTGCTGGAGAGCTGGGTTTCTCCATATGGGACCCGAATGGCTCTGTGGTGTTGATGGCATTCACGGACTGGCAGCTCCGTTGGCCAGCGTTGTTCATGGGCCTGAGCCAGATAGATGCATTTTTTCACCGCCCGCTGATGAATGAGACGGTGACACCCAGGATCCAGCCGTTACGGCGCCTGCCCCTGGCGCTACGTGACGAAGTCTTGGCAGAACTGTCTAAGCTGTTGGGCACTGGGATCATTGAAAAGGTGGACGCCTCGCCTTGGATCTCAAACCTAGTGGTAGCGAAGAAAAAAGGGGGGGGCGGGGTCAGACCTTGTATAGACTTGCAGATGGTAAACAAGGCGATCATCCCAGATAAGTACTGTCTTCCAACCGTGGGGGAACTCACGGCAACATTCAGTGGATCCCAGGTGTTCACGAAGCTAGACCTCCAACAGGGCTACCTCCAGGTGCCGCTCCACCCGGACAGCAGGAACTTGACAGCGTTTGTGACCCACATGGGGGTTTTTCGTTACACCAGAATGCCATTCAGACTGAGCTCCACCCCCAGCTGTTTTCAGAAGGTGACATTGATGATGTTGGCGGGTCTGAAGGGCGTGGTAGCCTATTTAGATGACATCGTAGTACATGGCACGTCGAGGGAGACACATGATGAGAGACTGGAGAAAGTACTAAAACAACTGCAGGACTACGGAGTCACCCTGAACAGAGAAAAATGTCTCTTCGCAGTGGACTCTATCGAGTTTGTGGGTTTTCAATTGATGGGGAAAGGCCTGCAGCCATTGCATTCAAAAGTGGAGGCGGTCCTTCGCATCCCGGACCCTTCTACACCTGCCCAGATCTCATCATTCGTCGCCATGATAAACTTTTATGGGCGATTCATCCTACATTACTCGGAGACAATTGAGCCTCTGCGAGCCCTGTTGAAACAAGATGCACCGTGGGAATGGACGCCAGCCTGTTCGGCGGCGGTCTCCAGGCTTAAACGACAACTCACCTCCCCACCAGTGTTGGCGCACTTTAATCCTAACCTGGAAACTGTGGTGACCTGTGATGCATCTGGGTCGCCACTGGGGGCGGTCATGTCCCAAATCCAGGGAGGCACTGAAAGACCAGTGGCATTCGTGTCGAGATCGCTCTCGGCGGTGGAGCAAAAGAACGCGGTGGGCGAGAGGGAGGCGTTGGCCTGTGTCTGGGCATGTGAGAGGTGGCACATATACCTCTACAGGCGCCGTTTCACGCTAAGAACTGACTATCGGGCGCTTACAACCCTGCTGGAGACGTCAGGATCGGGGCATAGACCACTGAGAATACATAGGTGGTCCGAGCGACTAAGAGCCTACGATTTTACCACCAAGTTCACGCCTGGCAGAGAGAATATAGTGGCGGACCTCTTATCCCAGGCCACCGTGGCGTCCTTGCTGGCAGACGAGGAGGACACCGGCTCTGCCGAGGACGAACTGATCAACGCTTTGTGTGGACAGCTCCAAGGAGTTGTTTCTCCCCAGGAGCTCAAAGAAGAATCAGAACGTGATCCGACTTTGGTGCAGTTGTGAACGGTGATCCGAGAGAGGTGGCCTGTGAAGGCGCAGGGTGACCTAGCACCTTATCACCGCTTCAGGGATGAGCTAAGTTGCTGGAATGAGGTATGTGTGGCCAGGGGCCAGTGTGCTCTAATCCCCACTTCCCTGAGAGCGCGGGTCCTAGACATGTTACATAACGGCCACCTGGGAGTAGTGAGAGTGAAACAGCATAGCAGGGAATCGGTCTGGTGGCCGAGTATTGATAACAACATCAAGGCCATGGTGAAGCACTGCATGCCATGCTTGGAGAGTGGCAAGACCGGTGGATCTCCTCCCCCACCACTTAGGCCAGTTGTTTTTCCAGAAGGGCCTTGGAAACATGTGGAACTGGACATTTGCGGTGAACTCCATGCAGCTCCCTTTAACAGCCGATTCCTGCCGGTGGCTTACGACATGTTCTGTAAATGGCCGGAGGTGCTGCCCACCAGCTCGGTGACAACAGAAGTGGTTACAGGGTTCCTGACGTCCTTGTTCGCCAGGTGGGGAATCCCGGACATGCTCACAATGGACAATGGACCACAATTTTTGCTTTGGTGCACTCTGCCTCGTTGTGTGTTTTTGTTAATGAATTCCACTAACTGCAGCTCAGCGTGTGGGTCTATCTCTTTCTGCCCTGAAGGGCGATTCATGACATAAACACATGACTGAAATAAATATAGCCCAGGATTATGGAAATATACACAGGTATGGTAGTGGCTTCATGGATGGAACTACGTACATAAGAGTGCAGAGTGCAGAACACACAATTGAACACACAACTGAGTAAAATGGCCCAAGGATTATGGAAAATTTACATAGTAGTGGTTTCATGGATGGGTCAGTATTCATGAAAGCGCGGAGTGCAAAGACAGGTGTGTTATTGTGACAACTAAAAAGGTCCGCAGTTCTGTGCACGTGAGCATTCGGAGGGAGGGGGGTGGGGCCTCTGACTGTTTGCAGTTCGGATGGCAGAGGGGAAGAAACTGTTTTTCAGGCTGGAGGTGTGGGACCTGAATGATCTGAACCATCATCCAGAGGGGAGGAGGTCAAACAGGTGATGGGTGGGATGTGAGGGGTCTCCTGTGCTGGCTTTGATCTTTCTGGAACAGGAGGATCTGGAGATGTCCTCCAGGGAGGGCAGAGGGCCACCAATGATTTTTTTGGGCGGTGTTGATGACCCTCTGCACAGCCTTCCTGTTCTCAGCCGTGGAGCCGGCGTACCATACACCCAGACAGTGGGTGAGCACGCTCTCCACTGAGCAGCGGTCGAAGGCTAGCAGCAGCTTCTGATCCAGGTTGTTCTTCCTCAGGACACGGAGGAAGTGCAGCCGCTGCTGGGTTTTCTTCACCAGGCCTTGGTGTTAACAGTCCAGGAGAGGTCAGAGGAGATGTGGGTGCCAAGGAACCTGAAGGTGGGGACAGTTTCCATGCAGTCGCCATTTATGGGGAGAGGGGGGTGGTCCTGTCTGTTCTTCCTGAAGTCCAGTATGAGTTCTTTGGTTTTTTGGACATTCAGTTTCAGGTTGTTTGCTTGGCATCACAGCAACAGATTCTCTACCTCCGCTCTGTATGCTTTCTCATCATCATCAGTGATGAGCACAACCAAGGTGGTATCATCCGCGTACTTCACGATGACGGTGGTTGGGTGGGTTGGAGTTAGGGATGAGCCAATACCACTCTTTCAAGACTGATACCGATACTGTGACTTTGAGTATCGATACTGATCCAAACCTGATACAGTCTCTCTTATTTAAAACAGTACAGAACATACTTTAGTAATGACTGGTTGCATTTTGCACACATATAAAAACATAAATTTAAAAGTCAAAGAATATATTACAAATTTGACTCAGTTCAGCAATGCAGCTGCTTTTTTTAATTTTAAATTTTGCAGCATTGGCAGCATTTCACTGGTCAGCACTATGTAAACTTGCATTCTGAAGTTTTAAGTGCAAGTTTATTGCAAAACTTCAAAGGGCTGATGACACGATTTTGACATTTTTTAGGATGTTGTGTAAACCCAAAAGTCATTGTCATTGATCAATATAACATTTACAACCGTGCCTGCATAAACTAGTTATCATCAAAAAACAGCAGCCGCTGACTGGACTGTGGTGCTGCCCACCGAATTAAGGGCGGCACCCCCATGACATAAACGGGAGAACGGACTCCGGTTTTGTTGACTGGAATGACAGCAGTTTTGTAGCTCACAGTTTCTCTGGTTTCTTGCTTTAATTTTATGGCTGTGCCTTCGCGTTGTGTCGCAAGCTTAGATAAACAGCAATCCGTGAAAGACCACATCACACGCTTCAGCTCCAACTGCCATAAGCCTCCTTGTGTGCTTTTATGCAGGAGGAGCGCACGAGGAGGGGAAGGATTAATGGATTTACGTGCAGCTTTGACCTACTTTCTGTGATCGCATGCTGACATCTCGCCAGTCTTTCATTATCATCAGCTGATTCAAACTCCCGCTGATCATCTTTCCCGGTTCTCGCCCAGGTGCTTCGCATTACACCATCACCAGCAATGCGTGTACTTCGCGGCCGTTTGCCAGTCATGCACTGATGGTCCATAGTATTGTCATCTGTGCTGTTTGTCTGCCAGTATTTTCAGCACTCTCACGATGCGTTAGTCACTCCATGTTTGCCGTGGTTCTCGTGCGTCCTTGAAGCGATGTCGGCTCTGGGGCGCACCTGTGGCAAACACGTCTCCTCTCATTCATTCGCTGGGCGATGCCGGCCCCCGAACGCCATCAGTAAATGTGTTTGTGTTTTTTGTACGTCTTCACCTTTTAGGGAATTGTCTGTCTTTCTGTCTTAAATGTGCTGTGGTGAACCCTGCATGGTGTTTGGGTGTGACTTTGACATTCTACGCCAGCATGGAATACTATCGGAGGTTTCGCTGGCAGCTACCCGGGAGAGGAGGAAGCGTAAGCGGCACGAACGCAAACAAAGGAGAGGAAAGAGAGCCGGAATTCATGCTAGGCTAAAGGCTAACCCCTCCAGACCAGCAGTACCGTCACTCCTGCTCTCCAATGTCCGGTCCCTTGACAACAAGCTGGATGAGCTGTGTCTGCTGAGAGAAACCCGTAGAGAGTGGAGGGACTGCTGTGTGTTTGTGTTCACGGAGACATGGCTCCACAACAACATCCCTGACGCGGTCATTCAGCTGGAAGGGATGACATCGTTCCGGGCGGACAGGGAGGCTGCTAGCTCCGGTATGAGCCAGGGGGGGAGGGGCTATGTATCTATATTAATAAGAACTGGTGTGTTAATGCCACATTAGCAACTAAACACTGCTCTCCGTTGGCGGAGTTCCTTATCGTGAATTGCCGGCCATTCTACCTGCTGAGGGAATTCACCAACATGTTTGTAGCTGCTGTTTACATAGCTCCTAGCGCTAATGCTAAAGCTAATGCTAAAGCTAATGCTAATGAGGCACTCGGAGAGCTGTATGATGCTATCAGTGAATTTCAAACTTCACACCCAGACAGTTTTGTGGTGGTTGCAGGGGATTTTAATCACACCAGTTTAAAGACTGTGCTCCCCAAGTTCAAACAATGTGTGGACTTTAAGACCAGAGGAGAGAATATGTTGGACTTGGTGTACACAAATTTCCTAGATGCATACAAGGCAACATCTCTCCCCCACCTCGGTCATTCTGACCACCTATCTGTGATGCTGGTGCCTGCCTACAAACCCTTACTGAAGCGCAGCAGGCCGGTAGAGAAACAAATCAGGACTTGGCCAGAGGGTGCAGCCTCGGCACTTTAGGACTGTTTTCTGCATACAGACTGGGAGGTTTTCAAAATAGCAGCCTCTCAGGGAGTCAGGATTGATGTGGAGGAGTACACTGAAGTGGTCACCAGCTACATCACGAAGTGAACAGTGGATGTCCCTATGGTGAAGACCTTCACTGCACAGGGCAACTATAAACCCTGGATGACTGCAGAGGTGCACTCGCTGCTCACAGCCAGAGATGCAGCCTTTAGAGCAGAGGACAGGATTGCCCTCCGCTCAGCCAGGTCTGCGCTCTCAAAGGGAATTAAGACGGCGAAACACGCCTATGCAGAGAAAATGCAGGGACATTTCTGTGACACAGGGAACACCAAACGGATGTGGCGGGGAGTTCGGGCGTTGACGGATTATAAGTCTAGGCAGAGGGTCGATGATGATGACGCTTTGCTTCCAGACAGGCTCAACAACTTCTTTGCACGTTTTGAAGCATCAAACCCGACAATCAGAAGGAGGGCTGGCCCATCTTCACCATCTGTGGGGCCAGCTATCACCATCAACGCAGCAGACACACGAAGGACCCTAATCAGGGTCAACTCACGTAAAGCTGCAGGTCTGGACAACATCCCGGGACGTGTGCTCCAAGTCTGCACGAGCGAGTTGGCAGGTGTCCTGACTGACATTTATAACATCTCCCTGAGTCAGGCCATCGTTCCTAGATGCTTTAAGACCTCTATCATAGTACCGGTGGCAAAGAAACCAGTTGTGTCCTGTCTGAATGACTATCGTCCTGTCGCACTGACACCAATTGTGATGAAGTGTTTTGAACAGCTTGTTAAACCACACATCACAGCCTGCCTCCCTGCATCACATGACCTGCTCCAGTTTGCATATCGTTCAAATCGCTCCACAGAGGATGCTATAGTCACCACCCTGCACTCTGTCATTACCCACCTGGATCAGAAAGACACCTATGCCAGACTCCTGTACATTGATTTCACTTCAGCATTTAACACCATTATTCCCCAGAGACTGATGGAGAAATTACTCTTTCTCGGTCTGAACAATGCCACATGTCTCTGGATCCTGGATTTCCTTACCGAGAGACCTCAGTCTGTCCGTGTTGGAAACAACATCTAGAACTCCGTCATGCTGAGCACTGGATCCCCTCAAGGCTGTGTACTCAGTCCACTGTTGTTTACACTTTTAACACATGACTGCGTGTCCAGACACGAGGGGAACCAGATTATTAAGTTTGTGGATGACACCACGGTGGTGGGACTTATTCAGAGGGATGAGGAATCAATGTATAGGGAAGAAGTTAAAGACCTGGAGGGCTGGTGCAAGAAGAACAATCTGGTGCTCAACGTGGACAAAACAAAGGAGATGATTATCGACTTCCGGCAGTCACGGCCTGAACACATCCCTCTCTGCATCAGTGGCCGTGCAGTGGAGAGAGTGGAGAACATCAAGTTCCTCGGAGTGCAGATCTCGCAGGACCTGACCTGGAGCAAGAATTCCTTGGGGATCAGGAAGCGGGCCAAGCAGAGACTGCACTTCTTGAGGAAACTTAAACAGGCCTCTCTCCCCATCTGCATCCTCAGGACCTTCTACAGAGGTGTGGTGGAGAGTGTTCTGACATACTGCATTGCAACATGGTACGCCAGTTGCAGTATGTCAGACAAAAAAGCTCTGCAGAGGATAGTTAAGGGAGCTGAGAGGGTAATTGGAGTTTCCCTCCCCTCTGTCCAAGAACTTTTCCAGAGCCATTGTAGGAGCAGGGCACTGAACATTGTTAAGGACCACTCTCACCCTCTGCACAAACACTTTGAACTGCTGCCATCTGGCAAACGATTCCGGAGCATCAGAGGCAGAACCACCAGACTGATCAACAGCTTCCTTCCACGAGCTGTTAGGATGCTGAACAGTTGATCCGGAATCTTCTATACATATTACTGCACCTTATGGACATTATGTATATTATATGTATATTATAGTTTTAGTCAGTTTTAAGTATTTATTTCTCTTAGCTACTTTGATTCACTAGGCCATTTTAATTGTTTGGTTTTTTTTATACATAGGCTGTTATCATTTTAAACTGCAACTGTAATAAGTTAATATTACTGTAAAAACCAAATGTGTCTCAGGGATGTGTGAATGACTGTTGGGGTGGGGGGTGAGGGGGTGTGTGAGTGTGTTTTAAATTATGTTCTTTTTACAATATGGATGCCTAGAGAAACGCAATTTCATCTTGCTTGCACTACAGTTGTATGTATAGCATCATGACAATAAAGGTTGATTGATTGATTGATTGATTAAATCCTTGTTATTTCATCCTCCCTCTCCCTGCCCTGCGTAAGAGCGCACGGAAGGTCATGATGAATGGATTTACGGCCAGAATTCACCACAGCACATGTATTGAACATAAGAATGATGACAGCTGTTCCCAAAAAGGTGAAGACTTACAAAAATAAACAGAAACACTTACAGTTGGCCTTCGGGGCTGACATCGCCCAGCGAACATGGAGAGGAGACGTGTTAACTACAGTTGCGCCCCAGGGCCGACATTGCTTCAAGGAGTGCAACAGAACCATGGCTGTGTGGAGTGGCTAACATGTCGTGGTAGCGTTGGCAATATTGGCTGGCTGACAACACGGCAGATGATGTACACAAACCATGAACAGCTGACTGTCAAAGAGAGAGGCCGCGTGTGTTCGGACTGGCGAATCTTGGACAGTGCCCACCTGAAAGTGGCTCAAAACGCACATAAAACACATGTACAAAACAAAAACAACAAGAACTCAAAATATAATCCATAATAAACCCGATGCCTGAGACACAGAGAATACACTGCTGTGATTTTATTGAAAAATCGGGTTTAAATAAATTATATTTATGAACAAATAATGTGTTGCAATATCTGTAACAAAAGAATAACACTGGTGTTCCCCTGCCGTGTGTTTGTCGCTGCTGCTCCAGTGGGCATGTGTGCCTCTCCACCGTCACTCTCTGAGTGTGACTCGCTTGGCACAATGCCCTCTTGGCACGGCTCAAACCTATATGGTCTGATGCCCCCAGATTCTTCATTATCATCCCATTTTTCGGAACTATAATTGTCTGAAGATTGGACAACACAAACCAATTCCAGACTACATGTGCTGAAACCATCGTTGATGTTTTCAACTACTTCCATCCTGTGTGTACAATGAGCAGCCAAGCGCTGTGTTGTAACGATGACGTGACTACATGGCAGTGGGGTTTTCCAGCCATTGACCTAATTGGTGACGTGGCGCTCATGAAAACGTTGGATATTCGCATGAAAAAAAAGCCTGTTTGACTTAGAACTGCACAGACCAACCTATTTTGTCATATTGTATTATGTGTTGAAAAATTAGAGGTGTCACGCCTCGCCGTCCATCAGCAGCGCCAGCTGCACGCACACCTGCGCCTCGTCAGCGGCGAGGGATTTAAGCCGCCTCGCCCTGGGCTTCGGCCTGAAGCCGTCTGTCTTCGTTGGCTTCCCTGGCTGCAAGGAATTCCCTTCGCCAAGCAAGAATTCACGTAAGAATCACTTACCTTCTTCTTCCAGTCTGCTCCCCTGTGCACAGGTGGATTTCCCGGCGGCGGACCACTTCCCTCTGCCACCATCCTCTCGCTGCTGCATCGGGCGCTCCAGGTCGCTGTCTCCCGGGCTACGCCCTTGCTGTGCCAGCCACCTGCCATAACCAAGTAAGCCTGTGATCATTGTCTTATCTCCCGTGTTGGTGTGGTGCCCGTTACCCTTCTCCCTTTGCTTCTCCCATAGGGTTGTCCGGCTGTACGGCCTCCTGCCTCCGTGCCTGACGCAGACGCCACCACCAACACATTTACATCTCGCATACACACACTCATACACACTTGTTGTTAATAAAGCTATTAAGTCTACCCAGAGCCTGCGTGTGTGTCTCCTGAGCCGTGCATTATGTCAGTACGGCTTCAGCAGAGCGGCTCGGCAGACGGTGGGCTCACACGCCGACTTACCACTCTCGAGGCTCGGGTGGACCTAATAGCCCACCAACAACAGGTGATTTTAAATCAATTGTCCATAATCACTAACCGATTGGACCGCTTGGACCCCCAACAGCCGTTCCCCCCGGCTCGTCAGGGCGGCGCGGCTCCTGCTGCTCCAGTGGCCGTCCAGCCTGCTCCGGCAGCACCGGCTCGGCTCACACCCATTCCGACCCCCGCCCGCTTTAGCGGTAAGCTCGGCGGAGCGCGGGGGTTTATTATGCAATGTGAGTCCGTGTTCCACCGTGTGCCCGGAGATTTTCCCTCGGACCATAGCCGAATTGGCTACATAGGGAACCTCTTGGAGGGGCGAGCGCTTACCTGGGCTTACGCCGTTATGGCGAAGCCCAGTTACGCCACCCTCACCTATGGCCAATTCGTGAGACTGTTCCTAGAAGTCTTTGATCATTCTCGAACAGAGAGCGTTCAGGTCGATCGGCTTCTCAGCCTTCAGCAGGGAAGCCGGTCGGCAGCTGACTACGCGATCGACTTCCAGGTAGCGGCGGAGGAGGTTGGCTGGGGAGAACGTTCTCTCTGCGGCATCTTCCTTCGCAGTCTCAGTGCTGGTCTGAGGGACGAATTGGCTGGACGGGACATCCCGGAGACTTTAGCGGAGCTAACGTCCCTAGACATCAGCTTGGATAACAGGTTGCGCGAGCGTGCCTCGGAACGGAAGTCGTCTTCTTCTCGCCATCGAGGTGCCTCGCCGCGCCTGTCCCAAGCTCGCCCCCTGGCGTTGCCGTCACCGTCGTGCTCCGAGGAGTCGGAGCCGATGGTGACAGGCCGGACAAAGCTCCCTCCTGCGGAGAGACAACGCCGCCATGAGTTGGGTCTCTGCATGTATTGCGGAGACAGCCAACACACGGTGGAGCTTTGTCCACAGAAGCCAAATGGGGAGGTCCGCGAGTCACTGTAGGGGGCCTCGCGGACGTCAATCGGTTAAATCCCCTCTCTCTATTGAAGCTGCCCATCCGGTTTTGTCACAACCCCACTGGGCACCTCACCCACGCACTGGTGGATTCGGGCGCAGAGGGCAGCTTTATTTCACAAAGCCTGGCAACCCGATTGGGCATCCGTTGCCAAGCCCTCAAATCTGCTCTCGCCCTGGTCAATCTCTCCCATGTCTCCCTGGGGAGAGTTACACACCAGACCATCCCTGTCCCTGTGATCATCTCTGGGAACCACCGGGAAGAAACCTCCTTCTACATCCTACCCAACTCTGTGTCACCCGTCATCCTGGGGTACCCATGGCTCCGCCTCCACAACCCTGTCCTGGACTGGAAGTCTGCCAGGGTGTCAGCGTGGAGTTCCTTTAGTTTGAGCACCTGCCTTCAATCCGCTGCCTGCTCCTCGTCCTCTCCTCCTATTCCCAAGGACGCCGCGCCTCCGGATCTCTCCCTGGTGCCATCGGAGTTTCACGACCTGGGTATGGTATTCAGCAAGTCCAAGGCGATGTCTCTTCCTCCGCACAGGCCTTACGACTGTGTGATAAACACCCGCCAGGGGGCACCCTTACCCTCTGGGCGACTCTACAGCCTGTCTGCGCCGGAGAAGGAGGCCATGAACTCCTATCTCAAGGAATCGCTGAGTGCTGGAATTATCCATCCCTCGTCATCACCATTAGGCGCTGGATTCTTCTTCGTGGGCAAGAAGGACGGTTCCCTCCGTCCTTGTATTGACTACCGCGCCCTGAATGATATCACGGAGAAGGATCGCTACACCCTGCCACTAATGGACACCGCCTTCCACTCCCTCCAGGGGGCGACTTGGTTCACCAAGCTGGATCTTCGCAGCGCGTACCACCTCGTCCAGATCCGGGAGGGAGACGAGTGGAAGACAGCCTTCCGTACCCCGAACGGCCATTTCGAGTACCTGGTGATGCCGTTCGGGTTGACCAATGCTCCAGCCGTCTTTCAGCGCCTTATAAATGACGTCCTCCGGGATTTCATCGGCCTGTTTGTGTTCGTCTACCTGGATGACATCCTCATCTTCTCCAGATCCAGGGACGAGCACCGGGTCCATGTGAGGCGGGTCCTCCAAAAGCTGCTGGAGAACTGGTTATATGTCAAGGCTGAAAAGTGTGAATTTTACGCTAAAACCACGTCCTTCCTCGGGTTCGTCATCTCCCATGACCAGGTGCTTCCGGATCCAGTGAAGGTGAAAGCGGTGGTGGAATGGCCCACACCTACATCAAGGAAACAGGTGCAACAATTTATTGGGTTTGCCAACTTCTACCGCCGCTTCGTCCCGAACTTTGGTACCGTCGTCGGCCCTCTGACCCGCCTCACGTCCCCTAAGGTCCCGTTCCGGTGGACTGAAGAGGCCGCAGCTGCTTTCCAGGCGCTGAAGGCGGAGTTCTCCTCCTCCCGGGTCCTCAGCCAAGTCGATCCCTCGCTGCAATGCATCGTGGAGGTGGACGCTTCGGACACGGGGGTGGGGGCGGTTCTATCTCAGCGGTCACCTGATGACGGAGTCAAATGGCCCTGCGCCTTCTTCTCCCGGTGCTTGTCCCCGGCGGAACGTAACTACGACGTGGGGGACAGAGAGCTCCTCGCCATCAAGCTCGTGCTGCAGGAGTGGCGTCACTGGCTAGAGGGGGCGGCCCTGCCGTTCGTGGTTCTAACTGACCACAAGAACTTGGAGTATTTAAGATCTGCCAAGCGTCTGAATGCCCGCCAGGCGCGTTGGTCCCTGTTCTTCGCCAGGTTCCGCTTTAACATCACCTTCAGGCCTGGCTCCAAGAACGGCCTGCCTGACGCCCTCTCTAGGCAATTTGCCCCTGAGGCGTCTGAGGACGCGGTCCACACCATCTTGCCCAGGTCGTGCATCGTGGGAGCCGTCACTTGGGACATTGAAAGTAAGATCCGGAAGGCGCAGGAATCGGAACCTGACCCTGGCGGCGGACCGGAGGGGAGGCTTTTTGTGCCGTCCACAGTCCAGGGGGAGGTCATCCACTGGCTGCACACATCTAAGCTCACCTGCCACCCTGGTTCCTCCCGGATTATCGACCTACTTCAACGGTCCTTCTGGTGGCCGGGTTTGCAGAAGGACGCTGCCCGCTACGCCCGGGCCTGCCCTGTCTGTGCTACCAGTAAATCAGGTAATGCCCCTCCAGCGGGTTTGCTCCAGCCTCTGCCCATCCCTGGCAGGCCCTGGTCGCATATCGCCCTGGATTTCGTCACCGGACTCCCAGCCTCTAACACCTTCGACACTGTCCTGACCATCTTTGACCGGTTCTCCAAGGCCGCGCACTTCATCCCATTGCGTGGGCTTCCATCTGCCCTGGAGAAGGCGGACCTCCTAATCCAATACGTGGTCAGGCTGCACGGGATTCCGGTGGACGTGGTCTCGGACCGGGGTCCCCAATTTTCTTCTGAGGTCTGGAGGTCCTTTTGTAACGCCCTGGGAGCCAAGGTAAGCCTCTCCTCCGGCCATCACCCCCAAACCAACGGGCAGTGTGAGCGGACCAATCAGGAGCTGGAGGCTGCGCTCCGCTGCGTCACTGCGTCTAAGCCTGCGTCCTGGAGCAACCATCTCGCCTGGGTTGAATATGGCCATAACACCGCCCGCTCTTCTGCCACTGGGATGTCTCCTTTTAAGGCGTCCCTGGGCTACGACCCCCCTCTGTTCCCAGCGCAGGAGAGTGAGGTAACTGTCCCTTCAGTTCGGGCGCACCTCAGGCGGTGCAGTTCCATCTGAGCGTCGGTGTGCAATGCGCTTTTACGCACGGCGGAGCGCAACAAATCCACGGCGGACCGGCACAGAAGACCTGCCCCAGCGTACCAGGTAGGCCAGCGTGTCTACGTGTCAACCCAGGACGTCATTTTAAAGGGTGAGAGGAGGAAGCTGGCACAGTGTTTCATGGGCCCATACCCCATCACCAGGATTATAAACCCGGTGGTTGTGCATGTGGCTATTCCCCCCTCCCTCCGCATCCATCCCACCTTCGACGTGTCCAAGGTGAAGCTGGCAGTCTCCGACCCCCTTTGCCCTCCTCCTGCTGCGCAGCCCGCGCCCCGGATGATTGATGGTCATCCGGCCTGGCCTGTTTCTTCCATCCTGGACTCCCGGAGCCGGGGTCGCGGGTTGCAGTACTTGGTGGACTGGGAGGGCTATGGACCTGAACATCGGCAATGGGTACCCTCGTCGTTTGTGTTGGATCCGTCCCTCATTACTGAGTTCCACCGAGCGCACCCGGAGAAACCATCGCCAGGAGGCGCTGCTAGAGGGGGGAGTACTGTCACGCCTCGCCGCCCATCAGCAGCGCCAGCTGCACGCACACCTGCGCCTCGTCAGCGGCGAGGGATTTAAGCCGCCTTGCCCTGGGCTTCGGCCTGAAGCCGTCTGTCTTCGTTGGCTTCCCTGTCTGCAAGGAATTCCCTTCGCCAAGCAAGAATTCACGTAAGAATCACTTACCTTCTTCTTCCAGTCTGCTCCCCTGTGCACAGGTGGATTTCCCGGCGGCGGACCACTTCCCTCTGCCACCATCCTCTCGCTGCTGCATCGGGCGCTCCAGGTCGCTGTCTCCCGGGCTGCACCCTTGCTGTGCCAGCCACCTGCCATAACCAAGTAAGCCTGTGATCATTGTCTTATCTCCCGTGTTGGTGTGGTGCCCGTTACCCTTCTCCCTTTGCTTCTCCCATAGGGTTGTCCGGCTGTACGGCCTCCTGCCTCCGTGCCTGACGCAGACGCCACCACCAACACATTTACATCTCGCATACACACACTCATACACACTTGTTGTTAATAAAGCTATTAAGTCTACCCAGAGCCTGCGTGTGTGTCTCCTGAGCCGTGCATTATGTCAAGAGGAAGTCAAAAATGTGTCAACACTTTAAAGCTGAGTCTTTAAATAAGCATTCAGATGAAATTCAAAGTGCCACTCTTCATGAGGTAAAAAATGCTGTAGATCTGAAAATAAAGGAACAAACCCTTGTATTTTTGTCATCCGTTATTATTATTATTATTATTATTATTATTATTATTATTATTATTATTATCATAAGTATTGTCCTGGTCCTCAGTTTATTTAGTAGTTTGCTCTCTGTCCATAGTTTTTAGGTTTGATCTTATTTTGAAGTCATCCCTGTTCCATTTCATGTAGCCTTGTTTGTTATGTCCACAAACCTGGCAATGACCACCAACGAAGATGCTGCTGTTTAGCGAACTTTATTACAGTTGAAGTGTAAAGAATACAGGCACATACACAAAGGGCTGACTGCCACCACCGAGCGTCTCTACGATATCTACCATACAGCTCTGTATAACTGACTGGTGAAATGGCGGGCCACCCAATATATAAGACGTAGTGATGTCATCCGCAAGATGCCGCATCACTCCCTGAATACCTGGTATTCATACACCACATTTTCCTCCCCCCTTGCAAACATTGCAAAATTTATGGCTATCTTTAGCAGATGTGCCCTCCCCAATTTAGTAAATAAACCCACTAATCAAACACTTATAATTGGCATTATTCAAACATTTCACTATTCAATGTTACCTATATCTACGATAAACACATCAAACATTTCTAAACATGTCTATTCAAGCATTATGTATGATTCACAAAATTAGACTTAGCTGTTCAGGTAATAAATGATTCAAAACTTATACAGTAACTGTATTAGGCAAACTTATATTCTTTGCATTGATTATATGGAACACAATGGTAATTACCATTCAAAGAACATTTTGTCAAAGAACACACACTTGTTTGTTTTATTAAGGAACACTTGTTTTTTTTTTGTTTTTTTGTTTTTTGTTTTTTACAGAACATGAACCAAAGCCTAACGACTAGGGTCCGTGGGTAGACCAGTGCGGGACCCGACGCAGTTGGGTGGGTTATTCTACCACAGTGCCAGCCATGCTTCTGCTTGAACAGTCTTTTTGCGGACAGTCTTCCACGGGGAGAACAGTAATGCCTGAGGGGCTTTGTGGCAGGCCCATGGCTATCATGAATCTGGGTTTGGAGGCCAAACCCGATTCTGACTCATAGTTATGCTCTGACCCAGTTTCCTCCTGACAGCTTGGACACGCCCCCTCCTCCTGTCAAGCTCCATCAGCTGCACTGCCTGGTGTTCACACACATACACACACCCACATGCACACACACATGCACTCGCTCCATTCATTCTCATTTCACACACTCGCACACACCTGGTGTTAATCAGTTCAGCCCACGCATTCGCACACCGGCAATCTCTTTCCTCGTTAGCTCCTGGAGTATTTGTTGAGTGCGTCAGAGGAAAGAGATTGTCGGGGCATTCGCCTCTATACGCGGCAGTTTGTACTCCCCGTATATTGCCTCACTCCCTGCGTTAAACTCCAGCCCGTCACGTCTCACCTGTTTGTCTCATGTGTGTTCGGCTGGCTCTGCATCTCAACCCCATCCTCCAGACTGCACGGTTTGCTCCGGATAGCTCCAGTCCTGTAAGTGTTTTCGCTTTTTCTCCTGTGCTAGTATCCTGCAGCACTTGGCTGTTTGCCTTCCTGTTTCATGCGCTAAACAGTCCTGCCAGCTGTTGAGCATTCGGTTGGCACCCTGTGTTTTTGGTGGCCAATCCTATCATTGCATTTTTCTGTATTGTGCGGTGGTGGAGTGGTTAGCACTGCGGCAGCACAGCAACTCACCCTTGGCCGGGGGATCCTGGGTTCGATCCCAGGACCCGACCAACAGTGATCTGTGTGGAGTTTGCATGTTCTCCCTGTGTCTGCGTGGGTTTACTCTGGGATTTCTCCGGTTTCCTCCCATATGCCAAAAACATGCACGTTAGGTTAATTGGCGTCAAACTGGGGATTCTAATTGTCCTTAGGTATGACTGTGAGAGTGAATGGTTGTCTGTCTCTCTGTGTTGGCCCTGCAATGGACTGGCGATCTGTCCAGGGTGTACCCTGCCTCTCACCCAAAGATGTTGGGATAGGCTCCAGCTCCCCCGCGACCCGAAAAGGATTAAGCGGAAGAAGATGGATGGATGGTGTGGAACTGAACTGCATTTTGCGTTTATGGGACTTGTTATTTTGGGTGAACTAAAATAAACTTGTCACTCTCCACTCCTGCTATTGGGTTTCATTCTCTCTCTCGTGCGCTGTGTTATGGCGCACAAAGGTTTATGGCAGAATGCCCCAACCAGTGTAAAAACCCAGCCAAGAGGGGGTGCACGAGTGAGTGTTTTGCTTCTTCTCCTTAGTGCTTTTCCCCTAGTCGTCCGCATGGATTTTTCCGTTTTTGGACTGAGCCCCGAGAAGTGTGGAGTGGCTGACCGAGCTGTGGTATTTGTCTCCTGGGCTCAAGCCACCAACTCCCCGGAGGAGAATTTCCTGTTGTTCGACATCGCTGTCAAGGTGCTCCAGACATGCCCCAGTCTTTGGAAATATCCGGGGTTGATGGTGTTTCTCACCGCGGTCCACGAGTCATGCCGACAGCTGGAGGAGGTGACGGGAAGGGCCATCTGAGCTCAACCGCGGCTTCCCATGACACGGTCCCGGAGGACCGGAGCCCGCCGCTGGCCGCCCGAGCCGAAATGCCCCCCCCCCCCCTGCCAGATTTCTCGTCCTACTCCTGGGAGGACAAAGCAGGACACTGAGGCAGCAATGGACATTATCACCAGTCAGGAGTTCAGGCAAGTTCACCTCCATTTTCTTGCTATGTCTCTTGTGATTAATCAGATTTCTGTGGAGGAGCTTCAGACATTGTTACCCCCTGAAGCTCCCCAAACAGCTGCTGTCACGGCTCCTGATTCCCTGTCTTCTGTCTCCCTTCACTCCTCGCCAGCCCTGGGAGAGGACCGTCGGATGCAGGAGGAGCAGGAGGAGTCAACCACATGGCATGAGGGTCATCCTAGGTCTAAGCAACAGAGGAGGCCCGTGACCTCATTGGTGGTTCCTAATCGGATGTCAAGCCCGACCGCTGCTGCGGTGAAGCCCCCCTCAGTGCCAGCTGTCATGCCAGCGGACGCCCCTTCAGCTTCAGCCACAGTTTCCGTCATTGGGTCATCCACCCCAGCCGCCGGAGAGATTGTGTGTGCCACTCTGGACCCGCCCACCTCCGTGCCGTTCGGGCCGGCTCCTCCGTCAATCACCGAGGACCCTAGAAGACCTATGGGCATGGAGAGGGAGGACAACACGCCGTCGGCAGCCGCCAGCATGCAGACCCGTGAGGCCAGGCAAGTGGGTTTTCATGCAACCTTGGTCATTGTCTGTCCCCTGGGAGAGAGCCTCAGGCTAGGTAGTCGCCTGAGTGCTCTCCCCCTGCTGCTCCTATGGTGAACTCACCTATTTCGTCTGTGTCTCCATCCCCTGCCTGGGAGTGTCCACCAGCCATGGAGCTAGACGATCCAGGGAGGAGAGAATGCGCGGTGCTGGAGGGCTGCACGCCGCAGATCTGCTACGACCAGAGGAGGAGCGCTGTGACTGACCGGAAGCGAGTGCCAAGGAAGGAGCATCCTCCCACTTCAGTCTCTGCGGACACAGTGCCACCCAGGTCTCCACCTCCAGACTTCATGCTGGGAGGATTACTGGCATTAGGGGCTTCACTGGAGGAGACCACGACTGCCGAGACCATCATGCCTGCTGTGGGGGCTGCGACAGAGCCATCCCCCGGACCGGACCTTCAGCCGATTGGACCCCAAACAACATCGTCGAAGTCCTGGACGGCAGTAGAACTCGAGCACAGGCAAGTAATCTCTCCTGTAGTTCACCTGTCATGTGTTGAGAGTTCTTACCTGGCTCTTGGGGAGGAGAGTCGGGCGCAGCCCCCAACTGCATCTGAACTTTTCTCACCGGGCTCTGCCACTGCCAGCGACCCTAACCATCCCCATTCTCCCGTCTCCTTTGAGCTCCTTCCTAGGGTTGCCAGAGAGGAGCCACCGCAACCGGGGTTGCCCATGGACGATGAAGAGGGTCCAGTTGTCCCAAAGGAAGTTGACGGGGATGCAGCACTCGACGGACTGGAGAGACCTACGCACCCTAAATCGCCGGAGTCCTGGACGGCGGCGGAGCCAGAATTCAGGCAAGTGTGCTCCATTACGTCAGAAGTGTCAATAGTAATGTCACACTGCCCGACTTATGGTGAGGTGGACCCAGGGCAGCTCACAGTAGCCCAGGACCGCCACACCGGGCTCTGCCGATGACCCTGACCCGGTTTCTCTTTCTCTCTCTTTGGGTTCAGAGCCTCCGGCCAGGGTCGCCGGAGAGCTATTGGAGGCAACCGAGGATCGGGGCCCAATGCTGGAGGACGTGAGGAGCATCACCTCCCCCGATGGGGGCCACCACGGGTGCAATGGTGCTCCAACCGAATCCTACCGCGGGTGCAGCAGGGCCTGAGTCGGGGTCCACCGCGGATGCAGCAGGGCCTGAGTCGAGGTCCACCGCGGGTGCAGCAGGGCCTGAGTCGGGGTCCACCATGGGTGCAGCCATGTTCCAGACCAGGACCGTTGTGGGTGCAGCCACGTCCCAGACCGGGACCATCGCGGGTGCTACAGTCCCCTTGCCCCAAGGCTCGAATGGCAGGGGGGCTGCCATTCCTTGGCTTCGCCGCCAAGGTCCCCGAGTTTGGAGACTGCCTCTCCGCCCTCCTCTCAGGTCCTGGTGGCTCCACCACGCTAGTTGCCTGCCCAAAGGACTTGGCTTATGGGTTTTGTGGCCCATCGGTCCGGGCAGGCCGCCGGACACTATCCCACGGGCCGCCTGCTGGACTTGGGAATGTGGCAGGCCACCCGATCAACCACTCCTCACCATACTGGGGGCCTGGGACGCAGGTCGACCCCCTGAACTTTGGACTTCAGGGGAGGGGGGTTAGTGTTCCAGGTTGGGGGTCGTTAGGAGGGGTTTTGCTCCTTTTTCTATTTTTGTTTCAATTGTGTTTTCACTGGTTGCTTCCCTCCTAACCGGTTTTCCCCCACCTCCCACCCTGGGTTAGGGTTTGCTGCCGGGAGGGGGGGGGTCCCTTGAGGGGTTGACTGGTTATGCTCTGACCTAGTTTCCTCCTGACAGCTCTGGCACGTCCCCTCCTCCTGTCAAGCTCCGTCAGCTGCACTGTCTGGTGTTCACACATATACACACATGCACACACACATGCACTTGCTCCATTCATTCTCATTTCACACACTCGCACACACCTGGTGTTAATCAGTTCGGCCCACGCATTCGCACAATGGCAATCTCTTTCCTCGTTATCCTCTGGAGTATTTGTTGAATGCGTCAGAGGAAAGAGATTGTCAGGGCATTCGCCTCTATATGCGGCAGTTTGTACTCCCCGTATATTGCCTCACTCCCTGCGTTAAACTCCAGCCCGTCACGTCTCACCTGTTTGTCTCGTGTGTGTTCGGCTGGCTCTGCATCTCAACCCCATCCTCCAGACTGCACGGTTTGTTCCGGATAGCTCCAGTCCTGTAAGTGTTTTCGCCTTTTCTCCTGTGCTAGTATCCTGCAGCACTTGGCTGTTTGCCTTCCTGTTTCGTGTGCTAAGCAGTCCTGCAGCACCCGAGGCTCTGTATTCACCAGGCTGTCGAGCATTCGGTTGGCACCCTGTATTTTTGGTGGCCAATCCTGTCATTGTATTATTCTGTATTGTGTGAGACTGAACTGCATTCTGTGTTTATGGGACTTGTTATTTTGGGTGAACTAAAATAAACTTGTCACTCTCCACTCCTGCTATTGGGTTTCATTCTCTCTCTTGTGCGCCGTGTTATGGTGCACGGAGGTTTATGACAGTGGCGGCCTCATCCCTGGAACTGTCGGACCCCCAGGGCCAAGGCCAGTCTTCATGATGCTGGGTCCTGGATCCCACACTGCGGTGGCTGACTCCTGTGAAGCCTCACCATCTGGAGCAGTGACCTGAACACACTGTAGTTGATTTGTGTGCCGAATCAAACCGTCTGTCAGCCGGAAGCACACTGTTTCCAGCTTCACACGATCGTCAGGGCCACCCAGTGTTTTGTTGACTGTGGCCCGTGTTATGTCCACAAACCCGGTGATGAACGAGGCCGACAGAGATGTAGCAGTGAACACTGCTTTATTAAATAGAGAGAACACACAAATGTCACCATAACAACCTCCCCCTCTTTACAAGGTCCAAAAACACTCACTCATATCAAACCCACCCTAATTTAGAACCCCAATCACACACTACTTAACATAAAACTAAGGCCTAACACACTCACATAAAAAAAACTAAAATAGGACCGGTGGGTGGACTACCACACGGCCCGCAGGGGACAGTGGGTTATTCTGCCACTGATTTTAACTAAAAGTCTTTATTCAATTAAGAATCTGCTGTGCTCCTAAGCTAAACACAGAACAATAAGCAGAACTATAAACATAACAAGCTGTCACAGCACAGTCACTTGGAATAAAAGGTGGAACGGGCCTGGGGGGCCCTAGGCAGCCCCGCAGCAGGTGTGCCCCTGGAAGCAACAGGCCCCTGGAGCGATGGCTGATCTTCTGGACACTGGAGCCCAGATCCCAAACTGCCTTCACCAACTCCCATCCAGCCTCATCTCCTGGAGCATTCTCCTGGACATGCTGCAGCTGGTTAGCTTGCCTCATTGAGCTATCAGACAACTGGAAGCACGCCACTCCCAACTTTACCACTATCCACAGGTGTGCTTGATGTTGTGTTGGCTGTCATCTGGCCCATCTTCGCCGTGGTCATTCACCCCAAACCAAGTCCATAACACGAAGTGGGACCTCACTCGGCCTGATGTGCTGCTTCTGAGCATGTGGTAACTCCATGCTTGCCAGTCATGCCCCGTCCTCTTCTAAGTATGTAGCAGTGGTCACCTTCGTAGCTGTAGACCTCCCACTCAGCTGCAGCTGAGTACCGGAGGCATCTGGAGCTAGCATGGTGTCGCTCGTCGGCACGGGTGCTGCACCATCATGCTCGGCCCCCCAACTATCTCTTTGCAAGTGCAGGCACTGAGACTTTCCCGCACTGACACTGAACGAAACTGGTCCGGCTCGAAAGTGAGGGTATCCGTTAGCTTCTCATCCCAAACCATGTCCTCTTTGACCAGCGGAGCCCGCGAGCCCCAGCAGCCACAACAAGACCATTCATTCCCAGCGCTGTCCTTGATGGAGAAACCCTTGATGGAGAAACCCAGTCCATAGAACAGGTCACACCCCATGATGTTATCGCCGCGTGCCGCCACTTGGAACATGAAGTCAATCATTGTTTCAGACTTGTAATGAACAGTCAACTCCACACTCCCAACAGTGCACAGCCTGCTACCACTGTAGCCATACAACGGCGTTGGGTTACTTCTAATCCTGTGGTGGGGCAAAAACTTCTTCACCATGGCCCAATTCAGCGTCAACCGCACCGCTGGCGTGTTGACTGTTAACTGACTCCACTCGGTGAGTCCATAGTTGTCGAGGCGGGTGGGGTGATGTCTTCCATGGGCTCTCCAGATCAGATAAGCGGCATACCCTGGCATAGCGATTCAAGGATCCACATCTACTGTATCATTTCCCTCTTGCCGGGCACTCTCTCCCTTTATGGCAGTGCGTTGCAAACCCACAACCCCTGCAATGGGGGTTCCCTGGCTGGCAACATTGGTCTCCAAATAATCTTCATCCAAGCTATCCTCACTATCAGGGTCCGCAACATTAGCTGAGGCGGGTGGCTCCGGCAGCTTCTGTGACTGGCACCAGTTTAGCTCCAAAGCTATCTTGTCTGCAGCTTCCAACTGCAGAGCTAGCTTGACAGCCCTAGCTAGCGACAAGTCATTAGGCGCTGTTAATAGCCTAGCATGCAGTGAAGCATTGCACGTGTGCTTGGCCAATTGGTCGCTCACCATCTTGTCTTCAAGTGGCCCAAAACGACACTCGCTAGCTAGCTGCCTCAAATCAGTGACATACTGATGGATAGGCTCACCAACACATTGACGTCTCTGGTGAAAGCGAATTCTCCGAACAGTCATGCTGTCTGTGGTGGTGAAATGTTAGCTAGCAGCTCCACGACATTCTCGAATGAATCCGACGTGCCGAGCATCTGTAGGACCCGTTGGCCCTCGATACCCAGGTTGTGGACGAGGAGCGCACGTGCCCTCACCTTATCAAGCTTCCCGAGGTCCAGATCCGTGATGTACGTTTGGAAGGCCTCGAACCAACGAGGCCACAGCACCGGTGGCTCACCCAGGATCTCAAGGAAGGGACGGAGTCATGTAACACATGCCTCCATAAGCTAATCTTCAGTCGCCAAATGTTATGCCCGCAAACCTGGTGATGAACGAGGCCAACAGAGATGTAGCACTGAACACTGATTCATTAAACAGAGAACATCGTACATGGAATGCACCCAGCAGAGTCATCCGTCACAAGAGGAAGACATCATGGCAGGTGCCCCATAATATAGGGCAGTGTGATGACACAACAGGAAGGTGGCGTCATCACACCGCACTTCACAATAAATGCCACCATAACAGCTCGGTCAGCCATCGTCCCGGTTCTCGCCGGTGCACCCCGAACCCAGTCCATGACTTGGAGTGGCGGCTTACTTGGTTTAATGTATTGTTGCAATCCCGGTGGCTCTGCGTGTTGATTCGGCTTGGGACCTTCATTTTGCTGCAGCAGTTCGGTGGTCACCATGTTCGTTGTGGACTCTTCACCCATTGTCTCCGTCGTTAGTTGTGGCTTGTCATGGGTGCAGAAGGTGTCCGGAGCCTCTCTGGTGTTGGTGGTTGAGGCGGACTCTTCACCCGTCAGCTCGGTCATAGTTCATTGAGCAAGGGTACGGAAGTCGTCCGGTTCCTCCTCTCTTCCGTCTGAAGAACTCTGCTGTGCCGTGTCGGGAGCGTTGTTCATTCCTGGTTGCTGTCACCGTATTTTGGGGCTCTCTGCCTGCTCAAGCTCCCTTCCCTCTCGCTCCGGTTCTGGTTCTGGCTGAGCGAGGGACGTAGGCGAGTCTGGCTGCCCCCCTCCGGGCATCTCTCCTCGTGAGAGCGCATGGTGTATGCTTTGGTTTTGGTGTCGCTTGTAATTGCCTCGTCCCACACCACGTTATCATCCTCAAGGTCCGCTGTGCTCCAGCTGCCGCATCTGGACCATTCAAACCCCGCGCTGTCCCTAATGGTGAAGCCGAGTCTGTAGAAGAGGTCACATCCCTTGATTCAATTTAATTCAATTAAACTTTTTTTATATAGCGCCATTTCACAACAACAGTCATCTCATAGCACTTTCAACTGTAGGGGAAACCCCCACAACTGCAGAAAGACCCCAGCAATCAGGCGATCCCCTGTGAGCAAGTGCTTGGCGACGGTGGAGAGGAAAAACTCCCTTTAACAGGAAGAAACCTCCAGCATAACCAGGATCAGGGAAGGGCAGTCATTTGCTGCCATGTCATTTGACATGTAGAGACAAACAGCATGATGGGGACTCAATCTATGGGAGAGAACAAACAGATGTTAATGACCAGCAAAAAAGAAAAAAAAAATCATTGAGAGTGAAGAAAAGAGTGAAGCCCAGTGCATTACTGGAGGTCCCCCGGCTGTCAAAACCTATTAGCAGCATAACTAAGGGAGGGTTCAGAGATACATGATCCCTCCTTAATTGTAGGCTATATCAAAAAGGAAGGTTTTAACCCTATTCTTAAAAACAGAGATCGAATCTGACTCCCGAATCTAGATTGGCAGCTGGTTCCACAGGAGAGGAGCTTGATAACTGAAGGCTCTGCCTCCCATTGTACTTTTGGAGATTCTAGGTATTACAAGTAATCCAGCATTCTGGGAGCATAGTGCTCTGTTAGGATAACAGGGAAGTATCAGATCTTTTAAATAAAAAGGGGCCTGATTGTTTAGAGCTTTGAAAGTGAGAAGAAGGATTTTAAACTTAATTCTAAACTCTATGGGAAGCCAATGAAGGGAGGCCAGAACCGGAGAGATATGATCTCTTTCTAGTATCTGTTAAAACTCTTGCTGCAGCATTTTGGATCAACTGAAGACTTTCAAAAGATGTTTTAGGACAACCTGATAAAGAGTTACAATAATCTAGAGTTAATAAAAGCATGGATCAGTTTCTCAGCATCACTGAGACAAGATGCTCCTCCAAGAGCTGAGGAAGATCAAAGCGAGGAAGGCGCCGGGACCGGACGGCATCAGCGCAAAGCTCCTCAAGTCCTGTGCAGACCAGCTGTGTGGGATTGTGACGTATATTTTCAACATGAGCCTGAAACTGGGGAGGGTACCACAGCTGTGGAAAACATCTTGTGTGGTACCTGTACCAAAAACTTCCCACCCCAAAGACCTGAACAGCTACAGACCGGTGGCCTTGACGTCCCACTTGATGAAGACCCTGGAGAGACTGCTCCTTGCTCACCTCCGCCCCCTGGTGGAACCAGCGATGGATCCACTCCAGTTCGCCTACCAGCATGGCATTGGGGTGGAGGATGCGGTGATCTTCCTCCTTCACCGTTCTCTGTCCCACCTGGAGAAGCCCGGGAATATGGTGAGGATCATGTTCTTTGACTTCTCCAGTGCTTTCAACACCATCCAACCGATGATCCTGAAGGACAAGCTGCTGCGAGCAGGGGTGGACCAGCACCTGTCATCATGGATCCTGGACTACCTCACGAACCGGCCTCAGTTTGTAAGAACCCGGGACTGTGTGTCCGACACGATCATCAGTAGCACGGGGGCCCCCCAGGGAACGGTGTTGGCTCCCTTCCTGTTCACTCTTTATACTGCAGACTTCTCACACAACACAACACACTGCCATCTACAGAAGTTCTCTGATGACTCTGCGATCGTTGGCCTCATCTCCAATGGAGATGAAGCTGAGTACAGAGGGCTTATCCAGGACTTCGTGGACTGGTGCCATCGGAACTGCCTCCAGATCAACGCGAGGAAAACTAAGGAGCTGGTGGTGGACTGCCGCAGGCATGGGCAGCCCCTCACAGCACCAGTAAATATACAGGGAACAGACATCGAGATGGTGACATCCTATAAGTACCTGCGTGTTCATCTGAACAATAAACTAGACTGGTCACACAATACTGACGCACTCTACAAGAAGGGACAGCGCAGGCTGTTCCTGCTGAGGAGACTCAGGTCTTTTGGTGTACAAGGGGCGCTGCTGAAGTCATTCTATGACACGGTGGTGGCATCAGCCATCACTTTTGGAGTGGTCTGCTGGGGCAGTGGCATTACTGCAGCCGATAGGAAGAGACTGAACAAACTGATTAAGAAAGCTAGCTCTGTCCTGGGGCAGCGCCTTGATCCGATGGAGGAGATAGGAGAGAGAAGGACGGTGGCTAAACTGTCATCTCTGCTGGAGTCCGAGTTCCACCCTATGCAGGACATACTGGATGCACTGAGGAGCTCATTTAGCAGCAGACTACATCATCCCAGGTGCACAACCGAGAGGTTTCGTAGGTCCTTCCTACCAACGGCTGTCAGACTGTACAACCTAAGCAGGGCTGCTCGCAGAGATAGCAAAAAGACGTAACAAACTAATAGTTTTTTGAATGCAAAAGATGCAATAGACTTACACAATGGTCCCCTCCGGCATACAACTAGGAACATACCGGTCGCTATGGAGGGTGAGAATATGTATGGACACATAATCATACCATGTAGGATAACTAAGTAGACGGTTATGCTGTTTCATCCCATCTAGCAACAATGCTCTGCACTGTGTGTGTTTATATATTTATTCCATCTAGCTACAATGCTCCGCACTGTGTTTTTATATATCTACATATTATTCCATCTAGCTACATTGCTCCGCACTGTGTGTGTTTATATACTTGCATATTTATTCCACCTAGCTGCAATGCTCCGTACTGTGGGTGTTTATATATTTACATATTTATTCCATCTAGCTACAATGCTCTGCACTGTGTGTTCACACTGGCTTTTCCCTGCACTGTGTGTTCATATACTCATATTTATTCCATCCAGCTACAATGCTCTGCACTGTGTGTCTGTGTGTGTGTATATATTTATTTTATAGTAATATGTACATATGTATATTAGCCGCTCTTGCTTGCTTGTTTTTTTCTTGCCTTCTGATTGTTGCTCTGAGTGTTGCTATCCCTGTGCTGTTGCAATCCTGGAATTTCCCCGTTGTGGGACTAATAAAGGCTTATCTTATCTTATTCTTGGCAATATTATGCAAATGATAGAAGGCAGTCTTAGAAACAAATTTAATATATGAATTGAAAAACAGATCTTCATCAAAAATAACTCCAAGGTTCCTCACAGAGCTATTAAGAGAAAGGGTAACCGCATCCAAACTAAAAGTTTGATTTGGAAAGGGATTTCTAAGGGTTTTTGGATCAACAAGAATGACTTCAGTCTTATCTGAATTTAATAGCAGGAAATTACAAGTCATCCAAGCTTTGATTTCCTTAAGACAGGCTTCTAACTTGGCTAATTGATTACTATTATCTGGCTTCATTGTTGTTCATAATTGTGTCATCTGCATAACAATGAAAATGTATAAGATAAGATAAGATAAGCCTTTATTAGTCCCACGATGGGGAAATTCCAGGATTGCAACAGCACAGGGATAGCAACACTCAGAGCAACAATCAGAAGGCAAGAAAAAAAACAAACAAAAAAATACAGTACACAATACAGTATACAGTGCTTTCTAATGATATTGCCTAACGGAAGCATATATAAACTAAAAAGAGTAGGGCCTAGCACAGATCCCTGTGGAACTCCATGACTGAGCTTTGAGTTGAAAGAAAACTCATTACTGACATGAACAAACTGGAACCTACCAGATAAATAAGATCTAAACCACTGCAACGAAGTTCCATTTAGTCCAACATAGTGTTCTAATCAAGTAGAATATTATGATCGATAGTATCAAAAGCTGCACTAAGGTCTAAAAGGACAAGTACAGGTGTACTTGTTGATGTCACCGTGCGCTGCCACTTCGAATGAGAAGTCATACACGATTTTAGACTTGTAATAAACAGTCAGTTCCACAGTTCCAACATTCCGACAGTCTGTGACCACTGTATCCATACAGCGGCATTGGGTTCTTGTAGATTTTGTGGTTAGGGAAAAACTTCACTGTGGCCCAGCTTAACATTAACTGCACCGCTGCCATGTCAAGCAGGAGCAGTATGGCTACCCTGTCTAGCTCAACCATGCTGTATGAATAACCGTTGACGTTGGGGCTTACCGCATGAATGGTCATTGTTGGCGGGCTGGCTTGCTTGGCAGGCCCCATGGTGCCTGCGACCAGCACACTCAAAATGGTTCAGGCGCCCACACTTGTTACACTGTTGTCCTTTGGCCAGGCAAAAATGTGCTCTGTCCTGGTGCGTCGGGGACCCACAGCTCCCGCAGACGAAGCCTCTCGGAGCGGACCTTCAGCTAACGGCATTCGTCTCAAACTCTTCCGCTGAATCTTCTTCCTCCAAGCTCGCCATGTTAGCTAGTGTTGTCTGTCTTGGTAGCTTCTGTGCTCTGTGCCCATTTAGCTTCGAAGTTAACTTTTCTGCTGCCTCTAGCTGGAACGCTAGCTTAATCATGTTAGCTAGTGTCATGCCGTTTGGTGCCGTTAGCATCTTAGCTCGTAGCCTAGTGTTACACATGTGCTTGGCTAACTGGTCCTGCACCATTTCATCTTCAAGCAGTCCAAAACGGCACATACGAGCTAAATGCCTTAAGTCAGCGACAAATTGCTCTAATGACTCACCAACCCTTTGGTGTCTCTGGCGAAAGCAAATTCATTGTGCAATCACGTTGTCGGGGTGGTAAAGTAGCTAACTAGTAGCTCAACAGTATCCACATATGACTCAGCTGGTCCTAGCATTTGGAAAATTTGCAGGCCTTCTATGCTGAGGTTGTGGACAAGGAGTGCTCTTTTCCTTACTTTGTCAAGTTTGCCCAGGTCCAGCGCAGAGATGTAGGTCTTGAATACGTCCAGCCAACATGGCCGTGGGACTGCTGGTTCTCCCGGGCACTCAAGGGCCGTAGCAGTCGTAAGCATTCCTCCATGGTTTAATCTCTCGTCACCAAATGTTATGTCCACAAACCTGGCAATGATGACCAACGAGGATGCTGCCATTTAGTGAACTTTATTACAATTGAAGTGTAAAGAATACAGACATGTGTACAAAGAGCTGACTGCCTACCACTGAGTGTCTACAGCTCTGTATAACTGACTGGTGGAATGGCGGGGCGCCCAATATATAACACGTGGTGACGTCATCCGCAAGATGCTGCACCACTCCCTGAATACCTGATATTCATACACCACATTGTTAGTCCTTGTATAGTCCTACTTCCAATTCACCAGTTATAATTTGCTATTTATGTTTCTGTCACCTACCTCTCATCAGCTGTAACTGTCCATCCAAAGGTAAGCCCATGTTATGTCTTCGTTCCTGCTCCTCTAGTTTTTACTTTCAGTTTCATTCTTTTAGTTTCACTTTTAGTGTATTCCAGCAGTAAAACAGCAGCTGCTGCTGCATGACACACTTGCTTCTGCTCAGTTCTTGACAGAATTCTGCATACTCCTTTACTGTGATCAGCAGTGCAAGCTGAACAGGTTCTGACAACACCTCGCTTGCATTAAATGTCCCAGGAGGCCACATATAGACACCTGCGTGAAGGGAGCTGCCTGGCCCGACAGGGAAAAGGCCAGTAGACAGGGCGCAGCAGGAAGCATGGGTTGGAGAAATGATCACGCCTGGAACACCAGACTGCCAGGATTCAGGCGGGAAGTCAGCCGCAGAAGAAGGAGACAGTGATAGGGAGCAAACAAGCCGGGAAGAACCAAGCAAACTTCCTGGATTTCACCAAGGCACCAGCATGTCTGCCACGTTGCCTGGAGCGTTTTCAGCAGGAGAAGCCACAGCGAGGATCCCAGAGTTCACCAAGAAGATATAAATGCAGGTGCTGATGATGAGCTCTTCCTTCGTGATTACAGGCACAAAAAACCACGATGGAAGATTGGATGTTTCGCAGCATTTGGCAATTACAGGCAAAGATAGATTGTACATGATCCACATAACAGCAAAAACACGGTTAAACACAGCACCAAGTGAAGACAACGAGCAGCAGAGAACACACGAGGCACGGGAGAACACATGCTTACTTGCTTGCAAGAAAATGTCAAGCAAATGGGCAGAGTTGCATCAGGAAGGGTGTAAAAATCCTCGCCAAATCAACATGTGAATCATCATGATATATGTAAGGTAATAATAATGCTGTAGCAACCCCAAAAGGGAGCAGCTGAAAGACAAAAAAAAGTAAATCCGTAATACAGTGATATAGGCCAGGCTGGAAGTAAATTGGTAGCTTTTTGATTTTTAATTCTGTTCAATAAGGTTTTCTATTCATTTTTATAGTGGGTAAAAACCCAAGTGACTGACCCGCAGAATAAGATGTTTATAGTGTTAAATCCTTTTTAAGTTCAGTTTAGACCAGTGCAATATCTGCCATTTTTTGTACTTCTTAAATTAGGAGAAAAACAGATGTACCAATAAATCAAATGAGGCATTGTTTACAGTGTAGATTTCTCTGTGAGCATGCAAGGGGTAGGGTAGCCGCTCAGACTTCAGCAGCAGCTCATTAACATGACAAATACTCAAATATGTGCAATACAACCATTTTATGTATTGCGGGAGGCCAAATGTACCAATACAAATATATATTGGCTATATCACCCAGCCCTACTATACTGTATATAAAATTGTATGGATTTTTTTCTGGCATGGGATTTTTTTCCATAGCATTTTTTCCTTAATCACATGGTAACTTACCTACTTTCCAGAAAGTACTTTAAACTGCTAATTCACAGTAGCTACTTGATCAACTTAGCTTTCTGTTAAGGTGTGGGGCGTATGACCCAAAAGCAGACTTGGGAGAAAGGGATAATAGAAGTGAACAATAATTTTATTACAATGATTGTGCAGGATAACGTGCAAAATGATATGAGAGTCTAGCAACCCTATAGGGAGAGAGCAGAGGGACAGGTTAGTTAACTGAAGCAGTTGTGTGAGGTTCATTCATTCATTGTCTTCTGCTTAATCCTTTTCGGGTCGCAGGGGGGCTGGAGCCTATCCCAGCATCTTTGGGCGAGAGGCAGGGTACACCCTGGACAGATCGCCAGTCCATCGCAGGGCCAACACAGACAGACATTCACTCTCACAGTCATACCCAAGGACAATTTAGAATCCCCAGTTTGATGCCAATTAACCTAACTTGCATGTTTTTGGCATGTGGGAGGAAACCGGAGAAATCCCGGAGTAAACCCATGCAGACACGGGGAGAAGATGCAAACTCCACACAGATCACTGTTGGTCGGAGGCTGGGATCGAACCCAGGATCCCCCGGCCAAGGGTGAGTTGCTGTGCTGCCGCAGTGTTAACCACTCCTCAACTTGCCACCAGTTGTGTGAGGTTTTCAATGTTTATTTCTTTGTGCTTACTCTTCAGCAGGGGAGAGCAGCTGGGGGCAGGTGAAGGACCTCCGCGTTGGTGAAACAGGCTGCCGGGGAGAAGAGTGCTGAGGTGCTGCGGGGAAGTTTCCAGGGGATATTGTGGGCAGGCTGGCCAGGACTGCATGCTGAGGAGTGAGAGTGACAAGCAGAGGAGATTACGGTAGTAAGTCGACTTACTTGTGACATGGTTTTGACCCAAGAAGCGGACAACTCAGGAAACACAATTAACCTTTTATTTATAATCGTGTAAGTGTGTGGGTGCATGTATGAGTGTAGTGAGTAGTGTGTGGATGTGTCAGCTTGGGGCAAGCAGAGTACCGTGCAACCTGGCAACCCTAAGGACAGAGCAGAGAGACAATTAGGGACACTAGGCAGATGAAGCACCCAATAATACAATCCTTACTGTCTCAGTGTAGGAGTGAAACTCAGGTTAGCTCAACGGCCACGGTCAGGAGGACAGTGTCAGCAGCCCCAAGGGAAATGGAGTAGGCAGGTGAACTGAGCAGGGATGTCCGCCACCAGGTGGAAGAGAATCTGCTGCCAAGGTTTCACCGCCTGTGCACAGGGGTAGTTGACAGGTGAGGGGAATAATTGATGGCTTACTTGGCTGCCGGATGGCGAGAAGTCCAAAGGCAAGCAGAAGCACTGGAGAGTAGACGAGGCTGGAAGCTCAGCATAGAGTTGGCGAGTACAGGTCCCTTGGGAAGGAAGAAGATGACTCCGCGCTGACCTCTGGGCCTCGCAGAATAAATAGCCAGAGCCAGATAGAAGACAGGTGTGTGCACAGGTGCACCTAACTGGCGGCCATGACAACTTGGGGAAGTGGGGAAGACCAAGTTTTTCCAAGTCCAGTCCGAAAGGCTATTTCCACAATCCAGAGGCAGGCAGGGGTTGAGGCACATTAAGCAAGAACTCAGGCAGGCAGGTAATTACAAATAGGCAGGCAGTCTCAGGGTCTAGGACAAACAAAAATCACAAAACATGGCAAAGCAGAGTAAAATTATGAAACTGAGCTCAGAACAGATATAGGCTGTGTGTAGGTCAACGTCACCAGCCAGAGTGAAGGGACAGCGCCCTATTTAAAGGCCTCCTCTGATTAACCACAGGTGATGCATGAGGCTGTAGGGAATGAGCCTAATCAGAGGGAGAGAAAGGCAGGGAGACAGAGCACAAACAGAGACATGACACTTTGCCCCTAATGTCTGAGTCTAAAGTAATTAGCAGTGATCAGTACTACTTATACTGTTGATTGCATTGGTTCTTAATGTGACTATACAGTCCTTACAAAAACTAGATGAGTGAACTCAGTCACAACTTGAAATAAAAGGACTTGTATTCTAACAGCACTAAACTGCAACTGACTACATCTTTGATATTATAACTGATGTTGAAAAAAATCACCTTGCTGCATAGATTGGTTTTTATTTCGTCTGTCTCACAAGTTTGTTGTTGCGTGGGCACTGTATCTAGCTTCCTCTGCACCTGACAAACAGGAAGGCGTGTTTTTTTTTCTATTTGTGTCTATGTGTGTGTGGGGGGGTGCTTGTGTGTGAACCACACAGTTGATCTTTCCATGAAGAACCCGACTCATGTAGACCCCGTGACTTTTTATTTCTATAAATAGCTTCTGTCTTTCCACATGTATGCCCGAGTTTATTGTCTGTTAATGTGTGTGTTCCTGCCAAATGAGTGGCACAAACACACACTCCCTCACACACACATTCAGACAAAGTGAAGGACGCTCAGATTTCTTTTGGCTTAGTGCAGAAAGCCATCTGGGCAGTCCTGTTGTCATCAGCTCACTTGTATCAGTCATCAAAAGACCGAAAGTACATTGATGAAGTTTTACTGTGGCACAGTCCTTCACTGGAATCATGGCTATTTTTGTTTACAATCTGCTCTGACTGCATATTTTTTTCCCATGATGGGGTACTCAACATATACAATTCAAAAGCCTAAAAATCTGAACTATTTGTCATCTAATTTTTTTTTATTACTTATTTTGTAACCATAGGTAGATTTGTTTTGCAGTCTGGTGACAAGCCACCAGCTGCCGGTCGCTGCGTGCGCAAGCGCCCCGTATCCCTAACCTGCATGTTTTTGGTATGTGGGAGGAAACCGGAGAAATCCCGGAGTAAACCCACGCAACACGGGGAGAACATGCAAACTCCACACAGATCACTGTTGGTCGGGGGCGGGGATCGAACCCACGATCTCACAATCCCTGCGATCCCCCGGCCGAGGGTAAACTGTGCTGCCACAGTGCTAACCACTGCGCCACCGTGCAGCCCACAAATGTCAATGAATCCATTAATAATCTGTGTGGAAGAAAATGTATCAATGATGTCTCATCCCCATAAACACCACCAGCAGCATGATACAATATTTATGTGATATGACAGTAGAAAACCACAGTGAAGGCATCAATAGGTGTGACAGAGACAATGGGCATTTTCACACCTGAAAGTCCACAACAAGGTCTGAACCAGGGTTTGTGTTTTTGATACTTTGTCTACATTTGGTCTGGTTAGGTTGGGCTTCACACTGCTCTTTTTCTAAGCAAACTAAACAACTTAAGTGACGCACCTACATCTTGTTGTCATGATGACATTTATTTTGTTGCCACAGATTGGTAGTTAGCAAATACGCTACTCACCCTCCAAGGTGTATTCTGCAGCTGAAGCTGAGCTGCAGCTGAAGCTGAGCAACAGAATACACCTCGGAGGCTAGGTGTGAAAACACCCTAAGATACTGTACTAGTTCACTCGTAGTAAATAGTTTGAGAAGAAAAAAAATCCCGAACCTCTTATGAAATGTTCTCATAGACTTAGAATTCCCTTTATAGGATGAAGTAAGAAAAATCTTTGGCCGGGTTCAAACTACATATTTTTCTCTGTCTTGTCTTGTCAAATTAAGGGGATAAATTTTTACCATGACTTGACCAGGGGAGTGACCACAATACACATTTGATCTCTGACCAATCATCTTATGCTGCTGTCATCACTGTCAACAGGTTAAGAAAGTGTCAAATAGTTAGCCAATAAACAAATAGTTAGCCATGGCTATGTGTGTGTGAGATGCTGATAATTTGCTTTTGACTGTGGACATGTTTCTGGGTTTCTCAGCCATCAATTCAGCAAGATGCCATGAAATTTATCCAATATATACACTACCGTTCAAAAGTTTGGGGTCACCCAGACAATTTTGTGTTTTCCATGAAAAGTCACACTTTTATTTACCACCATGAGTTGTAAAATGAATAGAAAATATAGTCAAGACATTGACAGGGTTAGAAATAATGATTTGTATTTGAAATAATAATTTTTTCCTTCAAACTTTGCTTTCGTCAAAGAATCCTCCATTTGCAGCAATTACAGCATTGCAGACGTTTGGCATTCTAGCTGTTAATTTGTTGAGGTAATCTGGAGAATTCTGACGCAATGAGCAAACACATTGTACCATTAGAACACTGGAGTGATAGTTGCTGGAAATGGGCCTCTATACACCTATGTATAGATATTGCACCAAAAAACAGACATTTGCAGCTAGAATAGTCATTTACCACATTAGCAATGTATAGAGTGTATTTCTGATTAGTTTAAAGTTATCTTCATTGAAAAAAACAGTGCTTTTCTTTCAAAAATAAGGAAATTTCTAAGTGACCCCAAACTTTTGAACGGTAGTGTAGCTTGCCAGCTAATGTTACCAGGTTCACTGTATGTCAACAGAAGGTCCCCACAAGGGGAAAAATGATCTGGTCAGGGGTTGTCAAAATAGGCAATCAAGTACAAAAAATTCCAACATGCTAGTTTTGCTTAGGAGTGGGAGAAATATCGATACAGCGTAATTTCATAATACTTTGTGGTGGTGATACTGTATTGATTCAGAAACACCAGTATTTTGATACTTTATTAAACATCATTAATAAATGTTACAAATATGAACTTACCAATTGGGTATCAGAATAATAAAAACTAATTGACTTTTAAGTCCACTAGATGGTGCTAAATGCTCACTGTCTAATTAGGTCAGCACAACAAAGGAAAGACTGAGATCTAGCCGGGATGTTGAACATGACAGAGATCAGGAAGAGAAATCGCAATATATGATATTGCATTACTCAGCATGTTACAAGATCATGATAATATTATGAATGAATGAATGAATGAATGAATCTTTATTTCGGATAGATTAAAAGTAAAGATTAAAAAGAAACAGAATAATATAACAAAGGGGAAAAAAATCCAACAAGGTCAAATTAAACAATAACTCCTCTGATTATTATACAGTTCAACATAAGTTATCCAAAATGGGTGATGGCTGAAGCCGCAGCTTATATTGCCCACCCATATTCCATCCAAGAATTCAAAAGAAAAACAAAACAAGAGCGATTACAATTCGGAACAAAGCTAAGACAAAATGTGACAAAAAAAAACTAAGCAACAACACAACACAGACTGGATATGACAATCCTTATGTGATTTTACATGTCATCTTGTATATATGTTTAAGATAAGATAAGCCTTTATTAGTCCCACAATGGGGAAATTCCAGGATTGCAACAGCACAGGGATAGCAACACTCAGAGCAACAATCAGAAGGCAAGAAAAAAACCAAAAAAAAAAGCAAGAGCAGCTAATATACATATGTACATATTACTATAAATATATATATATATATATATATATACACAGACACGCAGTGCAGAGCATTGTAGCTGGATGGAATAAATATATGAGTATATAAACACACAGTGCGGAGCATTGTAGCTAGATGGAATAAATATGTAGATATATAAACATCCACAGTACGGAGCATTGCAGCTAGGTGGAATAAATATGTAAATATATAAACACACACAGTGCGGAGCATTGTAGCTAGATGGAATAATATGTAGATATATAAACACACAGTGCGGAGCATTGTAGCTAGGTGGAATAAATATATAGATATATAAATATAAACACACCCAGTGCGGAGCATTGTAGCTAGATGGAATAAATATGTAAATATATAAACACACACAGTGCAGAGCATTGTTGCTAGATGGGATGAAACAGCATAACCGTCTACTTAGTTATCCTACATGGTATGATTATGTGCCCATACATATTCTCACCCTCCATAGCGACCGGTATTTTCCTAGTTGTATGCCGGAGGGGACCATTGTGTAAGTCTATTGCATCTTTTGCATTCAAAACTATTAGGTTGTTACGTCTTTTTGCTATCTCTGCGAGCAGCCCTGCTTAGGTTGTACAGTCTGACAGCCGTAGGTAGGAAGGACCTGCGAAACCTCTCGGTTGTGCACCTAGGATGATGTAGTCTGCTGCTAAATGAGCTCCTCAGTGCATTCAGTATGTCCTGCATAGAGTGGAACTCGGACTCCAGCAGAGATGACAGTTTAGCCACCGTCCTTCTCTCTCCTATCTCCTCCACCGGGTCAAGGCGCTGCCCCAGGACAGAGCTAGCTTTCTTGATCAGTTTGTTCAGTCTCTTCCTATCGGCTGCGGTAATGCCACTGCCCCAGCAGATCACTCCAAAAATGATGGCTGATGCCACCACCGTGTCATAGAATGTCTTCAGCAGCGCCCCTTGTACACCAAAAGACCTGAGTCTCCTCAGTAGGAACAGCCTGCGCTGTCCCTTCTTGTAGAGTGCGTCAGTATTGTGTGACCAGTCTAGTTTATTGTTCAGATGAACATCCAGGTACTTGTAGGATGTCACCATCTCGATGTCTGTTCCCTGTGTATTTACTGGTGCTGTGAGGGGTTGTCCTTGCCCGCGGCAGTCCACCACCAGCTCCTTAGTTTTCCTCACGTTGATCTGGAGGCAGTTCCGATGGCACCAGTCCACGAAGACCTGGATAAGCCCTCTGTACTCAGCTTCATCTCCATTGGAGATGAGGCCAACGATTGCAGAGTCATCAGAGAACTTCTGTAGATGGCAGTGTGTTGTGTTGTGTGAGAAGTCCGCAGTATAAAGAGTGAACAGGAAGGGAGCCAACAACGTTCCCTGGGGGGCCCCCGTGCTACCGATGATCGTGTCGGACACACAGTCCCGGGTTCTCACAAACTGAGGCCGGTTCGTGAGGTAGTCCAGGATCCATGATGACAGGTGCTGGTCCACCCCTGCGCGCAGCAGCTTGTCCTTCAGGATCATCGGTTGGATGGTGTTGAAAGCACTGGAGAAGTCAAAGAACATGATCCTCACCGCATTCCCGGGCTTCTCCAGGTGGGACAGAAAACGGTGAAGGAGGAAGATCACCGCATCCTCCACCCCAATGCCATGCTGGTAGGCGAACTGGAGTGGATCCATCGCTGGTCCCACCAGGAGGCGGAGGTGAGCAAGGAGCAGTCTCTCCAGGGTCTTCATCAAGTGGGACGTCAAGGCCACCGGTCTGTAGCTGTTCAGGTCTTTGGGGTGGGAAGTTTTTGGTACAGGTACCACACAAGATGTTTTCCACAGCTGTGGTACCCTCCCCAGCTTCAGGCTCAGGTTGAAGATGTACGCCACAATCCTACACAGCTGGTCTGCACAGGACTTGAGGAGCTTTGCGCTGATGCCGTCCGGTCCCGACGCCTTCCTCGCCTTGATCTTCCTCAGCTCCGTCCTCACCTGGGTCCTGGTCAGGGTCAGGTTGGGGGGCTGTGTGTTGGGAGTGGGGGGGTGTTGGTGGAATGGGGAGTGGGCAGCAGGACTTGATGTCTTTAGAGGCAGCAGTGGTTGTTGTGCAGTCAGGGGGGAGGGCAGTTGGTCAAACCTATTGAAAAACAGATTCAGATTGTTCGCCCACTCCCTGCCCCCGTGGCCTGGGGGGAGGCATTCTGGAGCCCAGAGATGGTTTTAAGGTTTCTCCAGACCCCTCTGATGTCGCTCTGTTGCAGCTTGTCCTCCATCTTCTTCCTGAAGCTGTCCTTGCCTTCTCTGATCTTTCTCCTCAGCTCCTTCTGTACAGACTTCAGCATCTCCCTGTTCCCCGACCTGAAGATCCTCTTCTTCTCTCTCAGAAGTGTTTTTATCTCAGGGTTGATCCAGGGTTTGTTGTTTGAGCAACACCGTATGGTCTTGGTGGGAACGGTGTCGTCCACACAGAAGCTGAGGTAGTCCGTGAAGGTGTGAGTGAGGCCATCGATGTCCCCACCATGTGGATTGCAGAGCTGCTCCCAGGTGGTGGTTTCAAAACAGCCCTTTAGAGTGTCCATTGCCTCCTCAGACCATAACTTCACTGTGCGCATGGCCGGAGGTTGTCTGTGCACTAGGGGTTTGTACACCGGCCGGAGATGAACCAAGTTGTGATCCGATCTCCCGAGTGGGGGGAGTTGTGATGAGGTGTACGCCTCCTTAGTGTTTGCGTAGAATAAGTCCAGTGTTTTATTGTCTCTAGTGTGGCATGTGACATACTGGGTAAACGTGGGTAGAATGGGAGATAGTGAAACATGGTTGAAATCGCCTGAGATGAGGAGAAGAGCATCTGGGTGTTCTGTCTGCAGCCTGCCGGTTACTGAATGGATGACGTCACGCGCTGTCCCAGCGTTCGCCGTCGGATTTGCATAAACAACAATGCAGATCACGTGTGAGTATTCCCTCGGGAGATATGTAGGCCGCATGCTAACAGCTAGCAACTCAATGTCTTTGCTGCAGTGTCGTTGTTTAACAGTGATATGTCCCGGTCTGCACCAGTTGTTGTTAACATACATTATCACTCCACCGCCCCTTGCTTTGCCACTGTCTGGTGTTCGGTCTGCCCGTATCATGTGGAAACCCTCCAGCTCAATGTTAGCATCTGCTGCTAGTTCAGTTAGCCACGTCTCGGAAAACAAAAGGAGAGAGCATTCCCGGTATATGCTATCGTAGCGGGAGATAGCCGCTAGCTCATCTACCTTTCCCAGTAACGACCGTACATTCCCCATGACAATAGATGGAAGGGAGGGTCTGTACCTTATATTTTTTGTCCTCCGCCTTACTCCAGCCCGGCAGCCACGGCGTTTTCGCCTCAGTTCCCTCGGTATGTCGAGTTTTTCCGTTAGCACCGGGTGGCGATTGAGTGCTAGCAGCTCCTCCCAGCTGTATCATCTCCTGCTATAAACAGTTTGGAGTATTTCTTCCTTTAGTTTTTGTTTAAATTGTCCAAGCGTTGTACATGATTTTAATTCAGGTACAAAATCGTTCCATAATCTTACTCCTTGCACTGAAACACAGTGTTGCTTGGTGGTAGTTCTCACTGAAGGTTTTTGAAATATACATGTTCCTCTGAAATGGTATTGTTTCTCCCTTATTTGGAACAACTTTTGGATATTTGCGGGCAGTCATAGATTTTTTATTTTAAACATTATTACTGCAGTTTTAAAGTCAACCAGATCTTTCAACTTGAGAGCTTTTAATTTAAGAAAAAGTGGGTTTGTTGGTTCCCTGTAAGCAGCTTTGTTTATTTTTCTAATAGCTCTCTTCTGAAGCATAAAGACTGGATATATGTTTGTTTTATATGTATTTCCCCATACTCCGGTACAATATGTCATGTATGGGAGTATTAATGAATGATACAAAGTATATAATGTGGGTTGATTCAGCAAATATTTCGCTCTGTGTAGTATTGCGATTGATTTAGATATTTTACCTTTAATATAATTAATATGTGACTTCCAACACAGTTTATTATCAATTATTACTCCAAGAAATTTAGTTTCAGATACCCTTTCAATCTCTACACCATTTACACTGAGTTTAGATACTAAGTTGTTGTAATGGTTGTTAAAAACTATAAATTTTGTCTTACTTAAATTGAGCGTTAGTTTGTTTGAATCAAACCACAGTTTAAACTTTCCTAATTCCTTTCCGAGTGTATCCAAAAGTTGTTCCAAATTGCTTCCACTGCATAATAGATTAGTGTCATTGGCAAACAATATTAAATCCATTTTTTTCCGAGACTTTACATATATCATTTATATACATATTGAATAACAATGGCCCCAAAACTGAACCCTGTGGGACTCCACAAGTAACCTTCAGTAACTGTGAGTTTTTGTTACCAACACATACATACTGATATCTATTCTTTAAGTAACTATTTAACCAGGAATACCACAATTTTGTAGTTTCTTTAATAATAAATTGTGATCCACTGTATCAAATGCTTTTTAAGATCCAGGAATACCCCAACTGAATACTCTTTATTTTCAACGGCAGTTGATATTTTTTCTATAAATTCCATTAGAGCAAATGCAGTTGTCCTCTTGTGTCTGAACCCATATTGCTGCTCACACAATAAATTATTCTTCAGTATGAAGTTGTCAATTCTCTCACAGAATATTTTTTCAAGTATCTTGGAAAATTGCGGCAACAGTGAAATTGGTCTATAGTTTGAAAGTTCCCCTCTGTCACCCGTCTTGTATATCGGAATTACTTTAGCTATTTTCATTGCATTGGGAAATATACCTGTTTGGAGAGACAGATTACAAATATACGTCAGTGGTTTCACTAAGCATTCGATAATAGTTTTGACTAAGAGCATGTCAATACCATCACAGTCCGTAGATGTCTTACTTTTAAACGATTTAACAATTTCAATGACCTCTATCTCGTCTGTGTTCTTTATGAAAATGGAGTCTTTTATTGTAGTGTTTTTGCTTATTGTATCACCCGTAGACGCCATAATGGGTATTTCTCGAGCCAAATTAGGACCAATGTTAACAAAAAAGTTATTAAATTCATCTGCAGGTGAAGCTGCATTCACACTCTGAGTCATTGTATTCTATTTTGAAAAATTGGTTGGGTAGCTTGTATTTCTGTTTTTATTTCCAAGAATATTGTTAAGTATTGTCCATGTATTTCTAATATTGTCTCTGTTTTTTTCCAGTTCTTTACTGTAATAGTCTCTTTTACTACATCTCATTATACTGTATATGTTAACTTATTTTTGTATGTTTTATACCGCTGCTCTGCTTCTTTTGTCCTTTTCTTTAGAAAAGCTTTATATAATAATTTTTTCTTTTTACATGCCTTTTGTAATCCTTTGGTTAACCATGGCTTATCGACAAATTTATGTTTAAGCTTTTTCTTTACTAATGGACAATTTGTTTCATAAAGAGTGGTTACAATGTTCATACATGTCTCATAGGCTTCATTTACATCTGATACATAGACTTTTGTCCAGTCCTGCTTCAGCAAGTCTTCTTTAAAAGAACTGATTGCATTTTGTGACTTGTATCTGAACGATTTTAAATTTTTTTCTGTATTGGCCTCCGTGTGGCCATGGATAAGTGCAAAGGTTGGCAAATGGTCACTTATATCATTTATCAATAATTCACTTTCTATTTTCTTATCAATAATATTAACAAACAGGTTGTCAATAAGTGTAGCAGTGTGAACTGTGATTCTACTGGGATGTGTTATTGTGGGATATAGACTCATACTGTACACAGAATTCATGAACTCTGTAATTACATTTTGTTGATATGGATTTAGTAAATCAATATTGAAATCTCCACAAATTACTACCATTTTCTTACTAGTAATATTATTGTACAGCTCAACTAATTTATCTCTGAATGTCTCAATGCAAGTTCCCGGCGTTCTATATATACAACTTATAATTAGATTTTTTGTTTTATCTTGGTCAGTCTCAACAGTAACACATTCTAAAATCCCTGGTAGTGCAAAGGACATTCCATTTACAAGTTTACACCTATACAGGTCATCAATATACAGTGCAACACCACCACCCTTTTTTTGAGATCTGTTAATATGAAACATCTGATATCCCTCTATTGCCATCAGGGGAGCCTGCTCTTCATTAAGCCAAGTTTCAGAGACTGCGATGGCTGTAAATTTTCTGTCTAGCTGTTTTAAATAGTCCTGAATCTGTGGAAAGTTTTTGTTAAGACTTCTGCTGTTGAAGTGTATTATTGATAGTTTACCATCTAGTTGCACTTGACTTTTGAATTGCTTTTCAGTGTAATATTCACAATGATTATGAATATTATTGAAAAAGTGGTTATCAGGATCAATATCATTCTCCATCTCTTGTAGTTTATATTCAGCATAATGGCATATTTTCAGAGTTTGAATTTCCTCACTCTGTGTCAAATGACTTCATCCAACTGGGTATAATTGATGTCTACTCAAGTCAGTAATAAGTCTTTTTGTTTGTTTTGTTTAGTTTTTTTTTTTTTTTTTATTAGAGAACATTGACATGGTGTGTCAAAAGAACTATTCTTGCCGTGTGTGTGGATATGGATTATCATAGTCTCTTAATTTTCTTAATCAGTGTTCATCTATATTTATTTAAGTCAGTAATCTCTCTGATTATTATACTCTTTGCTTCCTCAGGTGTTCCATTTAGTTTGATCCAAACTCTACAATTTCTTGTCCATGTTGCCTGTATCTTATTTTGTCTTTTCAGCATCTGTGCTTGCCGTGCTATTTCAGCATTAGTTTTTGTTAGATGTTCATTTAGGTAAACTTCTGTTCCCCGTAGCTTTCTGGCCTGCCTCAGTATGTCATTCTTTACCCTTCTGTTCACAAAGCGCATCACAATTGATTTCTTTGTTTTATTATCCTTTCTGGGTAAAGCATGACAGGCTGAAATTGCATTTGCTTCGACCTTTATATTTCTACTATCAAGGAACTGAAGCACCTGGTTTTCCAGGGAGACTGATTCACTCAGGGGAGCCTCCTCACCTCTCATGCCTGCTGTAGCATGAGCATATGATTGATATTTAATGTCTAGTCCACTTATAATTAGATCATCCATACGAGAATATTGTTCAAGATCCTCAACGCGTCACTCCAAGTCTGCAATTTTTTTTTGTCTTTTTCCTTAATTGTTAATTTTAATTCTCGGACTTCTTCCATTAGCCCTAATATTTTAGCCTGCTGACTAGCCACTTTGGTCAGTTCTTCTGACAAGAAGTTCAGAGATTTTTTTGATCTCTTCCATTTCCTCCTTCTTTGGTGGCATTTTTACTGACGTGTTGATAGTAAAACAATCTCTGCTGGTGTCGTCGGTATCCGATCCGACTGACCTCAAATCCAGCTGGGCCTCAGCTAGCCCCCTCCGTTGCTAGTCCCGCTGCTTACCAGCGCCGTAACCAAGCTCCTGTCCAGCCGGGGTACCGGCAGCTCCTCCACCAAGTCCCGCCGCCGCTGTAGCCGAGCTCCGATCCTGCTCCTGTCCAGCTGGGGTCCCGGTAGCTCCTCCGCCGAGCCCCGCCGCTGCAACTGGGCTCCGACTCCGGCTCTTATCCAGCTGGGGCCCCGGTGGTCCTCCACTGGTCCCCGTCTCCCACCACCGCTGCGCTTGAACTCCGATCCGGCTCCCGTCCAACTGCTGCCTCGGCTAGTTCCTCCGGTGAGCCCCAATCACCGGGGACAGAGTCGCTTCTCCATGTTGGTGCTAGGTGCTACGACTAGCTATGGCGTTAGCTATAGCGATAGCGTTAGCCTAGCAAACGCTTCAGGTAAAGCGTAGCAGCGAACCACGAAAAGAAACGCCAATCAGTTCACTCACGAATGAGAGCAGTCCCAAAAGTCCAATTCTCACAGCGAGCGCAAAACAACTCTTAAAAACAGATCGAGTCTGACCCCCGAATCCAGACCGGCTGAACCACAACTAAAAAAAATTATTTAAGCTGAGCCTGCAAGACTGAGACCACTCACTCCGCCATCTTCTTCGTATAATATTGCCCAAGTGTTGTGATAATATTCTATCATGAGTCACGGTCATGAGGTGTGGCAGCATTACATGGCTGTTCATCACGCTAGATGTTCACAATCCCATAAGATGGTCAGTTGTGACAAAATTGGATGATCATCTGGCTGAATTTGTGTAGTCTGCTCTAAGCCTTAAGAAGCACTCAAATAGGTGATTCCTGCTGAGAGGATGACAACTTGACTGTTAAAATGTTCGATGGGGAAACAATAAATAGAACAAATTTATCTGGGAAGTGACTGTGTAGGCCTGAACAATGGATTAGGATGCACCAGGTCTGAACAAAAGACCTTTAGACAGGAAGGGAAATGATGGAACTAAAGTGAGTGATTCCAAATGGCTTGTTCTTGAAGGGAAACAAGTGTTAAGAAACCCTCCTCATACAACAATCTACACACACACTAACATGGGCCTTGGCTTGTGGCCTTGGCTGGAATTCATGAGGAAAGACACTTATAATGGCGCAGTCACACACATTTACACACACTGAGGGAGGCTGGAGAGAGGAAAACTCTTGAGAAAACAGAAGTTACTAATTAGGTAAAATTGTCTTACTGCAGTTAGGTGTCTGGCTAAATACTTCCGCTCTCTCTTCATCTGTTTCCAGATGTTTGACTTCCTAAAGCTTTGACTTGACATTAGTGCTGTTTCATGTTCTGTTGTAACAGCAGGAGTAAGTCTGGCTGAACATTAGAGAACGTGAATAATGAGCCCATCTGGAAAGAGAGAAAGGAAAAATGCAGTTTAAAGTGGTGAAATTAAGAATGTGGGCGAAAAAAGGTTAATTGTTATTAGCTATGTACTAAGCACCCTCTTCTGAAATATGATCACATCCTGCTCCAAAGTAACCAAATGGCAGCACGATGCTGAGCCTTTAAAACAGGGTTGTCAGGCTGGCTCAAAGGGCCAAAACTAAAAGATGAGTCCCTACTGAGAATCAAATTGGTCAGCATCTACTGAAAAACTATAGGGAGTTTGAAAAAAAAAATTGATACACCATAATATTAGTGTAATACAGCATAATACCAGAGTGGTCCCCTAGTTGATAGAGCATCCACCATCACAACCAGGAGATTGGGGGTTCAAGTCCCGGCCGGGTCATACCAAAGACCATACAAAAATGGTACTTCCGGCCTTCTAGCTTGGTGCTCAGCATAATAGAATGGGGGAAGGAGAAGTTGTTTATGGCAGCATCTTGCATGGCAGCGACCCCTCTGACTCTACATGTGATTAATATTGTAGATAGGAGAAACATGATTTAGTTCTACTGTACATGACTGGCTCTATGGACTGAATGACAACAGAGATGGCAGAAACGAGAGAAGACAAGCACACACAGAAACAAATGCTAAGTGGGTCAAAAACTTATCACAACACACACTCACAGACACTGAGAAAAAAGTACTGAGCAGAAGACTAAATTTCGCCATTACACTACCCAAAATACCCCATGAAGAATACATCTTAGCAACAGAACTCGCATGTGAAAAAATCCAGGATCAAGGGGAAAAAGAAACACTACGGAACGCAGTAACAGGAATCCTCAAAACGGCCAAATTACTACAAAGCAGCATCACAAAAAAAGAAAAAGCAATAAACTCACTTAAGAAAGATAAAACAATCGCAATCCTCCTACCAGAGGCAGAACCACAGTAGTAATGGACACGGAAACATATGAAAAACAGATGGAAACCATGTTGGCAGACAGCAGCACGTATGAAATCATAAAAACAAATCCCACAGAAGAAAAGAAAAAAAAAATGCTAAAAGGCCTTCTCAAACCCCTATTAAAAAGCAAAAAAATAACATAGGATGCATACAAACACCTGATATCCACAGCCAGCATCACCCCCCGGCTCTATGGAACCCCAAAAATACATAAGGACATCCCACTGTGAGCAATAATAGACAGCATCTGATCAGTCACATACAATTTATCAAAAGCCCTGGTTGAAATCATCAAACCCCTCCTTGGACTATCAGAATACTATTGCAAAAACTCAAAAGAACTGGCACAAGAACTCAAAAACATGAAAATAGAATTAGATGAGATCCTCATTTCACATGATGTCATTTCACTATTCACAAAGACCCCTGTTGATGTCACACTACACATTGTGCAAGAACACCTCAAGAATGACAGAACTCTTAAAAGATGCACAAATCTCACAGTTGATGACATAATTGGATATTACAGTTTGTTGCAAAATCCACCTATTTTCAATACAGAGAAAAAAAATCTACAGACAAAAAGAAGGATTTGCAATGGGAGACCCACTATCAGCCATCATGAGCAGCTTTATCATGGAGGATCTGGAAAATACAACCATCAACACAGCACCCATACAATGCAAACCCATTCTGGAAGAGATACGTGGACATATTGGAGAAAATAAAAGGACACACACAAAAACTCACAGACCATCTGAACAACACAGACAGCTTGGGGAACATAAAATTCACACACAAAGGAAGAAAGTGGTACCATAGCCTTTCTGGACATGAAAATCAACCACAATGATGACGGCAGTATAAAAATCTCAGTCTACAGGAAACCAACCCACACGGATCAGTACCTACTATGGACATCAGAACACCCCACAGCACACAAACTATCAGTTGTCAGGACGTTATATGAAGGGGCCATCATCATCACAAACCAAGAAGACAGACAGGAGGAGGAAAACCACATAAAACATGCACTCATACGCTGCAATATCCGATGTGTGTTACATGCGGCTCTAGGGAGCCACACAATGAGAGCCGAGGGCGAGCCAGTGAGTTGAGATGTTTATTATAAGGAAGGGTTAGGAACAAGGGATAAGGATACGGGGTAAGGAACACGGTTGTTGTAGACCCAAAGCACAGCTACTCATAAACAGGTTAAACTCACGAGTAGAACGGTACAGGAGTAAAGGGCTGGCACCGGAGAATAGGATACCAAGGCATAATACTCACAGCAGGGAACACTCACAAGGTTACTGCAAGAGGAGTAAGGGCTGACGCCGGGAATAGGGGTTTCAGCCTGTAGTGCTTTAAGTCGCAGCCCCGAGTGATCGAGGCTGCTCCTTTTTATTCTCATTAGCAGCGCCCCAGCTGATGAGGATTAATTGGTCCCAGCCGTCCCGTAATACTGACAGCTGGGAGCCAGCTGAGACGCTGTCTAATGAGAGGCGGAGACATGGGCTGAGCGCCGAAATGGCGTCTCCTCCCATGGTGACAGAGATGCTGCCTAAAGAGAGGCAGGGATGGGGAGACATGGGCTGAGCGCCGAGACGGCGTCTCATCCCATGGTGACAATGTGGGCCATAAATAAAGGGAAACAGCAAGTCAAAAACAAAGAAAACAAACAGAAAACAAGACACAGACCAAAAGCCAAAATCAAAAACAAGGACATCCTAACCATACCATATATCTGAGGGATAACAGAACCAATTCAAAGGATCATGAAAAAACACAAAATAAACACTGCGGTAAAACCACACAAAAAAATTAAGACAGTTATTAATACACCCCAAGAACAAAATAGAACAAAGCAAAAAATGCAATGTAATATATGAAATATCATGCAGCTCATGCAACAAAACCTACACCGGGGAAACAGGAAGATCATTCAACACAAGGAAAAAAGAACACCAGAAGGAATGTGAAAAGGAAACACAAGGACGGCTCACAAGATCGCAAAAAGAAAAGGCAGAACAAGCAATATTAAAATCAGCAATATCACATCACTGCAAAAGAAATAACCACATCATGGACTGGGACAATGCAAAAATCATTGGATCGGAGAGTAACAGACACAAACACTGAATCAAGGAGGCCATAGAAATCAGGAAGCAGGAAAAGACAGCGTGAATTGGGATGATTTATGCTTTCCCACACCTGGGACTACATTCTCCAGAGATCATTGGATGGCGGAGAGTGGGGCCAGCCCAGTGGATCTGATAGTTCTGCTGGGCTGGCCCCGCCTACGAAAGGTAGCTGATAAACGACACTCCACAGCAATCAGCTGACACTTCTGAGGAAGACTGCAGTTGGACAGTCGAAACATGTAAAGGTAAAAACATCTCCTTTTTATTCTTGTCTTAAATAAGAAAAACAAAAAACTACTAATTAAAAAGAAGACAAAATGAACCTACTTGAGCAAACAGCGATGGCTTCTTCTTCTTCTATTGCGATACTTTGTGGTGGCTGGGGATACTGTATTAGTTTAGAGACAGAAGTACAGTATTTAAAAAATTATTAGCGAATGTTGCAAATACAAACTTACCTATTTAGGTACCAGAGCAATAAAAAACAGTTGACTTTTCAATCTATTATGTGGTGCTAAATGCTCACTGTCTGCCCAGTTAGGTCAGCAAAGCAAAGGAGTGACTCCTGAGATACACAGTTGAAACCAGAATACACTGTATAAAAAGACACATAACCTTTTTTTCCCCTCACTGTCTGACATTAAATCAGGCTAAACCTTGCCTGTTTTAGTTCAGTTAGGATCACCACAATTGTTTCTATTTGCTAAATGCCAGAATAATGAGAGAGGTTTTTTTTTATTACTTTCTTCAAAGTCAAAAGTTTACATACATTTCCTTAATATTCAGTAGCCGTGCCTTTAAACTGTATGACTTGTGTCAAACATTTTGGGTATCCTTCCTCAAGCTTCTCACAATAGTTTGCTGGAATTTTGGCACATTCCTCCGGACAGAACCGGTATAGCCGAGTCAGGTTTTTAGGCCGCCTTGCACATGTCTTTTCAGCTCTGCCCTCAAATTTTTTTATGGGTTTGAGGTCAGGGCTTTGTGATGGCCCTCCAAAACATTGACTTTGCTGTCCTTAAGCCACTTTGTAACTAATTTGGCGGTATGCTTCAGATCATTGTCCATTTGGAAGACCCATTTGCGCCCAAGCTTTAACTTCCTGCTGATGTCTTTAGATGTTGCTTCAATATTTCCACCTAATGTTCTTTCCATCTATTTCCATCTATTTTGTGAAGTGCGCCAGTCCCTCCTGTAGCAAAACACCCCTACAACATGATGCTGCCACCCTCAGGCTTGCAAGCTTCCCCCTTTTTCCTCCAAAGGTCAAACTATAGTCAATTTTAGATTCATCAGACCGCAGGACATGTCTCCAAAAATTAAGGTATTTGTCCCTGTGTGCATTTGCAAACTGTAATCTGACTTTTTTATGTTGCTTTTGGAGTAATGGGTTGTTCTTCACTGAGTGGCCTTTCAGCCCATGTCAGTACAGGACTTGTTTCACTGTGGATAATGACACTTTTTTACCAGCTTCAGCTAGGATCTTCACAAGGTCTTTTGCTTTTATTCTGTGGTTGATACGCACATTTCACACCAAAACATAGTTCATCTCTGGAACACAGAATCCATCTCCTTCCTGAGCAGTATGATGGCTGGACATTCCCATGGTGTTTATACTTGTGTATAATTGTTTGAACAGATAAGCGCGGCACCTTCAGGCATCTGGAAATTGTACCCAAGGATGAACCAGACTGTAGAGGTTCAAAATTTTCTTCCTGATATCTTGGCTGATTTCTTTTGATTTTCCCATGACACAAGAAAGCAGTGCTTGTGGGGTGCCTTAACCCATATTCTGTCTATGCTACAGCAGCGCTTCCGTCAGCTCACCACCCTCTGGCAGTGAAGTTTTTTTTCAAGAAAATATTCAGTTTAGATATCACAAATTCCAAAAGCTGTAACTTGAAAGTGGTAAGAGATAATGGCTTACTGTCAATTAGAAAGATATAGAATGTGATCCAAAGTTTGAGATAGGAGTAAATTTACTCATCTAATTTGCATAATGCAATGGCAGCCGTATCGAATTACATAACTTTTGGTCAAAAGTGGACTTTGGACATATTTACACAAAGGATGGTTTTGTTTTTTTGTCTTCATTTTTGTTTTTGTTTTTTTGTTATCTTACCTTCAAAGTAAATGAACCACAAAATCAGTAGAATGTACACAAACAAATAAATACATCAGACCTACCGCGCACCATGTGTCTTCATTCATCCATTTTCGTCATCACTGGTCCTTATTTCGTCTTCTGCCAATCATTTTCGCTTTCTCGCCCACATCCAGAAACTCTTACATGTATCTTATGATTTATTCCACCTCAATTTTGGTTACATAACACCACCAAACCAGTGTTATTGTTCTCTCTTGTCACGTGCAGCTCCATCAATGGCAGACGAAAGTGTACATGCTCCAGACCATCTTTTGCTGTCACAAAAGGTAAATATTTCCCTTCAGAAGCTAAATAATCTCTTTGTGGAATCATAGTTGGCAAAATTTGGAGCAAATGCTTCCTTTGTGTGGAAATACAGTGATGTGAAAAAGTGTTTGCACCCTTCCTGATTTCTCTTTTTTTTTTGTATATTTGTCACACTTAAATGTTTCCGATCATCAAACAAATTTAAATGTTAGACAAAGATAGCACAAGTAAACACAAAATGCAGTTTTAAATGAAGGTGTTTATTATTAAGAGAAAAAAAAATCCAAATCTACATGACCATGTCTGAAAAAGTGATTGCCCCCTAAACCTAATAACTGGCTGGGCGACCCTTAGCAGCAACAACAGCAATCAAGCGTTTGCAGTAACTGGCAATGAGTCTTTTACGGCATGGTGGAGGAATTTTGGCCCACTCATCTTTGCAGAATTGTTGTAATTTAGCCACATTGGAGGGTTTTCCAGCATGAAACACCTTTTTAAGTTCATGCCACAGCATCTCAGTCAGGTTCAGGTCAGGACTTTGACTAGGCCATTACAAAGTCTTCATTTTGCTTTTCTTAAGCCATTCAGAGGTTGACTTGCTGGTGTGTTTTGGATCATTGTCCTGCTGCAGAACCCAAGTACGCTTCAGCTCAAGGTCACGAACAGATAGCCAGACATTCTCCTTCAGGATTTTTTGGTAAACAGCAGAATTCATGGTTCCATTTACCACAGTAAGTCTTCCAGGTCCTGAAGCAGCCAAACAGCCCTGGATCATCACACTACCACCACCATATTTTACTGTCGGTATGATGTTCCTTTTCTGAAATGCTGTGTTACTTTTATGCTGGGTGTAATGGGACACACACCTTCCAAAAGTTCATTTTGTCTCGTCAGTCCACAGATTATTTTCCCAAAAGTCTTTGGGATCATCAAGATGTTTTCTGGCAAAACTGAGACAAGCCTTTATGTTCTTTTTGCTCAGCAGTGTTTTTTGTCTTGAAACTATGCCATGCAGGCCATTTTTGCCCAGTCCCTTTCTTATGGTGGAGTCATGAACACTGACCTTAACTGAGGCAAGTGAGGCCTGCAGTTCTTTGGATGTTGGTGTGGGGTCTTTTGTGACCTCTTGGATGAGTCGTCGCTGCGCTCTTGGGGTAATTTTGGTCAGCTGGCCACTCCTGGAGAGGTTCACCACTGCTCCATGTTTTCGCCATTTGTGGATAATGGCTCTCACTGTGGTTCGCTGGAGTCCCAAAACTTTAGAAATGGCTTTATAATCTTTTCCAGACTAATAGATCTCAATTACTTTGTTTCTCATTTGTTCCTGAATTCGTTGGATTATGTCTAGCTTTTTAAGATCTTTTGGTTTACTTCACTTTATCAGGCAGTTCCTATTTCTTGATTGAGAACAAGTGTGGCAGTAATCAAACCTGGGTGTGGCTAGAGAAATTGAACTCAGCTTTCCAAAGATGTGATAAACCTGTTAATTTATATTTTAACGGGGGGGGGGGGAGGGGATCACTTTTTCACACAGGGCTATGTAGGTTTGGAATTTTTTTTTTTACCCTTTATAATAAACATCTTTATTTAAAAACTGCATTTTGTGTTTACTTGTGTTATCTTTGTCTAATATTTAAATTTGTTTGATGATCTGAAACATTTAACCCTTTGGGTGTGAGATTTGACGTGCTCCTAGTGGCAGAGCGTGGCGCTGCGCCTGTCAACTAATTCTGACATCCCTGTACTCCCCAGCTATACTGACGACTTGTACTTCTTCCTCTTCTTCGTCAATCGCTAGATGGTCACACCAGCTGCCCTGACGAATGCTGCCGTCCTGCGGAGGTCCCCGAGGTCCCCGTGCAGCTTTTGGTTCAGCGATGTGGGGTCAGGCCACGTAGCTCGTCTGAGTGAAGCGTGGTCTGGGCAGTCTTGGAGGAGGTGTTCACTGGTCATTTGGGCAGTACCACATGGGCATCTGTCCGATTGTCCAACTTTAAGTTTCTGGTGCATGTGAGCATGCATTCTGTTATGTCCAGTTCGGAGTCTGAACAGAACGACTTGGTCAGCCCTGCTCAGACTATAGTAGTTGTCATCCTTGCAGAAGTTTGGGTGTTGCTGCTGCCACTTCTTGTGAGACAGGGCCTTAATAATGGTTTTCTCCTCACTGTAAGCCTGCCTGTCTTCCTGGTCTTGCTGCCCACCCTCCTTAGCAAGTCTGTCAGCCGTCTCATTTCCATAGATTCCACAGTGGGCAGGAATCCATTGGAGTGATACGCTCACCTGTGTTGCTAGTTGAGACAGAGTGAGGGCGAGTTCATTCAGTTCTTTGTGTCGGGGGTCCTGAAGTGCATCCAAGACAGAGAGGGCATCAGTGAAGATGACGACCTGCTTGTGTGCCTTGTCTTGATGTTCCTTGATGTGGGCCGCTGCTGTTCTCAGGGCCTCTGCCTCAGCCCTGAAATTGGTGGCGTACTTTCCAGTTGCAATGGGAATGTGGGTCTCCTCGTCAGCGTACCTGATGTACACGCCGCCTCCGCCATTCCTGGTTGCTTCCATGGCAGAGCCGTCTGTGTAGACATGAGTCCACTGCTCTTTAGGGTAGGCAGACTGAATGAACTCCAGGGCCAGCGACTTCCTTTCTTGGTCTGACTGTGTTCCTTTCTTCCCAATGCCTGATATGTCTGTGCGTATGGCTGGGAAGTTCTGTCGGTTCCAGGAGGGAACAGATGCTATGGGTGGTATTGGTGTGGGTATGTGGTCCATCAGTTCTGGGTCTCTCCTTTCAAGTGTCCTGCTCTGGTGGATGAAGCTCGATCTCTTAAGTCTCCCTTTTGTTGGCTTGTTCAGTCTGTCCTTCATGGGATGGTTTTCCAGTCTTTTGAATTTGGCGGCCTGGGTCAGTACCTTGACGTTTCTTCTGTCTTCCAGTGGTGCAAGGCCTGTTGTTGTCTCCAGCGCTTTGATAGGGGTACTGCGCATGGCTCCTGTCAACATTCGCATGGCTTGGTTTTGGAGTCTGTCCAGCTTCTCAGTGTTGCTTTTGGCAGCTGTTGAGGTTGCTGCCATGCCATACTCCAGAACAGGCTGAATCCTCCCCACATAGAGCTTCTTCAGGACACCCTGGTCTGTACCCCAGTCTGTTCCTGACAGTTTCTTCATTAGGGCCAGGGTGACCCTTCATTAGGGTCGTTTCACAACTTGTTCTGATCGTGGCAGTTCAGAAGGTGGCAGACACACATTGGAGGAAACACATTGGAGGAATCATGGCTGACATGTAATACACCGAAGAAGAACTCCTTATTTCATTTTCCTGTATTCCCTTCTTTTAGCTCAGAAAGCTAATATGGCCACCATCCATCGTCGTGCACCATCACTTAGACAGCTTTGTACATGGAAAATAGCCGCGGGATACAAGTGAAATTTATGTGGGATAATCATAAGACTTTGTAGATGTGGTAGAGAGCATAAATGACCGACAGAACGCAAAATAACAACCACGATGGATGAAAATGCAGCGACCATGGCAGCGAGCGAGTCCCCTTAACCACCAGTAAGTGATGAATTTCTTTGGTTTTTTTATACTGTACTCATTTCTTGTTCATATACTTTGACGATAAGAAGAAAACGTACCCCTGTACAAAAAACGGTGTCAAAAGACTGAACCATTCTTTGTGTAAATATGTCCAAAGTCCGCTTTTGACTGAGTTATGTAATCCAATATACGTAGCTGCCGTGGCATTATGCAAATTAGATGTGTAAAATCACTCCTATCTGAAACTTTGGATCATATTTTACATCTTTCTAATTGACAGCAAGCCATTATCTCTTACCACTTTCAAGTTATAGCCTTGGAAATCTGAACTATTTTATTGACAAAAAATATTTACCACTAGGGGTTATGTCACAATTCGGCGACAGTCACACTCAAAGCCTTAAGTGTGACAAACATACAAAAAAATGAGAAATCAGGAAGGGGGCAAACACTTTTTTTACACCACTGTATATGTTGTGATGGAGCCTTCGTTTACATTCTCTTCTTCGCATTCCTGGAAATGATGTTTGAGGTGGTTTGTTTGGGTGAAGTCCTCCAGTCCTCCAGTTAAGAGCAGTAAGCTATATGTGTCTGACATCTTGTGATGTGAAATGCTTGATACAGCTAGGTTTTGTGTGCTTTTTGGACACATCATGTGACAGATGCAGGACTGCGGCAGGGACAGCAGGTGACACTGTTGTCTTATGACAGCCGGACAATTAAAGGGTTAAAATACATTCACAGGAGGAGAGGGGCGGGGTGCACGCCATGAAGGCAACAGCATAGAACCTCTGCTCACGGCACGTTCATATTGAAAAAGCCCTTAAAACGCGAAAACCTACAGAATTACCAGCTCAAGACGATCAACTAAAAGGGCAATGGTAAAAGGCAAGTCAAAAACCAAGAAACAGGCTGAAATCACGGAGTTTGATATCGAAGAAACTGAAGCTAACGACGATAGCATCGGCTTGGTTAGTACTGATGCTAGCAAAATGGAGGAAGACGACAGCATTGATTTGAAGGCGATACTGATGGAAATCAGGGACTTCAGGAAAGAAAACACGCAACAGTTTGAAGAAGTTAAGGCAGAAATCGGCAAGACTAATGCAAGACTCGAAACAGCGGAGGGACACATTTTGGAAACGGAGGAGCGAGTTGAAACAATAGACTCCGAGTGTTCTACCCAGACGAAACAAAACTTTATAACACCGCTGAAGATGCAACTAAAGACATGTTTGACAGAGGATTCCCAGTCACTGTCTACAAGCCACCGGAGACACTGATGGCACGGATTCAGAAAACAGCATGGACCACTAAACAAAGCACAAGAGGAAAGCGACGCACACCGCTGGATCCAGGTCAGATGGGACCACCATCAATAAAGGAGAGACTGCAACAATACAGAAGGGAATCCATGTAAAAACGCCAATATAAATTTGCTGTTCAATTTATAACCCAGTTACAGGTAATCTGATTTAACAATGACTTATCCGTGGTTTATTTTTCTTTATACATGTTTTTTCTATTAAGAGATAATACAATAACTAAACACAAGAAATGAGTGAAACCTAAGACTTATTGCCAATCTAAATCAGCTGCCGGGAAATGACTGTTCAGGCATAGTATGGAGGAATTGCGTGACGATGGACGCTCCATTAGAGGGCCCACTCCGACGCAAGTGGCTTACCCTCTTAAAGACCCACAACATCAGGTCTTACAGGGTTTGTTTTTCTTTAAACCCCACAAATGGAAATCCTGTTTTATTTCCTCAAATGTTTGTTACTGCTTTGTTTTGACAAGTGGTATACCTATGTTTATTCCGATTACACTAATCTGCTATGCAGTGGAAACAATTTGGAACAACTTCTGGATACACTCGGGAAGGAATTAGGAAAGCTTAAACTGTGGTTTGATTCAAACAAATTAACGCTCAATTTAAGTAAGACAAAATTTATAGTCTTTAACAACCATCACAACAATCCAGTACCCAAACTCAGTGTAAATGGTGTAGAGATTGAAAGGGTATCTGAAACCAAATTCCTTGGAGTAATAATTGATAACAAACTGTGTTGGAAGTCACATATTAATTATATTAAAGGTAAAGTCTCCAAATCAATTGCAATATTACACAGAGTGAAATATTTGCTGAATCAACCCACACTATACACCTTGTATCATTCATTAATACTCCCATACATGACATATTGTAATGAAGTATGGGGAAATACATAAATAAAACAAACATATATCCAGTCTTTATGCTTCAAAAGAGAGCTATTAGAATAATAAACAAAGCAGCTTACAGGGAACCAACAAACCCACTTTTTCTTAAACAAAAAACTCTCAAGTTGAAAGATCTGGTTGACTTTAAAACCGCAATAATAATGTTCAAAGTGAAGAATTTATCACTGCCTGCAAATATCCAAAAGTTGTTCCAAACAAGGGAGAAACGATATCACTTCAGAGGAACATGTATATTTCAAAAGCCTACAGTGAGAACAACCACCAAGCAACACTGTATTTCAGTGCAAGGAGTCAGATTATGGAACGATTTTGGACCTGAATTAAAATCATGTACAACGCTTGGACAATTTAAACAAAAACTAAAGGAAGAAATACTCCAAACATATTTACAAGACGACATGTAAACTCACATAAGGATTGACATTTCCAGCCTGTGTTGTGTTGTAGCTTAGTTTTTTTTTTTTTTTTTTTCTCTCTGTGACATTCTGTCTTAGATTTGTCTCGAATAGTAACTGCTTAACTTAGCTTAGCTTAGTTTTTTTTTTTTTTTGTTTTTTTTTTTTTTTTTCTCTCAGTCACACTTTGTCTTAGCTTTGTTCTAAATTGTAATCACTCTTGTCTTGTTTACTCTTTTTTCTTTGAATTCTTGGATGGAATATGGGTGGGCAATATAAGCTGCGGCTTCAGCCATCACCCATTTCGGATAACTCACGTGGAATTGTTTAGTAGAAGGAGTCTTTGTCTAATTTGACCTTGTTGTTATATTATACAGTTTCTTCAACCTGTACTGTATTATCCGAAATAAATTCATTCATTCATTCATTAATCAGAAAGGAAGAAAAAAGAAAAACAAATTATAGCCAACAATCAGACTATCAATGTCATCTCCTTTAATGTAAATGGAATTATCAGCCCACAAAAAAGGTCCAAAATACTCTCCAAACTCAAAAAAGAAAAGATACATGTGGCCCTTCTACAAGAAACGCATATATTAGACCAAGAACTCAAAAAGCTTGAACGAGGTGTTTATAAGTATGTCTATGGATCATCATACAAACTTGGCCGCCGTAGAGGTGTCGCAATTCTCATTTCACGACAGATTTGTTTTGAATATTTATCTGACAAGAAGGATAAAGAGGGGCGATATATATTGGTAAAAGGAAAAATTGATGGCTCATTAGTAACTATTCTCAACATACTATACGCACCACCAGGAAGTAATTGGAATTTTTATAAACAGATGTTCGAAATGATGGTATCTGAAACTGAAGGAATGTTGATATGTGGAGGGGACATGAATATACGGTTGTCAAAACTGGATAGTTCTAAGAATGATCTAGCACAAAAAAAATTAATAATAAAGAAAATAAACAGTATCATGAGTGAAACCGGAATTATCGATATCTGGAGAGATTTTAACCCTTCTGGATGCGATTATACACATTTTTCTGCCCCCCATTCTACATATTCGAGAACTGATTACTTCTTCACATTTAATAAAGACAGATATAAGATTAAAACAAGTGATATTGGCACAATTGATCTGTCAGATCATTCTCCAATATATTTATCTATCTGTATGAATGATACTCGCAAAACCACAACTTGGAAACTTAATTCTAATATTTTGAATGATTCAAAAATGAAGGAGAAATTAAAAGAAGAAATTGAAGAATGCTTTAAGGAAAATGATAATGGGGAAGTGTCACCATCCATTTTATGGGATGCTTTTAAAGCGGTTATAAGAGGTAAAATTATTGCCAGCACCTCTTTCATTAAAAAGCAAAAAAAAGAAAAACTCAAAAAATTACAAAAGGATCTTAAGGAATTACAAAGACAACACAAAATTACTTTAAACAATGACAAACAATATGAAATAAAAAGATTACAAAAAGAAGTTGATAACATATATTCTGATGAAATGCAAAAAAAGCTTATTTATCTTAAACAAAACTATTATGAGGCTGGAGGGAAGTCAACAAAATGGCTAGCTTTTAAACTAAGAAAACAACAGGCTGATAACACAATCTATAGAATAAAAAATCCCCAAACTGGGATTACACATGATGATATTACAGAAATTCAAGAGAGTTTTGTAACCTATTATAAAGACCTTTACTCACAGCCTAAATTAAACAATTGTGATCACATTGAATTTTTTTTAAGTTCACTAAATCTCCCCGGTGTCACCGAACAGGAGAACAGTAACCTAATAAAAGAAATTACAAATAAAGAAATTAATGATGCAATTACAAGACTAAAACCACATAAAAGCCCTGGCCCAGACGGCTACTCTGGTGAATGGTATAAGACCTACAGGGAGGAATTAATTCCAAGACTGAGGGAAGTGTGTAACTGGGTGTTGAAGGGACGGGACCCACCTCCCTCATGGAAAGAAGCGATTATCACTGTCATCCCAAAAGAGGGAAAAGATCAATTGAATTGTAGCCAGTATCGACCAATATCAGTCTTAAACCTAAACTACAAAATATACACGTCCATAATAGCAAAACAAATTGACAATATTATACCCAGACTTATTAATCATGACCAAACTGGTTTTATCCGCCAGAGGCAGACCCAAGACAGTATTAGAAGGACCCTCCACGTTATACACCATATTAAAAAAAATAATATTGAGGCATTGCTTATGGGTTTAGATGCTGAAAAAGCATTTGACTCAGTGAGATGGTCATTTCTTTATAAAGTTTTGAATAAATTTGGATTTCACCATATAATCATTAAGGCCATCCAGGCAATTTACCACAAACCAACAGCCAAAATAAAAATAAATGGTAGTCTTTCAAAACCTGTCTCACTTGAAAGATCATGCTGCCAGGGCTGCCCCCTTTCACCAATTTTATTCACTTTATTTATTGAACCGCTTAGCCAATACATTAGACGAGATAACTTAATTGAGGGAATTAATATACATGGGAACATTCAGAAGATATCACTCTTTGCAGACGATGTCCTAATTTATTTAGGTCAACCAAATAAATCTCTACCTAGATTGATGGAGATATTAGAGCAGTTTGGATCACTTTCAGGTTACAAATTAAATATTGAAAAAACACAAATTATGACCTTAAATTACCAACCCTCAATGGAGTTAAAAAGTAAATACAATTTTAAATGGGACAAAGACTCCATGAAATATCTTGGCGTGATACTAAGTAGAGACATTGGAAAGTTGTTTGAAAAGAATTATGGCCCACTAAATTCCAAAATAAAATCAGATTTAAGAAAATGGAGTCTAATACCAACTTTAGGATTAATTAATAGAATAGAATCAATAAAAATAAACATTTTACCCCGATTACTTTACCTCTTTCAAACTCTCCCAATTGAAGTTTCAAAACAACAATTTGTAGAATGGGACAAGTTGATTTCTCGCTATATATGGCTCGGGAAAAAACCTCGAATAAGATACAGTACATTACAACTGCCAAAGGACAGAGGTGGCTTATCTTTGCCATGTATGAAGGACTACTACTACTCTGCACAATTAAGACCATTGGTTTGCTTATGTGATCCAATGTTCAAATCTAGGTGGAAAGATATAGAGGAAAAAGCCACTAAGGGCCTTCCTATACAAGCAATGATAGCAGACAGGAAATTGCAATCACATTTGAAAGACCTGGATAATTCCTGGCTAAAATTCACTTTTAAGATTTGGAACGACGTAAGTAGAGAGAACAAACTAACCAAGACTGAAATGATGTTAAGATGGTGCGCTTTCGACACAGAATTTTTACCAAACCGTAATGACACAAGATTTCAAAAATGGACGTCAATGGGGCTCACTTCATACTTCACATTTAACCACGAGGGGGAGCTAGCAGATTTCCAGTCCCTTAAATCAAAAAATGGGTTAACCCCTTGCACTCCGGTCAATTTTCCTAAAAACGCCAAAAAATAATGTACCCAAAGTAAATCGAAAGCTGTTCTTCAACCCTTTGCAGCATCTTCATGGGGTTGGTCTCATTTAAAAGAAAACACTTTGAATTTTTTGGCAAAACAGTCATAATCTCTCTAAGTGCTCCGGCCACTGAGTTACAGTCATCTAAACATATTGAACTTGAAGAAAATAAATTTGGCCTGGGTGTTTTTTTGGATACAAATGCTTGCAAATAACACACAGCTTCAGATCCGGGCTGGAAAATGCAACAGAAATGTAGAACTAAGTGTTATCCAGCTGAGGTCCAAATTTTGTAACAATACCACAAAAAATGAATATATTACACAGCTTTTTACTCAGGTAGTTACCAGGCGTTTTGGAACTGTGCCAAATTGTGCCAAATGGCACAGTTTGGAAAAACGTCTGTAACTTTTGAATGATTCAATGTAGAAGCTTCATTTTGGGCTCTAATGAAAGGTGACACTCAGGGCTGTGTCTGTGTGTGTGGGGGGTGGGTGGGGTTGTCCCCCCCGCCTCGCTACAGAGGACGGAGATCGGCCATCGCTACATGACGGATTCCACTCGGATGTGGCGGTGTGGCCACAGCAGCGCTGTCACCGCGGCTTCCCCCCCTCGCTACTGTGTGTGTGTGTGGGGGGGGGTTGTCCCCCCCCACCCCTCGCTACAGAGGACGGCCATCGGCCATCGCTACATGACGGAATAGACTCATATGGCTATGTGGCGACCGCTGCACAGTCACCGCGGCTCCCCCCCCCCGCTACAGAAGAGGAGCGGGGGGGCGTTCACGGTCCGAACACGGCAAATGAACCGTTTATCGCGGCACACGCACTTCGTACTTCGTGCCCCACACAGTTGTAATTTACCGATTGGTCAAAAGTCATTTTTTGATTACAATTTTCAGGGATAAATAATAATTTAGCTTATAACACCTTACCTCTTCACAGCAGCGTCCTGGCGAACTTCTCTTCCCCATTGTCAGACGAACGCGACGCTGGTCCGCTCGTGGATCCCGGTCAAAACATAATTCCATTATTGCGGTTTTGTGCTTCCATGATTGTGTTTTTTGGCGAACAATTTTTCAAAACAAATAACAGTAGTAATTAAAAAAAGACTGGCGAAGGCGTGTGTGTCACTCAGCCTCCGTCGGTCTATGACCATGGAAGAAATCATAACGTCTACTCTGCTGGAACCAACACAAAATAAGCACCGCCTGTGGCCGAACATGCCGATCCGCGAATGGCACTCCCTGTCACACAGGTTGCATTTGTGGATGGTCTCCGTGCTGCTGGGTCTGTGGGGTTCTTCCTGCGAGTCCTTTTTTGATCCGCTGCAGCAGCCAGTCTTCACCCAGCCTTAAAAAAAACAGCTCGCGAACTTCTCTGCTTCAATTGGCTCACTGCATTCACAGCGTTGGGAGGCGGGTCCTTCTGGCTAGGTTTTCATTTATTGGTTCTTCAAGGTTTCAGAAACCCAATTCAAGGCTCTTATTAGTCGAATGAGAGGTCAATCAGATGAACTAATCTGTTCCCGGCTGTGTCTGCAGCTTTTATTTTCAGTGCGCGCTTGGACGCCATACACCACCTACATCACAATCTCCATCATGCGTCCTAGAGCGCACGAGGGCGCTCTCGTGTGCCCTTGTACGCTCTAGGACGCAGAGACTTGCCCGTCCGCGGTACAATGGAGCGCAAGAGGTTAAACAACCAAGACTTTTTTAGGTACCTACAGTTGAGACATAGATATAATGAAATTATAAGGACCAAGACTGATAAGAAGGATAATAAAATTCTAAATATATTCCAAATGGCCTTTAGCACTATTACTGTTCAGAAAATTATAGCAAGATTTTATCAGGGATTTCAAGCAAACAAATACATCAATACCCTATATATTAAGAAGAAATGGGAAAAAGAAACAGGATCAACAGTAGATGATAGTGACTGGGAATTATTATGTACAGTGCAATGGAAAACTACTTATTCAACTATCTGGAGGGAATTTGGATGGAAAAATTTAATTTGCTTCTTTATTACCCCAGTCCAAAAAAACCACCAAAATTTAGGTACCGGTTGTTGGAGACTACGTGGAAATGAAGAGGCCAATCATTATCATGTGTTTTGGGCCTGCCCAAAAGTTACCCCATTTTGGAAAGACACACATAAATGCCTGGAAAAGGTTTTCTCTACCCTTGTCCCCTTTGACTTCCTGTACATGTTCTTAGGTCTGGAAATTCCTAACATAGCCTCGTTTGCAGATAAATACTTAATGAGAATTGTACTATTGTCAGCAAAGAAAGTCTTAACGAGAAAATGGCTCCAAACAGACATACCAAGAATTCAGGATTTACATGATACGGTATACCAGATATTTGCGATGGAAAGGGTTACCATGTCTCTATGGCTACAAAGAGATAAATTTGATAAATACTGGCTTAAATGGACCCAATATACAGGAAATCAAAGGAGAGACTTTGTTTAAGTAAATTATCCCATTGAAGGGAAGAAAAGAGCAGAACTGCAAAATTTAATACCACTTGTCCACTGTTCAGTTTATTTGTCTACATGTTATCTTTATACTACAAAAAAAAAAAAAACAACTTATGGGAAGATTAATTGAGGGCATTTTCTTGTGTGTTACCTCTTATTAACCTCTTTTATCCTGTTTGTATGATGGCAAATTCTAAGCTTTTACTAATGTTTATTCCCTTGTAATAAAGTACTGCTCTCAATATAAACAATTTGACCAAGATCACCAATAAAAATCTAATTGAAAAAAAAAAAATACATTCACAGGCGTGCCTCCAGTTAACTCAAATGTTGTCAGTTAACCTATCAGAAGCTTCCAAAGCCATGACATCATCATCTGGGCTTTGCCAAATGTGAACCACCATGAGTCAACCAGCAACAAGTCGGCCTGACGTGATTCCTAAAAAACACAGAAACACTTTTTTTGGGGGGGTGGGATTTGTGATTTTCTTTTTTTTTTGGTAAAATATGGTAGTTGAATTCATGAAGAAGCTACTCTATGCTTCAAATAACAGTGTGGGAGATTTTAAAACTGTATATTTTGTATTTGAAATAGAGTCGTTTCAGAGGGAAATATCAGCAAGACCGCTTCTTAGTTTTGGGGGCATGGATACCACAGCTGATTTACATATCTGGTTTGTTTGGCTATTCACACATCTTTGTTCTTCATTTCAGCCAATCAGCAGCACATTCAGGTAGAAGCACATGGCTCCTTAAGCAACTTGTCTTCCTCCATTTTATAAGTACTGTAAGGGGGTTGGGTTCATGTAAGTCATGCAAATGATCAGCTTTTCTTACCACCCCCCACCTAGCTCCCCTGGAAGGTGACAATCCTTGGAAACTTTGAACCTGATTTTCTCAGAGAAGTAGTTTGAGAGGTGCTAACATTCAAATGGCCACATCTTCTTCAAATCTTTTCAGATTTCCATGTGTTAGACATCATTGGAAAGCTTAGATTCCATGCTTTTAGAATCTGTAAATAACTCAATACCCTTCAGGAGACTTGTTCCTGGTTTTTCCATGGCTGGTCACAAATTATTTAAAGGCATATAAATCCTAGTGTATGTAAACGTTTGACTTTGAAGAAAATTATTTTAAAAATTCTCTCATTATTCTGGCATTTAGTAAATAGGAATAATTTTGGTAATCCTAACTGACCTAAACAGCAAAAATGTAGTCTAATTTAAGGTCAGACAGGGATAAAAAAAAAAAAAGGTTATGTCTTTTTCTACAGTGTATGTACACATCTGGTTTCAACTGTAGCTGGGAACTCAGTGTAAGGATTCCTGTGTGTTCTGTATCCCTGCCTCTCTCTTCCCCTCTGACTGGACCCTTTTCCTGCAGCCTTGTACACCACCTGTTGCCCAGTAGAGAGGCCCTTTAAATAGGGTAACCCCCCTTCACTCTGCCTGGTGATATTAAAGTACACAGCATACCATGAGCTCAGCTCCATGATGTTATTCTGTCTTGCCATGGTTTTGATCTTTTTCTTGTCCTAGACCCAGAGACTGCCTGCCAAATTGGAATTATCTTTCAACCTGAATTTAGTCTACCGTGCCCTGACCCCTGCCTGCCTCTGGATTCTGGAAATTACCTTACGGACTGGACTTGGGTATTCTCTGACTGTGCACACCCTCATTCCCCCAAGTAAGTCGACTTACCACCGTTATATCCACTACTCTTCACTCTCACTCCCAAGCACTCAGGCCTGGCCAACCTGTCCACAACAATCCCCTGGAAACACCTCTGCAGCACCTCAGCACCTTTCTTCCTGGCAACCTGCTTCCCCTGCTTGGAGATCCTTCACCTGCTCCCAGCCGCTGTTCTCTGCAGAATTGTAAGCACAAAGAAATTAACTTTAAAACCTCATCATACTGTTTATCAGTTATACTTACCTGCCCCTCTGCGCTGTCCTCATAGAGTTGCCAGATCCTCGGGTTCATCAACATTGCACTTTATCTTGCACAATTATTGTAATAAAGATTACACAGGGTTACAAAAATATATTTTTTTTAAGTTGTCTGTGCTTTTTCAACTGATTTAAGACAGTTTTGCGCCACTGAATCCGAAAATGACATCCGTTGCTCTCAATCAGGTGCTAAGTAAAAACCTGTACTACTACCTTTATATAAAGGTAAATACATGTAAATTGAATTTTACATCATCATTGTTCAACATTCAGAGCATTTCAAGACATAAAAAAGAATTTTGCATCATATAAAGCGAATATACCCGTACATGTAAACAAAAACGTATAAAACAACATGTGGCCATAATTCAAAAAGTTGACCTGATTGAGCAAAACCAATGTGATTTTTGGATTCAGCGCATCAAAATTGTCCTAAATCAACTAAAAAAATCTTAGACAATAAATTTGGTGTTGACCAGTGATATTGTTCACTTAAGCTATCGTTTCCTCTTGTGTCTGCTTTTGGGTCATATGCCACACACCATAACACTGAGCAAAACAAAGATAGGGATAGGAAATTACAATATATAATACCTCAAAGATTGTGATGAAATTGCTTCATGGCCCAAGTGTCATGATGATATCATATTGTGTGGCCTTGATCAATATTGTGCGGTCTTGATTAATAAATCAAGATTTATTGATTCCCACCCCTATGAAAAACAGACTTAAACTGACCACATTTTAGACAGCCATATTGTGTCAAGTGCCTCAAAACATCTCACAGATTGCAGAACAAATCAAGCATGGATTTAAAAAAGAAAAAAAAACCCAGAAAAATTACATTAAAAAAAAAAAAAAAGACACATTGGCACCACTAATTCTTAGATTTCTGTTCAGCAATTTCACTGAATAATTTACGTGTTTTCAAGCAATCAAGGGAAATATAAAATTATGATTTCTAATAACATCACGAATAAACAAAACTAGAATATTTCTGGTGCGATCAGTAATGCAATAAATGTGCAAATATTTCGGACACAAACAGCTTACCTTGTGACACGAGCTCATTCACGTTCATTTGAGTCCATGCAGTGTTATTAGGAGTGAGTCAACGTTTTTTACGAGAACAAATAGCACACTGGCAACTGGAAGCAAACTGAGCTAATATCAATATAAGCGGCAATATAAGCTGCGGCTTCAGCCATCACCCATTTCGGATAACTCACGTGGAATTGTTTAGTAGAAGGAGTCTTTGTCTAATTTGACCTTGTTGTTATATTATACAGTTTCTTTTAACCTGTAATGTACTATCCGAAATAAACAAATTCATTCAAACAAATTCATTCATAGCTAATATCAATAACAGTAATGGTAACCTCAATAACCAAGGGATTCTGCATACACAAAGTAGTATTAAGACGTCAGGTAACAACTGGGACTCGGACATATGTTGTGTAGCCCATGCAGTGGTATTTGGAATGGCACAGCTATAAACAAGACGATAGCTGAACTATGCTAAGCTAACTGGGTAAACTATTAAACCGCTCAGTACAAAAACACTCAAAATGTGAAACATGAACATCATTAAAAAAACCAAAAAAACAATCTGCCCGCACACAATTTCCAATATGTACAATGATAAGTGAAAGTGATAAAATTGATTTATTGACGAGAAAGCACCAGGGAATGGGGAAATATAATGGAAGCGAAACCTGAGCTGCGGAAGGACCGGAATGCGGAAGCACGTCACTCTACATTGTGCAAGAGGTCCATTGTGCTATCAGAAGGATGCCTACTGACCTTAGCTGTGTTTAGAGTTGCCAACTGTCCAGTTTTAGCCAGGACTTACCGTTTATTGGGCTAAATTTGTTTGTCCTGAGCGGGACCTGCGTTGTCCCGTGTATTTAAAGGCCAAATGTCACGTAATTTTTTTTTCTAAATGACAACGAATTTAGATAAAATACACATAGCTTAAACCAAATATTCATACCGGAGACCATATCACCCACCTGTATTTACATAATTGCACAAAATACACCAGGTGAAGGCCCCACCTTGCTTGCTGGCTTGTGACAGCCAGTCCAGACCACGCCCATGTTTTTGACATCACCAGTTGTACCCTGGCTGCCCTGCCTATCCACATTCACACTTATCAACATTGGACAATCATGACGGAAAGTGACAGCGATTGTGAACAAATTAGTTTAGTTTTGTCTTTTTTTTTTTGTCTTTTTTTTTGTCAGTGGTTCAGACAGTGACAGAGGCATAGAACCTTACAGGTTCGAGCCGTCCGAGACGGAATCAGATGCTTTATCTGATGACAACAGTTCCAACGATGACCAGAGAGCAGAACCAGTGGAAAATGTCATTGAACTGGACATTAATCGCCTCCAGAATTGCGAAGCCGAAGGGGGTCTGTCGAGGGCGCCCCATAAATATTGATTTTTCGGAAGCCATTATTATTACAGTGGAGGAGAGCCGCTGCTGTCAAGAAATTGACCAGATCAATATGAAAATGGAGGCGCATACCTGTCAAGTGAGACGTTTTCGCCGTATTTTGGTGCCAAGCGTGGCTGTGGGGGACGGCGGAGTGGTGGGGGACACTTTTCTGGGAAATGTTTTAAATGTAGTTCGTGTTGTTATTGTCAAATATTTTAAGGAAAATACGGGGAAAATGCAATTTTAGCAAAAACGGGCGTATTGCCATTTCTGTACGCCCAAAAGAAAAATATACGGGGAAAAAAATTGAGTGTGTTGCGGAGCACGTCCTGTGTGTGATCCCCCACAGCTGGTGCTGGCAGATCGCTCAGTGGGAGCTATTATCACTACAATGAGAAGTGTGGAGTCAATCATTAGTCAGATTGTCGGGGCGGGCTGATCGCTCAGCGTGAGCTATTCTCACTACAATGAGAAGTCATTAGGACAATGGTTTAACACGTTCAGCTGTGCAGCGGTTGCGGAACAGAGAGAGATCGCCTGACAAATACAGAATTCTGCTTTTTTTTTTTATTTTGCGCCGGACGCTGAGTTGTGTTGTTATTGTCAAATATCCATGAATCCTTAAAATATTTGACAATAACAACACGAGTTGCATTTGGGGCATTTCCCAGAGAGGTGTCCCTTGTTGCTCCGCCGTCCCTTATAGCCGCTTTTTACGGTGTTGAAGTACGGCGAAAACGTCTCACTTGACAGGTATGAAAACATTTCCCAGAGAAGTGTCCCTTATTACCCAGCTGTCCCTGATAGTCCCGTTTTAAGGTATGGGTGAAATATCCAATTTTTTCTTTCTTGTTGCTCACTTCAACCTTCCAGTCTCCATATAAACAATCAACTGAAATACCCCAAGCATCAAACTAGGGTACAATCGATTTCGTCACTTCCGCCTTCTTCCCCAGGCGATTCCAGGGGCCGTGTCAGGCCAAGCGCGGCAGTTTTAAATTAACGAATATTCCGTTGTTACTGAAGCATATGCACCAAGACCCGAACGGATCGGTTCCCTTTTATATCTAGTTTCAAGATATTTAAAGTACCCTGTTACGTGACATTTGGCCTTTAAGGCTGCCTTAATGAACGGGCTAGGCTGGGCTGAAGCCCAGGGGCCTATGAAGATCAAAGCCTATCATGAGCCAATGAAAAAGATCACATTGTTGTTAACTGGTCAAATTCTATGTCCATCACCTGATATTCATGTGTGGTTGCTGATTGGTCTAATTTACAGGTGCCTCGTGTGGATACACATAACAATAGCCTATCAGACGAATTGTTTTGACATGTGACTATGCAAGCACCAATGAGAGGTAAGTAATTAGCTCAGTCAAAATGTCTGGAAAAAAGTTTGAAAGTGGCGCTCATAAAATTAAGAGAAAAAGAGCATATAGAAAACGAATTGCTCAAAAAATCCCGAAGCGTAAAGGATTTTTCTAAGCTGGAGCATCGAGTGGAGGAGGCTACTAATTACTGCGGAGGAGACAGGTGGGCCGTTAACCTGTGCAAGTTTTTCAGTTTGCTGCTGTTGTGCTTGTTTGAATCAGGAATACTTCACTGATGTCATTTTATGCCGAAGGCAGTATCTGTCACACTGTAAAAAGGGAAATCTCAGTAAAATAAAATATCCTAAATCAAGGCTTTATGCTTGTTTTTCTCTCATAAGATAATTTTGACAAGACAAGAATTTCTTTTTGTTGTGCAGTTTTCTGTAAGATTTTACTTGCTTTATGAAAGTTTTTACTTGTTTTAAGCAGTTTAATCTGACTTTGTTGGCAGATATTTTTTTTTCTAATTTTAACTAGAATTATCTATTGCCAGAATTTTTTGTTTGTTTGTTTATTTTAAGTTAAATTATCTGCCAACAGAGCCAGAAAATTTGACTTATCAAATTGTGTAAAACAAGTTAAAACTATTGGAAAGCATGTAAAGTTTTCTTGCACATAAACTGCACAGCAAAAATAAATATCAGACAAAAAACAAGCATAAACAGCCTTAATTTATTTCATTTTACTTATATTTGACTTTTTGCACAGTAGTTGTGTTTTCTAGCTCAAAATTGCATTATTTCTCAAAGAGAAACAAAAATGAAGCTGTACTGGCTCAGGAGGTAGAGCAGGTCGCCCAATAATCAGAGGGTTGGCGGTTTGAATCCCACTCCCCCCACCTTGCTGTTGTGTCCTTGGGCAAGACACTTTACCCACCTTGCCTCTAGGTGTTCATGGCTCATGACACTGATGCATGAATGTGAATAAATGTTCGGTGGTGGTTGGAGAGGCCGTTGGCATGGATTGGCAGCCATGTTTCCATTAGTCTGCCCCAGGGCAGCTGAGGCTACAGAGGTAGCTTACCACTACCATTGTCTGTGGAGTGAATGAATCATGGACTCATTGTAAAGTCTCATGAAAAGTGCTATATAAATGCAATCCATTATTAAAAACATAGCTATTACACATTTTTAAACTGAGATTCTGTATTCTATAAAATCTGAAATTTCTAGGAATACAATGTGGTATTTTTTTCCTTGTAGTATTAAACATGACACTGAATATCAATATTTTTTAGGGCTGCAGCTAACGACTATTTTTTTGGCTCGGGTAATCACCCACTCTAATCAAAGATTACTTGAGTAATCTGATACTTTTTTTTAAAGAAACTTGCATTGACCAACATTTGTGGAACGTTCTTTCCTAAAGAGCAGTAGTAATTGTACCAAACACTCAATAGAACAGGTACACATTTATTGCAATGCTTATTGCAATGTTTATTGCATAGAACGTAACTTTAAACGGTATGTTACACCATAAAGTTCCTTTTGCTAGCAGTTAGCATCCATTAGCATCCGCTAGTGGCCGTGTTAGCATCCGTTAGCATCCAGATGCTAATGGTGGTGGCTATATGTTCTTTGGTGATATATATGCATAATTGGCGTAGCTGACTACATTCTATTCATCTTAATTTTAAATCTCAATTACTTACTTTGTCTTGGGTGTGCTGATTGTGCATGATGTGGGATGCTTTCTGCCAAGACACTGTAACATCTGACGTTGTAGCATGCTAGCTTGCCGCTCAGCTTTACCATATACACACACTGCCTAATGTTTTCCATCAATTTGAGATTGAAATGATTCCAGACTTGAGATATTTTTGTCATTTTTTAAAAAATGTTCTTTATTTCTTTATTTTCTTTTGCTGGCCCGTCACTATGTCACTCTGACATGACGCCGTTAAACAAATCTGCATTTTGTTTAGGTAGCGTGACCGGAAGAAGGTCATATAGACTGAAAGTGCTACATTAAACAACATGTTGATGCATAAATTTTGAATCGAGAATTTTTTGTAACCGAATTATTCAACTTATTCTATTAATCGTTGCAGCCCTAATATTTTTAAGGTATTATCAAGGTAAAAAAAAATACCAGTATTATGACTACACTAATGTCCACAACATCGTGGCACCGAGCAATAGTTAAAACCCTCTGTCTCTTATTTTTCTGTGAGAAAGTTGGCAACCCTGTGTTTGAAATGTTCACTCATTCCATATAGTGTACTATATAGTGAATCAACCATTTTGTAGTGCTGTTCGAAATCTTAACTGAAAATTTCATCCACTATATAGTACACTCAAAATATCCCAGAATGCATTTTGGAAAGTAGTGTGCAATGGATGGTCACTATTAGCCAATATATCCCATAATGCAATGCACAGCCAACGGAGCAGTGAGAGGAGAGCTTCACATCACAACATAAACTACCTTAAGGTATTTATATTTACTAATTTACTTCAGCAAAAATGATTTGATGTAATACATATTTACTACAAATTACATGCAGGTATTCATTTTTTTTTTAATTTTTTTTTACCACCATTAGTCTGTTATGTTTTACTGTCTCGCCATGATGATGTCGTTAACCGTGCCGCAAAAACAAGCCCGGTGTCCCATAGCTGTTAATTTCAATGTTATATTGAGTTTACTATATAGTCCACTATATCTAAATTCACTATATAGTGAGTGAGTGAGTGAACATTCCGAACACAGCCCTTGAGTTTGACGTGCATGTTTGTGTAGTAAAAAAAAAATAATGGGGGAAATCATGGCGGTGTAGCGGTTTGATTAAACCCCCACAACACACAGACAGAACACAGAGACAGTCAGCTCGCACTCCTGGGTTTTTCCGCTGCATGCTGCGTTTACAGCCGTGAAGTTAAAGTGTTCATGCATCTTGTCCTTACTGTGCTTCTTCTGAGCATCTTACATATGTAGATGTGCTTTGATGTAAATCTCCACAAAAAGACTGGTCAAACACAGCGCTCGGCTAGAGCAAATAACAGAACAGTGTAATGTGTATTAATGTCTACAGGCAGACGCGTTTCGTCTGGCTCACCTCTGTGATGTTAATTGTTGCCTTTCATGCATTGTGCTCATGTGTCCTGTCCTCACTGTGACCTAGGGACTGAGATCAATATGTCTCACAAATGCAAATATCTCATGCCTGTTCTGCAGTCCCTTTGATCAGACCAGCTGCTGTGACACTGCCTTGATGTATTGTTTGAGTTGGGTATAAATACTGCACAGGTTCTGTAACACTTTCTCTCACTCTCTCACTCTCTCACTCACACACTTCAGCCTCTGCTGTAGGACACAGATTTTGTGTCCCTTTTCTGAGAGCCGTGGGCTCGCTCTCGGCGCGCATGCACGGCGCCAGGAGCGGAGCTCGTGACGGCGGTATGATATAATAAAAACTTCCTTAAAACCTCCAACAACGCCGCTTTATCTCATGCCGCCGCAGCGGCAACATCATGGCGGCAACATCAATCTATGTTTATTACATCATGCATGTTGCAACCAAGAGTCAATAATTTACAATGACTTGTAGAGTTTTTAACCATGAATATTACCTGCTGGTAACTAGATAAAACTATGTGATTCAGTAAAAGGAATCAGCTGATAAAACATTAAACATTAGTTAAATGTTGCTTGCATATTGTTGTTAGCTTATTTTTTATTGAAATTTATTGTTTTTGTATAATTATTTCAATTTGGAAGGATTTACTAACTATCCAGCAGGTTTTGTGACCAGTACTTTCCCAATCTTCCAGCTTTAACTAGTGACTTCACACAGGTCTTCCACTGTTTGACAAAACTTATCAAGACAGCTGAAAAGACCAAAGTTTGAGCATGAAAACTTTCAAAATACAGGTGCTTTTGGGTCCTGTTTTAGATGGTGCTTCCAACATTATCACTGAAAGAGACACACCGACTAAAGCAAGATTGATTATATGACTCAGTATTCTGGGAAACCACTTTTTTTTTTTGAAGTGCTAAATGATTCATTGACATGTGGAGAGAACATTTCAGTCTGGCAGCACAGAAGTGGATGACATTCACCGCTGTGCTTTTAATAGGAAACAGGGTGAATTTCAAAAGGAAACACACATTTCCTGTAGGACCGCTGTGTGACGTACACGAGGGTGTGTGATGCCTTAAACTGCAGTAACATCACATCAGCAGAAGGAGCCCACATGAAAGATAAAAGCCAGCCAACACAAACACACTCACACACACCAGAGCCAGATTAAAATGTGGCCAGGGGTCAATGAAACAGTAACAGAGGAAGAGAAGAACATCTCCTTCCTCCCCTCTGTTCGCATGCCACCCACTTGGCCTTGCCTCATATTCTTTGCTTTAAAGATTTTATGGTTCAAGCCAGGCAATCTTTTCTTATTTCGTAAATGTGAAGGAGAACAAAATAACTTAAGAAAATGCTTCAAAGGGAACATGATCACTTCAAATGTTCTTAATATGAATGTGCTTCTGTATTATAGAAGATAAAGAAGTCAGGAGGTTTGAGCACATGTAGGCTACACATGACATGGTTTCAGTGACCCACAGAGTCAGAGAGAGTCCTTCCTCCCCTCCGTTAGCATGCCACCCACTTGGCCTTGCCTCATGTTCTTTGCTTTAAAGATTTTATGGTTCAAGCCAGGCAATCTTTTCTTATTTCGTAAATGTGAAGGAGAACAAAATAACTTAAGAAAATGCTTCAAAGGGAACATGATCACTTCAAATGTTCTTAATACTCCCCTCGACTCCCCAGGGACGTACGCCAGGATCCTGTTTGTCGACTTCAGCTCAGCGTTCAACACCATCATCCCAGGCATTCTTCATCAGAAACTCCTCCAGCTCAAGGTGCCCCCCTCCACCTGCCAGTGGATCTCCAGCTTTCTGACTGACAGGTGGCAACAGGTGAAGCTAGGGAGATTTACATCCAGCTCCCGAAAAATTAGTACTGGCGCCCCCCAAGGATGTGTCCTTTCCCCACTGCTCTTCTCCCTCTACTCCAACGACTGCACCTCAGAGGACCCTTCGGTGAAGCTCCTGAAGTTTGCGGACGACACCACAGTCATCGGTTTGATCCGGGATGATGATGAGTCTGCATACAGGCGGGAGGTGGAGCAGCTGATCCTCTGGTGCAGCCAGAACCATCTTGAACTTAACCCAGCCAAAACGGTGGAGATGACTGTGGATTTCAGGCGACACCCCCCTTCATTCCCCCCACTCACCATCCTCAACAGCACAGTGTCCACTGTGGACTCCTTCAAGTTTCTGGGTACCACAATCTCCCGGAACCTGAAGTGGTCCTCCCATATTGACACTGTCCGGAAAAAGGCCCAGCAGAGGTTGTTTTTTCTGCGTCAGCTCAAGAAGTTTGATTTGCCTCAGGAGCTGCTGGTTGTCTTCTACACCGCCATCATCCAATCTGTCCTCTGCTTTTCCATCACTGTCTGGTTTGGATCTGCCACTAAACAGGACAAGACCAGACTGCAGCGGATCATTAAGTCTGCGGAGAGGATCATTGGTACCGACCTACCCTCCATTGAGAACTTATATCGGTCCATAACCAGGAAACGGGCGGGAAACATCTGTGCTGACCCATCACACCCCGGCCACAAACTGTTTGAACTTCTATCTTCTGGTCGTCGTTACAGATCACTGAAGGTCAAAACCACCCGTCACAGGAACAGTTTCTTTCCTCAAGCCATCACTCTGATGAACTCCTAACATTCACCTAGTCCTACCTGTTTGCTGTACTCATGACTTTTCATCCATTATTACATTGCACATAACTCTCACACTGCTTTTTACTTCATTCACATTATATCACTGAATCTGAGTCCACATTGAAATACTGTGTGATTGTATATTTTTTCATATATTTCTGCAAAGTGTGGTTAGTCCGAGTAAATAACTGCATATATTCCTGTATATATTTGCATCCTTTTATAGAAACGTGGACAGACTGTAATTTACTGTACATACTCTGGTTGTCATTGAATCCTTATTTAAATCCTTCACCTGAACAACGAGAGCAAGTTTTTAGCCAAAGTCAAATTCCTTGTATGTGTTGTGCATACTTGGCCAATAAAGCTGATTCTGATTCTGATTCTGATTCTGATATGAATGTGCTTCTGTATTATAGAAGATAAAGATGTCAGGAGGTTTGAGCACATGTAGGCTACACATGACATGGCTTCAGTGACCCACAGAGTCAGAGAGAGTCCCCCTACTGCGACGTATGGACTCCCCCTTTTGGCTGCTTGGGACAGGACTCGACCTCATGCTCCTCGCTCCCACAGTAAATGCACAACCCCAACTCTCGGCGGTGCTGTCTCTCCGCCGACGATAGTTTGAACCCACCCATTACCATAGGTTCCTGGTCTTCCGGGGAATCAGCGGAAGGGAGGGCCAACGGGGGGGGGGGTGCTGTAGGGAGTGGCGAGCCTGTCCGCCCAAGCGACCGGAAGTTCTCCATTCGGCTGCCCGCTCCCTTAGTCTGTTATCAGTACTAATAGCCAAGGATATTAGCTCATGCAGAGTAGAGGGCTCATCCAAACGGGCTAGCTCATCCCATAGGCTAGGACTCAGGCTTCTGACAAAAATACTACACAGTGAGGTGTCCTCCCACCCAACCTCCATGGCCACAACCCAGAAGTCCACGGCGTAATCGGCGACTGCTCTAGCCCCCTACCGAAGATTCAACAACCGGGAGGTAAGCACATCCTCGCAGTCAGAGTGGCCGAACACCTCCTGAAACTCACTGACAAACTGAGCGCACGTTAGCGAAGCATAATTAGCCCTAGCCATTATAGCATATGCCCATGCCAAAGCCCGTCCCTCTAACAAATTAATCACATAACCTATGCAGCTATGGTCAGTGGGAAAGTCCCCCGGCACCCATTGAAACACAATGTCACATTGCATAAGGAACCCCCTGGCTTCCCCCAATTTGTCACAAAAACGGGTGGGAGTCGGAACAGGAGTAAGCTGAAATGCGGGGCCCGGAGTAGGCTGACTACCGGAGGAACTAGCGGTAGAACTCGCGGGAGCAGAGGAGCTAACGGAGGCTGAAGGGAAACCCTGTGAGCTAACCAGACGATCTAGCCTGTCAGTTACTTGGGTTAACTGTGTCAGCATAACCTGCTGTTGATAGGCTAACTGATCAACTCGAGCCTTCAAGTTGTTCATCCTGCACGCTAGCGTGCTGTCTGCTGGGTCACTCTGGCGGAGTCGTACTGACATGGTTTCAGTGACCCACAGAGCAGACACGACTCAAGACTGATACAATTAACCTTTTATTGGATATAGTGGACGTGAGTGGGTGCGTGTATGTGTGCTTGAGTGTGTGTAGTGTGAGTAGGCGAGTCAGCTGGAGTGAGCAGAGCACCATATGACCTGGCAACCCTAGGAAGAGACAGAAGGAGCGTTAGATGCAATTCAGGCTAGAAGAGCACCAGATAGTTGAGTGCTTACTGTCAGAGGTGGTGGAGAGATGTCCAGGTTAGCATTGAAGCTACTGCCAGGATGATAGTGCCCGCAGGACAGCCAGAGAGCTGAATGCCGGTGTGGAAAGCAGGTGGATCCACCGTCAGGGAGAAGGGGTCCACTGCCACGGATCTCCGCTTGTGCACAGGGGAATCGGATAAGGTGAGAAGGAATGATGGTAGCTTACTTGGTGGCTGGAAGGTCCAGGAGGTGCAGGCCTGGACTGGGGATGGAGGAGGCTGGGAAGCAGACGTGGAGGAGCACAGCGAGGCTAGGAAGCTCGATGATAGGCGTAGCAGGTTTCTGGAGAGAGAAACAGATGACTCCGCACAGAGCACTGGACCTGACGGTATAAATAGCCAGAGGATGATGACAGGCAGGTGTGCGCACAGGTGTGACAAATTGGCAGCCACGACAACACATAAATTCCTACATTTAGAAATATGTAGTAAAATGAAAAAGGGCAAAGTCTGGGTACTTTTACAGCTAGAGAGAGTAGTGTACAAATATGCGATTGTCTCAGGTAAAGATAGGATTTATTCTGATGGGTATTACTGAAGCATATGTGGTCACTTGATTGCCAGTCATGATTAATTCTAGATAGACAAAATACAGCAGACAAATGCCAGCCACAAGTCTAAAGCCTTACTCACCCTTCAAATTTCATGGGGCAAAAATTAAACAAGCCAAGATGAGTCAAATTATCACTCATGGTTGAGCTAAGCAATATTTTATTTTTATATATTTTCAACAATAATAATGTTTTGAAACATGTTTTCATATTATACATTATAATTTCTCACATTAAGTATTAGGTCTGAACAGTATTTTCAGCTGATTTTAAAGAGAAATTTGCAACCTGTTGGTCCCAACCAAGTTATGAGTTCAACCCACATTATGATCTAAGTCAAAAGAGAGGCAGCTTCAGACAGTGATAACAACAACTCTGACTAAAGCCTGAAATTATCTGGCTATGCCACTAGTATTGTTTTGTATTACACCCTGCAGATCCAGGTCTGTTGGTACTGGAAATGGAGTAAGCTGTTGATAGGTTTACCTGCATTTAGAAAGCAGGCATATAGATGCTAGCTTTGTTGTGTAAGCACCTTAGGTTAAAAAAACAGGCTATGTTTACAGTCGTGCTGTTGATGTACCTTGTGGGTTTTGTTGTGGTGGGCTAAGTTGGGGACATCAGTTTCTTTTCTTACAAGCCCCAACAACAACATTATAAACCATGAATCTAAATTTTGCCTTTCTTCATGACAGTCAGCTATGTTTTAGCCTCTGCTGGACTCCGATGTTTTATTAGATCACCACCAGTGACGTGCGGTCAGGGGAGGCAGGTGAGGCTCTGCCTCCCCTGTTATCATGAAAAAATAAAGAATTATAAATATATTATTATTTGTCCTTTATTCTGTCCTTTATTAGACAGGTGAGCTCACAGCACTGGTCAGGACGTGGAGGGAATACCGTGAGTGTAGTATTACAGATTTTGTAAAGGACATTTCAAGGTAAGACAGGTGTGTTTTATATTAAACTATTTTCCTTCTTGCAATACTCTTAACTTTAGTGTTATGTGTGTTTTAAACCTGCTCGTTTGCAATAACTCACTGCCATCCATTTCAAAGTGAAATGCTGGTTCCACGTTGTCGAAGCCATGCAGGACTTAAATGACACTAACAGCCAGTTTAACCTTTGGATTATATTAGCGACTTTGAGCCTTTTGTAGTATACTGACTTGGCCGTTTTATACAAAGGTGGACTCTTCAACACTTGAGACTTTTAACTGGAACAGTAACCCCTTAAAGACGAAGCCAAAGTAAAATTTTAACATTTTTGTAAGAATCTGGTTTGTCCCATGAGTGGTACTTGGAATGTTTGAGTGCAGGTGATCTGCAGGAAGAACTTCATTAAGGAATCCAAAGATTTTTATTCTTAAATGCTCCCAGTTGTATTCAGATGATTGTTTTTAGTTCAAGTCTTAATTAAGTTGGTTGCAAATACTCTGCTTGATTGAATTAAGATTTAAATGTGATCAGATGAAATTGCATGTTAAACGGCATATTGTATGATATAGTGTAGTTAGAAATGTACTTTAAGTCAGTTAACATTATTCTTAAAATGATGTTTTAAAAACTCAAAGCAATCAGAAAGTGGCCAAAAGGACTGGAAGAGAAGCAAAAGCGAAGGGGGTATCAGTACTGCTGTCAAAGCCACGTCATCCTTTAACCCTTTGGTTTCCATCTCAGCAGCAGCTCTGTTTGAATTGTCCTCAGAAGGGACCATGTAAATCGACAGAGGTGTGAAGTTTGTCCCAGCTGTTCCCACTGATGTCATGGGGGGGGGGGGTGATCTGTTGGGTGTCATGTGTTTACTCCTCCTGGGTTAATTGGATTATTTCTGCTGCTGTGGATCACCTATTCCTCTTCTTCTTCTCCTTTTCCCTGCTGATTATTGCAGATCTGCAGGATTTAATAGCACTGAACACCACCATTTAGTTCCTCCTCATGGCTGTCATTTAAAAAAAATGGCCAACACATGCCAATTTATCACGTCCTTTTTCATGTAAATTAGAAACATTCTTTTGTAAATGTGAGTATTTTTCTCATGAATTTGCAGGATTTTCCTGCAGAGTTACAGCCATTTTACTCAGAAATGTGCAGATTCTTACTTGAAAATTTGTAGCTTTTTCCTCATGAATTTAGAAGTTTTCTTACTCTTGAATTTGCAGTTTAAAAAAAAAACAACTTAAACTTGCAGCATTTTACTCAAATCTTATATTTGCAGCATTTTAGGTTGTAAACATTTGGAAATTTACACCTTTTTTGTCTTTTTGCTAAAGTTGCAGCTTCTTACCCATAAAAATTCCACTTTTTTGGTCAGAAATTGGCAGCTTTTAACTGAGACATCCTCTTTTTTTTTTGGTCAGGCATTAGCTTGCTTGCTACCAGATAACTATGAAAACCAGTACTACCTGTCTCATGGGTCGGGCCGTCGGTGACTCAACCAGCATCCCCACCCTTCCGAGGGCATGGAGGGTGAAGCAGGGCAATCCTGGCAGAACTAAAAAGAATATCTGCCACAGGTCTGTGGTGGACCACTCCCAGTTACATGGGGTGAGACTGGACATCCTGGCAGATAAACACATCTGTTGCAAGGTCTGTGGTGGACTGTGCCAGTCGGTGCATCATGACATGCACTACACAAAGAGCAGAGATAAACAAACCTATCATCTGGTCAGTCACTGCAACAGATACTGGAGTCAGTTTGTCTTGGCTTGTCCTTGCCACTGGTAATACCTTTATCTGCCAAGAATGTGCTGCTAGTCCAGCAAAAGCTAGCAGTACTCAAATACTTTGTAAGCAGTTTCATGAAATGGTCAATCAGAAAGCAACTCCTACCGGCTTGGACATCGCCCGGGTGAAAAGTAAGCTAGGAGCAGGAAGACAAAAGAAGAGGAAAACAGCAGCCTTGTGTGTAGCAGAATGGAATGTACGCACTCTGTTGGACAGAACAACATCACAGTGCCCAGAAAGACAGACTGCGCTTGTGGCCCTGGACATGAACAGGTACAATGTAGACATAGCTGCACTTAGTGAAACAAGATTGCCTGGATATGACAACTTGGAAGACCATGGGTACATCTTCTTTTGGAGTGGGAGATCAACTCAAGAAAGGACAGAAGCAGGAGTGGGCTTTGCAGTTAGAAAGGAGATAGCAGCAATGCTTGATGAGGAACCGGTGCCAATCAACAACAGGATAATGACTATGAGAGTCCCACTACAGCGGAAGATGTATGCCACACTCATCAGTGTATATGCCCCAACAATGACCAACACAGAGGAGGTGAAGGAAGAGTTCTACAGTGATTTACGTGAGACTATCAGGCATGTACTGACTGATGACAGGCTGATACTTGTTGGAGATTTTAATGCTAGCGTTGGTTCAGACACTGAGAAATGGAAAGGAGTGCTAGGCAGTCATGGAGTAGGCAAGTGCAATGCTAATGGAGAACTTCTACTTGCACTATGTTCAGAGTACAACCTTGTGATAACCAACACTCTATTTAAGCACAAGGACACACACAAGAAGACATGGATGCACTCAGGATCCAAGCACTGGCACTTGTTAGACTACATCATAGTCAGGCAGAGAGACATAAGGGATGTACTGGACACCAGAGCAATGAGAAGCACGGACTGTGGTACTGATCATGTTATGCTGAGATCTAGATTAAGGATTTGGAGACGAAAACAGCACTGCAGGACGGGTGCAAAGTCGTCATGGAAGCTAAACACTAGTGCACTGAAAGGCCAAAAGAAGCAGGAAGAACTTACACAGGAAATGGATGAAAACTTGAAAGACTGGGACAGCAACAACTCAGAGAATGACATAGAAGAGAAATGGGCAACACTGAAGGATACGGTGTATCAGATTGCGAGTGATGTATTAGGCCACCCTGAGAGGAAACATCAAGATTGTTTTGATGAGCATGATGAACACCTGAAGAAACTATTAGAAGGGAGGAATACAGCTAGGCAGGAAAACCTACAGTGTAACACAAGGTCGAAGAAGAAGAAATACTCAAAGGCTCAGAGTGAGCTACAGAAGTACACCAGAGAGATGAAGTCCAACTGGTGGGATGAAAAAGCGGAGGAACTTCAAACTGCAGCAGACAGGAAGGACATGAAAACAATCTTCACAGGTTTGAGAGAAATCTACTGCCCTAAACCAAGAGGATTGATCCAATTAAAGACTATGGATGGTGAAATGGTTTTGCAGGAGAAAGACAAAATCCTGGACAGATTTGCAGACCACTTTGACCAACTACTAAACAACCCTGGAGATCTCACTGAAGAAGCTAAAGAAGCTCTAGTGCAGCGACCAGCTGTATCAAGTCTGGATGAACCACCAAATCTTGATGAACTAATGGCAGCTATCAGGACAACACAGGATGGTAAAGCTCCAGGAAGGGATGGAATTCCAGCAGAAGTGTGGAAATTTGGTGGTGTTCAGCTGATCAACTGCCTGCACAAGCTCATCCAAGAGATATGGGATGCCCAGAAAGTACCTCAAGACTGGAAGGATGCAAGTATTGTGCCTCTGTTCAAGAAAGGTGACAGGAAAGATTGTGGAAATTACCGAGGTATATCACTGTTAGCCACTGTTGGTAAGATTCTCTCACGTGTACTACAGAACAGACTCAATGAACACATCTCGCAGAATGTACTACTGGAAACCCAGTGCGGCTGGGAAGAAGCACAATGGACATGATTTTCTGCTTGAAACAGGTTCAAGAAAAGTGTATTGAACAGAACATGCTGCTTTATGTAGTCTTCATAGACTTCAGTAAACGTGGCAATGAGTGGTTCAGTATCTAAAGACTTTTCAGTAAGCAACGGGGTGAAACAAGGGTGTGTGCTGGCCCCTACACTCAGGTTCAGGTTCAGGTTCAGGTTACTTTATTTGTACCCGTAGGTAGATTTGTTTTGCAGTCTGGTGACATCCATATTTACAAGCCACTAATTACATTCAACATAGACACAAACACAGGCACACATCTTACAAAATAGGTAAATATAAAATATGTACAATATAATTTTTATAGCTTGTTCAACTCTTTGACAGCAGCAGGGACAAAGCTGTTTTTGTAGCGCTGGGTTCTACTTTTTGGGACAGCAAACCTCCGTCTGGAGGGAAGAAGCTGAAAGTTGCAGTGCAAAGGGTGGGAGTCATCATTTAAAATCGAGTCGGCCATCCTCTGTACTTGTCTGGTGTACAGGGATGTCAGGCTCAGCTGTGACTCACCAAGCAAACGACTGGACCATCTAACTACCTGATCCAAGGATTTCCTCTGTTTCAGTTTTATCTGGCCAAACCATGACATTAAAGAAAAGGATAAAACAGATTCAATAAAAGCCCGATAAAACATAGTCATTATGGTTCGGTCAATTTGGAAGCGTGCAAGTTTCCTCAGACAATGCAAATTTTGCTGACCCTTTTTGCACACTCTTCTCACTATATCTGGCAGCCATGCTTGAGGTGGCCTTCAAAGACCAGGAATTATTAATATTAATAATATAATAATAATATAATATTATTAATAATAATATTATTATAAAATTATATTTTAATTGTAATTCCTAATTATGTTAATAATATAATTAGGAATTACAGGTCTTTAATACGTAGCCGCCTCTTTTTCAAGGGACCAAAAGTAATTGGACAATTGACTCAGAAGGCTGCAAAAAAAAATAACAAGGCTGCATGGGCTCTTCCCTCGTTAACCTGTCATCAATTTAGCAGTTAAAGCTAAAGTTAAAGTTAAAGCTGATTCCAGGTGTGGCGTATGCATTTGGAAGCTGTTGCTGTGAACACACAACATGCGGTCAAAGGAGCTCTCAATGGAGGTGAAACAGACCGTCCTGAGGCTGAAAAAAAAGAAGAAATCCATCAGAGAGATAGCAGAAATGTTAGGAGTGGCCAAATCAACAGTTTGGTACATTCTGAGAAAAAAAAGAGTGCGCTGGTGAGCTTGGGAACTCAAAAAGGCCTGGACGTCCATGGAAGACAACAGTGGTGGATGATCGCAGAATCCTTTCCATGGTGAAGAACAACCCCTTCACAACATCCACTCAAGTGAAGAACACTCTCCAGGAAGTAGGTGTATCAGTATCTAAGTCTACCATAAAGAGAAGACTTCATGGGAGTAAATACAAAGGATTCACCACAAGATGCAAACCATTAATCAGCCTCAAAAATAGAAAGGCCAGAATTGACTTTGCCAAAAAACACCTGAAGAAGCCAGCCCAGTTCTGGAACAGCATTCTTTGGACAGATGAGACTAAGATCAACCTGTACCAGAATGATGGGAAGAAGTAAGTTTGGAGAAGAATTGGAACAGCTCATGATCCAAAGCACACCACATCTTCTGTAAAACATGGTGGAGGCAGTGTGATGGCATGGGCATGCATGGCTTCCAAGGGCACTGGGTCACTTGTGTTTATTGATGATGTGACAAAAGACAGAAGCAGCCGGATGAATTCTGAAGTGTATAGGGATATACTTATGTGTATAGGGATATACTTTCTGCTCAGATTCAGCCAAATGCAGCAAAGTTGATTGGACGGCGCTTCACAGTACAGATGGACAATGATCCAAAGCATACTGCAAAAGAAACCCAGGAGTTTTTTTTTTTTTATTTAAGTTTTTGTAAAGGGTATACAGGTCATTACAGCATTGCATTGTTTACATTTTCATCACATGTTCCCTTATTTTTTTGCTATTTGACAACATTGGTAGGATAGTTATTACAACACCCCCTTTTTTTTTTAAAGTGAAAGAAAAAGTGAAATTAAGGAGAATTAAATAAAAACAAAACAAAACAAACAAAAAAAACGAATAAACAAACAGAACAGCAAAAAACAAACAAACAGAAAGTTAAGTAAATAAAAGTAAAAGAGCATCTGAGTAGTGTTGGAACAAAGAGCTGTGCCATTATTGAAATGGTATTTGTCAAAGATTAGATCTAATGGAAGACACATATGCGATCCAGGGTTGCCAAAAGTTCATGAACCCATCCATGTCCTGTCTCAGTGCGAATGTCAACTTTTCCATTGAGTAAATGTCTTGAATCACGTTAATCCAATCTTCAGGTGTAGGACAGTCCTTCAGCATCCATTTTTTAGTTAGGGCTTTTTTACTTGCCAATATTAAAACATTGAATAAGTATTTATCTCCTCATCTTTCCAGTGAGTCCGGTAGTAAACCCAAATACAAAGTTACAAAAGAAAAGGGAACTGTTATTTTGAATATTTTCCCCAATATTGTCTGTACATTGGTCCAATATTGGTGGATAATTGGGCATGACCAAAACACATGAAAATGATTTGCAGTCTTTTCACCACACAAGCGCCAACAGTTCAACCCCTTATGGGTAAATTTTGTTTTGTGCAGGTGTTCTGAAAAATCTTACCAAATTTTTCCATCCAAATTCTCTCCACTGCAGGGAAGAGGTACTTTTCCATTGCTGTTTATTTAGCTTTTTCCATATTTCCAATTGTAAAGTGAAATTCCCCTCTTTTTCCCATCTCTCTTTTATATATGATGTGTTGTCTCCTTTTAAGTCTTGAAGACCTTGATATATTTTAGAAATGTATCTGATCCCTGGGATCCCTTTATATGCCATTAAGAAGACCTTCAGAACACCTGACTGGGCCCTTTCCAAATCCTCCTTTTTAAGTATATTGTTTATGTGGTGTCTAAGCTGAAAGAACCTGTAAAGATCTTGATTTATTAGACCTTGTTTTTTCAAATCTTCAAAACTTCTTAAAGTTTGCCCCTTAAAAAAATCGTAATATTTTATCAGCCCTTTCTCTTTCCACTCTTTAAATCTAGTGTCTGTTTTATTGGGGGTAAAGTCTTGATCATAGGCAATCCATTGCAGAAGTCGATAGGGCTCTTTAGCTTGATTCTCTCTGACTATCTTAAACCAAATTTTTAGCGGGGTCTCTATCCACGGGTTGGTGTTATTCAAGAGTTTAGTTAAGGCATTGTTCCCTATTATTGCCTGTAGGGGGATGTCACTTGTTATTTGGCATTCCATCTCCTTCCATTGTGCAGTGTAGACTGGGTTACATATCTCTACTAAAGTTTTAATTTGTGCAGCTATAAAATAGTCCCTGATATTTGGCAGCGCGAGCCCACCTTTGTCTTTGTTTAGCTGTAGGGTTCTATATCTGATTCTAGGTCTCTTACCCTGCCATATGAATCTTGAGATCCTTCTGTCCAGCTCCTGCCATGTTTTTTTGGGAGGTTCTACCGGTATTGTTTGGAAAAGGTATAGAAGACGTGGAAGTATATTCATTTTGACTGCTTCAATTCTTTGTGCGGTACCTAAGAATGGTATCATATTCCATCTTGCTAGGTCAGATTTTATTTTAGTCACCAGTGGATCATAGTTTAGTGTTATAATTTTGTCGAGTTGTTTCGGGATATTGACCCCCAGATATTTCATAGATTCCAACTCCCAGTTAGTTTTGAGTTCATTTAGTGAAAAATGATTTGGGTCATAGTTGAATGTTAAGACTTGGGTTTTATGCATGTTTAATTTGTACCCCGATAAATCTCCATAGTCTGAAAAAACTGAGATTAGTTCTGGTAGAGAAGTGTCTGGCTGCCCTAGGTATATTAAAATGTCATCAGCAAAGAGTGCTATTTTATGTTCCTTCTGACCAAGTGTAATACCTTGAATTTCTTGATTTTGTCTTATCCATTGGCTCAGAGGTTCTATGAAGATTGCAAAGAGCAGTGGAGACAGGGGGCAGCCCTGATGACATCCTCTTTCCAGCTCAAAAGATGATGATAAATTACCGTTAATCCTTATTTTAGCTGTTGGTTTTTTATATAATGTCTGTATAGTTCTAATGAAGTTGTTATGAAAATTGAAACTGGATAAGATTCTATATAGGAAAGACCAGTCAACCGAATCGAATGCTTTTTCAGCATCTAATCCCAATATGACTGCATTTAAGTTATATTTTTTTATATGATGAATTATGTGTAAAGTGCGTCGAATATTGTCTTGTGTCTGTCTTTGTCTTATAAAACCTGTTTGGTCTAAGTGAACTAAGTCTGTCAGTATGTTTTCTAACCTTTTGGCAAGGATAGTGGTAAAAAGCTTATAGTCCTGATTTAATACACTGATTGGTCTGTAGTTGGAGCATTCTAGTTTATCCTTTTCAGGTTTAGGTATAACTGCAATGACCCCTTCTCTCCAGGAGGGGGGGATTTCCCCTGTGTGGAGGACGTAGTTAAATGTTTTCAGGAGGAGAGGAGATAGTTGCTGTTTAAAGGTTTTGTACCATTCTGCTGTATAGCCATCTGCTCCTGGGGATTTGTTAGCTTTAAGTTTCATAATTGCTTTTTCCAATTCTTTAGGTTGCATTTCTGACAGTAGGGTTTTATTTTGTGAATCCGTAAGTTGGGGAAGGTTTAATGTGTTTAGTAATGTCTCGGATGCGTTTTTATGTTTTTTGTGGGAGTATAAGTTCTTGTAGTAATTCTCGAAGCTTTTAAGAATATCCTGAGTTCTGAATTTTATTTCCTTTGATACTGGGTCTCTGATTTTGTAGATTGCTCTTTCAGTTTGTTGTTTCCTCAATTTATAGGCTAGTAATTTTGCCGATTTACTGCCTGCTTCATAGTGTTTTTGTTTCAGAAATGTAAGTTTCTTCTGGATTTCTATTGTGTAGATCTCATTTATTTGATTTTTAATTTCTTTAATCTTGAGCGAGCCATTAGACTGAGTGTTGTCTTTGTGTTCTTTTTCTAGGTTCTTGAGTTCTGACTCTAGTGTGATTAGTTTTTCTCGTCTCAGTTTCTTTTGGGTTGCCAGTTTTGCAATAATTTTTCCCCTTATTACAGCTTTGCACGCATCCCACAGTATTAAAGGAGATACTTCTCCATTATCGTTTTCTTCCAAATATCTGAGAATATCTGATTCCAATTCATCTTTCAGTGGTCCTTTGAGGACACTTGAATTCAACCTCCAGGACAATGTATTATTTGTGTATTTTTGGATGTTTAAGTCCATATAGATTGGACTGTGGTCGGAGAGATCCATCAGTCCTATTTTACATGTTTTTACTCTTCCAATGTCTCTATTAAACATAAAAAAGTAATCAATCCTTGAGTAAGATGAATGTGGCGTTGAATAAAAAGTATAATCTTTTACATTGGGGTTGAATTCCCTCCATACGTCACAGATTCCCATTTCTTTTAGTAGCATCCGAGTATTCTTTTTTTTCCACAATATCTTTATTGAACCTTTTTTTTTTTTTTAACAAACATGATACAAACAATCAAACACTAACACTAAAGTACTACAAAAAAAAATGCACTAAAAACACCAACAACCACCAACAAAATCAAGTCTTCAACAATGCTCCTCTGTTTAGTCTAGACAATCCAATACATAAGTATACATATTATGTTCACCAGTTTGGAATTTACAAGGTCCACACACATCATTCACCTTCTTCTTCAAGAGTTATGTTTAAATTTTTTACATAATCAATAAAAGGTCTCCATATATTCTCAAACACAATTTCCTTTGATTTTAGTATATATGTTATTCTTTCTAATGGAAGGTTTGTTAACATCTGTCTTAACCACTGAGTCACATCTGGTCTATGAGTCTTTTTCCATAATAGTGCAATACATTTTTTGGCATTAAGCAAACTGAGGTCTATGAATGTTCTTTCACTTTTATTAAAATTATGCTTTTCTGGGTACAGACCCAACAAAAACAGTTTAGGATTCAATATGATTTGTTTTGAGATTATTTTTTCAATTGTTACCCTCACCTCTTCCCAAAACATTCTTATTAATCTACATTCCCATAAACAATGAAATAGGGTTCCTTTACTTTCCATGCATTTTGTGCATGTATCTGGTATATTTTTGTTATATCTATTTAACTCCTCCGGTGTAACATACATCCGCATTAACCATTTGAAATGTATCAATTTAAGGCGTGCATTTATTGATTTGGTTTGAGCTTCTGTACAAGCCAATTCCCATTGTTCCTCTGAAATTTCAATTTGCAGATCTTCTTTCCAGTAGTTTAATCTTTTCAGTGAATTTTCACTTGAAGATAGTGTCAATGAGTTATAAAACTCTGAAATAATACCCTTTCTTTTACTATCTTTCATCAACATTTTTTCCAAGGATGAATAAATAGGTCGAGTGAGAGCTTTATTTTGATTTGATCGAATAAAGTTTCTAAGTTGAAGATATTTAAAAAAATGTGTTCTATTGAGATTAAATTTGATCCTCAGCTCTTCAAAAGACATTATGTTGTCTGCACATGGCAAATATAAATCCTGAATCTTTTGTATCCCTTTTAAATTCCATACTTTAAATACAGCGTCCGCTCTCCCTGGTTTAAAATATTGATTACCCCATATTGGACTAAATTGTGACAATAACTGTGGTTCTTTTAAATAGTTTTTAGCTTCACACCATATTTTGATCATATGCTTTACAAATGGATTTTTAACTTGTTTTTGTAATTTTTTTGCCGAATCTGAGTATATGAATATGGGAAGAGGTAAAGGTAAATTGTATGATTCCATTTCAGTCCAGTGAGGGAGATCATTTGATGAAAAATAATATGTCATAGACCTCAGTTGTGCCGACCAATAATACAACATAAAATTTGGACATTTCAGACCTCCACGATCAAATGGTAAATATAATAAAGACAAACGTAATCTAGCCCTCCTGTTGTTCCATATAAATTCCACTAACTTTTTTTTTATTCTTGAGAATAGATCTAAAGGTGGTGATAAGGGAATGTATTGAAATAAATAAAGTATTTTAGGTAAAATATTACTTTTAAGTATATTGATTCTCCCGATCATCGACATTGGTAGTGACATCCATCTCTGAGTTAACTCACTGATATCTGACATTAAGGCTTCATAGTTGACACTGGCGACTGATTCTAGCTTAGGCATAATTTGGATTCCTAAATATTTAAACTGATTTACAACATTGAATTGATTTACCTCAGGGGCTGGGTAATTTCTCTGGGTCTCATTTAGCATTAATATTGAAGATTTAGTTTTATTTATTTTATATCCTGATATTTCCCCAAAATTCTTTATTAAATTCAACAAGGTTGGAATTGATTTTTTTAGATTCGACATAAACAAAATTATATCATCGGCGTACAGGGAGATTTTATGTTCTGTTGGTCCAACTTTAATTCCATATATTTGTGAATGTAAACGTATCGCTATCGCTAAAGGTTCAATTGCCATAGTAAACAGTAAAGGTGAAAGTGGACAGCCTTGTCGACATCCTCTATTTATTTTTATTGGTTTTGAAATATTGTTATTTGTTAGGATTTCTGCTGTAGCATTATTGTATATTATTTGAACCCATTTTATGAAATTATTTCCAAGTCCAAACCTTTGTAGGACTTCAAAAAGAAAGGGCCATTCAACTCTATCAAAGGCCTTTTCGGCGTCCAATGATAGGAGAGCTGTATCCGGTGCTTCTTTATTAAAATAAATAATATTAAATAGTCTTCTTACATTATGGAAGCCTTGTCTACCCTTTATAAAGCCATTCTGATCTCGATTAATAATATTTGGTAAAATTTCTTGTATTCGTCTTGCTAAAATTTTACAGATTATCTTAAGGTCGGCGTTTAATAGGCTTATTGGTCTCATATTTTCACATTTATTAGAGGGCTTACCTGGTTTTGGCAGCAGTATAATTAAGGCATTATTTATGTATGATGGTAAATTATTATTTTGAAATGCTTCTAAAACCATTTCCAAAAAAGGTTTTATTAATTTATTCTTAAATTTTTTATAAAGGTCAACTGGAAGACCATCTGGTCCTGCACTTTTTCCTGATTTCATATTATCAATGGCTAGCCCAACTTCTTCTTGACTAATTTTAGACTCCAATATCTCCCTGTTTTCATTTGGAATACACGGTATAGATAGTTCGTTCAAAAACCCATTTAGTTTTGTTAAATCAGGTTCATTTTTGGTATCATATAATTTTTCATAGTAATCTCTAAAGGCTCTATTAATTTCTAAAGGATCTATAACTACCTGTCCGTTACTTATAATACTGGTAATTGGTGTTTTAATTTCCAATTGTTTAATCTGCCGTGCTAATAATTTTCCTGATTTTTCACCTTGTTCATAAAAAGATTGTTTCAATCTTAGAAGACTCGAGGCAGCTCTATTCGCTGATTTTTTGTCGTATTCAGCTCTCAAAATCAGTAATTCATTCTCCAACCTTGGGTCACTTCCTGCATACACTTTTTCCTGAAGATTTTTTATTTTATGTTCCAATTTAGCTCTCTCCTCTCGAGTCTTCTTAGATTTTGATCCTGTATAACTAATAATATGTCCCCTAATAAAAGCTTTGAAAGCCTCCCACTTTACACATGCTGATGTTTGTGTAGTATTGATGTCAAAGAACTCGTCTATCTGTTTTTCTATATACTTGACAAATTCCTCATCCTGAAGCCATTTATGCTGAAATTGCCATCTACCTGATTCCTTTGTCAATTTTTTATCTACATATATTAGACAACAGGGTGCATGATCAGAGATCACGATGTTATCATAAAAGCAGTTTTGAATCTTGGACCTTAATTCTGTGGAAATCAAAAAATAATCAATACGTGAGAATGTCTTGTAGGTACTGGAATAACAAGAATAGGCTTTAACTTGTGGTTTCATTTCTCTCCATATATCTAACAATCTCAATTCTTTCATAAAATGATTAATAGTCATCCTACATCCAATGTGCGTACAATCCAGTCCTGTTGATCTATCCACACCTGGATTCAATGTACAATTAAAATCCCCTGCTATTATATGTTGCCCTGTAAATGATGATAAGATGAGAAATAAATTAGCAAAGAACTTCTGATCATCTATATTGGGACCATATAAGTTCACAAGATTTATATTTTCTAATAGCAAAGAACCTTGAATGATTACATATCTTCCAAATTTGTCTCCAATTACATTTTTCACTTGAAAAGGAACTGATTTATGTATGAGAGTCATAACTCCCCTGGCTCGGGATGAAAATGAAGAGGTGAATACACTTCCCTGCCATCTACTCCTAATTCTTTTAACATCCTCCTCTATCAGATGAGTTTCTTGTAAAAACACAATTCTTGAACCCATGTCCTTTATTTTATTCATAACTTGTTTAAGTTTTTTTAAATTTTGTAGACCTCTGCAATTCCATGAAGTTAAATTAAGATTAACACTTTGGTCCATGATCAATAGAGAGTTTGGGATTACCTTGCAGTGTAAACATGCTCATACAGAGAAGCAAAAACATGAGTGGTTGAACATTCATCCTACAAACTACACACAAACAAATTTCCCCTTCCCACACTTGTGGCAAACCCCCCAAAATCAAAAGAAAAATTCTGTCTCCCGATATAGCCATCGACCGTTCCACACCCACGGGGAACAGCCTAAGCCACTCCTTCTTCATCCTCCCAATCACCCTAACTCTACTGCTTTTAATGATGTAACATTAACTCTCCTCTGTAGTTTTCCAACTTAACTCCAAAATTTTTAACAACTTTGTACATCATAGTTTTTTTTTTTTTTGTTTGTTTTGTTTTTGTTTTGTTTTTTTAATATATAATACAATCTATATTTTGTAAACTTACTATTTACTTCAAGTCAGTCAGATGCCTGTGCAAATGCTTAATTATTCTACCTTATATTTTGTTCATGCTTAGCTCCCACCAGTTTCTTCTTCTTCTTTGATCTTCTTGATGAACTCCTGCGCCTCCTCTGGGGTCTTGAAGATGTGGGTTCTGCCCTCATACGTGGTCAGCAGTCTCGCAGGATAGATTACACCATGACGAATCCCAAGGTTGCGCAGCTCCTTACGTACGGGATCAAACTGCTTCCTCAATTGCTGGATTCCTGTGGCCAAATCTGGGTAGAACCGCACCTGCTGGTCCTGGTGTTTAATCTCTCCTTTAGCACGTGCAGCGTTGAAGATCTTCATCCTGTCTCTGTTGCTAAGAAACTTCATAATTAAGGTCCTCGGCGGTCCCTTATCTCTCCGTGGGCCAATACGATGTGCTTTTTCCAGAACCACTGCTGATTGCAACTCCTCGCTGCCCAGCACCTCCGGAATCCACTTTTCCAGAAAGGAACATACGTCCCGACCTTCTGATTCCTCTGGAAGACCCACCAGCCTCAAATTATTCTGTCTCGACCGAGATTCCAAATCCAAAATATTATCTTCCAGAGATTTATTTTTTTTTTCCAAAGTGCGCACCTTTAATTGAAGACGGGTGACGTCATCTTCAGCACTAGCAAGACGGAGCTCCATCTGCGCCGTTCGTTCTACACAGTCACCCAATTCCTTTCTTATTCCTTCCAACGCTGTCATAATCCCATCAAATCTAGAGGAAAAGTCTGCTCTCATTGAACTCATGGCAGCCATCAGCGCATCTGCGCCATTCCCCGCAGAAATCGCACCGTTGCCAGCCTCCTCCGCCATATATGGAGTTTTGTTTGCTGCGTCACAGACCTGAAAGTCCGTTAATTTGGACTGTTTCGGCGGCTCGCTTTTTCCTTTTCCTGGTTTTCCAGCCTTAGGCTTCGCCGACATATCCTCGCCCAAATGCTGGGATACGTTCTGTCCCAAATGAGAGAGTTATTTGCCGATTTTTTTCTCCAGGAGCAGAGCAGAGCGAGACACGTCCGTCCTACGTGGCAGCCATAACCGGAAGTGAGCATCCGAGTATTCTTACTTTGGGTGTTATTTTGATGTGAAGAATTACCTGTCGCATCCCAGTATGGATTCAGTCTTAGATTGAAGTCTCCACCACATATCACTAAACCTTGGGCTTTAGTTATCATTAGGTCGAATACATTTTTATAAAATTTCCATTTAGCCCCTGGTGGTGCATATACATTCAGCAGGGTGATATCTTCTCCCTCTAGCCGCCCAGTTACCAAACTGTACCTCCCTTCTTTATCTTTGTGTTCTGATTTTTTTTCAAATGTAATTTTGGTTGATATCAATGTCGCTACTCCCCTCCTCCTCCCTGATTTATATGAAGATGAAGAGATCATTTTAAACCCTTGTCTATTGAGTTTAGTGTGTTCCACGTCTGTTAGGTGGGTTTCTTGTAAAAATATTATTTCTGCTTTGTCTTTTTTCATTTTGCGTAGAATCTTGGATCTTTTAACTGGATTCAGGATCCCTTTTACATTATATGAGGCTATTTTGGTTGCACCCTGTTTCTCCATTGTATTTTCTTATTTAGTATAACAGTGTGGTGGCCCTCTTTTTTGCTACTCAGAAACTGAAAGAACATTAAGAACATAAAAAACATTAAGAACATAGTGTACGAAACTTTAAAACAAAAAACTGTCAAAAAAACTTCCTGAGCTGGGGTCTCTTTAAAGACCCTGTAAGAGCCCTGATGGAGTGTAGGCTCTGAGGGAAATTCCTCAAACTCTGTTACGTGTTGAGGGCCCTCTCTTACCCCTGTAAGTTGTCCCATGTTTTTAACGTGAATTTCAGATCCCAATCCGAATTTGTAATGATTTTTTTTTTTTTTTATGCCTATAACCTACGAGATTGTGTGCACCCTCCCACCCCCATCACAGCAAACATTCACTCTAATATAGTATTTGTTAGTATGGAGAGAACATGTGGGTCATTGTTACATTTCTATTTTAACATGATTTTTTTTTCCCCCCTTTAAATTAAGAAGACATTTGTTTCTAATGCTATAACTGCTCCATGAAAGGTTTTACCACATGCTGATTCTGCATCTCTTTTAATGTTTGTTACCTTGTAGGAGGGGGGGTGGAAGTGCAGAGTGACTGAAAAGAAAAAAAACAAACAAACAAAAAGGTCGCTATTCCTTCCTGGAACTGGAAAGCTTATCTTTGTAGCTCTGGGGCTGGGTTTCCCGCTGCTGGCCCATGGATTTTGAAGGTCTCTGAGTGGACCACGTTTGAGCTCTGATTTTCTCGCTCAGATCCGCTGCGGGTTTAAACACCGTTACCGGGAGTCCTCTCCTTGCCATGTCAGTTGTTGCTTCTTCTGCTGAATTATAGTGACATGACTCTTCACCGTAAAAGACCCTTAGCTTCGCCGGAAATGGCGTCTGAAAGCGTAGATTCTGTTCCCGTAAAACCTTTTTGGCGTCGTTATATTCCCGTCGTTTTTTAAGAACCTCAGGGGCGTAATCGTGCTCCACGAAGACTTTTCTCTCATGATGCATAAATCCTTTTTTCTGCCAAGCCCGTCTTACAACCTCTTGTTTTATTTTGAAATTGGCGAATCTTACCACCACAGAACGTGGGGGCGCTTCCGGGGCTGGCTTTGCGGCTAATGTACGATGGGCTTTTTCTATCTTCAAATCGGTGGTTTGTGGAATATCCAACTTCTCTCTCAATAAGGATTCCACGCATTCTGCCACTGTGTTGAAACCATCTTCAGCTCCTTCTTTCAGACCGTGAATTCTGATGTTATCTCGTCTCTGTCTTCCTTCTTGGTCGGTTAGCTTAGCCTCCAGCCATGACTGTTTTCTGTGTAAATCCAGCACAGAATCTTCAAGCACTTTTACTCTTCCTTCAGCTTCCAAGATTCGGTTTTCGGCCTGGTCCATTCTGCTGTTCGCCTTTTTTAGATCCTATCTGAATTCAAGAAATTCGGCCCGAAATCGTCGTATTTCGTCAAATAGCGATTTCAAGCTAATCCTTTTGTTAGCTAGGCCCAGGTCCTCGTCTTCTGAACGGAGGTCCTCCGGTTCAGATTCTGCGGTCGCTGTGCGTCCTGACCTGGGGAATGTCAGTTTCCTCTGCTTGTGGTTAGGCATGGTGTTATTGTCTTTTGATTTTTAATCTTCCAAAAATCCGTTAGGTCTGATTTTGAGGATGTTTTCCTTGGATTGAGTCTGGGAGTTTCAGCGTTAGGTTGCTATCACCATGGCGTCCAGACCGGAAGTCAACCCAGGAGTTTTTTAAAGCAAAGAAGTGGAATATTCTGCAATGGCCGAGTCAATCACCAGATCTCAACCCAATCGAGCATGCATTTCACTTGCTCAAGACAAAACTTAAGGCAGAAAGACCCACAAACAAGCAACAACTGAAGACAGCTGCAGTAAAGGCCTGGCAAAGCATCACAAAGGAGGAAACCCAGCGTTTGGTGATGTCCATGGGTTCCAGACTTCAGGCAGTCATTGCCTGCAAAGGATTCTCAACAAAATATTGAAAAGTAACATTTTACTTAGAGTTATGTTTATTTGTCCAATTACTTTTGAGCCCCTGAAATGAGGAGCGTTTGTATAAAAATAGCTACAATTCCTACATGTTTAATCATATATTTTTGTTCAACCCCTTGAATTAAACCTTAAAGTCTGCACTTCAGTTCCGTTGTAGTTGTTTCATTTCAAATCCAATGTGGTGGCATGCAGAGCCCAAATCATGAAGATTGTGTCATTGTCCAAATAGTTCTGGGCCTAACTGTACATTCAAACAAGGAAAGAAGCAGACTTGTTCAGTGTGGCACAGTTTAAAGCCAAGAGTAAGACATCGATAAAGGTAGTAAGAGAAATGCTCTTAGCCGACAACAGTGCTCTAGTTGCACACAGTGTGGAAGATATGCAATCTTTAGTGGAGAAATTTGCAAGAGCAGCTAGCCAATTCAGCCTCAAAATCAACATCAAGAAGCCAGAGTGCCTTTAACAACCACGAAAGTTCCAATTATCAACATCACTACCAGAAGAGATCAGTATTGGTACAGAGCCACTAGTCAAGTGCAAGACTTTCAAGTATCTAGGGCAGGGGTCTCCAACCTGGGGCTCCTGGAATGTTCAGGTTTCTGTGGGAAATTTTCTAATTTCACTTCTTAATTGGTCCAAAGATGTGCAAATAATTTGCTGTTGTTGTGCATGGGTGCAAGGGTGCCTACAGAACACATGCACAAGAACGACATTTTGTCATTTTTTCATTTTATCAGCTGACTTTCATAGGCAGAGCCAGCCCAGCAGACCTGTCAGATCCAGCAAGCCGGCCCCGCTAAAAGCCCTTCTTATACCTCTATTAGAAAGCAAAAAAATCACAAAGGACGCATATGATCACGTGATACCCACAGCCAGCATCACCCCCTGGAGCTATGGAACCCCAAAAATATATAAGAAGGATATCCCACTGTGGCCTATAATAGACAGTATCAGATCAGTTACATACAACTTATCAAAAGCCCTGGTTGAAATCATCAAATCCCTCCTTGGACTATCAGAATACCACTGCAAAAACTCAAAAGAGCTGGCACAAGAACTCAAAAATATGAAAATAGAATCAGACGAGATCCTCATTTCACATGATGTCATTTCATTATTCACAAAGACCCCTGTTGATGTCACACTACACATAGTGCAAGAACGCCTCAGAAATTACAGAATCCTAAAAAGACGCACCAATCTCACAGTTCACAACACATCTGAGCTATTAGAATTTGTTGCAAAATCCACCTATTTTCAATAGAGAAAAAATCTACAGACAAAAAGAAGGATTCGCAATGGGAGACCCACCATCAGCCATCATGAGCAGCTTTTTCATGGAGGATCTGGAAAACAAAGCCATCAACACAGCACCTACACAATGTAAACCCACCCTCTGGAAGAGATACGTGGATGACATTCTGGAGAAAATAAGGAAAGGACACACGCAAGAACTCACTGACCATCTGAATAGCATGGACAGCACTTGGAATACAAAATTCACACACGAAGAGGAAGAAAATGGCACCATAGCCTTTCTGGACATGAAAATCCACCACAACGATGACGGCAGTATAAAAATCACAGTCTACAGGAAACCAACCCACAATACCTACTATGGACATCAGAACACCCCACAGCACACAAACTATCAGTTGTCAGGACGTTATATGAACGGGCCACCATCATCACAGACCAAGAAGACAGACAGGAGGAGGAAAACCACATAAAACATGCACTCATACGCTGCCAGTATCCAGTATGGGCCATAAACAAAGGGAAACGGCAAGTCAAAAACAAAGAAAACAAACAGGAAACAAGACACAGATCAAAAGCCGAAATCAAAAACAAGGACACCATAACTATACCATACATCCAAGGGATAATGGAACCAATTCAAAGGATCATAAAAAAATACAAAATAACCACAGCAGTAAAACCACACAAAAAATTAAGACAGTTATTAGTACACCCCAAGGACAAAATAGAACAAGACAAAAAATGCAATGTAATATATGAAATATCATGCAAATCATGCAACAAAACCTACATTGGAGAAACCAGAAGATCATTCACCACAAGGAAAAAAGAACACCAGAAGGAATGTGAGAAAGAAACACAAGGATAACTCACAAGATCACAAAAAGAAAAGGCAAAACAAGAAACATTAAAATCAGCAGTATCACATCAGTGCAAAAGAAATAATCACATCATGGACTGGGACAAAGCAAAAATTATTGGCTTGGAGAGCAACAGACACAAACGCTGGATCAAGGAGGCCATAGAAATCAGGAAGCAGGGAAAAGATACCATGAACCTGTCACAAGTCGCTCCCACCTGTCATCCGCTCCAGCCGCGCGCACACCTGTGCTTCATCAGGCTGCCCCTATTTAACCTGCTCTGCCTGAGGCCTCGGCCTGGAGCGTCAGCTCTTCTCCATGATCAAGCTCTGCGTTCGCCTACTCCTCTCGGCCAACGCCGCAACTCGTCGCTCGCGCGTAAGATTATCACTTACCTGCTTTCCAAGATCTTCCCCTGTGCACAGGTGGATCCTCCCGGCGGCGGAAGAATCCCTTCATTGCCTCTCCTCTTCAGTCTCTTCCCATTCGAGCATAGCAGGGCGCTGTCTTCCAGGCGGGAGCATTTCTTGCCAACGCCAGCCACCAAGACACCTGCAAGTAAGCCACATTACAATCTTCAGTGCTACACCGTGTTATTAGCTCATCCCTTGTCCTCTGCTCTGTCCTCAGGGTTGCCTGGCTGTATGGTGTCCTGTTCTGCCCTTGGCACTCTTCAGTCCCCAAGAAGACATTCACATTCCTCACTCACGCATTCATACACCTGTTTGTTGAATAAAACTCTTAAATCTCACCCGAGCCTGCGTGCGTGTTTCCTGGGCCAGATAACATGTCAGTACGGCTCCAGCACAGTGGCCCAGCGAACAGCGGGTTCGCACGCCGGCTTTCCACCCTTGAGGCTTGGGTGGACTTAATTGTTCATCAACAGCAGGTCATCTTCAATCAGCTAACCAATATAACTCACCGGTTGGACCGCCTTGATCCTCCACAGGCACTTCTTCCATCCCATCTCGGTGGGCCAGTTCCTCCCGCTTCCCAAGCCAACCCTTTTGCCCCGGATCCGCCGACCCGTCTCACTCCTATTCCCACCCCCGCGCGCTTCAGCGGAAAGCTCGGCGGGGCGCGCGGGTTTATCCTGCAGTGTGAGACGGTGTTCCAGCGCGTGCCCGGGGACTTCCCTTCAGACCAAAGCCGAATTGGGTATATCTCTAATCTTCTGGAAGGGCGAGCATTAGCCTGGGCTTACGCCATTATGGCGAAGCCCAGCTACGCAACCCTGACCTATACCCAATTTGTGCAAGATTTTTTTGAGGTCTTTGACCACTCGGATCGTGATAACGTGTTGGCCGAGCGGCTACTTCGCCTTTGCCAGGGTAGCCACTTAGCGGCTGACTACGCTGTCGACTTCCGGGTGGCGGCGTAAGAGGTTGGTTGGTGCGATGTCGCCCTTTGCAGCCTATTCCTCCGCAGTTTAAACTCTAATTTGCAGGATGAACTGGCCTGCCGGGACCAGCCGGATCGGCTGCCAGAATTAATTTCTTTAGCCATCAGTTTGGATAACAGGCTGAGGGAGCGGGCTGCCGAGCGGAAATCATACAGCCGCTCGCGCGGAGCTCTCACCCATGCTTCTTAGTCTCACCCCCTGGCGTTGCCTCCTCCGGAGGTCGCCGACGATCCCGATGCGATGATTATCGGGCGGGCAAGACTTCCTTTAGCGGAGAAACAGCGCCGCCGAGAGCAGGGTCTCTGCATGTATTGCGGAGACGACCAGCATCTCTTGGAAGCCTGCCCGGTGAAGCCAAAAGGGGAAGACCGCAAGTCGCTGTAGGGGGTCTCGCGGACATATCCCGATCAGATCCCCTCTCCATATGCCAGATCCCAATTAGACTTTGCCACAACTCCATTGGTCACGCTTCTCACACACTGGTGGACTCGGGGGCAGAACAGAGTTTTATTTCTAAAAGTCTGGCAACCCACCTGGGCATCCAGTGTCAAGCCTTGCCCACCCCTCTCCATCTCGTCGCCCTCACCCGCTTCCCCCTTGAGAAGGTCACTCATAAAACCAGGCCTATTCCTGTCATCATCTCCGGCAATCACCGTGAGGACCTCAGCTTTTATGTCCTTCCCACCTCTGCTGCATCCATCATCTTAGGCTACCCGTGGCTGCGCCTCCATAATCCTGTTTTTGATTGGCAGACCGGCTGTGTCCTCGCTTGGAGCAACTTTTGTTTGGGCACCTGTCTCCAGTCTGCTGCCTGTGCCCCGTCTGTGCCTCCCCCCGTCGCTGATCCCGCCTTGCCGGACCTCTCCTTAGTTCCGCCCGAGTTCCACGACCTGGGTCCTGTGTTCAGCAAGTCTAAGGCACTCTCCCTCCCACCCCATCACCCGTCTGACTGTTCCATCGATCTCCGGCCGGGGGTGCCCCTTCCATCTGGCCACCTCTACAGCCTGTCAGCTCCGGAACGGGAGGCTATGGACGCATATATCTGGGAGTCCCTCAGCGTCGGCATCATTCGCCCCTCTTCGTCCCCCCTGGGTGCCGGATTCTTTTTTGTGGCAAAGAAGGACGGGTCCTTACGGCCATGTATTGATTTCAGAGCGCTTAACAACATCACAGTGAAGGACCGTTATACCCTGCCTCTGATGGATTCAGCTTTCAACTCCCTCCAGGGGGCGTCCTGGTTCTCCAAGTTGGACCTCCGTAGCGCTTACCACCTCATCCGGATCCGGGAGGGTGATGAGTGGAAGACGGTCTTCCGAACGCCCAGCGGCCACTTTGAATACCTAGTGATGCCGTTTGGGCTCACCAACGCTCCCGCCGTCTTCCAACGGTTAATCAACGACGTACTTCGGGATTTCCTAGGGGTCTTCGTTTTCGTCTACCCAGATGATATTCTGATCTTCTCTCGTTCTTGGGAGGAGCATCTAGTCCACGTGAGGCGGGTCCTTCAACGCCTTCTGGAAAACAAACTGTACGTCAAAGCTGAAAAATGCAAGTTTTTCACTAAACAAACCTCCTTCCTGGGCTTCATTGTCTCGCACAATCAGCTCCTCCCCGACCCGGTCAAGGTCAAAGCGGTGGTCGAGTGGCCCACCCCCTCCTCCAGGAAGCAGGTTGAGCAATTCCTGGGGTTTGCTAATTTTTTTTTTTTTTTTATTTAAGTTTTTGTAAAGGGTATACAGGTCATTACAGCATTGCATTGTTTACATTTTCATCGCACGTTCCCTTATTTTTTGCTATTTGACAACATTGGTAGGATAGTTATTACAACACCCCCCTTTTTTTTAAAGTGAAAGAAAAAGTGAAATTAAAGAGAATTAAATAATAAAAAAAAACGAATAAACAAACAAACAGAACAGCAAAAAACAAACAAACAGAAAATTAAGTAATTAAAAGTAAAAGAGCATCTGAGTAGCGTTGGAACAAAGAGCGGGACCATCATTGAAATGGTATTTGTCAAAGATTAGATCTAATCGAAGACACATATGCGATCCAGGGTTGCCAAAAGTTCATGAACCCATCCATGTCCTGTCTCAGTGCGAATGTCAACTTTTCCATCGAGTAAATGTCTTGAATCACGTTAATCCAATCTTCAGGTGTAGGACAGTCCTTCAGCATCCATTTTTTAGTTAGGGCTTTTTTACTTGCCAATATTAAAACATTGAATAAGTATTTATCTCCTCGTCTTTCCAGTGAGTCCGGTAGTAAACCCAAATACAAAGTTACAAAAGAAAAGGGAACTGTTATTTTGAATATTTTCCCCAATATTGTCTGTACATTGGTCCAATATTAGTGGATAACTGGGCATGACCAAAACACATGAAAATGATTTGCAGTCTTTTCACCACACAAGCGCCAACAGTTCAACCCCTTATGGGTAAATTTGTTTTGTGCAGGTGTTCTGAAAAATCTTACCAAATTTTTCCATCCAAATTCTCTCCACTGCAGGGATGAGGTACTTTTCCATTGCTGTCTATTTAGCTTTTCCCATATTTCCAATTGTAAAGTGAAATTCCCCTCTTTTTCCCATCTCTCTTTTATATATGATGTGTTGTCTCCTTTTAAGTCTTGAAGACCTTGGTATATTTTAGAAATGTATCTGATCCTTGGGATCCCTTTATATGCCATTAAGAAGACCTTCAGAACATCTGACTGGGCCCTTTCCAAATCCTCCTTTTTAAGTATATTGTTTATGTGGTGTCTAAGCTGAAAGAACCTGTAAAGATCTTGATTTATTAGACCTTGTTTTTTCAAATCTTCAAAACGTCTTAAAGTTTGCCCCTTAAAAAAATCGTAATATTTTATCAGCCCTTTCTCTTTCCACTCTTTAAATCTAGTGTCTGTTTTATTGGGGGTAAAGTCTTGATCATAGGCAATCCATTGCAGAAGTCGATAGGGCTCTTTAGCTTGATTCTCTCTGACTATCTTAAACCAAATTTTTAGCGGGGTCTCTATCCACGGGTTAGTGTTATTCAAGAGTGTAGGTAAGGACTTCCGGGAAGATGGCGGAGAGACATAACGCTTAAACAGAGAGCTCTCCCTAGCCGGATTAAAAATCATCGGTAAATGGCCAACTCGACATAAGCGGATCAATAAAATAAGGGATGAAAACACGAAGGAGCCGGGCACAAGGACAAAAGCAGGGTAAAATTAAAGAATTCCTCTTCAACAACGCAGGAAAAGCCGCTGAACACGAGGCCCAAAAAAACGAGGTGACTGCAGCAGAGAAAATGGAAGACGCAAAACTCGATACCATGAACACTGGCATCGCCAGTTTGGGTAAAGAACTGAGAGACTTCAAGCGGCAGCTACAACAGGATTTAGCGGCTCTTAAGGAGGAGCTGAAAAAAGAGATTAAGGAGGAAATTATGGGCCTCCGAAGAGAAATGGAGCGCAAGCTAGCAGAAAACATGGAGGAGCTGCGCTCTCAGCGGGCGTGTATGACAGAAGCACTGGCCCGAATATCAGAGCTGGAAGATTGGAAGAGCGAGGCAAGTGAGCAGCTTCAGACCCTGACGGCACAAGCGCAGAGGATGCAGGAGAAAATAACCGACTTGGAGAGCAGATCCAGACGGAACAATATACGCATCTTTGGAATCCCGGAGGGCATTGAAGGCAACTCGATGACGAAATTCATGGATCAGTTCTTAAAAAAAGAGCTGGAACTGCCCGGAGAAACGGATCTGCAGATTCAACGAGCGCACAGAGCCTCGGCACAGAACCCGAAGCCAAACTATCCACCCAGGTCAGTTGTAGTAAACTTTCTGAAATATGACATAAAGGAAAGAATCCTGACACAAGCATGGAAAAAAAAGATACGAATCGGCGACAAACAGGTATTCTTTGACCATGACTACCCGACAGAAATTGTGCAGCAGCGGAAGAAATATGCCAACATTAAAAAAACGCAGAAAGAGAAAAAAATTAGATTCCAAACGCCGCTAACAAAGATGAAGATTTATTGGGAGGACGGCGTAAGAACCTACAACACGGCCAGAGAGGCAGCGCGGGACATGATGGAGCGGGGCCTTGCGGTGAACGTGCCAGAGGATACGGATGGAGCAGCGGCGGCCCTGAACGCATCACGACAGCCGGAGTGGAGGCGAGTGAGCGGCAAAAGACGGGGGGAGACGTGGAGCAGCGGGCCCAAGACAAACTACAAGGCTTTCAACTGAAAGCCTAGATCATAACAAAGATTAAGAAAGGCACAGAAGAAATGAAGGCCAAGAAGACAAGGTAAAAAAGAAACAGACGGCTAGGAGAGGTTTAAGTGATATTTGTTGGACATTTCTAGACTAATGACTATTACTTGGATAGTAACTAGAGGTCTAGGGAGGGCCCTTCACTCTGTGAGGACATTCCCTCCACCCACCAACAGGGACAAGTGGGCAGAAGAAAGGCCCAAAGTACGGAGGTCGAGATTTTTTAATGTGTTTTTATATAAATATGTGTTATTTTTGTTGTTAAAGGGGCTAGGAGCACAAGTTAAAAAAATGGAAAAGCATGAATATGGGTAAAAATCTTAAGATAATGACACTAAACGTGAATGGTCTGAACTCGCCTGTTAAAAGGGAAAGAATAATGAGAAAATTCAAGAAGGAAAAAGCTGAAATTATATTTATGCAAGAGACACATTTGAGCAAGACAGAACATGTGAAACTAAAGAGATTTGGCTATAAGAACTCCTACTACAGTTCATTTAAGGGAGGAGCTAAAAGGGGGGTTATGTTACTAATTTCAAACAAAATACAGTTTGAATGTGAACAGGAAATCCAGGATAAAGAAGGCAGGTATGTAATAATAAAGGGAAGAATAGATGGTATGCAGATCACATTAGTGAACATCTATGCCCCACCAGAAAGTGACAAGGGTTTTTTTCAACATCTGTTTGATCTCATAGCAACACACAATGAAGGAGTCCTGATTTGTGGAGGAGACTGAGGAGACTGAGGAGAATGCTGTCATGGATCATGAAGTTGATACAACAAGTGTTAAGAAGACAAAAAAACATGTAACAAAGTTCATAAGAACCTCACTGGCAGAAATGGGTATGATAGACATATGGAGGGACCTGCACCCACTCGAAAAAGATTATACACATTATTCAGCAGCCCATAAAGTACACTCTAGAATAGATTACTTCCTTATGAATGAAGGTGACAGACACAGGGTGAGAAATTGTTGGATTGCAGGGGCAGAAATATCAGATCATAATCCTATATACATGGAAATATATCTAAACAATAGAAAACGACAAACAACATGGAAACTTAATGTAGGACTGTTAAATGATGAGAAAATGAAAGAAAGAATAAAAGTAAACATAAACGAGTATATCCAAGAGAATGACAATGAAGAAGTGGACCCAACAATACTATGGGATGCACTAAAAGCTGTGTTAAGAGGTAAATTAATTGTTGAAACAGGAAAAGCAAATAAGACTAAACTGGAAACATATGAACAAAGATGTGAGAGACTGAGGGAATTAGAACGTAAACATCAAAGCACAAATGATCCAAAAATATATCAAGAAATTAAAGAAGAAAAAACAAAGATAAAAGAAACACAAATGGATGAAATTGAAAGGAAAAATAGATATCTAAAGCAAAAATATTATGAAACAGGACCAAAAGCCACAAAACTGCTGGCAAAACGGTTAAGAAAACAACAAACAATGAATAATGTATATAAGATTAAAGACCCCACCACAAATAGAACCACAGTTAACCCAGAAAACATTGAAGAAATATTCCATAATTTCTACCAAGAACTATACTCACAACCTGAAGAAACAAATACTAAAGATATTAAAAAATTTCTAGGCACATTGGACTTGCCATCAATAGGAAATCAACAAAATGAAAAGCTAACAGCAGAAATAACAACACAAGAGATTAGAGATGTGATTAAGTCACTTAAAAACGGTAAATCACCAGGTAGTGATGGATACCCCTCTGAGTTTTATAAACTGTTTATAGAAGAACTCACGCCACAGCTCCTAAAGTCATTTAATTGGACGTTGAACAACAACAAAATACCTCCATCATGGAACGAAGCTATTATTTCAGTTATTTTAAAGCCAGGGAAAGATAGAGAACAATGCAGAAACTATAGACCAATCTCTTTATTAAATGTGGATTATAAAATATATACAACAATTATATGTAAACGAATAAAGACATTCTTGACGGAATTGATAGAAGATGATCAAACTGGTTTCATAGAGGGACGCCAAACACATGACAATATCAGGAGAACAATACATATAATTAATCAAATACATAAAGAAAAGAAAAGCGCAGTAGTAATGAGTTTAGACGCAGAAAAAGCATTTGACAGGGTTAACTGGAAATTCCTATATAGTGTGCTGGAACGCTTTGGATTTAACGAAAAATCAATACAATGCATAAGGACGCTGTATCAAGAACCTGTGGCAAGAATCAAGATAAACGGTAGCTTAACAGACAAAGTAAATATACAAAGATCAACTAGGCAGGGATGCTGCTTATCGCCCACCTTGTTTGCTCTGTTCATAGAACCACTGGCTCAAGCGATACGACAAAATAAGAAATTAAAAGGTGTAACAATAAAGGGGGCGGAACACAAGATTGGGCTATTTGCAGACGATATTATAGTTTACCTTGAACAACCAGATGAATCAATAATAGAAATGATGAACTTGATAGAAAATTTTGGAAAATTATCAGGATACAAGATAAACATAACAAAAACACAAATACTGACATTCCACTATAACCCTCCAAACCAGATAACTGATAAGATCAAACTAAACTGGAAACAAAAAGAAATAAAATACCTTGGAGTGAACATACCTAAAGATCTAAGCAAAATCTATAAAGCAAACTATGATAGGTTGGAACAAGAAATAAAAAAAGATATTGATAGATGGTCAATCTTAAATATGGATCTGAATTCAAAAATTGAGACAGTCAAAATCAGCATACAACCTAGATTACTTTACCTCTTCCAGGCTCTACCAACAGAGATTCCAGATACCCAGTTCTCAAAATGGGACAGGATGATATCGAGATTTGTATGGGGAGGTAAAAAGCCAAGAGTGAAATATAAAACTCTCCAGTTACCAAAAGAGAAAGGAGGCATGGGCCTACCAAGTCTAAAGGAATATTACTACTCAGCACAAATAAGATATATCATATGTTGGTGTGACGAGGGATATGAGGCAAAATGGAAAGAAATGGAAAAGGAAATTGAGGGACTCCCAGTACAAAGCATAATAGGAGATAAAGATGCATATAAGCAAATCAAACAAATAGACCCAATCACTAAATTTACTTTAGAACTGTGGTATAAAATAGTACAAAAATATAATATAAAGGAAGACATAAAACTATTGAAATGGGTAGCATTTGACAGTCAGTTTGAACCGGCAAAACAAGATAGGGGATACAAAAATCTGGTGAACAAGGGAATTACAGCATGGGGCAATATCGGAAAAAAAGATCTCGGGAGCTTTGTAAACATCAGGAGAAAATTTAAACTAGAAAGATTGGAATTCTTCAGATATCTGCAGATGAGAGATTACTATATGAAGAAGATTAGACATAACCTCCAAACAGATGTGAGCGAGATTATACAATTCATTTTAAGCTCATATACAGGAAATAAAATAAGAATTATTTCAAAGCTATATCAAAAACTTACGGCAAACAAACATTCAAGTAACTATATAAAGGAGAAATGGGAGAAAGAACTCAATTTAAACATAACAGAAGAAAGATGGCAGGAAATATGGAAAACACAACACACATCAACAAATTCAAGGACATGGAGGGAATTTGGATGGAAAAACCTGATTCGCTTTTTCATTACACCACAGATTCAAGGAAAATATACAAATACCCAATCTTTATGCTGGAGGGGATGTGGGGCTCAAAATGCAGACCACTCACATATGTTTTGGAAATGCTGCAAAATCTCATCATTCTGGAAATCTATACATGTGACAATACAGAGGATATTAGGATATAATATACCAATGAACTGTAACCTGATGTACTTATGTGATCTTAAAAGAGACAATGTTATACAGGCTGAGGACAGATATCTAGTTAAAATCTTGTTGATTGCATGTAAAAAAACAATCACAAAAAAATGGCGATCAGAAGTTCTTCCTGACCAAGAGCAATGGACTGACATTGTTGAGGACATACGTATGATGGAAAAACTAACATTTCAACAAAGAATGCAAGAAGGACTATGGGGAAAAAAATGGCGGAAATGGACACACTACAAAGTGCAACAACGAGACAGAAATTGAAAGAATAACCAAAGACGCTGGAAAAACCAGAAGAATTAAGAGATGGAAACTAAAAACTTGATGCTCCAACATTTGTCCCCACCCCTTTTTCTTTTTCCCTTTTTTTTCTTTCTTTCTAACCCTAGCCCCTTTGTTTTTATATGTAGAATGTGATCTGAATGCAATATATATGATGAAAAATGAATAAAAATCTAAGTTACAAAAAAAAAAGAGTGTAGGTAAGACATTGTTCCCTATTATCACCTGTAGGGGGATGTCACTTGTTATTTGGCATTCCATCTCCTTCCATTGTGCAGTGTAGACTGGGTTACATATCTCTACTAAAGTTTTAATTTGTGCAGCTATAAAATAGTCCCTGATATCTGGCAGCGCGAGCCCACCTTTGTCTTTGTTTAGCTGTAGGGTTCTATATCTGATTCTAGGTCTCTTGCCCTGCCATATGAATCTTGACATCCTTCTGTCTAGCTCCTGTCATGTTTTTTTGGGAGGTTCTACCGGTATTGTTTGGAAAAGGTATAGAAGACGTGGAAGTATACTCATTTTGACTGCTTCAATTCTTTGTGCAGTACCTAAGAATGGTATCATATTCCATCTTGCTAGGTCAGATTTTATTTTTGTCACCAGTGGATCATAGTTTAGTGTTGTAATTTTGTCGAGTTGTTTTGGGATATTGACCCCCAGATATTTCATAGATTCCAACTCCCAGTTAGTTTTGAGTTCACTTAGTGAATAATGATTTGGGTCATAGTTGAATGTTAAAACTTGGGTTTTATGCATGTTTAATTTGTACCCCGATAAATCTCCATAGTCTGAAAAACTGAGATTAGTTCTGGTAAAGAAGTGTTTGGTTGCCCTAGGTATATTAAAATGTCATCAGCAAAGAGTGCTATTTTATGTTCCTTCTGACCAAGTGTAATACCTTGAATTTTTTGATTTTGTCTTACCCATTGGCTCAGAGGTTCTATGAAGATTGCAAAGAGCAGTGGAGACAGGGGGCAGCCTTGACGACATCCTCTTTCCAGCTCAAAAGATGATGATAAATTACCGTTAATCCTTATTTTAGCTGTTGGTTTTTTATATAATGCCTGTATAGTTCTAATGAAGTTGTTATGAAAATTGAAACTGGATAAGATTCTATATAGGAAAGACCAGTCAACCGAATCGAATGCTTTTTCAGCATCTAATCCCAATATGACTGCATTTAAGTTATATTTTTTTATATGATGAATTATGTGTAAAGTGCGTCGAATGTTGTCTTGTGTCTGTCTTTGTCTTATAAAACCTGTTTGGTCTAAGTGAATTAAGTCTGTCAGTATATTTTCTAACCTTTTGGCAAGGATAATGGTAAAAAGCTTATAGTCCTGATTTAATACACTGATTGGTCTGTAGTTGGAGCATTCTAGTTTATCCTTTTCAGGTTTAGGTATAACTGCAATGACCCCTTCTCTCCAGGAGGGGGGGATTTCCCCTGTGTGGAGGACATAGTTAAATGTTTTCAAGAGGAGAGGAGATAGTTGCTGTTTAAAGGTTTTGTACCATTCTGCTGTATAGCCATCTGCTCCTGGGGATTTGTTAGCTTTAAGTTTCATAATTGCTTTTTCCAATTCTTTAGGTTGTATTTCTGACAGTAGTGTTTTATTTTGTGATTCCGTAAGTTGGGGAAGGTTTAATGTGTTTAGGAATGTCTCGGATGCGTTTTTATGTTTTTTGTGGGAGTATAAGTTCTTGTAGTAATTCTCGAAGCTTTTAAGAATATCCTGAATTCTGAATTTTATTTCCTTTGATTCTGGGTCTCTGATTTTGTAGATTGCTCTTTCTGTTTGTTGTTTCCTCAATTTATAGGCTAGTAATTTTGCCGATTTACTGCCTGCTTCATAGTGTTTTTGTTTCAGAAATGTAAGTTTCTTCTGGATTTCTATTGTGTAGATCTCATTTATTTGATTTTTAATTTCTTTAATCTTGAGCGAGCCATTAGAATGAGTGTTGTCTTTGTGTTCTTTTTGTAGGTTCTTGAGTTCTGACTCTAGTGTGATTAGTTTTTCTTGTCTCAGTTTCTTTTGGGTTGCCAGTTTTGCAATAATTTTTCCCCTTATTACAGCTTTGCACGCATCCCACAGTATTAAAGGGGATACTTCTCCATTATCGTTTTCTTCCAAATATCTGAAAATATCTGATTCCAATTCATCTTTCAGTGGTCCTTTCAGGACATTTGAATTCAACCTCCAGGAAAATGTATTATTTGTGTATTTTTGGATGTTTAAGTCCATATAGATCGGACTGTGGTCAGAGAGATCCATCAGTCCTATTTTACATGTTTTTACTCTTCCAATGTCTCTATTAAACATAAAAAAGTAATCAATCCTTGAGTAAGATGAATGTGGCGTTGAATAAAAAGTATAATCTTTTACATTGGGGTTGAATTCCCTCCATACGTCACAGATTCCCATTTCTTTTAGTAGCATCCGAGTTTTCCTATTTTGAGTGTTATTTTGATGTGAAGAATTACCTGTTGCGTCCCAGTATGGATTCAGTCTTAGATTGAAGTCTCCACCACATATCACTAAACCTTGGGCTTTAGTTATCATTAGGTCAAATACATTTTTATAAAATTTCCATTTAGCCCCTTGTGGTGCATATACATTCAGCAGGGTGATATCTTCTCCCTCTAGCCGCCCAATTACCAAACTGTACCTCCCTTCTTTATCTTTGTGTTCTGATTTTTTTTCAAATGTAATTTTGGTTGATATCAATGTCGCTACTCCCCTCCTCCTCCCTGATTTATATGAAGATGAAGAGATCATTTTAAACCCTTGTCTATTGAGTTTAGTGTGTTCCACATCTGTTAGGTGGGTTTCTTGTAAAAATATTATTTCTGCTTTGTCTTTTTTCATTTTGCGTAGAATCTTGGATCTTTTAACTGGATTCAGGATCCCTTTTACATTATATGAGGCTATTTTGGTTACACCCTGTTTCTCCATTGTATTTTCTTATTTAGTATAACAGTGTGGTGGCCCTCTTTTTTGCTACTCAGAAACTGAAAGAACATTAAGAACATAAAAAACATTAAGAACATAGTGTACGAAACTTTAAAACAAAAAACTGTCAAAAAAACTTTCTGAGCTGGGGTCTCTTTAAAGACCCTGTAAGAGCCCTGATGGAGTGTAGGCTCTGAGGGAAATTCCTCAAACTCTGTTACGTGTTGAGGGCCCTCTCTTACCCTTGTAAGTTGTCCCATGTTTTTAACGTGAATTTGAGATCCCAATCCGAATTTGTAATGATTTTTTTTTTTTTTATGCCTATACCCTATGAGATTGTGTGCACCCTCCCACCCCCATCACAGCAAACATTCACTCTAATACAGTATTTGTTAGTGTGGAGAGAACATGTGGGTCATTGTTACATTTCTATTTTAACAAGATTTTTTTTTTTCCCTTTAAATTAAGAAGACATTTGTTTCTAATGCTATAACTGCTCCATGAAAGGTTTTACCACATGCTGATTCTGCATCTCCTTTAATGTTTGTTACCTTGTAGGAGGGGGGATGGAAGTGCAGAATGACTGAAAAAAAAAAGAAAAAAACAAAAAGCTCGCTATTCCTTCCTGGAACTGGAAAGCTTATCTTTGTAGCTCTGGGGCTGGGTTTCCCGTTGCTGGCCCGTGGATTTAAAGAAGGTCTTTGAGTGGACCACGTTTGAGCTCTGATTTTCTCGCTCAGATTCACTGCGGGTTTAAACACCGTTACCGGGAGCCCTCTTCTTGCCATGTCAATTGTTGCTTCTTCCGCTGAATTACAGAGACATGACTCTTCACCGTAAAAGACCCTTAACTTCGCCGGAAATGGCGTCTGAAAGCGTAGATTCTTTTCCCGTAGAACCTTTTTGGCGTCGTTATATTCCCGTCGCTTTTTAAGAACCTCAGGGACGTAATCGTGCTCCACGAAGACTTTTCTCTCATGATGCATAAATCCTTTTTTCTGCCAAGCCCGTCTTACAACCTCTTGTTTTATTTTGAAATCGGAGAATCTTACCACCACTGAACGCGGGGGCGCCTCTGCCGCTGGCTTTGCGGCTAATGTACGATGGGCCTTTTCTATCTTCAAATCGGTGGTTTGTGGAATATCCAACTTCTCTCTCAATAAGGATTCCACGCATTCCGCCACTGTGTTGAAACTATCTTCAGCTCCTTCTTTCAGACCGTGAATTCTGATGTTATCTCGTCTCTGTCTTCCTTCTTGGTCGGTTAGCTTAGCCTCCAGCCTTGACTGTTTTCTGTGTAAATCCAGCATAGAATCTTCAAGCACTTTTATTCTTTCTTCAGCTTCCAAGATTCGGTTTTCGGCCTGGTCCATTCTGCTGTTTGTCCTTTTTAGTTCCTCTCTGAATTCATGAAATTCGGCCCGAAATCGTCGTAATTCATCAAATAGCGATTTCAAGCTAACCTTTTTGTTAGCTAGGCCCAGCTCTTCGTCTCCTGAATGGAGGTCCTCCGGTTCGGATTCTGCGGCCGCTGCGCGTCCTGACCTGGGGAATGTCAGTTTCTTCTGTTTTTGGTTAGGCATGGTGTTTTTGTCTTTTGATTTTTATTCTTCCAAAAATCCGTTAAGTCTGATTTTGAAGATGTTTTCCTTGGATTGGATCTGGGAGGTTCAGCGTTAAGTTGCTATCACCATGGCGTCCTGACCGGAAGTCCGGGTTTGCTAATTTTTACCGCCGCTTTGTCCCGGGGTACAGCTCCATCACTCCTCCTCTGACCCGCCTCACTTCGCCTAATGTGCATTTCCAGTGGACGGCGGAAGCGGCGGCCGCCTTCGAGACCCTGAAGATGGAATTCTCATCCTCCCGGGTCTTCACTCAGGTGGATCCAGCGCTACAGTGTTTGACTGAGGTGGATGCGTCTGACACTGGGGTGGGGGCAGTTTTGTCGCAGCGCTCCCCGGTGGACGGGGTGTTGTGTCCCTGCGCCTTCTTTTCCGAGCGCTTGTCCTCGGCTGAACGTAATTATGACATCGGCGACAGGGATCTCCTGGCCATTAAGCTCGCGCTGCAAGAGTGGCGCCATTGGCTGGAAGGGGCAGCTCAGCCTTTCGTGGTCTGGACTGACCATAAGAACTTGGAGTACATCAGGACGGCCAAGCGCCTGAATGCCCGCCAGGCGCGCTGGTCGCTGTTCTTTGGAAGGTTCAGATTCACAATCACCTACCGTCTGGGCTCCAAGAATAAGAAACCAGACGCATTGTCTAGGCAGTTCGCCCCGGAGGCTCCAGAAGAGGAGGTCCACACCATTTTACTTACATCGTGTGTCGTGGGGGCCGTATCCTGGTCTATCAGAGACAAGGTTCAGAAGGCACTGGAATCCGAACCCGACCCTGGCGGCGGTCAACCTGGGAGGTTGTTTGTGCCCTCGTCAGTCCAGGGGGACGTTATCCATTGGGCACATACCTCCAAGCTCGCTTGCCATCCTGGTGTCTCCCGGTCGGTGAATCTCCTCCAGCGGTCCTTTTGGTGGCCCGGGCTCCGGGATGACGTCTGCAACTACGTACGTGCCTGCCCCCAGTGTGCCATGAATAAATCATCCAACTCTCCCCCTGTGGGTCTCCTTTACCCTCTGCCGGTCCCTGGTAGGCCCTGGTCCCACATCGCCCTGGACTTTGTCACCGGTCTCCCCGTTTCCAACTCATTTAATACCATCTTGACCGTCGTGGACCGGTTCTCCAAGGCCGCCCATTTTGTGCCACTCCCCGGGCTCCCCACAGCGTGTGAGACTGCCGATCTGTTGGTGCAGCATGTGGTCAGGCTGCATGGTATCCCAGCCGGCATCGTCTCCGACCGGGGCCCACAGTTCGTATCCAGAGTATGGAAGAGCTTCTGTAACGCTCTGGGAGCCACGGTTAGCCTGTCCTCGGGACATCATCCACAATCTAATGGGCAGTGCGAGCGCACCAATCAGGAGCTGGAGGCTTCTCTGCGCTGCGTCATCTCCTCCAGCCCCTCTTCCTGGAGCACCCATCTTCCCTGGGTGGAGTACACCCACAACTCTACCTTATCTTCGGCCATCGGGATGTCCCCCTTTCGGGCATCCCTAGGGTATGACCCCATGCTGTTCCCTGAGGAAGAAGGTGAGGTGGCTGTCCCCTCCATCCAGGCTCACCTGAGACGGTGTCGACAGCTGTGGACCAAGACGCGCCAGGCCCTGTTACGCACGGCAGCGCGCAATTCTAACTCTGCTAATCGCCGTAGGAGGTCCGCTCCACGCTACCAGGTGGGTCAACAAGTGTGGTTGTCAGCCCGGAATATTAACCTGAAGGCTGAAAAGAAGAAACTGGCTCAACGCTTCGTCGGCCCCTACTCCGTGACTAAAGTAGTCAATCCGGTGGCTGTGCGTTTGGCTCTTCCCCCCCCCCCCCTCCGTGTTCATCCCACTTTCCATGTCTCTCAAGTCAAACCTGTGGTGTCTAATCCTCTCTGTCCTCCCCCCAGGGCGCCGCCCCCTCCTAGAATGATCGATGGACACCCGGCGTGGGGCGTCACTGCCATCCTGGATTCCCGACGTCGGGGCCGGGGGTTACAGTATTTGGTGGACTTGGAGGGTTATGGTCCCGAGCAGAGATCCTGGGTGCGCCCCTCCTTCGTGCTGGACAAGCAACTCGTTGTGGACTTCCATCAGGCGCACCCGGACAAGCCAACGTCAGTAGGCGCTGCTCGGGGGGGGGAGTACTGTCACAACTCGCTCCCGCCTGTCATCCGCTCCAGCTGCACGCACACCTGTGCTTCATCAGGCTGCCCCTATTTAACCTGCTCTGCCTGAGGCCTCGGCCTAGAGCCGTCAGCTCTTCTCCATGATCAAGCTCTGCGTTCGCCTACTCCTCTCGGCCAACGCCGCAACTCGTCGCTCGCACGTAAGATTATCACTTACCTGCTTTCCAAGATCTTCCCCTGTGCACAGGTGGATCCTCCCGGCGGCGGAAGAATCCCTTCATCCTCTCTCCTCTTCAGTCTCTTCCCCGTCGAGTGTAGCAGGGCACTGTCTTCCAGGCGGGAGCATTTCTTGCCAACGCCAGCCACCAAGACACCTGCAAGTAAGCCACATTACAATCTTCAGCGCTACACCGTGTTATTAGCTCATCCATTGTCCTCTGCTCTGTCCTCAGGGTTGCCTGGCTGTACGGTGTCCTGTTCTGCCATTGGCACTCTTCAGTCCCCAAGAAGACATTCACATTCCTCACTCACGCATTCATACACCTGTTTGTTGAATAAAACTCTTAAATCTCACCCGAGCCTGCGTGCGTGTTTCCTGGGCCAGATAACATGTCAGAACCGGGATGAGGGGGCCTTTATGGCTTCCCACACCTGGGACCACATTCTCCAGAGACCATCGGACAGTGGAAAGTGGGGCCAGTTTGGTGGATCTGACAGGTCTGCTGGGCTGGCTCCGCCTATGAAAATCAGCTGATAAAATGACACCTGGCAGCAATCAGCTGACACTTCTGACGAAGGCTGCAGTGAACAGTCAAATCATGTAAAGAAGTTAAAAATATCTCCTTTCTATTTTGTCTTTAACAAGAACAAAAGGTAAATATTTAGTGTTTTCAGCCCACGCACTGCCTTTGGTTGGCCCTGGAGTTTTTGTTAATAAATCATATTGCACCTGATCCTGCCTGCAAGAGTTCTTCCCTTAAACCCTTATCTGCTTGGCGGCAGAAACATGACACTTTGTGCATCATGCTTGAAGTTATAACTGGGGAGGACTCCTCAACTTTAATTGGTGAAGTAGTTGGGCAAGTGCTAGAATGTTATCTGTGCTTTCATAAAAAGGACATTCTTCATTCTCGTTGACTGTGGCATTCTTCAGATAGCAGTATGCTCCCATTCTTTCATATCCTCTCCAAAAATGACTTGAGTTTCTACATTTTTTATGGGTTATCTAGTTGACTTTTTGCTACAGCAACACACTATATTTCAGTTAAAAAAATGTATTTTCCTTTCCCCAAGTATTAACATGTTTAATTTCTTTGTCTTTCCGGTTCTCATAGCCTCAGTAAGTTCCTATGTTTGGTCCGAAAGTCTTAAGTATGCTGACGGTTACTTTCTGACTAGAAAAGAACCAGACCAAGGTTTAATTTGAGCGGAGAACACCTCATTTTGCTGGACCAAATTTCCACTCATTGGTCTGGGGAGGTTTCACATCTGTAATAATGGTCTGGATCAAACTGAAAAGTCTGGTTAGGGTAGTATCTCGCTGAGGAATGTTCACAAACATTGTGATTGTTGGGGTTTCATCAGGGTTCAATAGGGTTGCACAATAGTTCACCAACAGTTTTTACAGTCGCAACCAGTTTTTTTTTTTTTCTTGTTGCAGAAAAAGTGTTTGATGAACATGTTCAAAATTTTCTGAGTCAAGACAAACTGCCACCATTAACTGTTGTTATGCAACAGTTAGTTCCAACGGAGCAATTTGATTGGACAACAGGGATTCCAGGAGCTACTATAATTCACTATAACTGCACTCCAACTCACTGGATATGTATCACTCCGCTTCAAAGGTGTTCATGTAACTGTTAATTACTAACACTAATTTACTGTCAACTAACTCTCAGTGACAATTGCAATACGGTGTTGAATATCTTAATTTCCACAGTGAGGCACTGTTTGAAAAGATTTCTTACCTGAACCGGAAGTCCCACCCTTTTGAAAAAAGCTTTATTCAATCAGCTTACAGTCTACCCTTGTATAAACATCAAAGCTATTTCACATCTGTTTAAAAAAATAGGCAGTGCTAAAGTTGGATTTATTGTCTCGATTAAACAAACCACAATACCTTTGTGGTGATAGACTTTGTTTCATCTGAAAACGTGGAGAAACGCAAACAAAGTGTGCTAAATCGCTAGCATGCTAACTACTAGCCACCGGCTAACTACTGGCATTAGCTACATTTTGATCTTGGGTATTCTGCAGTACCAACTCAACAGGTATATGTTTTATAAACACTTATTACTTTTGCACTTGATAATTTTTAATTCTCTCTCTCTCTCTCGCCCTTGCCACAAGCCACATAGTCACGCAAACCTGCAGGGATAGCTGCCCTTGTTTTGGTCTTCCAGAGCTGTCTGTTAACAGCTTCCTCTGGTGTTACTTGGAAGTGGTCCATATCTTTCCTAACATTATCCATCCATCTCTTTTTTGGTCTTCTTCTCAGTCTTCTTCCTCCAATTTTGATGTTCATTACACTCTTCACTGGGTTTCTATCATCCATCCTCATCACATGGCCATACCGTCTCATTCTGATCTCCCTCACCTGCTCATTAATGTTGTTTACACCTAGCTCTTTCCTGATGTTTTCACTTCTTTCTTTGTCTTTCAGCATTATTCCCATATTTCTCCTTAGCATTCTCATTTCTGTTGCTTCCAATATCCTTTCTTCCTTCTTTCCTATTGTCCATGACTCTGCATCATACAGAAGGGTTGGTTGTATGATGGTCTTATACAGTTTTATTTTCAACTTCCTAGGCATTTTCTTGTCTGTAATAATCCTGGACAGTTCTCTCCATTTCACCCATGCTGCAGTCACTCTTGCCCTTACAGCTGCTTCAAATTCACCTTTCTCATCAAGGTGGTTTCTGTCACTCCCAAATACTTGAACTTGTCCACCTGCTTCAGAGTGACATTATTCCTGTCTTTGATGTCTGCTCTTGTCTCTCTTCTACTACTGACCACTACCTCTGCCTTCTTGGTGTTACTCTTCAAGCCTTTGGATTCCATCCCATTTCGCCAGCTCAACCACTTTCTTTGCAACTCTTCCTCGCTCTCTGCCATCAAGGCTAGGTCATCTGCGAACAGCAATTCCCACAGCAGTCCTCCTCTAAGCTCATGAGTGATAACATCCAGTACAACAGTGAACAGGAATGGACTAAGCCTGAGCCTTGATGTAGACCAACTTTAATAGCAAACTTGTCTGTGTTTCCATACTTGGCTCTCACTGTTGTTCATGCTCCATGATATGTAGCTCTTACTAATCTAACCAGTCTCTCTGGGATGTTCAGTTTCCGTAGACTCCAATATATACTGCTCAAAAAAATAAAGCGAACACTTTGAAAACACATCAGATTTTAATGGGAAAAAATAAGCTGGATATTGAAATTGTGGCAGGCTAGACCAGCTTACTCAGATTAAAAAGTGTTCCTTTAATCTGAGTAAGCTGGACTAGCCTGCCACAATTTCAATGTCCAGCTTATTTTTTCCCATTAAAATCTGATGTGTTTTCAAAGTGTTCCCTTTATTTTTTTGAGCAGTATATTAAGTCTCTTGGGATACAATCATATGTTTTCTGCAGGTCCACCAAGGTTAAATACATGTCTCTATTCACCTCTAGATGTTTCTCCTGCATTTGATAATATTTAATTTGTTTACATGTGTGTGTGAAATAACAATAGACATCTTCAAGCTGATTGAGATGTTTAGCAACAGTTACTGGCTACATTTAGAAGGGACTATTTTTTTCTCAGCTGCACAAAATAACTTGTTAAACAAATCATAATATTTTGTCCAGTATTGCTGTCATTTTATAAATTGTGCTTATGGAATTGTTGTATAAAAGCAATATTACACTCAAGGTCATTATGGTATCATGAATATGTAACGGGCATTAGAGTATCACATCCGCAGTTATATATTCATTGATAATGTACTCCTTCTCATGTAATAGTGCTTAAGCAAACTGTTGTGCAACCATTCACTAACCCTGACAAAACTGCAACAACCACAATATTCGTGAATGTTCCTTAACATTCTCCACTCTGTGAGTTACTACCCTTAGATGTGAACGCACCACTAGACACAAATCATGACATGTGTAGAGGAGCTGAAATAACGAGGCGATTTTTGTATTAAAAACAGGGTTTTTAATGAATAGCTCTTCTATCGAGTCTCATCAGGTGCAGAGCTTGGCAGAAGGCAAGAGAGTGATCTCTGCTCCGCTCGCTGGTTAAATACAAGCACACATAGAGCCACACATTGAAAAAGCTGACATCAGAGCCACACATTGAAAAAGCTGACATCCCCCCGTTATCTTAACCCCCCCATTGTTCTGCTATCTCCTCTCCTTGTCTTGGGAGGTGATGGGAACTCCTCCTCTCGCCTTAGGGGGTAAAGGTGTCAAGTCCATCTCCGCCGCCGCGTCGTGAGAGGTCCATTGACTGTAACCCGGTGGGGGAGATCCTTTGTCCTTTCCAGGTGTGAAGTTCCTTACATATGCTGTCACAAAACATTTCCACTTGTTCTAACATATGTAGATATGGGATATAAGAGTCATATATACCACAACATGGTATATTTCCCAATATTTAGAAAGAAGCTCTTCTCAAGACTTAGCAAAGTCAACATACTAGAAGATGGATCAACACAGGAAATCTGATTCATCCATCCATCCATCCATCCATCCATCCATCCATCCATCAATCTTCTTCCGCTTAATCCTTTTCGGGTTGCGGGGGGGTTGGAGCCTATCCCAGCATCTTTGGGCGAGAGACAGGGTACACCCTGGACAGATCGCCAGTCCATCACAGGGCCAACACAGAGACAGACAACCATTCACTCTCACAGTCATACCTAAGGACAATTTAGAATCCCCAGTTTGATGCCAAGTAACCTAACTTGCATGTTTTTGGCATGTGGGAGGAAACTGGAGAAATCCCGGAGTAAACCCACGCAGACACGGGGAGATCATGCAAACTCCACACAGATCACTGATTCAGAAGAAGAGAAGATTGTGATTAAATATGCAGGAGTTCTGCCATAGACATTAGTCTAAAATAACCCAACTGGAACATTTTTTTGAATAAGGTGAACTGAAGTTTTATGAGGTTGAATACTGACCTGATCATCAGAAATGTACGAGTATGCTTTCAGGTAATTACTAGTATGCCTTATTTAGAAGCAGGGAACCCCATTGTGAAATAAATCCTACAAAACTGTCAGATAAATTGTCATCCTTAACAACATAAAATATTCCTAATACACTTTAAGCAGGAGTTATCACGGCAATCGAGTAGCTGAGATATGAGTGGCTCCCCAATGTAATGGACTCCCTGTTGTCCACAACGTTCGTGTTGGGGGACACTGCGTGGATGGTTGCTCATTTCAGCAATATTAAGGAAAGGAAGAAAGAAAGCAGATGACTTTGCCAAAATAGCAGGCTGAGATAGCAATTGTATACCTGAGGGAAGTCTGGCATAATGCCATTTACAGTGCAGCATGTAATATTGGGTGAGTCAATGCTGAAATTGCTGTACAGTTACTGTGTTTTAACACAGTGAAGGTGATATACTACAGTATTCCCAGAATACATAAACTGTTTTCAAGGACACAGTGTTCCACATTCAAATTCAGTAACATATTTCATCATATTTTGTTTCTGGAAGCAAATTTTCTATTCAGTTCAGTAAAATGTTATTTTTTTCATACAGCTAAATCACAGGAGTAGTTATTTATGGTACTTAATAATGGTGAATCCCTACATCATACTGATATACTGTATACACCCCCAATATATCAGAGCACAAACTGAAAATGAAGAAAGAACTCTTTCTACTTCCCCTTGGACTTTTTCCAGAAAAGGTCAGGCTAAACAAACAAAAGAATGTTGATAAACTTGTGTGGTGCTTTGAATATATACAGTACTTGTGTGAAAAAAGAATCAGTTATGCCACAGATTATAACATACACTATACTCACAAAAAGTTGGGGATATTTGGCTTTCAGGTGAAATTTATGAAAAATGTAAAAAGTTCATGCTACAGTGATGTCATATCATGAAAGTAGGGCATTTAAGTAGAAGCATGCAATGGTGATTAACTCATCTCAAACAATTTATTGAAACAAAAGCCAACAACAGTGGTGGGTATACCACAACAAAAAATGTCAGTGTCTCAATAACTTGTCATGTACCCTTGAGCATCAATTACAGCTTGACAGCGTCTCATGCTGTTCACAAGTCGACTTATTGTCTGCTGAGGCATGCCCCTCCACTTTTCTTGAAGGGCGGTGTTATGTATGATATTACCCTGGTTCACAGATGAGGCGAGGTGATTTGTAGAACACAGCTTTAATGAAGACACTGGATATGGCGGTCACAGACAAGGCCCTGGCCAAGGCACAGGCGAGCAAGAGGCCGTAAGATGGCCGACCCTGGACTTATACAGGGTGGGGCAATGACTCCACCGGAGGTGCGCGTCATCACCTCGTACTTCACAGTAAAAGTACTCTATTGTTACTGAGTACTGTTACTGAGCAACAGGTGGCGGCCTTCCTGCTGTCCAAAGGAATACAGCTGGACTGTAACACCACTGAGGCCTGCCACCCTCTGCCCAGCAAAAACAACAGTGACAAACCAGCTGTCATCATGAGGTTTATCAACAGAAAACACAAGACTGCACTGCTAAAACAAGGTAGGAAACTGAAAGGAACGAACATCTACATAAACGAGCACCTTACTAAAGAAAATGCAGAAATTGCTAGAAACGATGAAACAAACAATGGTGGGTCTGGAAATGAATTAGAAGATAGAAATCCAAACACAATCTTTTTGGGTGCAGTAACTGAAAAGGAAGTTATCGAGACTGTAAGTAAATTTAAGAACAAAAAAAATCACATGACAATAGTGAAAAAGTAATTGAAGGGATTGTTAAACCACTCGCCAACATCTGTAACCTATCATTTCAAACTGGTAAATTTCCAAACAAAATGAAAATAGCAAAAGTAATACCACTATACAAAACAGGAGACAGTCATCATTTCACAAATTACAGGCTGGTCTCTTTACTCTCACAATTCTCCAAAATACTTGAAAAAATTTTCACTAGAAGACTGGATAATTTAATTGGAAAACACAACCTCATTACAGACAGTATGGTTTTAGAGCAGACAAATCTACATCTTTGGCACTGATTGAACTCCATCCATCCATCTTCTACCGCTTTTCTGAAGGTCCGGGTCGCAGAGGCAGCAGTTCAAGCAGAGAAGCCCAGACTTCCCTCTCCCCAGCCACCTGCTTCAGCTCTTCAGAGAGGATACCAAGGCGTTCCCAGACCAGCTGGGAGACATAGTCTCTCCACCGAGTTCTGGGTCTGCCCCGGGGTCTCCTCCCAGTGGGACGTGGCCAAAACACCTCAAGTGGGAGGCGTCCAGGAGGCATCCTAATCAGATGCCCATACCACCTCAACTGACACCTTTCAATGTGGAGGAGCAGCGGTTCTACTCTGAGCCTCTCCCGGATAACTGAGCTCCTCACCCTATCTCTGAGGGTGAGTCCAGCAATCCTATGGAGAAAGCTCATTTCAGCCGCTTGTATCCGCAATCTCGTTCTTTCGGTCATTACCCAAAGCTCGTGACCATAGGTGAGAGTAGGAACATAGATTGACTGGTAAATCGACAGCTTTGCCTTAGAACTAAGCTCCCTCTTCACCACAACGTCCGCATCACTGCAGATGCTGCTCCAATCCATCTGTCAATCTCTCGCTCCATTTTCCCCTCACTCGTGAATAAGACCCCAAGATACTTAAACTCCTCCACTTGGGGCAGGAGCCTGTCCCCAACCCAGAGAGGACAATCCACCTTTTTCCAGCTGAGGACCATGGACTCGGACTTGGAGGTGCTGATTCTCATCCCAGCCGCTTCACACTCAGCGGCAAACTGTCCCAGCAAGAGCTGTAGGTCATTGTTGGATGAAGCCAACAGGACAACATCATCTGCAAACAACAGAGATGAGACCCTGTGGTCACCAAGCATGACACCCTCCATTCCCTGGCTGCTCCTAGAAATCCTGTCCATCAAAATTATGAACAGGATCGGTGACAAAGGGCAGCCCTGGTGGAGTCCAACTCTCACTGGGAATGAGTCCGACCGAGTGTTGGCAATATGAACCAAACTCTCACAATGGTCGTACAGAGACCGAATAGCTCGTAACAACAAGCCCGATACCCCATACTCCTGAAGCACCCCCCACAAAAAACCATGAGGGACACGGTCAAATGCCTTCTCCAAGTCCACAAAACACATGTAAACTGGTTGGGCAAACTCCCACGAACCCTCGAGAATTCTCGAGAGGGTAAAGAGCTGGTCCGATGTGCCACGGCCAGGACGAAAACCACAATGCTCCTCCTGAATCCGAGGATCAACCAATGGCCGGACTCTCCTCTCCAGTACCTTGGCATAGACCTTCCCAGGGAGGCTGAGGAGTGTGATCCCTCTAAAGTTGGAGCACACCCTCCGGTCCCCTTTTTTGAATAGAGGAACCACCACCCCGGTTTGCCATGCCAAAGGCACTGCCCCCAACCTCCAGGCAATGTTGCAGAGGCGTGTCAACCATGACAACCCAACAATATCCAGGGCCTTGAGGTACTAAGGCGAATCTTGTCCACCCCCAGGGCCCGGCCACCAAGGAGATTTTTAACCACCTTGGCGACCTCAGCTTCTGTGATAGGCGAGTCATCCCCCTCGTCCACAAACCCTGCTTTCTTTGTGGAAGGCGTATCAGTGGGATTGAGGAGATCCTCGAAGTACTCCTTCCACCGCCCAACGATATCCCCAGTCGAAGTCAACAGCGCCCCATCTGCACCATACACAGTGTGGACAGGGAGCCGCTTTCCCCTCCTGAGCCGCCGGACAGTTTGCCAGAATCTCTTCGAGGCCGACCGAACGTCTTGTTCCATGGCCTCACCGAACTCCTCCCATACCCGGGTTTTTGCTTCAGCAACCACCCGAGCTGCACTCCACTTGGCCTGCCGGTACACCTCAGCTGCTTCAGGAGTCCCACAAGCCAAACAAGCTTGATAGGACTCCTTCTTCAGCTTAATGGCCCCCCTCACCACTGGTGTCCACCACTTGGTTCGGGGGTTGCCACCACAAGATGCACCAACCACCTTGCGACCGCAGCTCTGGGCCGCCGCTTCAACAACAGAGGTGGAGAACATGGCCCATTCAGACTCCATGTCTCCAGACTCCCTGGGAATGTGGTTGAAGTTCTTCCGGAGGTGGGAGTTGAAGACCTCCCGGACAGGGGCCTCAGCCAGACATTCCCAGCACATACTCACTATACGTTTGGGTCTACCAGGTCTGAATGGCTTCCTCCCCTGCCATTGGATCCAAATCACCACCAGGTGGTGATCAGTTGACAGCTCTGCACCTCTCTTTACCCGAGTGTCCCAGACATACGGTCGCGGGTCTGATGACACGATAATAAAATCGATCATCGACCTGCGACCTAGGGTGTCCTGGTGCCAGGTGCACATGGACACCCTTATGCTTGAACATGGTGTTCGTTATGGACAAACTGTGGTTAGCACAGAAGTCCAATAACTGAACACCACTCGGGTTCAGATCGGGCAGGCCGTTCCTCCCAATCACCCCCTTCCAGGTTTCACTGACATTGCCCACGTGTGCATTGAAGTCCCCCAGAAGGACAATGGAGTCTCCAAGAGGAGCACCCTCCAGCACCCCGGTCACAGACTCCAAAAAGGGTGGGTACTCTGAAACATCATTTGGTGCATAGGCACAAATGATGGTCAGGACCTGTTTCCCAACCCGAAGGCACAGGGAAGCAACCCTTTCTTTCATCCACCGGGGAAAACTCCAATATAGAGGCAGCAAGGTGGGGGGATACAAGAATACCCACCCCTGCTCGTCGCCTCTCGCCCGGGGCAACTCCAGAAAAGGCCAAGCTCCAGCCCCTCTCCAGGAGACTGGTTCCGGAACTGGAGCTGTGTGTTGAGGTGAGGCCGACTATATCTAGCCGGTATCTCTCAACCTCGTACACCAGCTCAGGCTTCTTCCCCACCAGAGAGGTGACATTCCACGGACCAAAAGCCAGTTTAGAAAGCTTGGGATCAGTCCGCCAAAGTCTCCGCTTTTGACCGCCACCTAATTCACATAGCACCGGACCCCCATGATCCCTCCTGCAGGTGGTGAGCCCACTGGAGGGCGGACCCATGTAACTCCTTCAGGCTGAGCCCAGCTGGAACCCGGCCACCAGACGCTAGCCATCGAGCCCCTCCCCCAGGCCTGGCTCCAGGGTGGGGCCCCGGTAACCCCATACCGGGCGGGGTACACTGAATCCTTGATATAGAGTTTATCATGAGAGTCTGTTGGATCGTTCTTAGTCTGGCCCTTCACCCAGGACCAGTTTGTCTTGGGTGACCCTGCCAGAGGCAAATTGCCCCAGACAACATAGCTCCTGGGATCACTAGGGCACGCAACCCCCCACCACTACGATAAGGTGATGATCCATGAGGGATCGTCATGGATCGTCATGGATCCATGAGGGATCCATGTGATTGAACTCACAGAAGAAATTACTAGTTGTATAGATAGAAAAAAAGTTTGCTGTAAGAGTGTTTATAGATTTAAAGAAAGCTTTTGACACCATTGATCATAGAATTTTATTGAGGAAATTGGAAAGGTATGGGATAAGAGGGGTCGGACTGAGTTGGGTGGAAAGTTATTTAAGTAACAGACAACAATTTGTACAAATAGGTGAGCACAAATCACCATTCATGGACATCACTTGTGGTGTGTCCCAGGGGTCAGTTTTGGGACCCAAACTCTTTATCTTGAATATAAATGACATACTGTATGCCAAGTATCAAAAATTCTGAAATGTATTTTGTTTGTGGATGACACAAATATCTTTTGCACTGGTGAGAATTTGCAGCAGGTTTTAGAGGTGGTCACAACAGAAATGAAAAGGTTAACGCAGTGGTTCAACAAAAATAAATTATTTCTAAATCTGAAAAAAAGATTATGTTGTTTGGAAATTATAAAATAAATCATGAAATAATGGTAATGATAGATGATATCAGAATTGAAATAGTACAGGAAAATATGTTTCTGGGGGTTACGCTAGCCAATAAAATCTGCTGGAAACCTCACATCAGTCACATCCAGGCCAAGTTGGCAAAATGTATAGGGATAGTGGGGAAGACAAGACACATTTTGGACTATAAATCATTATTCTTACTGTACAATTCTCTGTTTTTACCATATTTTAACTACTGTGTAGAGGTCTGGGGAAACACCTACAGGACAAACCTACAGCCAATATGCATATTACAAAAAAAAAGCTATAAGACTAAAAAGTAATGTAGGATATAGACACCATACGGTCTCTATTTATATTTATACAGGTCATCATATATTAAGATATGATGTATATAGGTTTTATAGTTGTGTTAGTTTTTACTTTCCATGGGTAATCCCTTTGTCTGTTATGTGTGTGTTTCTGTTGTTTGGTTGTCAACTGTCATGCTGCTGTTACACTGTAATTTCCCAGTTTGGGATCAATAAAGTACATCTATCTATCTATCTATCTATCTATCTATCTATCTATCTATCTATCTATCATACCAACTCGGGTTTTTTTTTAAAGTCACATGCCATAAAGTTCAGGATGGCAACCAGCCACGGCGAGTTGGCCAGGCTCGCCCTCGCTGTAGCTGGTAGGTTCCTGAGGAACAAGTGGGCAAACAGGAAGGATTCATCGTCCTTCCCCCTCAGCGCCAACATGTTTGCCCACTTGTTCCTCAGGAACCTACCAGCTACAGCGAGGGCGAGCCTGGCCAACTCGCTGTGGCTGGTTGCCAAGGACAACCGTGCCCTGGCACAGGAAGCAGACTGTATCATTTTGGCGACCAGAACTCTCAGCGTGCAGACAGTGTCACCGGCATCCATGAGAGACTTCAGCAAGGTCGAGGAGCCATTTGTGGTAGCCGGGACGGACACCAAAGGACGAAGGAACAGGGCAATCTGTTTTCATCATCTCTGTTTCGGCTTGAATGCCCACCGCTGCCTGTCGCCATGCCAATTCAAGGAGCCGGGAAGACGGCACGATTGGAATTCAGTGTCCGCTGCAACCGATGGCGACAGGAACAGACTGCTTTATGTCACAGACACACATTCGGGGAGACGTTTTTGGTGGACTCCAGCTCCCAGAAGAGCCTCATCCTGCCGGTCAATGCAGACAGGGTGGCAGGACGCAGCGGTCCCGAGCTCATGCCCGTCAACAGATCCACCATCAGGACATTTGGCGAGTGGACACTGACGATATGCTTACACGGATGCAACTTTCAGTGGGACTTTGTGATAGCTGCATTTTCCGGCCCCATTTTAGGCGCAGATTTTTTATGTGCTTATGGGTTGTTAATTGATGTTGCTAATAGGTGATTAGTGGATGCAATCTCTTTCACCTCACTGCCCTGTACAGCTCGGGGAGCTGGGTCGACAACACTGGCTAAGGTTACAGCTCCAGAGGGTAAGTACCAACAGTTACTTGCATAGTTCCCAGCACTCACGGTCCCGACTTTTTCGGCTACGGTGACGAAACACAGGGTCGAGCACCTTATAACAACAAAAGGCCCACCGGTGTTCGCGCAACCTCGGCATTTGGACGCAGCTAAACTGGCATCTGCACAAGAGGAGTTTGCTAACAGAGCAGCTGGGCATCGTCAGGCACTCCAACAGCTTGTGGGCATCCCTGCTACACATGGTGCCTAAAGCCGACGGGTCGTGGCAACTGTGCGACAATTTCTGGCACTTGAATAATGCCACGGAAAACGATCATTATCCCATTCCGCACATCCAGGATTTTTCCGTGCACCTGGCCGGGGTGTGTGTTTTTTCGAAAGTGGATCTGGTCCGCGGATACCATCAGGTCCTGGTGCACGCGGAAGACATTCCAGAAACAGCAGTAATAACTCCTTTTGGCCTTTTCGAGTTTTTACGCATGCCGTTCGGATTAAAATGGTGCAGTGCAGACTTACCAGAGGATGATGGACGCAGTGCTTCATGACTTGTCCTTCTTCTTCGTCTACTTAGATGACATTCTGGTTGTCAGTGCGTCAGAAGAGGAGCACATCGCCCATCTCAACACAGTTTTCCAAAGGTTGGAAGCACATGGGCTAATAGTCAATCCGGCGAAGTGCCAGTTCAGTGTGCCAGTGATTGAGCCACCGCATTTCATCGGAGGGCGCGATCCCGTTACTGGGTAAGGTGTGCATGGTGTCAGATTTTCCGCTTCCGCAGACCGTGAGAGCACTACAGGAGTTTTGGGGAATGTTTAATTTTTTATAACCGTTTCCTTCCCTGAGCAGCCCAGCTGATGCAGCCATTGTATGCCGTGCTTTAAAAAAAGAAGCCTGCGGAAACCATCGACTGGACTCCCGAGCGAGACCAGGCTTTTGCAAACACCAAAATGGCAGATGCCGCATTGCTAGCCCACCCGGATCCATCTGCATGGATAGCGCTCACTACGGGTGCATCTGATGTTGCCATAGGGGCAGTGGTGGAGCAGTGCGTCTCAGGCTCATGGCAGCCATTAACACTTTTTAGCCAAACCTTGCGCGACAATGAACGCAAATACAGTACGTTCGATAGAGAATTGCTGGCTCTCCACCTGGTGACGTGCCATTTCCAGTTTTGGCTGGAGGGGCGCGAGTTCACCACATTCGTGGACCATAAGCCGGTGATGTACAAGATGGCCAAGGTCTCGGAACCGTGGTCGGCCCGGCAGCAACGGCATTTGGCAGCAATTTCGGACTTTACCACCGACATTCAACACGTTGATGATAAACTCAACATTGTGGCCGATTGCAGGTCACACGTGTTAATCATCCCGGTCTATATGGGAATTGATTTCCCTGCCATGGCTGTGGAGCAAGCCGGGGACGCGGACATTTGCGCACGCCGGTCTGCACCAACTGGGTTCAGGCTGGAGAACAGGGTGGTGCGAGAAGGGTGCCCTCCCTTGCTCTGTGACGTCTCCTCTGGCCTCCCGCGCCCGGTGGTTCTGAGCTCTTGGTGCCATCACATTTTCGATTCGGTCCACTCCCTTTCACATCCGGGAGTGCATGCTTCGGTGAAGCTAGTGCAGGCGAAATTCGTCTGGCCGCGTTTGCGCAAAGACGTGAAAGAGTGGGCTGCAGCTTGCGTCGCGTGCCAGTGGGCCAAAGTGTACAAGCACACCAGAGCTCCCTCAAGCCATTCCAAATCCTGGACAGGAGGTTCGACCACGTCCATGCAGATTTGGTGGGACCCCTCCTGCCGTCACAAGGTTTTACACACCTCTTAACAATCATGGACCGTATCACATGCTGGCCTGAAGTGGTCCCACTGGCTTCTACCACATCTGCAGAGGTGGCTCGTGCTTTTTTGTCGGCTTGGGTTGCACGTTTCAGATCTCCATCAGACAGCACATCCAACAGGGGTCCACAATTCATTTCAGAACTCTGGTCCGCTATGGCCCAGAGCCTGGGGTCAAAATACACCGCACTACCACATACAACCCCCAGGCTAACGGGTTATGTGAGCATTTTCACAGGTCACTTAAAGCAGCGCTCAGAGCTTCGCTCACGCACACAAATTGGGTTGACCACCTGCCCTGGGTTCTTTTAGAGTTGCGCTCTGCACCTAAGGAGGATTTGGCAGCCTCCCTGGCAGAACTCGTTTTTTCTCATACACTTCAGATCCCCAGAGAGTTTTTACCGTAAAACCCCGCGCCCGAGGCTGATCCGCTCGCACAGTTTTTACACAGTACGGAGGCTGTGAGCATACCAGTCCTGGCCCACCATTGTTTTACCCGCACATTTGTCCCATAAAGCTTGCAGAACGCCAGTTTTGTTTTTGTCAGGCACGATGCGCACTGGACCCCGCTGTGCCCACCGTACGACGGACCGTTCAGAGTGTTGGAACCTGGGGAGAAGCATTTTGTGTTAGACTTGGGGGGGCGTAGGGAGACTGTCTGCATCGACAGGCTAAAGCCCGCTTTTGTGTTGGCAAACGAGCAGGTGGTGTTGGCCCAAGGTACCTGGCGCGGACGCCCACCATTGGTGGCTCCGCAAGGTGGTGATCCCTCGGCAGGGACCTGTGCTTGCAAAGCTAATGTGTTCCCCCCCCTCCCTTTTTCCCTCCACAGACTGATGTGCCCTCTGGTACACCTCACCAGCAGGGTGGTTCAGCTGGATCGGCAACCCCCTGCTACAGCTGCTATGGGTGCCGGCTCAAGCCCAAAGGATGGGGGGGTTAGTGGCCCTTCTGGGTGTATGGGGGGGCTGTGTGGGGGTATGGTGTGAGGGTTTCTCCACCCAGAGAAGGCAGGGGGAAGGGAAGAACAATGAACCAAAGGAGGAGGTGTCATCGGGGGGGTGGGGGTATCAGACGGGACTGTTGGGTCTATGCGCCCCCCCGGGGAGAGTAAGAGATGCTGGAGCCGCTGAGGGAAGAAGGGTTTTGGGGCTGCGCTGGCATTATGTCATGTTAATGTACCACGCAATTCTTTGTTCAAACAACAATGTATTATGGTCAGAAGTTCCAGGTCTCGATGCATGGAAATAAAGATATAAAAGAGGAATGCACAAAGACCCAGGATTCGCTTTTGCTGTAAGTTATGTTGGAGGAAGAATAAAGTTTCTGTGTTGTCCAGCTCGTTGCCTCGCCTGCCTTCTTTCTCCAATATACGGTATATATATATACTGTATATATATATATATATATATACTGTATATATAAACTGTCGGAACTTTTTGGACCTAATTATTTCCTGACATACCTTAGTGTTACGTTTCACTTCGTGCTGAAGACAACTACAGTAAAACATGATTGAAAAATGTGAAACAGACAGTAATAGCACTCTTCCAAACAGTCAAACAGTATATCTGGTTTTGGCCTGAAATGGATCTTTTGAGATATAAGGAAACAAGGGTAAACAGGAAATTCCATCTGTGTGTGTTTTTTTTTTTTCACATTTTGAGGAAGTAAATGCCAAATGGTGATAATAATCTAGAGATGAATACATGACACAAAGAGGGTAAATTTTGTGGTGTGTTGTCACTGGATCATTTAATACCTGTAATACGCACAAACAATATGTAACACGATATAGAGTGAAGCACATTTGCTGGAATGTGTTGGCACACAGGTCAATGCATGAAAATTCCAGAGTCTTTATATATGTAAAACAAGGCTGATTTTTTTTTTTTTAAAAAAAGCATTGCAGAAAAAAACCACCCACTTTGCACTACTTTGACAGTTCATCTGTGTGGAGTGGCACAACACTGCATTGTTGCCAACAGGACTGGGATGTGCATACATTTACGTTCTTTCCATTATTATCTTTGTAACACTCCTTATCAAACATCCTCCTGATTGTAGCCACAGCTTTAGTTAAACATCTATCATAGGTGGCTGGTATTGTTTTTTATTATCTATCAAACTGAAGTGATAAATTCCAACAATATTTATGACTTCCTGGAAGGTGTTGTGCTTCAAAGAGATCACAAGACTTTCCAATAAAAAGAAAAAATAAAACCATAAATAAAACCAATATTTAAAAAACCATATTTATATAAAAATAAAACCAATATTTCAAACAGAAACTTGAATCTGATCATAGCTGTGCAGTTACTGAACTAATCAGTCATAATAACTGTGCCTTTAAGTTTGAGAATATATTGTTTTTACACTTATTACCTTCACTAAGGAGGTAATGTAATCGGGGTGGTTTGTCTGTTTATCCGTCTGTTAGCAGGACTATGAAAAACTACTGGATGGATTTGGATGAAAGTTTCACCAGAGGTGGTACTTGGGCTACAGAGGGAGCCATTACATTTTGGTAATGATCTGAGAATGCATACCTCTGCCAAGGCTCTTATCTTCTCACAGTGTGTTAGCAAGAATCCTCCAAAACTAGTGGATAGACTTTGATGCAGTTTTCACCAGAACTGACTCGTGGCCTACACACAAACCCATTACATTATGGAGGCGATCCATGAGAGAGGGAAGGAGGCTTGGCAAAGGTATGTGCTCTCTGAGTAATTTTCTAGTTCTGGTTAAGTTTTACTTAAAGGTAGAATTGCCAAAATTAAGAAATCAGAGGTGGAATTAAATAGAAGAATATCATCTGCACAGTCAAGAATCCATAAATTTTTGACCATTTGTAAAAAGCTGATGAAGAATTCTAATAGAACCTCTTCTGAGGATAGGCAGAAGTGGTAGAAGTTAGAAATTGTGCTCAAGTGAGTGTAACATTACCTATGCCAAGGAGGTAATGTAAACACGGCGACTTGTCTGTTAGGATTATCCACTACTCAACCAATTGTGATTAAATTTTCAATAGAGGTTAAGGATAAATCCATTACATTTAAGGTGATCTCAGGTCGCATACCTCTGCCAAGAACTTATTTTTGCAGGACACCATCTTCTTGCAGTGTTTTAGCAGGATTACACAAAAACTACTGCATGGATTTGGATAAAATTTTCACTAGGGGTGGCCCTGGGGCTACGAATGAACCCACTTTTGGAGGTGATCTATGAGCACAGAACTTCAAGACCCTATCTCAGTGTAGAAAAATAACTTGTGCAAGATTAGAATTGCATCTTCTAAAAAGATTGCTTGAGTAATGACTTCACTGACCATTTTAATTTTTTTTCCCCCCTCACGAATGTGCAAACAAATTAATTGGCAAAGGGTTTTATATATTTACAGCCCTTTTCTTGTAAATTTGCTGCTTTAGGTTTTTCTCCTAGATGTGCAAGTTTGAAGAAAATCAGATCTAACCAACTTTACCCATCCATCTTCTACCGCTTAATCCTTTTCGGGTCATGGGTGGGGGGGGGGGGGGGGGGATATATCCCAGCGTCTTTGGGCGAGAGGTAGGATACACCCTGGACAGATCACCAGTCCATCGCAGGGCCAACACAGAGACAGACGGACAACTATTCACTCTCGCATTTATACTCCAGGACAATTTTAGAATCTCCAGTTGATGCCAATTGACCTAACTTGCATGTTTTTTTTGGCCTGTGGGAGGGAAAGTGGAGGAAATCCACGCAGACACGGAAGAACATGCAAATGCCACATAGAAGGGTCACCGACGGTTAGGGGGTGGGATTGAACCCATGACCTTTCTGTGCTGCCACAGTGCTAACCACATAAATAAATATTTCCTGAGCAAGAATAGAACAATAATTTCAAATCTGATGACAATGAAAATTTGACTCATTGTCAAATCTGTTAAAAGTGAAACTGAATGTGTGATTAGATGACCTTGGTTTAAACTACACATCTTCCTTCCAAAATGTACCCCAAGTAAAAGCTACTCAAAGTACATTTGGAAAAGAAAATTACTTGCACGTACACACTTCTGAGGGGAAAATGCAGTACATTTGTGAGCAGATTATGGACAGATATTCAAATTTCATTTCTCTCTTTAGCAAAGAACCAACTTCATAAATAAGCAGAGAAAACAGAACCTTGAAATTGTGGCAAACTCATTGGCAAAATGAGAAACTTCTCTTTGCATTAACAGTCAAATTACGTTCCTTTTCAATAAACTTTATTTTATCTCATTTCCCCCAAAATGTTACATACAAAAATGTGATCGGAATTGAACATTTACTTGTGTCAAAACCGTTAATATTTACATAATAAATAAAAAACTATGTATAAATAAAATATAAATAAACAAGACATTATGTGCCAAAAATAAAGACTTTTCTGAATTGGCAGATGGCTTTCAAAATGTTGAGTTTCTGAAAACACGCGTACATAATACTTGCATTCCAGGTCACAGTTTTTAAGGATACAACTCTGGGTCAAGAAAGCAATGTAAACCGATGAGGATTACAGTACACAGTAAAATGTTTTCTTTCCATAGTAGATATTATTGGGATATATATACTTGTAATAGCTGTTCTAGAAGCTTATACCAGGTAGTGAGATTGTAGTGCTGCTGGATTTACTCTGAGACTTCACTTGACGTCCAAGAGTAAACGCCACCTGTAAAACCCATTTAAACCGTGTCTGTAGCCAGCTTGACATTCACAAAAGGCTGTTATTGCACGATACAGACATCCCTCGGAAAGGCACTTTTACCCCCCCCCCCTCCCAAAAAAACCCAAAAAACTCATTTTCCAACCAACACTTTTTGTTTACCAACACATGTGCAGGACACGTATACACTCACCTACTTTTGTGAACTTAAAATGGACTCTTCTTAAAAACTAAACAGGAAATACCTTTTGATTTCCACTTAAAAACAAATAAAAAGATAACATGTGATGGTAAAAGGCTTCATTTTCCAGATGAATCTACCAAAAAAGAAAAAAAAAAAAAAAGTGCTGAATTGTTTTAGTCCCTATAGCCCTGACAGTACACTGTGCACCACATCAGTGAAATTCGCTTCTTGGAATAAAAGACAAGTGATGTTGGAGCGAAGACGCATTGACTGAAAACTTTAGTTGATCATCAAATAAGACTAGCAACGTTTGTGCGTGTGAGGTCAGTATTGTAGTGTCATCCTAAACCTGGCTTGTTTTGCTTAAAAACAAAATGGGGGGGGGGGTGTCTGTGCGTAACCTAGTCCAGAGCGAGGGTTGGGGGGGGGGGGGGGGGTCTTTCTCCCCAATCAAACCAGACAGCTTCCCAAAGTATCACAGTTGCAGCGCAAGTCAAGGGTGAGACCTTTTTTTTTTTTTTTTGCCAAAATGCTTCCACAAATCAGAAGCTAGAAGCATTTTAGATATAGATTACCTGCTCTGTTGCAAGCAAATGGGACAATTTTAGTGTTGAGAAACCATGCCTGGTCATTGGCCAACAGGGAAGGCTGAAAAGGTGCAGGGTTTGCGGCTCGGAAAGATCCCCGCCAAGAAGCAGTGGTTTCAAGTGAGTGAGGAAAGAACTTTTTTAGTTCTTGTAGGCATCTGCCTGTGAGGGATCTATTATTTCAGACCAGATACAAGTTCTGATTCTAAGCATCAAGACTTCCAGGTGGACACTTTTGAGGCATAAACTGGACAGGCACAAAGCCCCTTGATGCAGATGCCACTTGGGGCAACCTTTGTGGCTGCTTGCCATGTATTAAGGTCAGTCAAGTTTGATCATCAGCTGCCTCTGAACCAGTCCAGAAAAAGATAATTCAGAGCTGTTGAGCAGCACTTCATCCATCAAGTGAACAGGTATCAGCTCCCTCTTAGCTAGTCCTTAAGAAATTCTATCAACCAGTCAGGCTGCCTCTTAAGGCATCTGTCACTCCGGCAGCCTGGAGGCACCGAGCTGCTCTCAGGCATCAGTGTGGTGTTGGAGCAGTTGGACCACATATCTGAGTCGGTGTCGAAGCTCAGAGGTGCAGCCCATCTCATTCAGCATGCTGAGGAGGTACGTGTACGAGATGCGCTCTCGGCTGATGTAGGTGAGCAGGTAGGAGTCGTCCGATGACTTGCACAGGATGATCTTGGTGTGGTCTGTGTAGAAGTTAACCTGGAAGAGATTCAAACAGCAAATCCATGCCTTGTTAATTTGTTTAGTTTTACGAATGCACAAAATACTGAATTGAAAAAGTTAAAAAAAAAATAAAATAAATAAATCTATGGAGGTTGTTCAAACCTGCAAAGTCCCATTGTTGAAAAGCATTAGAAGAGCATGATCAGTCTTCACCCACTGAAGGAGTAAAGGAGGGGGGCCTGAAACCTGCTCGTCACAGTGCAGATCTCCACCCTGAGGAAGACAGAAAATTGATTTTTCTATTAGATTAAAAAAAAAAAAAAAAATTGTTCCAACTGCTCCGACTGCTTAACATTTGATATTAGTTTGTCATTTTCCCACCTCCATAAGGTTCTGCTCCATGTAGTTGGCCATGAGGTTCACAATTTGTTTCTGTCTGTAAAGCTGCTCAGGTAGAGAGTTGGTTGCAAAAGTGAAGTGTTTGTTGTTGGTCAAACAGTAGTGGACCGTCCTGTTTGGAAGGACAAGAGGCAAAATTATTATTGGCTAAAGAACTTCAGACAGTTTTACCGTTAATCATTTAAGAAAAAAAAGGGAGCCCATGTACTACAAGACTGGTGCGTTAATGTGGCTTGTCCCAATTATTTAGCAGTCAAAATCTTTACAAGACACGAGCTAATGCTGTGACAAATAAAGAACTTACTTTCGTTGGTCGCAAAGACTGAAATGTGTTCCCTCGTTGAAGAGCACGCCTATGCTTTGGTTGGAGAGCTGGAAGCCGAAGCCATATTTGTTTGAGTAATCAACCCATTTAGTCACCCACAGGAAAGACTGTGGCTGGGACAAACAGGGTGGGTTTCTGGTAGCTGGGGAGAGACAAAACAAGTTGAGATTGTGGAAAAATTGAGCAACAAAAGAACCACAGCACTGTACAAAGTCTACAAGTCAACATACTCAAGTCCTGTATGATCAATGAGCCCTCATGTATTCAGAAGATTAAAACCGAAAATGCGGGAGACTGCGCTTGGTAGTTTGATGCTTTGTGGCTGATGCAATCAGTGAATGTAAATTTGACAGACTTCCAGGACATCAATCTTGGAACGGTCTCATTTGGATCTTATGGTTCTCCTACCTGCAGGCATGGTGGCCAGGCAGCTGTTGAGTACTTTCAAAGCAGATTCAGCCACAGCTGCAGGAGTCAGGGCATCCTCACAGGCTAAAAAAGAAAATAAATCAATCATTTTTAAGCTAATTCTAAATGAGACCATGTAACACATTCATGAAGTGAAACCTACGCTCAGTGCTGCTGGCCATGGTGCCCTTGAAGGAGCGGGAGATGGACTTCCTGGATTCCTCCTCGGGTTGAGTCTGTTCCAAAGGCACCGAATTGACCAGCTGATCAGCTGGAGAGGTCACCTGAGAATACAACATAATTTGAAATTTGATTGCATAGACTTAAAAAAGTCTCACCAAATACCAAAGTATTAAGAAGAGCCACGTGAATCAACACCAGCCACACTTTGGCACCTATGTAGCTCAAGCAGTTACTAGCTGCAATGTGAATTTCACACCAGTTGCAGTAGTTCCTCCACAAAGGGAATCCCCCCCCCCCCCCCTGTGTGCTCTGTAAGCATGCAGCAAGCCAGATGCATAGCTTCAAGTCATGCCACCACAAAACCAGTTTCAACTAATCTGATAAGAAAACTCTGTCGTTTTCTTCTTGAGAACAAACAGACGACACAAGCAAGTGATTTAAGTTCTTCTTAGTGCAGTCAGAAAAGAGGAAATCATCTAAAGATTGCCACCATATGCCAGTGTAAGTAAAACCTGGTTTAAACAGGCTCATTGAGCAGAGGAGGAAACAGCTCCACTCCAAAGAGCAAAAAAACAATGCAGCTCCTATTGGGCTCTATAAATAGAAACTAGACCAGCCTGATTAGGGATTGGCTAACTGCGCATCCTGCTGTTGTGACATTTATTATCAGCTTTGGGTGAGAACCATCATCTCTCAAAGTGAATTAATCATAAGACTGTAGCAGCAAAATATTTAGATTCTTACGACATGAAAATGACCATGCAAAAATCTCGAGCACCCCCCCCCCCCAACTCATTTTTAAGAGCAAAAATGTCACCTATAGTCCATATACTTATCAAGTTAGGGGGGGGGGACTACCCTTTAGGAAAAGGACATTTGAATTGAATAATCCATCTTTTTAAAAAGCAGATGTCCTATATGTTGTGAGTCCAAGATATTTTCTTCAAAGCTACTGCAAGCTACAGCCTCATCATATCATTAAAATACATTTATTCACACCATTTATGTGGAGACTTTACAATTTAAATGAGGATGCAGGTGAGGTTTGAAACTACATCTAGCATCAGAATAAATGCAGTTCTCAATCATAACCTTCAGACAATTTTAGAACTACAACTGTATGCATTCATTACTGGAACAAAGCAATGTGAAGTAAACTGGGTCAAAAAGCTACTTTCAGTGGAAGGGATGAAAAATGTACCTTGTTGGGTCCCACTGTTTTGTAGCTGGTCTGCCGGTTGATGGAACATTTAACAATGCCCGACACCAGCTTGGAAATGTCCTTGTCGTCTTTTTCCTCGCATGGAATCTTTTCCACTGCAAGAAAAAAGAAAAAAAAAAAAACTACAGCTGAGCACAAGCAGATTTTGAGGTTTCAGATACAAGAGTTCACTTGAAAGATGGTGGCTCTTACCCTTCACTTTCTTCTTGCCAAAGAGGCTCTTGGCCATCTTGGTGAAGAATTTCTTGGCAGGACTGGGAGGGTGAAGCTCTGGCACCATCACACAGCTGCTGGGGGGAAGTTTGTCAGGTGTAAAACCCTGAGAGAATAAGAGAAAATCCATGATTAAAAAAAATTAATGAGGACCAGGAGCAAGCTTACAGTCTTCAGCTAATGGCAAATGGCACAGCGTTGACCACAATTTAAAGCATTTCCCGTACTTTGGTGAAGAATTCATGGCTGAGGATTTGATCCAGTGTGAGTCGGTCACTGGGGATTTTCTGGAGGACTCCTGAGATGAGTTTCTGTGCCGCGGGGGAAAGTGTGGTGGGCAGGTTGTACCGAACTTCCTTTATACACTTGTAAGTCTCCTTCAAGTCAAGAGTCTCGAAGGGAGGATTACCACACAACAGAGTGTATCTGCATGACGGAGAGACACCAAGGAATCATAAGTGCAGAAAAGAACACAGTACCTAGAGACTGCATCTCATCTTGGGAATAAAAAATTGCCATTTTGCATGACAAGACAAAAACAAAAAGAAAAAAACTCACATGACGCATCCAAGGGACCACACGTCAGACTCTGTGCCATGACCTTGTCTGTTGAGCACCTCAGGAGCCAAGTAGTTAGGAGTCCCACAGATAGTTCTTTAATAAAAAAAAAAAAAAAGATAAATTAGGCTAGATAATACCACAAACATTTCCAGTTAAGTTTCTCATGTGCTGCAAACAAATCAGAAAGGAGTGGCTGAAGCATTTTCCCTCAAGGGCTCCATCCATCTTCTTCCGTTTAACCCTTTTTGGGTCGCAGGGGGGCTGGAGCCTATCCCAGCATTTTTGGGCGAGAGGCAGGGTACACCCTGGACAGATCGCCAGTCCATCGCAGGGCCAACACAGAGAGACAGGCAACCATTCACTCACAGTCATACCTAAGGACAATTTAGAATCCCCAGTTGATGCCAATTAACCTAACTTGCATGTTTTTGGCATGTGGGCGGAAACCGGAGAAATCCCAGAGTAAACCCACGCAGACATGGGGAGAACATGCAAACTCCACACAGATCACCGTTGGTCGGGGGCTGGGATCGAACCCGGGATCCCCCGGCCAAGGGTGAGTTGCTGTGCTGCCGTAGTGCTAAACACTCTGCCACCGCCCTCAGAGCTCATTGTTTAGATATTCCACAGGAAGGCGTCAGACAAGTACTGAAACTGCTCTGAGCACTAGTGTCAACTGCTACTCGAAAACTGGTTTAGTCAGAGTCACTTGCTGGGGGAAGTTGTGGGAGGGGAAAAAAAAGCTTTTAGAAACTTATGTCATGGTTTTAGGGTCAGAAAAAAAAAAATAGGACATCAAAGGCTGAAAAAGGGAAAGTTGTCCTGGAGATCTGAACACTCAAGAGGTGATGCAAGGTGATTTCCAACAGAGCAATCACTTCTAAAGTCGAAAACTTACTTCTTCCTTTGCTCGACCGTCTCCAGCTTGGCAGCTAGGCCAAAGTCTCCCAGCCGCAGCTCCATGTTCTCATTGACAAAAAAGTTGCCTTAAAGAGACAAAAGCATTTGTCGAGTTAGCATTCCACAGATAATGTGACTGAGGTTTTAAAAAAGGTCTCTGCAAATTCCTGGCATGCTTGTGCATCATTTCATTCCCATACCTAGTTTGAGATCCCGGTGCAGAATCCCTCTGCTGTGGAGGTACTTTAGTCCAGATATAATCTGTTTCAGGTAGTAACGCACTTCTGGCTCGGTGAGCGTGTGTCTTGTCTTCCAAATGTGTGCCAGGGACTGCAGAGACATAATGAGAAGAGCGGTCAACCCCACAGCAGTCAGTGGGGCTGCACAACTGTAGCACGTAGGCACACAGTTGGGTACAAATTAAATTTAATTATAAATCTCAGGTCCTGGATCAACTGTAGCTTAACTTTTGGAAGTTTTGATTTACAGCAATGCAACATTAGTTTCTAAGATCACAACTGCTGAAAAATATCAATTTCAATTATTGGTATGAAGTACTAACTCTCTCAAGTTAAAAAATAAGGTAAAAATGCCACCAATTTAGTACAAAGCAGAGCATATTCCTCATCACTGTAGCACAATACGGGGCCGAGTGCAAGACACGCTGAAGCTGTGCCGACTGTTCTAGAGATTTCTGGAGTCTCACCTTCCGACTGCAGAGCTCGAGAAATATGTAGATGTTTTCTTGGTCTTCGAAATAATGGGAGAATTTCACCACATGCTTGTGGGACAGTGTTTTGTGCAGCTCGATTTCATTTGTAATCTGCAAAAGAGGTGAAAATGCATCAATTTCTGCACATGTCCCATCCTGAAAAACAATCCGGGTATTGATTTTTTTTTTTTGGGGGGGGGGGGGGGCAAGACACAGCTGTGCAGAGGTGTACCTTGTCCCTCTGGTGGGGTTTGGACACTCTGGTTTGTGGAATCACCTTCACAGCATACATTTTGTTGTTGGACAGGTCTGTCATCTCGTAGCATCGAGCAAAGCCACCCTTGGGAGACAGAAGAAAAAAACGAAAAACCTGAAAGTCAGTCAAGGGAATGGAGCAGGTCGAAAACCTGCAACACCATACATGATCCCCCCCTATGGCAAATCTATGACCGGAGGCTAAGCACAGGAAGCCTGCTGTGTGCAGACAAATCAATAACCCAAGGTTTAACAAGTGCACAATTTTCCAATCAAGTTGATCTGTGTATGACGTTTCTTTAGACGATGAAGTTCTAACCCTAAAACAATCAGCCAAGCAAATATGGCCGTTTTCGTGCGTTTTTAGTTCTACAAGACCTCACGGATGTGGCAGACGCTGCTGCTGCTGCTGCAGCATTCATTAACCATGAAACTGACGGAGACGTTTGCAGCTCTGCGGCAGGCAGCAGAGGAAGGGAAAAAAAAAAAAGAAAAGACTTGGCTGGCTGCCCAACGCAGGGTATCGATGACGAGCAACGTGTTGATACAGCGCCTTCATTCTCGCCGCACACAAACATATGACATCATTTATGATCAGGGACACAGGTCGTGGGTCCAACTGTCCACTCGGTGCCCGGCGGCTGAGATTCTAGGAAACGCGAAGGGGTGTTGTGATGTAAAAGTGTGTGTGTGGGGGGGAATTGCATATCATCGTTTGTAATGGTGTTTGCTGGCAGCCATGCGTGCGCACAGAAACTGGGCACACCTCTGCGCCTGATTCATTCAGCAGTGACGCGCACTTTCCCATCACAATCACACCTGGACGACCGCTGACGATCAAGCCGAACCAATCATCCCACTAAAACTTGGGCCGAATCGAACCGTATTCCGGATGACTCACCCGCCCAGCGCGTACACAGAAGCTCGGGTCAAAAAAAAAAAATCGAAGAGATCCGTACCTTTCCCAAAAGCTTCCCTTTGCTGTAAGACCTCCCGGTCTTGGGGTCCGTCACCACCTGAGCCAGCTCGGGTTTGCTCTGGTCCGGCTTAGTTCTGCCGTTCCTCGGCGGCGCGGAGGACTGCTGTTGCGGTGCCGCACGCTCCTTAACGGGCTTGAACAGATCCGCGCTCATGGTGTGGCAGGAAATGCGCTGCGCCGCCGTGAAATAGCCGCTATCCATGTAACACCGCGGGTGGGGTGGAAACGGCAGCTGCTGCGTTCGAGTGTGTAGCCTCTCCGCTTGAACTCGGTCGCGGCGTCCGTCCGTCTCATCCGACGGTAGTCATCTAGCGTGGCCCAGCGGAGCGCCGCCCGGTTATATAGGCGGGCGCGTCACGGCGCGGGGGCGGAGGATTTGTTCAGACAGGCTCTCGATCGAATAACCCCTTCATAGCTGGGAGGTCCCAGAAAAGAAAAAAAAAAAAAAAAGACGAGTGGGACGCCTTTATTTTAAAACTGCATGTATTTCCCCACAGTGTAAAAGCACACGTGAAGTGCACATGGTACATAGGTTATTTACATAGGAGAAGTATGTCGTTTTGGAACGTTGTTGTGGTGAAATGCGTGATCCCATGTGATCACACGGTAATCATGCATTTCCCTATAAGCTGTTTCACCGTAACGTGTGATATTTACGTTGACCTGTATCCAAATGTGAAATTCACCGGGTTTTTTTTCCTTTCTGTAAGGGGCAATTTCATTAAACGGAAAAATACCTTTGAGTATCCCAGTGATAAAATAGGTTTATATAAATTCATATATTGTGGAGGAACAAAATAAGTTCAGGCGTGACACGGCGAGCTGAAGGCTTAAGAGTTTTATTCCTCCATCATCATGAGACACTGCAGCACTGTGTGCTGTGTGTGAGCTCTGAGTGCATTAGTTCATTCATTCATTCATGAAATAAAATCATTGAATGAATATGAAAATGAATGAATAAAAGTCAGCTCTTTTATACAGTGATACAAACAGAGAATGCATGGCACATTAGCATATCAACTGTCATCTAATACACATCGGTCAATACACGTGATTAGCATGACACTGGTTGGCACAAAAGATGCATGCATTCAGTCCCGTCTGACTGTCTCCTGTGGTTCTTTTGGTCGTATGCAAATCCCTGCTGAGCGTGAATATTATCAGTCTGCATTGTGCTGGGTGCCCACACGTGCGCTGGGTGCCCACAATATTCCCGAATTTGTGAGGAAAGTCTGAAAATATAAAACAAGCTGTAGCAGCTAGCTCGTATTCATCGGCCTCCATCGGTCTATGATGACCATGGAAGAGAATCCTAAACGTCATACTGTAGCAGCTAGCTACAGTATGTACACTACCGTTCAAAAGTTTGGGGTCACCCAGACAATTATTTTGTGTTTTCCACGAAAAGTCACACTTATTTACCACCATGAGTTGTAAAATGAATAGAAAATATAGTCAAGACATTGACAAGGTTAGAAATAATGATTTGTATTTGAAATAATAATTTTTTCTTTCAAACTTTGCTTTCATCAAAGAATCCTCCATTTGCAGCAATTACAGCATTGCAGACCTAACATGATTGCACAAGGGTTTTCTAATCATGCATTAGCCTTCTGATGCAATGAGCAAACATATTGTACCATTAGAACACTGGAGTGATAGTTGCTGGAAATGGGCCTCTATACACCTATCTAGATATTGCACCAAAAACCAGACATTTGCAGCTAGAATAGTCATTTACCACATTAGCAATGTATAGAGTGTATTTCTGATTAGTTTAAAGTTATCTTTATTGAAAAAAAAGTGCTTTTCTTTTAAAAATAAGGAAATTTCTAAGTGACCCCAAACTTTTGAACGGTAGTGTATATTTATGCAAAAAAGCATTTTCATAAGTTACCGAGTACTTTTAGTATAGGATGTGTTTTATTCTTACTCAAGTACATTTATGGCTAAAAATCTGTTCTTTACACAACTGAACAAGCACATCAATTCCAGTTTTTTTTTCCCCACAATCTGAATACAGGTGAGGTGACCACATGGGATTCACACATTTCATCACAAAAAAGTTCTAAAACCACATTTCCTGTGTTTATATGGGAATGTTGTGGGGGTTTCTCCACCCAGAGAAGGCAGGGGGAAGGGGAGAGCAATGGACCGAAGGAGGAGGTGTCACCGGGGGTTATCAGACAGGACTGCTGGGTCTATGCGGCCCCCGGGGAGAGTAAGAGCTGCCGGAGCCGCAGAGAGAAGGGTGTTGGAGCGGCACCGGCGTTATACCATGTTAATGTGCCACACATTGTTTTGTTCAAACAACAATGTATTATGGTCGGAAGTTCCAGGTCTCAATGCATGGAAATAAAGAGATAAAAGTAGGAATGCACAGAGACCCGGGATTCTCTTTTGCTGTAAGTTACGTTGGAGAAAGAAGAAAGTTTCTTTGTCGTCTAACTTATTGCCTCACCTGCCTCCTTTCTCCAATGCACCACGTGTAACCACCTCCTGCTTTTACAAGTGAAGGTGGTTTTTCAAAATAATAATCATCACCATCATCATCATTTGTGTTTATAAGCTACACGAGATGGAAATGGAGCAAATGTTTTAAACCAACTGCGATTTCTGCTATACAGTCTCGCAGCCAAAAACAATATTGACATTTACACAAATAGTGCTCACAGTGGTGGGCTGTCAGGGCCAGCAATGCCTTCTCTACCGGCCTAAACACTATCAGAATCGCTGACCTACATTTTACACCCTAGATTTGTTCAATGAAGATATACTGTAAGTTATTAATATAATAATATTGTATTGTATGGCATATTATGTGGCATATTAATATGCCACACAGGACAAGCTAGGAGGTGTACAATAATGTCAGCATTTTCTTGCCTTTATGAGTACATTGGTCCACATGTGTTGCTGGGATGAGGCATAACCAGGTGGAGTTACAGAAAAATAACTGACACTTGGTCCTGCTGCCTAGAACACAAAGGCTGCACCTGACTGGTCGACTCATCCGGCCATGGGCGGTCTTTCACCAAATTTCAGCTCCCAGACAACGTGGTGGGTCTTGAATGTTGGCTGATACCTTTAAAACAAACCAGCAAAAACTGTTTCTTACATTTAAAGTGATAATTAGTAGGTGTAGTAAATCCGTTGTCAATTGGCATCAACAACCGCTGATTTAAGCGCTCAAGATGACATTGCGACAGCCAACATGTCCACCTAGGCGTGCAGTTTTTCCACTTCCAATTCATTGTCCAATGCATTCTGGTAGTGCTGTCTAGAATCTTGAACTTTTAAAATAGTAGTCCTTTGTGAAAATTAAACACATATTCAGCAACTACACCATTTTTTTCTTGCCTTAATTAATAATAATGAATTGCATTTATATATAGCACCTTTCAAGATACCCAAAGCGCTATACAATGAGTCCATTATTCATTCACTCCACAGATAGACAATGGTAGTGGTAAGCTACTGCTGCAGCTGCCCTGGGCCAGACTGCCGGAAACGTGGCTGCCAATCCATGCCAACAACCTCTCCAACCACCACTGAACATTTATACACATTCATAACCAGTGTCATCGACACTGGAGGCAAGGTGGGTTAAGTGTCTTGCCCGGGACACAACGGCATGATGGCTGGGGAGAACGGGATTCGAACTGCCAACCCTCTTGTTATTGGATGGCCCGCTCTACCTCCTGAGCCACTGCCACCCCAGTGATTGTCCTCAGAAACATATTTTGCTGCTCACTTTTGAAGGTATAGAAAACAGTTTACCATCCCGGCACCATCTTGGATCTGAATGAATAGACTTGAACAGACTGCCCATTGGAGGACATATCAACCAGTGAGTTTCAGCTATGTTCTGCCAAGTAGCGCATACACACCATAGACTGTAGTCTATGATACACTGACATTGTGATCTGTAGTGAGAGTAGGTAGCAGGTGGAAGAGAACCTGGAGAGGTGGAGATATGCTCTGGAGCAGGGGTATCCAATCATGTGTCATGGAGGGCCAAGACCCTGCAGGCTTTACCTCCAACAGCAGATTTCACTGAACTTCTTCCCACTGACTGCTGATCAGTGAAAACATCTGCTGAAGAGACTGGGGAGAAGAGACGACCTGCAGGGTCTTGGCCCTCCATGGCACATGACTGGACACCCCTTCTCTGGAGAGAAGAGGAATGAAAGTCAGTAGAAGCAAGACAGAATACATGAGTGTGAATGACAGGGAGGCAGGTGTAACGATGAAGATGGAAGGAGTAGAGGTAGTGAAAGTAGATGAGTTTAAATACCTGGGGTCAACCATTCAGAGCAATGGAAAATGCACAGGAGAGGTGAAGAAGAGAGTGCAGGCAGGGTGGAGTGGGTGGAGACGAGTGTCGGGGGTGATTTGTGACAGAAGGATAGCAGCTAGAGTGAAAGGGAAGATTTACAAGACGGTAGTGAGACCTGCTATGATGTATGGTTTGGAGAAGGTAGTGCTGACAAAAAGACAGGAGGTGGAGCTGGAGGTGGCACAGTTGAAGATGCTAAAATTTTCACTGGGAGTGACTAGGAGGGACAGGATTAGAAATGAGTATATCAGAGGGACAGCTCAGGTTGAGCGGTTTGAAGACAAAGTAAGAGAGGCAAGGCTGAGATGGTTTGGACATGTGCAGAGGAGGGATAGTGGATATATCGGACAAAGGATGATATAGGGGCTGCACGGTGGCGCAGTGGTTTAGCACTGTGGCAGCACAGTTTACCCTCGGCCGGGGGATCGCGGGGATCATGAGATCGTGGGTTCGATCCCAGCCCCCGACCAACAGTGAGCTGTGTGGAGTTTGCATGTTCTCCCCGTGTTGCGTGGGTTTACTCCGGGATTTCTCCGGTTTCCTCCCGCATACCAAAAACATGTAGGTTTAGGGCGCTTGCGCACGCAGCGACCAGCAGCCGGTGGCTTGTCACCAGACTGCAAACCAAATCTACCTACGGGTACAAATAAGTAACAAAAAAAAAAAAAAAAAAAAAGGATGCTGAAGATGGAGCTGCCAGGCAGGAGGAAAAGAGGAGGACCACAGAGAAGATTCGTGGATGCAGTGAAGAAGGACATGGAGAGGGTTGGTGTTACAGAGGAAGATGCAAGGGATAGGGTGAGATGGAGGCAGATGATCCGCTGTGGCGACCCCTAAAGGGAGCAGCCGAAAGAAGAAGTCTATGATACATATCTCAATCTTTTGTTGTGGCTCCGGTGGTTGCACCCCATTCATGCTCCTGACAGATCCCTGAAGCATTGGCAGAGTGGGGATCCAGACGCATACAGTCAGGTAGGACATCCTTGAAGGACATATTTTCCTCTTTAAGTTTATACTTTACACAAGCATATATTTTAAATGTTTTTTTTTTCCCATTGGGATAAACACTGGTCATTGTTATCTTAATTAGGACTATAATGTGATATCTAATTTAAAAAAAAAAAAAACCCTGCAATTTCAAACTCATATCAAATACTAAAAGACTTTTTTTTTTTTTTCCCCTCCAGTTTTGAAGAGGAAAATGATGACACTAAAGGCCAAGGCCCTCCAGTAACTCTAGGACCCTGAAAACTACCCAGATTCACTCTATGCATTTTCTTGGTATAATTTTGGGCTCGAGTTCCCCCGTGTGAGAGAAAATAGAGATGTGTACTGCTGAGCACAGCTGCCCCCTGGTGGACAAAACATGCAGCCGCAGAGCTCAGTCAGCAGTCACTTTGTTGTATAACACACCCATCCATCTTCTGCCCCTTATCTGGAGATTTGGGTCACGGGGGGCATCAGTCCAGGCAGAGAAGCCCAGAATTCTGCCAAGTTCACACAACACCGTGATCCCCCCTGCAGGTGGTGAGCCCACTGGACACATTTTAAGATTTCTCAGCCCGTCTTTCTCCAGTGCATTATTGTGTTGAGTGTTTGCGTTACTTTATACCCGCTACAATTCAAACACAGGTATGCCAGGCAAAATTACCTTTACTTTGAACACATAAAATAATATTGCAGTGGGACACTTTTTTTTCTTTTAACATCCGTTTTTTCCAGTACCAAATGGGTTGAACAAGTCGTTATGGCAGACATCAATGTATCTGCTGTAGCCTTATAGATTGGAGCAGAGTTTTTACGCCAGATGCCCTTCCTGTTGCAACCCTGCCCATTTAATATCCAGGCTTGGGACCGGCGCAGGGAGTACACTGGTTTGTGCACCCACTGTGGCTGGGTAACCATCCCTCCTCCATTCCATTATTGCTGAGCACCAAGCCGGATGGCAGGAAGTTCCATTTTACGGTCTTTGGCATGACCCGGCCGGGACTTGATCCCCGGCTTCCCAGTTGTGGGGCGGATGCTCTACCTCTAGACCCACCACTCTGCATGATCTTAAATATGCACTGGATAGGTGTTTGATAACGGTGTGCACCAGAGTGGTAGCCTTGTTGATAGAACATCTGCCCCACAACCAGGAAGTTAGGGGTTCAAGTCCTGGCTGGGTCATACCAAAGATCATATAAGAAAAAAAAAAAAAGGTACTTCCTGCCTTCTAGCTTGGTGCTCAGCTAATAGAATCGGGGAAGTTGTTGGTGGCAGTTACCCCTCTGATTCTACATGTGATTAACACTGTAGATAGGGGGAAATGTAATTTTGTTCTACTGTGCATGATTGACTGGCTGATGACAGAGAAGGCTTCTTATTTACACACAATTTTGCAACTGATGCACAAAGATATGTGTGTTGTACGGCAAGCTTTGTCTGTTAAAATACTCTAAAATCTACACCAAACACAAGGAAAACAGAGAGAGACTCAGTTCAAGGGCTTTATTTGTTGAAAAGGTCACTGACAACCTGAGAGCGGACAACAACGCATGTAAGACGTACATTTGATGAGAGCTGCCAGTAAAGTACAATAATTAACAACAAATGAACACGCTGTTCAAACGTCAGAAGGAAGTCCACACTGAGCAGCTCTGCCATGGACATTATTAGGAAACTTTCCAACACTATGGAAAAGTGGAATTTAAAAAAAAAAATGGGAATGTGTTTTAGTACAATATGGTGAATAACAGGCAGAGAAATATAAGATCTACTCCCGTTAAATGAAGTGATGCAATGTTTTGGCATGCTGACTGCGCCACCTGCTGGTCAGCACAATTTTCTATTTGTACAGACATCTGTATCGTAATCAATATATTTATATACACATTATGGCCATGAGTAATAGATGATTAAATCAGTTGCCCAATTTTCAAAGCATGACCAAAATGAGGCCCTCCAGGCCAGAGCTATTAATCCTCACTAATCATTTATGAGCTGCATAAACTGGACTTCAGATCCAATATTTTACATTTCAGTCAACCCACAACACTCTCATTTGGTCCTGCTGTGGAAAGGTGGCAGGTTTTACAAGTCCATCATGTCTTCTCCTCTCATTTTCTTCTCTTGGGACTCTGACCAGGCTTTATTGATGGTTCTCTTCATCTCGTCGTCTCCCTCATCATAAATCTTCTTTAGCATGTTCATCAGGCCCTCACTGGGATCTGCGTTCTCGTCCATGCTGGGTTTACTGTTGAGAGGAATGTTGTATAAGTGTGAGCACAAGCCACACAACCACTACCTCATATTTGGTATCGTGGGCACTTGACTTCAGTGAATGGACTAACGCTGTTTTGGGTCATGACCCAGATGTGGATGAAAAATTATAAACAAGGTTTTAAGAAGTGGTACGACTTGTTTGAAGTGGGTCTTTACCTCAAAATGTTCACCAGGAGATTGTGTATCACACATTTGTATTTTATTTCCATTGTTACTGAGCAAAAACAACCAACATGAATTTCCCTCAGAGGATTAATAAAGTGAATCCGATTTATTTGATCATTCTCCCACAAAAATTCCAACTGACATGACTTGTAAGCAGACAATAACAAAATATTTTTGTACTTACTCTTTTTCTTTAGACTGCTTCTCCACCGCTGTCAGGCAGTCCCACTTCTTTGTCACCTGTTTCTTGCACATGATCAACACCATGTCTGTTTTTATCTGTTTGAAGGAAAAAATAAAAAAAATCCAAAATATAAATTCAAAATAAGCATTTAGGGCTTGGTGCTTAACTGAGATAAAACCAAAAGCAACATTTGGTTGGTAGCAAAACTGACATAATCTTACTCATATCAATTTTTTTCTTTTTTCCCCTCTCCCTGTTGTGTGTGTGTGAGCTTTTCATGTACTGCCCCTTTCAGACATGCCCGCAGAGTTATGTGTACCGGCACAAAATTCCACATCGTGGAAGCAGTGCAGTTAGAATTGTTCAGAAAAAAGTAAAACGGTTTGTAACAAAAAGCAATGTGGTCTCCGTTACCCTAGTACGTGACGACTGGCTCATTATTTCATGTGTAGATGCCAAGAAAAAGTGAGCAAAGTGTGCAGAACTAACATGCTCAGTTAGCCTCCAATGGCTATCCGCATCATCTCCACTATTTTTCTGCCAGGATGGAAGACAAAATGGACCAGCCAAGACTGCCGTGAGTCACGTGACCCACAAACAGTATGTAAACACACAGACCTATGCACTGGACAATGTTTAATTTGTGTGTGAAATAAAAACTGTCTATTCTTTATTATATTATGCTCATTTACTACCGCAGTGATATGGTATGACACTCGTGTAATATTAATTAATTATGAGCCTAGCTAGAGAACTAAAAGGGAGGAGGAGGGGGAAAAAAACGAAAAACAAACAACATGTGAAAGGGCCAGTTAACCATGCTGCTGATTTAAGGTCAAACTGCCCAGCCTACCTAAAGCTATCAATTTTAGTTTTTAGCCGTTACCAGACATTCACTGCAAACTCATGCCAGATTCCAGGAATTAGACATTCGAGCAATGAGGTCAGAATGATGCCATTTCCATTAACTGTATTGTATCAAAACCTGTTGATACTGTGTTTTATAGAGGTGGGGAAAAAATCATTTTTCTGATCCAAGATTCAGATTCGTAAATATTAACTGATAACGTACTTAATTTTGACAGAAAAAAAAAGAAGGCAGAATTCAAACATGGAACTGTACTGGCTGGACAGTTTATGAAGATGCACAAAACAGAGACGCATGTAGCACAAACTCGTCGTTTTGTTCAGATCAGGGCTTTCAGGTCGGTTTGCTCAAGTGTCACCGTCATGCCGTGTCGATGTGTGGACTGCATGAATGAATGAATACTTTATTTGGGACATGTGAGAGTAGAAAAAGATAAATAAAAGTAACAGCAAAAAGTAAAACAATATTTTCTTAACATGCCCAAAAAGGAGTAGGAAGAAGCATAAGCTTTTTTTTTTTTTTCCTTTTTATAAATCCTGCCCCTTCTCCCCTATTCAGTCATTATCATCCTTCAGTTGATTTCTTGTTTGTATATTATTTACAAATTTACCACAGATTACATTCATGTACGTGTGTGTGGCACAGCTGTACGGCGGACAGATTCAGTGCCTGGAGACTACTTGGAGTGGTGATGTGTGCACGGCCGCGGTCCACAGCCTGCATCTGTTCTGTTTGTACCTCTACCATGAATCCAGAGTGACGGCGAAAAGGGACACCTGACCGGCACAGCCATGGCTAGACCGAAACATGGAACCCCGAAGACAGCGGGTAGGAATGTTTCCATTTTTCATTAGAAGGCTAATATTTATGGTAGAAATTATGTGTATTTTTGACTGAATGACTATGTCAGAGGAAAACATCCTGAATAGAAAAAAAAAAAAAAAAATGCATGAAGAATCAATTCAGACTCGAATTGGTGCCCCCTGAATCATTTCTCAGTCAAATCATAAGACTAGTCAAAGAGATTAAAAACTCAAAAGTCTAAAACCCAATAAAAGACTTAGAACCCAAATAAAAAAATCTACAAAAATAAGTAAATATAAAATGGAGTTAATAAATAGGTAACTAAATTATGTGCAATATATTGCTACATCTTGTTCAACTCTTTAACAGCAGCAGGAACAAAGCTGTTTTTGTAGCGCTGGGTTTTACTTTTTGGGACAGCAAACCTCCGTCTGGAGGGAAGAAGCTGAAAGTGGCAGTGCAAAGGGTGGGAGTCATCATTTAAAATGGAGGTAGCCATCCTCTGTACCTGTCTGGTGTACAGGGATGTCAGACTCAGCTGTGACTCACCAAGCAAACGACTGGACCATCAAACTACCTGATCCAAGGATTTCCTCTGTTTCAGTTTTATCTGACCAAACCATGACACTAAAGAAAAGGATAAAACAGATTCAACAAAAGCCCAATAAAACATTGTCATTATGGTTCAGTCAATTTGGAAGCGTGCAAGTTTCCTTAAACAATGCAAATGTTGCTGACCCTTTTTGCACACCCTTTCACAGTTCTCTTCAAAGTTTAAATTACTATCAATAATCGTCCCAAGATATTTGTGGGTTGGATTCTGGATTTTTTAACCAACAGGACACAGAGAGTAAGGGTCAATGGTACATTGACCAAAAGTGCTCTTCTACTGGCTCTCCTCAGGGGTGTGTGTAGTCACCACTACTCTTCATCCTGTACACAAACATGTGTCGGAGCAGACATGACACCAGACACATTATAAAGTATGCTGATGATTCAGTTGTTGTCAGTCTCCTCCAGGATGGTGAGAGTGGCCACGGCCCAGTAGTTGATGATTTTGTTCACTGGTGTGAGGATTCCTACCTGCAGCTGAATACGACAAAAACTAAAGATATGATTATTGACTTTAGGAGGAAAACTCCCAGGCACGAAGTCACTGTACTAAAAGGCCAGACCACTGAATGTGTACAATCCTACAAATATCTTGGGACGATTATTGATAGTAATTTAAACTTTGAGAACTGTGAAAGGGTGTGCAAAAAGGGTCAGCAACATTTGCATTGTTTAAGGAAACTTGCACACTTCCAAATTGACCGAACCATAATGACAATGTTTTATCGGGCTTTTATTGAATCTGTTTTATCCTTTTCTTTAGTGTCATGGTTTGGTCAGATAAAACTGAAACAGAGGAAATCCTTGGATCAGGTAGTTAGATGGTCCAGTCGTTTGCTTGGTGAGTCACAGCTGAGCCTGACATCCCTGTACACCAGACACAGAGGATGGCTACCTCCATTTTAAATGATGACTCCCACCCTTTGCACTGCAACTTTCAGCTTCTTCCCTCCAGATGGAGGTTTGCTGTCCCAAAAAGTAAAACCCAGCGCTACAAAAACAGCTTTGTTCCTGCTGCTGTTAAAGAGTTGAACAGGATGTAACAATATATTGCACATAATTTAGTTACCTATTTATTAATTTTATTTTATATTTACTTATTTTTGTAGATTTTTTATTTGGGTTCTAAATTTTTATTGGGTTTTAGACTTTTGAGTTTTTAACCTCTTTGACTAGTCTTTAACTTTTTAATATGACCCTTCTCTCTTATCTCCTTGTTTTTTCTCTTATCTCTTTGTCCTATGTCCTGATTGATGGAGCCTTGAGTATTTTTATCATGTTTATAGTCAGCTTCATGTGTGCCTGGGTTTGTGTTCATGTTGAATGTAATTGTGGTTTGTAAATATGGATGTCACCTGACTGCAAAACAAATCTACCTACGGGTACAAATAAAGTAGCCTGAACCTGAACCTAAAACAAATAGAAATGTGCAATCTTAGGCTGCATGTCCACCAAACACATTTTTTGTCACCCAACCGCCCTGAGCATTTTTTTTTTCCCAGTGTTCTGGGGGGGCAGTCTGTGCCCTGTATCCCAGCAACACCTTGTCAATCTCAGCTCAGCACTTCCGCTTTTCCTGTTGTCAAGACTTTCTACTGATTTTTTAGTAGCAGTCTCTAAATAACAATGGACAGGAAACATTTTCTAGCAGCTCTGGATGTACAATATGATGACACGGAAAGCAGGAGTCTGAGAACAGACTAGTACCGGCGTCCTATGTCCCACCCACGCAGCAGTTCTGATTGGCTGCTTAGGTCTGCCATTAACGAGCTCTGCTGCAGTCTCTGAAAAGTTGAACTTTTTTCAACTCTGAGCACCGTGACAAAAAACAGCCATCACTGAGAGCGTTTCAGCGCTGTAAACGCTGGACTACATATAGAATGAATGGAAAATGGTCGCCCAGAGCGGAAAAAAACCCGCATTTGGTGGAAAAGCAGCCATCCAAGATGACCGCACCGCCTGTGTTTCTGGCTGCTGGGTCATCTCTGCTTGTTTGTCCTGTTTTTGGTTGTGTTATTGTGTCTGGATTATGTGCAATCAGCCATTGTTTATGATCGCCAAGTGCTGCTGGATATTCAATCTTCCATGGTGGGGTTTGGCTGTCACAATCAGGAGGGAAGATTCTTCCATCGGTCTCTGCATCTGCAACTTCCCATTGGTACCTGGGATCCCCGCTGTGGTCATACCAGCAGAAAGCGATCCAAACCTCGGGGAAGACATGCAGGTGCCGCGGTGAAATCCAGAAGGCTTGCTCGGCTTCGCCGTCTCGCTCACTCCGCCTCATCTTCTCCTAATTCTGCAGCTGGCCTCTTTCCTGGATCCTGGCCCTCGGGTGTGCCCGGAGTGAGGCCATCATTTCTCCGGCCTGTTTTTCCTGCTCTACCGTGTCAACCGGCCTTCTTCTTGCCCCGAGCCAGCAAATCCCCTACAGGTAGCAGGTGCCTACGTCTACTTTCACCGGCCCCCATTCCTGGCGAGACTGCTGCTGTGACAGAGCCCATCCAGCTGGCGTTGCTTAACGCACGTTCCATCGCAAATAAATCATTCTTTTTGAACGATTTATTTATTACTACAGGGCTGGACTTTTTATTTCTTGTTGAGACTTGGCAGAAAAGTGAGGCATTTACCTCCTTAATTGAACTTTGTCCACCGGATTGTACCTTCTCCTGTGCTCCGAGATTGACAGGCCGCGGTGGTGGTCTGGCCATCGTGAACCGGCGCCACTTCGTTACACGGACGGTGAGCCATGGAACTTTTTCATCGTTTGAACTGATGATTTTAAAAATTGGCTCCTCAAACCCATTTTATTGTGTTTTAATTTATCGCCCTCCAGGAGTTAATGCCTCCTTTTTATCTGAGTTTAGCAATTTTTCAACTTCTGTTATTAAATTTGAGCGGATTTTATTACTTGGAGATTTTAATTTGCATATTAATGATCCCAATGACAGTTTTGTAGTGAATTTCTTGGGTATTATTGAATCATTTAATTTTGTTTTGTGTCTATCTGGCCCTATGCATATAAAAGGAAATACACTTGATCTTGTTTTTACACTCTGTCTTAATGTGAATAATGTTCGGACTAAGGAGCTTCTTGTGTCAGACCATTTTTGTGTTCTTTTTAATTTATCAGTTAAATCAGTCTGTTACACTGGTAAGAAGGTAAAATGCTCTCGTGTCATTGACCAGTTTTCAGCTGTGAAGTTTTCTGCTGTCTTTGACAGCAGTGTGGTTTTATCCTCTGATGACGATACTGAGAGCTTGGTCTGCTCTTTTAACTCGCACTGTTCAAGCATCTTAGATGTAGTTGCTCCCTTTAAAACCAGGACTGTCCGTGCTGTTAATTCATCCCCTTGGTTAAATGATGATCGCTGTTGTTTTAGACGTAAATGTCGGAGGGTGGAAAGACTGTGGAAGTCCACTAAACTTGAGGTGCATCGATTGTACCTTAAGGAGCTGTTAATTGAATTTAACAATATGATAAAAATGGCAAGAACTTCTTATTTTTCCAACATCATCTCCTCCAATAGTAACAATCCAAAGATCCTCTTCAGTACAATAGACAGTATGGTTAATCCTGTCAGTTCTGCTCCCCCTGTTTATTCAATTAATGACTGTAACAAGTTTCTTTCCTTTTTCGTTGACAAGGTCACTGCTGTTAGGGCTGGTTTTACTCATTCCTTTCCCCTAATCCTTGATTGTCCCAACAGACAGGCCTTTTTAAATGATTTTACCCCAATTTCTTTTGAGGATTTGTTAGTGTTGGTGAGTTCCATGAAATCCTCCTCCTGCGTTTTAGATATTTTGCCTTCCTCAGTGTTAAAAGAGGTAATTGGCTCAGTGGGTACGTCTCTGGTTAATATCATTAATAGTTCACTTGAATCTGGTTGTGTACCCTCGTATTTTAAACATGCAGTTGTGCAGCCACTTTTAAAAAAACCTAATCTTGATCCATCTGTTTTTAAAAACTTCAGGCCAATTTCTAAGCTTCCTTTTATTTCTAAGGTTTTAGAAAAAGTTGTTGCCAAGCAGCTCACTGACTTTCTGATTGAACACAATATTTTCGACAAATTTCAGTCAGACTTTCGTCAGAAACACTCAAAAGAGACCGCTCTTCTCAGGGCGTCAAATGATATTTTAATGTCATCAGACTCTGGCAAATGCTCTGTTTTAGTGTTATTAGATCTTACTGCAGCATTTGATACTATTGATCATTTTATTTTGTTACAAAGGCTTAGAGATTGGGTAGGTATTTCTGGAAAAGCTCTGGATTGGTTTTCCGCCTACCTTTCTGGTAGGAGTTTTTCCGTGGCTGTTGGCTCTTATTCATCTGACTCTGCTCCTTTAACTTGTGGTGTGCCTCAGGGTTCTATTCTGGGTCCACTTTTATTTGCCCTATATATGCTGCCACTTGGTTCTATTATCAGCAAATTTAAAGGTGTGTCTTATCACTGCTACGCTGATGTTTTACAGCTACTTTTCTCTTTTAAGCCTGACCATGTTGACAATTTAAAAATTATTCATGATTGTCTGTCTGCAATTAAGGACTGGATGTCTAGTAACTTTTTGCAACTTAATGCTGATAAAACTGAAGTCCTTATTGTAGCACCTGATAATCTAATTCCTAAGTTGGTTAATAGCATTGGTTCATTAAGCTCTAACATATGGTCTAATCTAAAAAATCTTGGTGTCATTTTCGATCAATTGATGAGTTTTGATCAGCATGTCAAATCTCTGACCCGGAGCTGTTTTTTCCACCTTAGGAATATATCCAAAATCAGGTCATTGGTTTCCTACACTCAGTTAGAAATCATTATTCATGCCTTTGTTTCTTCACGTTTGGACTACTGTAATGCTCTTTTTACATGTCTTAGCAAATCCTCTTTACACCGCCTACAGTTAGTCCAGAACGCTGCTGCAAGATTACTAACTAGGTCCAGTAGATTCTGTCATATCACTCCTGTTTTGGCCTCCTTGCATTGGCTTCCTGTAAATTATAGAATTGATTTTAAAGTTCTTGTTCTTACTTACAAAGCCATTCATGAAGAGGCACCTTTTTATATTAGTGACCTGCTCTCTCTACACCAGCCCAGCAGGTCTCTCAGGTCTTCTCATAAGAATCTATTGGTAGTCCCTAGTACTACGCTCAGAACCAAAGGTGATAGAGCTTTTGCTGCTGTTGCTCCCAGACTGTGGAACTCCTTGCCTTTTGAACTTAGATCTGCACCTTCCATTGGTGTTTTTAAGAAGCAACTAAAGACCCACCTTTTTAGCCTGGCTTTTTAACTATGTGCCGATTGTATTTTTATGTGCTTTTACTATCTACTTTGGTTTTTTTTTTACTGTTTTATGTGCCTGTGTTTTTATTTTGTTTTTTACCATGTTAAGCACTTTGTGACTCTGTCTGTGAAAGGTGCTCTATAAATAAACTTATTATTATGATGCAGCAACCACTGCTGAAACTAAAAGTTAGTTCCATAAACTATCAGACCTAACTAATGTGTGCGTGAGAGAGATACTGTGTGCTACCTGCTGTATAAATTTAAAATACATATGTATACAACTGCTTCAGTTATTTGCTGGTGATTTTTACCAAAATTACTTTTTCAACATCATTTGTTTGTTGACTCTTTTCAAAAGAAGCTGAAAATGTTTTTCTTTAATTCAGCTTTCTGTTGTGTTTCAATTAAACAGATTTTTAATGGTTTGATATTTGTAAATTACTGTATTTTAATCTTGTTTTAACTTGGTTTTTGTATTTTTTGCAAACTTTGTTTTTATTTCTATTTATATTGTGTCTATCTAGTTCTTTATTCCATTTTGTTATACGGTGCTTTGTGACTACTGTATGTCTATGAAAAGCGCTTGCATTAAATGCCTAAGAGCTTAATTTCACTCCACCCTCCCTTTTACAGGTGTAAACTAATTTTTTTCCTTTCATAAATTGCAAAATAAATGATGAAATCTAAAAAAAAAAAAAAAGTTACATAGAAAGAAATTTAAAAAAAACTGATGATGCAACAAAGAGATGCATAGTGAATTGTTTTGCATTCAAGCTGTTAATGCCTGAATCATAATCGAATCCAATCATGAGACCACTTAAAATTCACACCTCCAGAATGGAGCAGTACTGACGACAGAGATGATGAAAATATCAGTGCCTAACTAACAATCAGCTGTTTGATAAGCTTAAATTACCTTCTTGTAACTGTCTTTTTCATTGATTGCATACAGTAGGTTGAGAACAGTCATCTGATGATTTTTGCCATCCAGATCCTTTACCAGTACAGAGAACGACCTGAAATCATAGCAACAACCCAATACAATTGTATGGTTATTATGGGATGATGAACAGACACAGTGAAATTTATGCCTACAATCATCTTACCTTTCAGTAAAGTTGACCTCCACATTCTCTGCTGGAATTTTGTGCACATCCTTCAGGGCAAGATAAATTTTAACAAATTTGTCCGACTGATCCCATGCTGAATAGAAAAAAAGGTGCAAAAATATAATTAACTTTCACATTTTTTAATCAGCTATCATGCCCCATAAATCAATTCCACAGTCTTATTACACCATATACCCGTACCATAGCTGGTGATCTTGACCGTGTATGCTGCTTTAGAAGCTGTGGATCGGTCTGCCTCTCTTATGGCCTGTTGCTCCTTCTGGTGTCGTTTGGCTGAAAGCTCCTTTTCCATCTTCTTCTGCTCCTGTTTCAACAGGTCTTGCACTCTTTTTCTCTCTGCCTTCTCCAAAAGACAGCTCAGCTCCTTTAAGTCTGCCTCTAACTGGCTGATCTGTATTGGGGAGAGAATGACACAGCTGAGAAATGCACAACCCAATAGGTACTAGGGCTGTCACGATGGAGGAATTTCCCCTACGGCGACAGTGGATAGCTCAACAGCACGATATGCGGTATTATTGCAAATGTTTTTAGGACCCTCTGTGTAATTTAGACAGGGTTCATAACTTATGTGACAAATGATGGAAGCTATGTTGAGAAACTCGCTACAGCTCTGCTCTCAACTTATGTGCGTTTGTGACAACTGTGCTCAGGTCTTCGTACAGTCATGAACTGGCAATTCTGTTAAAAACTTAAGATGCATAAGTGGGGTCAAAAATGACCCCTGCAGTTGTTTTTTTGCAATATCTTTGTAATTTTAATTTTTTATCATTTAATCTTCCATGTATTCCTCAAATAGGTTGTCTTTGACATGAGGCCATTTGGATTTGTATCTAATTGTTATATTTTTTAAGTAATTGCATTTTTTGTATCAGTACCACACTTTTCCATATGTGGGGTCAAAAATGACCCCAAGCATTTTCTATGGAATTTCAAAGGTTAACCCTAGGAACCTTTGATTTTTATCAACCGTGATTGTCACATATACTGTACATTTACTGTTGATCCACACGTCTAATGCCAACAGTCTCACCACTAGTGATGGCGAGATGAAGCTTCATGTAGCAAATCTCTTTCTTGCTGGTTCCATCGCAAAAAAAAAAAAAGCTGTAATAGATTGCAAATAAAGTCCCAAGTCCACAAAATGTGAGGGACATTGCGCTTCGCTGTCCCCTTCGAATGTCACCATGTTCACCAGCAACACAAGCTTTGATACGTGCTTCACAAAAATCTTCCCGGGTTACTCGACACACGGTTCGAAGACTCTGCACAGAAGGACAAATCTACTCACCACCCTAAAGGTTATTTTTACACAGCAACAAACATGTAAGTATTATCATTTTTATACCTCATAATATATGTGCTGTTATAAATTATGAGCTTATTTTCCACGTTCATGAATTTTGTGTGATAGTGTTATGTTATCATCATCAAATTACTACTTTGTAGTTAGCTACAGTAGCTAACTAAGCTAACACTAGTTGGCTGTGTGTGTCTGTCACGTTTATAGGACATCATAAGACATCCTATGAACTCAGGCATCATAGGACTCGCGATGCCGTCATAAAGATATGATGTCTATATGACGGCACATAGACAAATGTGTCTTTATGATGTCATATAGACCATCACTCATGATGCCTAGACTGTGTCTTTATGATGTCATATGATCCATAGACAAATGTGTTTTTATGATGTCATATAGGCCATCACTCATGATGCCTAGACTAATGTGTCTTTATGATGGCATATGGCTCAAAATTGGCACAGTGAATAAGTCACAGGGCCAGTCTTTTCAGCGCATTTGTGTTTTCTGCACAGATTTCTGCAGCCATGGCCGATTCTACGTTGCCGCGAGCAAAGATGCCAGATCAAGCAGTCTTCATATTGTTGCTCAAGATGAAGAAACTAAGCAAAAGCGTCGCTTTCTCAGCAGTGTCGTCTTTAAAGAGGTGCTGACACAGTAAAAATGTGTAACCTTGAAGAATGCCAGTCTACACTACAAATGTGTAAAATGCCAAGCAAAGTGCTGATTTTCTCCGGGTGCTCAGGTTTCTATGGGCATGCACGGGCCTTCCTGAACAGGTTCGAAAGCCACTTTTTGCTCAGATCTATTTTCATGATACTGCCCATGAACCGGAATTACGGCACACCTATACAGTGTTGTATTTTTGGATGTTTACCTTTTTTACCTTTCACATTGTTTACCTTTTTATCTTTCTGTGATAAAATGTTAATAAAAAGTGATAAATGAACATGTCAAACATGAAATAATTCTTTTGTTGACCAAAATATAATTTAAAATAAAAATAATAATCACCCAAAATATAATAAAAATAATCATCTTAAACCAAAATGAAAGAAATTTCTTAAGTTTACAGCATAAAACGCAATCATTCTAATTGGGGTCATTTTTGACCCCACTCATGGAAGAGTGTAGGAATTGGTTGGTCATGCATCTAAGGGTTAAAAAACAAAACAAACAAACAAAATAACTCGATCATTTTCATAAAGCAGTGGCGGTAACTCCAGTATTTCAACTACAGTGTGTGTGGACTGGTTGGAGACAGATGTGGCATTCAGTTTATTCAAACAGGAAAGACTCCATACGGGACCCCGTGTGCGTGGCTCGTCTCCATGTCTCTCTATAGTGATTCTGGACAATGCTGCTGTCTGAAAAATCACGTGCACACAGCAAACAAGCAATGCACTATGCAGTAGCAGAGCTTAATCTTCGGGATCATAAACGCTCTGCTCAGAAGGAGCCTATCCAGCCATTATTATTATTATTATTTTTTTTTTTTAACTTAAGATTTTTATTCATTTTTCATTATATATATTGCATTCAGATCACAGTCTACATTTAAAAAAAAAACAAAGGGGCTAGAGTAAAAAAGAAAAAGGAAAAAAAAAAAAAAGGGGGGGGGACAAATGTTGGAGCATCAAGTTTTTAGTTTCCATCTCTTAATTCTTCTGGTTTTTCCAGCGTCTTTGGTTATTCTTTCAATATCTGTCTCGTTGTTGCACTTTGTAGTGTGTCCATTTCCGCCATTTTTTTTCCCATAGTCCTTCTTGCATTCTTTGTCGATATGTTAGTTTTTCCATCATACGTATGTCCTCAATAATGTCAGTCCATTGCTCTTGGTCAGGAAGAACTTCTGATCGCCATTTTTTTGTGATTGTTTTTTTACATGCAATCAACAAGATTTTAACTAGATATCTGTCCTCAGCCTGTATTACACTGTCTCTTTTAAGATCACATAGGTATATCAAGTTACAGTTCATTGGTATATTATATCCTAATATCCTCTGTATTGTCACATGTATAGATTTCCAGAATGATGAGATTTTGCAGCATTTCCAAAACATATGCGAGTGGTCTGCATTTTGAGCCCCACATCCCCTCCAGCATATAGATTGGGTATTTGTATACTTTCCTTGAATCTGTGGTGTAATGAAAAAGCGAATCAGGTTTTTCCATCCAAATTCCCTCCATGTTCTTGAATTTGTTGATGTGTGTTGTGTTTTCCATATTTCCTGCCAGCTTTCTTCTGTTATGTTTAAATTGAGCTCTTTCTCCCATTTCTCCTTTATATAGTTACTTGAATGATTGTTTGCCATAAGTTTCTGATATAGCTTTGAAATAATTCTTGTTTTATTTCCTGTATATGAGCTTAAAATGAATTGTATAATCTCGCTCACATCTGTTTGGAGGTTATGCCTAATCTTCTTCATATAATAGTCTCTCATCTGCAGATATCTGAAGAATTCCGATCTTTCTAGTTTAAATTTTCTCCTGATGTTTACAAAGCTCCCGAGATCTTTTTTTCCGATATTGCCCCATGCTGTGATTCCCTTGTTCACCAGATTTTTGTATCCCCTATCTTGTTTTGCCGGTTCAAACTGACTGTCAAATGCTACCCATTTCAATAGTTTTATGTCTTCCTTTATATTATACTTTTGTACTATTTTATACCACAGTTCTAAAGTAAATTTAGTGATTGGGTCTATTTGTTTGATTTGCTTATATGCATCTTTATCTCCTATTATGCTTTGTACTGGGAGTCCCTCAATTTCCTTTTCCATTTCTTTCCATTTTGCCTCATATCCCTCGTCGCACCAACATATGATATATCTTATTTGTGCTGAGTAGTAATATTCCTTTAGACTCGGTAGGCCCATGCCTCCTTTCTCTTTTGGTAACTGGAGAGTTTTATATTTCACTCTTGGTTTTTTACCTCCCCAAACAAATCTCGATATCATCCTGTCCCACTTTGAGAATTGGGCACCTGGAATCTCTGTTGGTATAGCCTGGAAGAGGTAAAGTAATCTAGGTTGTATGCTGATTTCGACTGTCTCAATTTTTGAATTCAGATCCATATTTAAGATTGACCATCTATCAATATCTTTTTTTATTTCTTGTTCCAACCTATCATAGTTTGCTTTATAGATTTTGCTTAGATCTTTAGGTATGTTCACTCCAAGGTATTTTATTTCTTTTTGTTTCCAGTTTAGTTTGATCTTATCAGTTATCTGGTTTAGAGGGTTATAGTGGAATGTCAGTATTTGTGTTTTTGTTATGTTTATCTTGTATCCTGATAATTTTCCAAAATTTTCTATCAAGTTCATCATTTCCATTATTGATTCATCTGGTTGTTCAAGGTAAACTATAATATCGTCTGCAAATAGCCCAATCTTGTGTTCTGCCCCCTTTATTGTTACACCTTTTAATTTCTTATTTTGTCGTATCGCTTGAGCCAGTGGCTCTATGAACAGAGCAAACAAGGTGGGCGATAAGCAGCATCCCTGCCTAGTTGATCTTTGTATATTTACTTTGTCTGTTAAGCTACCGTTTATCTTGATTCTTGCCACAGGTTCTTGATACAGCGTCCTTATGCATTGTACTGATTTTTCGTTAAATCCAAAGCGTTCCAGCACACTATATAGGAATTTCCAGTTAACCCTGTCAAATGCTTTTTCTGCGTCTAAACTCATTATTACTGCGCTTTTCTTTTCTTTATGTATTTGATTAATTATATGTATTGTTCTCCTGATATTGTCATGTGTTTGGCGTCCCTCTATGAAACCAGTTTGATCATAAGATAAGTCTTTATTAGTCCCACAATGGGGAAATTCCAGGATTGCAACAGCACAGGGATAGCAACACTCAGAGCAACAATCAGAAGGCAAGAAAAAAAAAACAAAAAAAAACAAAACAAAAACAAGCAAGCAAGAGCAGCTAATATACATATGTACATATTACTATAAAATATATATATACACACACACACACACACAGGCACACAGTGCAGAGCATTGTAGCTGGATGGAATAAATATATGAATATATGAACACAGTGCAGAGCATTGTAGCTAGATGGAATAAATATGTAAATATATAAACACCCACAGTACGGAGCATTGCAGCTAGGTGGAATAAATATGCAAGTATATAAACACACACAGTGCGGAGCAATGTAGCTAGATGGAATAATATGTAGATATATAAAAACACAGTGCGGAGCATTGTAGCTAGATGGAATAAATATATAGATATATAAATATAAACACACCCAGTGCTGAGCATTGTAGCTAGATGGAATAAATATATAGATATATAAATATAAACACACCCAGTGCAGAGCATTGTAGCTAGATGGAATAAATATGTAAATATATAAACACACACAGTGCAGAGCATTGTTGCTAGGTGGGATGAAACAGCATAACCGTCTATTTAGTTATCCTACATGGTATGATTATGTGCCCATACATATTCTCACCCTCCATAGCGACCGGTATGTTCCTAGTTGTATGCCGGAGAGGACCATTGTGTAAGTCTATTGCATCTTTTGCATTCAAAAAAAACCTATTAGTTTGTTACGTCTTTTTGCTATCTCTGCGAGCAGCCCTGCTTAGGTTGTACAGTCTGACAGCCGTTGGTAGGAAGGACCTACGAAACCTCTCGGTTGTGCACCTGGGATGATGTAGTCTGCTGCTAAATGAGCTCCTCAGTGCATCCAGTATGTCCTGCATAGGGTGGAACTCGGACTCCAGCAGAGATGACAGTTTAGCCACCGTCCTTCTCTCTCCTATCTCCTCCATCGGATCAAGGCGTTGCCCCAGGACAGAGCTAGCTTTCTTAATCAGTTTGTTCAGTCTCTTCCTATCGGCTGCAGTAATGCCACTGCCCCAGCAGACCACTCCAAAAGTGATGGCTGATGCCACCACCGTGTCGTAGAATGACTTCAGCAGCGCCCCTTGTACACCAAAAGACCTGAGTCTCCTCAGCAGGAACAGCCTGCGCTGTCCCTTCTTGTAGAGTGCGTCAGTATTGTGTGACCAGTCTAGTTTATTGTTCAGATGAATACCCAGGTACTTGTAGGATGTCACCATCTCGATGTCTGTTCCCTGTATATTTACTGGTGCTGTGAGGGGCTGCCCATGCCTGCGGCAGTCCACCACCAGCTCCTTAGTTTTCCTCGCGTTGATCTGGAGGCAGTTCCGATGGCACCAGTCCACAAAGTCCTGGATAAGCCCTCTGTACTCAGCTTCATCTCCGCTGGAGATGAGACCAACGATCGCAGAGTCATCAGAGAACTTCTGTAGATGGCAATGTGTTGTGTTGTGTGAGAAGTCCGCAGTATAAAGAGTGAACAGGAAGGGAGCCAGCACCGTTCCCTGGGGGGCCCCCGTGCTACTGATGATCGTGTCGGAAACACAGTCCCGGGTTCTCACAAACTGAGGCCGGTTCGTGAGGTAGTCCAGGATCCATGATGACAGGTGCTGGTCCACCCCTGCGCGCAGCAGCTTGTCCTTCAGGATCATCGGTTGGATGGTGTTGAAAGCACTGGAGAAGTCAAAGAACATGATCCTCACCATATTCCCGGGCTTCTCCAGGTGGGACAGAGAACGGTGAAGGAGGAAGATCACCGCATCCTCCACCCCAATGCCATGCTGGTAGGCGAACTGGAGTGGATCCATCGCTGGTTCCACCAGGGGGCGGAGATGAGCAAGGAGCAGTCTCTCCAGGGTCTTCATCAAGTGGGACGTCAAGGCCACCGGTCTGAAGCTGTTCAGGTCTTTGGGGTGGGAAGTTTTTGGTACAGGTACCACACAAGATGTTTTCCACAGCTGTGGTACCCTCCCCAGTTTCAGGCTCATGTTGAAGATATACGTCACAATCCCACACAGCTGGTCTGCACAGGACTTGAGGAGCTTTGCGCTGATGCCGTCCGGTCCCGACGCCTTCCTCGCCTTGATCTTCCTCAGCTCCGTCCTCACCTGGGTCTTGGTCAGGGTCAGGATGGGGGGCTGTGTGTTGGGAGTGGGGGGGGTGTCGGTGGAGTGGGGAGTGGGTAGCAGGACTTGATTTCTTAGAGGCAGCAGTGGTTGTTGTGCAGACAGGGGGGAGGGCGGTTGGTCAAATCTATTGAAAAACAGATTCAGGTTGTTCGCCCACTCCCTGCCCCCCGTGGCCTGGGGGGAGGTATTCTGGAGCCCCGAGATGGTTTTGAGGTTTCTCCAGACCCCGCTGATGTCGCTCTGTTGCAGCTTGTCCTCCATCTTCTTCCTGAAGCTGTCCTTGCCTTCTCTGATCTTTCTCCTCAGCTCCCTCTGTACGGACTTCAGCATCTCCCTGTTCCCCGACCTGAAGATCCTCTTCTTCTCTCTCAGAAGTGTTTTTATCTCAGGGTTGATCCAGGGTTTGTTGTTTGAGTGACGCCGTATGGTCTTGGTGGGAACGGATTTGTCCACACAGAAGCTGAGGTAGCCCGTGAAGGTGTGAATGAGGCCATCGATGTCCTCACCATGTGGATCGCAGAGCTGCTTCCAGGCAGTGGCTTCAAAACAGTCCTTTAGAGTGTCCATTGTCTCCTCAGACCATAACTCCACAGTGTGCATGGCCGGAGGTTGTCTGTGCACTAGGGGTTTGTACACCGGTCGGAGATGAACCAAGTTGTGATCCGATCTCCCAAGTGGGGGGAGTTGTGATGAGGTGTACGCCTCCTTAGTGTTTGCGTAGAACAAATCCAGTGTTTTATTGTCTCTAGTGTGGCATGTGACATACTGGGTGAAAGTGGGCAGAATGGGAGACAGTGAAACGTGGTTGAAATCGCCTGAGATGAGGAGAAGAGCATCTGGGTGTTCTGTCTGCAGCCTGCTGGTTACTGAATGGATGACGTCACGCGCTGTCCCAGCGCGCTGTCATCTTCTATCAATTCCGTCAAGAATGTCTTTATTCGTTTACATATAATTGTTGTATATATTTTATAATCCACATTTAATAAAGAGATTGGCCTATAGTTTCCGCATTGTTCTCTATCTTTCCCTGGCTTTAAAATGACGATGGATGGACGAATGATGATGGAGGTATTTTGTTGTTGTTCAACGTCCAATTAAATGACTTTAGAAGCTGTGGCGTGAGTTCTTCTATAAACAGTTTATAAAACTCAGAGGGGTATCCATCACTACCTGGTGATTTACCGTTTTTAAGTGACTTAATCACATCTCTAATCTCTTGTGTTGTTATTTCTGCTGTTAGCTTTTCATTTTGTTGATTTCCTATTGATGGCAAGTCCAATGTGCATAGAAATTTTTTAATATCTTTAGTATTTGTTTCTTCAGGTTGCGAGTATAGTTCTTGGTAGAAATTATGGAATATTTCTTCGATGTTTTCTGGGTTAACTGTGGTTTTATTTGTGGTGGGGTCTTTAATCTTATATACATTATTCATTGTTTGTTGTTTTCTTAACCGTTTTGCCAGCAGTTTTGTGGCTTTTGGTCCCGTTTCATAATATTTTTGCTTTAGATATCTATTTTTCCTTTCAATTTCATCCATTTGTGTTTCTTTTATCTTTATTTTTTCTTCTTTAATTTCTTGATATATTTTTGGGTCATTTGTGCTTTGATGTTTATGTTCTAATTCCCTCAGTCTCTCACATCTTTGTTCATATGCTTCCAGTTTAGTCTTATTTGCTTTTCCTGTTTCAACTATTAATTTACCTCTTAACACGGCTTTTAGTGCATCCCATAGTATTGTTGGGTCTACTTCTTCATTGTCATTCTCTTGGATATATTCATTTATGTTTACTTTTATTCTTTCTTTCATTTTATCATCATTTAACAGTCCTACATTAAGTTTCCATGTTGTTTGTCGTTTTCTATTGTTTAAATTTATTTCCATGTATATAGGATTATGATCTGATATTTCTGCCCCTCCAATCCAACAATTTCTCACCCTGTGTCTGTCATCTTCATTCATAAGGAAGTAATCTATTCTAGAGTGTACTTTATGGACTGCTGAATAATGTGTATAGTCTTTTTCGAGTGGGTGCAGGTCCCTCCAAATGTCTACCATACCCATTTCTGCCAGTGAGGTTCTTATGAATTTTGTTACATGTTTTTTTGTCTTCTTAACACTTGTTGTATCAATTTCATGATCCATGACAGCATTTAAGTCTCCTCCACAAATTAGGACTCCTTCACTGTGTGTTGCTATGAGATCAAACAGATGTTGAAAAAAACCCTTGTCACTTTCTGGTGGGGCATAGATGTTCACTAATGTGATCTGCATTCCATCTATGCTACCCTTTATTATTACATACCTGCCTTCTTTATCCTGGATTTCCTGTTCACATTCAAATTGTATTTTATTTGAGATTAGTATCATAACCCCCCTTTTAGTTCCTCCCTTAAATGAACTGTAGTAGGAGTTCTTATAGCCAAATCTCTTTAGTTTCACATGTTCTGTCTTGCTCAAATGTGTCTCTTGCATAAATATAATTTCGGCTTTTTCTTTCTTGAATTTTCTTATTATTCTTTCCCTTTTAACAGGTGAGTTCAGACCATTCACGTTTAGTGTTATTATCTTAAGATTTTTACCCATAATCATGTTTTTCCATTTTTTTAACTTGTGCTCCTAGCCCCTTTAACAACAAAAATAACACATATTTATATAAAAACACATTAAAAAATCTCGACCTCCGTACTTTGGGCCTTTCTTCTGCCCACTGGTCCCTGTTGGTGGGTGGAGGGATTGTCCTCACCGAGTGTAGGGCCCTCCCTAGACCTGTATTTACTATCCAAGAAATAGTCATTAGTCTAGAAATGTCCAACAAATATCACTTAAACCTCTCCTAGCCGTCTGTTTCTCTTTTACCTTGTCTTCTTGGCCTTCATTTCTTCTGTGTCTTTCTTAATCTTTGTTATAATCTAGGCTTTCAGTTGAAAGCCTTGTAGTCTGTCCTGGGCCCGCTGCGCCACGTCTCCCCCCGTCTTTTGCCGTTCACTCGCCTCCACTCCGGCTGTCGTGATGCGTTCAGGGCCTCCGCTGCTCCTACCGTTTCCTCCGGCACGTACACCTCAAGGCCCCGCTCCATCATGTCCTGCGCTGCCTCTCTGGCTGTGTTGTAGGTTCTTACGCCGTTCTCCCAATGAATCCTCATCTTCGTTAGCGGCGTTTGGAATCTAATTTTTTTTTCTTTCAGCGTTTTTTTAATGTTGGCATATTTCTTCCGCTGCTGCACAATTTCTGCCGGGTAGTCATGATCAAAGAATATCTGCTTGTTGCCGATTCGTATCTTTTTTTTCCACGCTCGTGTCAGGATTCTTTCCTTTACATCATATTTCAGAAAGTTTACCACAACTGACCTGGGTGTAGAGCGTGGGTTCGGGTTCTGTGCCGAAGCTCTGTGCGCTCGTTGAATCTGCAGATCCGCTTCGCTGGGCAGTTCCAGCTCTTTTTTTAAGAACTGATCCATGAATTTCGTCATCGAGTTGCCTTCAATGCCCTCCGGGATCCCGAAGATGCGTATATTGCCCCGTCTGGACCTGCTCTCCAAGTCGGTTACTTTCTCCTGCATCCTCTGCATTTGTGCCGTCAGGGTCTGCAGCTGTTCGCTTGCCTCGCTATTCCAATCTTCCAGCTCTGATATTCGGGCCTGCGCTTCTGTCATACACGCCCGCTGGGAGCGCAGCTCCTCCATGTTTTCTGCTAGCTTGCGCTCCATTTCTCTTTGGAGGCCCATAATTTCTTCCTTAATCTCTTTTTTCAGCTCCTCCTTAAGAGCCGCTAAATCCTGTTGTAGCTGCCGTTTGAAGTCTCAACTCTTTACCCAAACTGGCGATGCCAGTGTTCATGGTATCGAGTTTTGTGTCCTCCATTTTCTCTGCTGCGGTCACCTCGTTTTTTTGGGCCCCGTGTTCAGCGGTTTCTCCTGCGTTGTTGAAGAGGAATTCTTTAATTTTACTCTGCTTTTGTCCTTGTGCCCGGCTCCTTCGTGTTTTCATCCCTTAGTTTATTGATCCGCTTATGTCGAGTTGGCCATTTACCGATGATTTTTAATCCGGCTAGGGAGAGCTCTCTGTTTAAGCGTTATGTCTCTCCGCCATCTTCCCGGAAGTCCCATCCAGCCATTATTTTATTAAATTTAGGATATTTTCTCACCTCGTTCCCCCCTTATCTGCCACAAGCAATCTGATCTCACCAAAAGTAGTACAAATACCGTGCTCTATGCCCTGCAAACATGCTGCTGGCAATAAAAATATGCTTAACATTTAACAATTTATTTAATATTCAATAGGGGCGCATAAGTGAACAACAAGATTTAGCCACACACACAAAAAAAGTGAACACTGTGGTTGTTGCGGTTGCTCGTTATCCTCTGTGGTAGACTTGTCCATAGCACGGTACTACATAATTGTGGTATCGTGACAGCCCTAATAGGTACTTCTACATAGTCTGTAAGACTCCCTACTTAAGTATAAAGGTACACACATTTGTACCAAACAGTTTCTGTAGTATCCCACTACAGATACTACAGTACCTGCTTACTTCCTCTTCAGCTCTGGCATAGGCAGACATGGGTTGCTGCTGGACTCGACATTTAAAATTAAATCCTTTCACATTTGTGATGCAATGCACTGAAAAAAAAAAAAATTTCTCCATCCCCAATGTCAATATTGTTGCTACAAAAGCAAGATGGCTGCACGGTGGCGCAGTGGTTAGCACTGCGGCAGCACAGTTTACCCTTGGCCGGGGGATTGTGGGGATCGTGGGATCGTGGGTTCGATCCCAGCCCCCGACCAACAGTGATCTGTGTGGAGTTTGCATGTTCTCCCCGTGTTGCGTGGGTTTACTCCGGGATTTCTCCGGTTTCCTCCCACATGCCAAAAACATGCATGTTAGGTTAATTGGCTGTTCTAAATTGTCCCTAGATATTTGTTTCCTATAGGCCCTTAGAATAGAGGGTTAGTGTTAATGAAAGCGCTTTGAGCGGTCTTTGTGACTAGAAAAGCGCTATATAAGTGCAGGTTAGTTAGTTAGTTAGATGCTGTGTGAAGCAGAAGTACACTTTTCAACTCAAACCTAACCTTTCTTTAAAAAAACTTTTTTTTTTTTTTTTTTTAACTTCTTCTAAATGTGCTTATTTTCATGAACATTTTAGGTTTTTCTTTAGATTCTGTCAAAAACTAGAAGACTATGTAGTGTTCTGACACTACAAGTTTGGTCAGTGTCGGTGTGATGACGCGGCCACTCGATGACATCATCATGCCAAACATATACAGTGGGGCAAAAAAGTATTTAGTCAGCTACCAATTGTGCAAGTGCTCCCACTTAAAAGATGAGAGAGGTCTCCAATTTTCATCATAGGTATACCTCAACTATGAGAGACAAAATAAGAAAAAAAAATCCAGAAAATCACATTGAAGGATTTTTAATGAATTAATTGGTAAATTCCTCGGTAAAATAAGTATTTGGTCAATAACAAAAGTTCATCTCAATACTTTGTTATATACCCTTTGTTGGCAATGACAGAGGTCAAACGTTTTCTGTAAGTTTTCACACACTGTTGCTGGTATTTTGGCCCATTCCTCCATGCAGATCTCCTCTAGAGCAGCGATGTTTTGGGGCTGTCGCTGGGCAACACGGACTTTCAACTCCCTCCAAAGATTTTCTATGGGGTTGAGATCTGGAGACTGGCTAGGCCACTCCAGGACCTTGAAATGCTTCTTACGAAGCCACTCCTTCCTTGCCCGGGCGGTGTGTTTGGGATCACTGTCATACTGAAAGACCCAGCCACGTTTCATCTTCAATGCCCTTGCTGATGGAAGGAGGTTTTCACTCAAAATCTCACGATACATGGCCCCATTCATTCTTTCCTTTACACGGATCAGTCGTCCTGGTCCCTTTGCAGAAAAACAGCCCCAAAGCATGATGTTTCCACCCCCATGCTTCACAGTAGGTATGGTGTTCTTTGGATGCAACTCAGCATTCTTTCTCCTCCAAACACAACAAGTTGAGTTTTTACCAAAAAGTTCTATTTTGGTTTCATCTGACCATATGACATTTTCCCAATCCTCTTCCGGATCATCCAAATGCTCTCTAGCAAACTTCAGACGGGCCTGGACATGTACTGGCTTAAGCAGGGGGACACGTCTGGCACTGCAGGATTTGAGTCCCTGGCAGCGTAGTGTGTTACTGATGGTAGCCTTTGTTACTTTGGTCCCAGCTCTCTGCAGGTTATTCACTAGGTCCCCCCGTGTGGTTCTGGGATTTTTGCTCACCGTTCTCGTGATCATTTTGACCCCACGGGGTGAGATCTTGCGTGGAGCCCCAGATTGAGGGAGATTATCAGTGGTCTTGTATGTCTTCCATTTTCTAATACTTGCTCCCACAGTTGATTTCTTCACATCAAGCTGCTTACCTATTGCACATTCAGTCTTCCCAGCCTGGTGCAGGTCTACAATTTTGTTTCTGGTGTCCTTTGACAGCTCTTTGGTCTTGGCCATAGTGAAGTTTGGAGTCTGACTGTTTGAGGTTGTGAACAGGTGTCTTTTATACTGATAACGAGTTCAAACAGGTGCCATTAATACAGGTAACGAGTGGAGGACAGAGGAGCCTCTTAAAGAAGAAGTTACAGGTCTGTGAGAGCCAGAAATCTTGCTTGTTTGTAGGTGACCAAATACTTATTTTCCACCATAATTTGCAAATAAATTCTTTAAACATCAGACAATGTGATTTTTTCTGGATTTTTTTTTTTTCAATTTTGTCTCTCATAGTTGAGGGGTACCTATGGTGAAAATTGGAGACCTCTCTCATCTTTTAAGTGGGAGAACTTGCACAATTGGTGGCTGACTAAATACTTTTTTGCCCCACTGTAACTGTGAAGGACGACCATTTTACAGCCTCTTCTTCGGCGCTCAGCCTCCCAACCAACAATACCCCATATCACCATAATTAGCCTTTTGTAATAAAGTTCATGCTCCCGGCAAACTCCACTCTCTCTTGGTTATTCCATGTTTTCCAGACATAATATATGGCAATGACAGTAAACTATGGAAGCCTGCTTGAGGCCACTACAGCCATTTCTGGAGACCCCTGGTGAGCCGCCCGTACCGTGGCCATGCTGGTTTGCTGCTTTCAATACCTATGCATCGTGTTGGACCTGGGCAAGCTAGACAATGTACGAATGCAAGCTCTACTGGTTCACAATCTGGGCATTGAAGGCCAATGTATTTTCCACACGCTAGGCCCAACAGAATTGTTTGCCGAGTCAGTTGAGCTGCTAGCTAGCTACTTCGCCACACCTGACAATGTGTTGGTGCAGCGCATTCGGTTCTGCCAACGTTGACAGAAGACGGGAGAGATGACAACAATTCATCGCGGACCTTCCCCACCTAGCTAACATGTGCAAATTTGGTTTGTTGAAGGACGAAAGGGTGCAGGACCAGTTGGCCGAGCACACTAGCAACCCACGACAGCAGGCGAAGATGCCAATGGCGCCAAAAGGCATGACGTTAGCCAGGACCATCAAGCTAGCATTCCAGCTGGAGACCACCGACAGGTTAGCATCGGAGCTAGGTGTGCAGCAGCAACAACAGCAGCCAAGCCAGACACTGCTAGCACACGTGGTAACCACAGAAGGGCCTGGTGACACAGCAGAAGAGGCCGAAGTAAACACCGCGGATCAGAGGAATGCTGTGAGGCGCTTCCCATGTGGCAACTGTGGCTCCCCGACGCACTGAGACAGTGTGCGTTCCTGCCCGGCAAGGAGGCAGCAATGTGGTAAATTCAGTCACTTTCCAAAGGTTTGTTGGTCAGCACCACCACTGAGTCTGCTGCTCAGTTCAAGTCACTCACCCGCGACTACCATCCACACAATGAGTTCCAGAGGCACAGTGTACGACCCGCAGTCGGCCTCAACACCATCTCCACCACTACCGGCACCCATCAGGATCACCGCGCAGCTGGGGCCAGTGACCTTCTGGTTGGCAGATGGTTTGGTGTGGCATGCCAACCGTCTTCGTCGAGTTTGAGCAGCTGCCCCGGATGACACGGCTACATGGAAGTCAACTTGCATGGTGCGGGACCTGGTCTAGGGTTTCGAAAAAGATGATCCTGGTCCGCGGGCCTCCACACCTCCAGGGGCTCGCCACAAGACTCTTCTGAACTGAACTGCCTCATTCAATAAAAAGGACTGTTTATATAGAGGCGCGGCTGCCAGTGATTACTGGCACAATAAACCACTCAACCGTGCTGGTCCACGTGGTAGTCTCGCCTACCCGCTGGCCCGAGCTAGTTTGGGAGTTTCAGTGTATCAAATTGTGGAAGGTCAATTCGGCTATATGTGTTGTTCCGTTTTTCCCGGGGGGAGGGGGGTGTTGTGTTCTGAAACCACAAGTTTGTTCACTGTCGCCATGATGATGTGGCCACTCGGTGACATCATCACACCAAACACAAATGTGAGGGATGGCCATTTTACAGCCTCTTCTTTGGTGTTCGGCCTCCCAACTGACAATACCCTGTATCACTATGATTAGCCTTTTGTAATAAAGTTTGTGTTCCCGGCAAACTCCGCACTTTATTGGTCATTCCACGTTTTCCAGACATAATACACTGCTCTGGCAAATTTGCATTTAAAAAAATTTCAAGACTTTTTTTTTGGTTCATATGAACAAATCGTTAAGGGCAAAAGAGCTACAGGTTAGCAATTTACAATCATTAAAACTGGGCAACACTGGAACATTTAACATTTAGGTACAGGCCTTATATTGATTGAAGGAAGTCAAAAAAATATGGAAGCCAAGAGCAGCCATGTTCACTTGTTTTTCCCAATTCTGTTTTCTAAACACTACTTAACAACAACTTATTTTCTCAAGGTCACAAGAAAAATTAATGCATTATCACAAGATAGTTTATAATCTCGAGAAAAACAATGAAAAAAGTGACAATGATAACCACTCTCAACTTCCGTAAAGACAAAGAAGTTGACAGAACATACTGTGTAACAAGCATATGCATTGTTACTGACAGCTAGTGTCAATAACAGTGTGGATGTGTAGAGTACAATGTACAGTGTGGATGAGGCTTACCACTGTGTAGCTATTTTTTACTAAGATGAACTAAGGACACTATGCGTGATTTAGTCATCTAGCCCTTGTATTATGTTAAGGGTCAATTTGACCCATTTCGGTTTTTGTGTTGACCAAAGTACAGGTTATCCTTTCTTTTTCTTCATGAAATTTTGTGACTTTTCCTCAGCTAGGGTCATGAACTGGTGTGTAAAATCTGGACACTTTGTTGTGTAGTGGAATGTATGTGCAGAGTTTGTATACAAAGATGATGTTGCGGGTCATTTTGACCCGGACACTTATGTGGGTAAGTAGCTGTACAGATCCAAAATAAACATGCCTCTTTGATGTACTTTATTTTGACTGCCCAGTTAATTGTACTTTGACTGCCAGAGACCCAGGTGTGTGCCGAGAAGGGACTTTTTCTCCCTTGTCCTTGTCACTTTTCTCATGCCATCTCTTTGACAAACACACCAAAAATGAGCTCCAGAAGGTTTACAGCTGAAGAAGCTTCATCACATATTCTGAACTGGGATAGTGACGCAGAGGAAGAGATTTCAGAGACCGAGGACAATGTAATTGATGATCCAGATTGTCAATTTTCCGACGATGAGGAGGATTCAGAGGACGAGCCTGCCGTTGTGTCTCCATCGGATGAAAGCCAAGGAATGCAGCAATCATCATCCACAGAGGGGACATGGGCATCTAAAGATGGTAATATAAAATGGTCAACATCACCACACCAAAGCTGAGGTAGACTGTCATCTTCCAATGTCATCAAAATGACTCCCGGTCCTACAAGATTTGCTGTCACACGAGTTGGTGATATTCAATCAGCATTTCAGCTCTTCATATCCCCACCAATAGAGAAGATTATACTGGAAATGACCAACTTGGAGGGGAGGCGTGTATTTCAGGAGAAATGGAAGCCACTGGATCAGACTGACTTGCATGCTTACATTGGAATTCTGGTATTAGCTAGAGTGTACAGGTCAAAGGGAGAAGCAACTGCAAGTCTATGGGATGAAGAGTATGGAAGGCCAATCTTTTGAGCAACAATGTCTCTGGAGACATTTCACATGATATCTCGTGTGATCCGATCTGACAACCGTGACACCAGAGCTGGTCGACGTGAAAGAGAAACTAGCTGTGTTTAGAGATGTATGGGTTAAATGGGTTGAAATTCTACCTTTGTTGTACAATCCTGGTCCCCATGTTACTGTAGATGAGCGCCTTGTACCATTCAGGGGGTGCTGTCCTTTCAGACAGTACATGCCCAACAAGCCTGCCAAGTATGGCATCAAAATGTGGGTAGCCTGTGATGCAAAATCTAGCTATGCATGGAATATGCAAATGTATACTGGAAAGCTACCTGGAGGAGCATCTGAGAAGAATCAGGGGATGTGTGTGGTGCTGGAGATGAGTGAAGGGTTGCAAGGTTATAACATCACATGTGACAACTTCTTTACATCCTACCGCCTTGGAGATGAACTTCAGAAGAGAAAGCTGACTATGTTGGGAACAGTCAGAAGAAATAAGCCAGAACTTCCCAGTGAAATTCTGAAGACGCAGGGCAGACCTCTGCATTCCTCAATATTTGTTTTCACTGAGAAAGCAGCAGTTGTTTCATACTGCCCAAAGAGAAACAATAATGTTCTTGTAATGAGCACAATGCACACAGATGCATCTCTGAGCACAAGAGAAGACATGAAGCCACAAATGATCCTGGACTACAACTCCACCAAAGGAGGAGCTGACAATCTGGACAAAGTCACAGCAACATACAGCTGCCAGCGCAAGACTGCCCGTTGGCCCTTGGTGATTTTCTACAACATTGTCGATGTGTCTGCTTACAATGCCTATGTCCTGTGGACTGAAATCAACCAGCAATGGAATGCCGGCAAATTGTACCGATGTTGGCTTTTCCTGGAAAAACTCGGCAAAGCACTTGTCACTCCCAAGATCCAGAGGCAAGCCAGGCCAGCTTGATCCCCAGCAGCTGCAGCTGTCATTGAAAAGGTCAAGGTCAGGTCATCCAACCAATCTGCAATGGATCCAGTGGACACAGGTGTAAAGAAACGGAAAAGATGCCAGGTCTGTCCCTCCTGAGGGGACAGTAAAACAAGTACCTCTTGTGTGAAATGCAAGAATTACATCTGCAGAAAGCACAGAGTTACATTCTGTCCATCATGTGGAGAGCATTGAAAATGTTGAACATTGAAAATGTGAGGAAAAGGGGAAAGTTAAATGAAAAAAAAAAATGCAGAGGGAAAAACTTGAACAAAATAGTTCTTAAATATAGTATGAAAATTAAAAATGTATTGTTATGTCTCTTTTATAAATGTTTATATAATCTAAAATAAAGTTGTTATTGGTTTAACCTGTTTTTTGACTGTTTTGAGTGGATTTACACAGTACGGGTCAAAATGATCTGCAACATAATCAATGTAATTTTTTTTCAACATAATACACAGGCTAGGCTATGACAAAAGAAACAGTTATCCTGCCTGCAGAGGCATTATGAACATAGCACACCACACCTTAGGTGTGTTGTGTTCCACTCATTAAATGATAATAAATCTGTGAAATTTGTGAAAGTCATCCTGGTATTAAAAACTTAACTCTGGATTCATTATCTAGACATTTAATTTTTTACAATGGCACTCAGTTTTCAAATTTAGGTTTCAGTTATTTGCCCCCCTCCCCTCATAAAAGGTAAATAACAAATTTACCAAATTTAGTAGAAAATAGGATAAATTCACAAGAAAAAAGTAGCAACTTGAGGATAGTCAAAAAATTATTTAAAAAAAATCTGAAATTTAAATTATTTTGCAAATATGTAAGGAAAAATGCCTATTTTCCATGACAAATTTAAGCCAAATGCTACATTTTTGTGAGAAACTGAATTTAGGTGGGAAACACTACATATTTATACAAAAAGTAGGCAAATTTACAAGAAAAGCTGTAAAACTATGACAAAAGTTGCACACACGAAAAAGTGACATTAGAAACGTCACAATGCTACATGAAACACTGATGAAGTTTACTAAGGGAGAAAAAAGCTTGGACAGAATATTTGGAGCCCAAAAAGTTGGTAGTGAGGACAGCTCTGACTTTAAATGGGTTTATAATATGCTTTCTCGAGGTGCAGCGCAGTGTTCTACAGACCCCTGCTTGACAGGAAGAGCAACAGGCTGGAGGAGGTGACAAATGCTGAAAAAACCCCAAAACAAAACAAAAAACTGGAAAAGCACTCGGAGAGCGCAGACCTCCGCCAAGCGCCACAGTTCCCCCCATACAGTGTTTGTGTGTACGTTTTCAGATTCCTTGACCATGAGAACATATGACTAGCAATTGGATTGACAATGATAGGATTAGTGATTCAGTAGTTATTCACGAAAATGACATTTTCCGTAATGGCGGCCACAGTTCCCCCCAGTGTTTGTGTGTACGTTTTCAGATTCCTTGACCATGAAAACATATGACTAGCAATTGGATTCACAATGATAGGATTAGTGGTTCAGTAGTTATTCACGAAAATGGCATTTTCTGTAATGGCAGTTTTCTTCTGGACGGTGATCCGGAGCACCACCAAAATCTAATCATCTATAGGATACCACATTTCTGACAATCTGTGAAAATTTCATGAAAATCCATCCATAACTTTTTGAGTTATCTTGCTAACAAACAGACAGACAGACAAACCAACGCCGATGATCACATAACCTCCTTGGCGGAGGTAAAAAGCTGAACTTTTTAGTTATCAATTTATTTATTTTTAACGCTCCCTTTATTGCAACCCTCCCTTAAACATCAACAAACTCAGAAGACACAGTGTTAAGGGGATGAATCATGCTAGGAGCTAAATCAAGATACACTGATAATGTACCTCAGTGTTTGATCACTGCCTAATTTGTTTGTGTAATGCTGTCTTGTGATTAAATAAAATGGGAATGGAAAACTAGAAATGTGATTTTAAGTTCAATAATTAAATTAAATAAAGTGGTGATGCTGTACTGCTGTGCTTTTGAACTCATTTTAACACCTGTAAAGTTTATAAAAAGTTTAGGAACATGAAATGCATCTATTCTTTCATTCATCTGGTGCTCATTTCTTATATATTTGTTAAGATACTCTGTCGTGCAGTTGTGGCATTTTAACAGAGGACAGAAGTGCTCTGTGAAAATAATCAACTTCTTTTAATGTGGATATTTAAGAATAGCCTTCAGAGTGACTTAGTCTAATGAAAAGTGGTAAAACTTGCTTTTTAATTGAATTTTATAATTATCAAAATCATGACATTTTAAAAATACAGAACAGTTTAAGGTTAACGTGAATTTTGTGGGGATGACAAGCAATATTTAAACATTTATATTTAAGGACCAGTGGTTGGAGTAGATTTTGTTTGTACTTGATACAGACGTGGACAAAATTGTTGGTACCCCTCTGTTAATGAAAGAAAAACCCACAATGGTCACAGAAATAACTTGAATCTGACAAAAGTGGTAATAAATAAAAATTCTATGAAAATTAACCAATGAGAATCAGACAATGCTTTTGAATTGTGGTTCAACAGAATTATTTTAAAAAACAAACCCATGAAACAGGCCTGGACAAATGGTAACCTTAACTTAATATTTTGTTGCACAACCTTTTGAGGCAATCACTGCAATCAAACGATTTCTGTAACTGTCAATGAGACTTCTGCACCTCTCATCAGGTATTTTGGCCCACTCCTCATGAGCAAACTGCTCCAGTTGTCTCAGGTTTGAAGGGTGCCTTCTCCAGACGGCATGTTTCAGCTCCTTCCACAGATGTTCAATAGGATTTAGATCAGGGCTCATAGAAGGCCACTTTAGAATAGTCCAATGTTTGGCTCTTAGCCATTCTTGGGTGTTTTTAGCTGTGTGTTTTGGGTCATTATCCTGTTGCAAGACCCATGACCTGCGACTGAGACCAAGCTGTCTGACACTGGGCAGCACATTTCTCTCTAGAATACCTTGATAGTCTTGAGATTTCATTGTACCCTGCACAGATTCAAGACACCCTGTGCCAGATACAGCAAAGCAGCCCCAGAACATAACAGAACCTCCTCCATGTTTCACAGTAGGGACAGTGTTCTTTTCTTGGTATGCTTCATTTTTGGGGTCTGTGAACATAGAGCTGATGTGTCTTGCCAAAAAGTTGCAGTTTTGTCTTGTCTGTCCATAGGACATTCTCCTAGAAGCTTTGTGGCTTGTCAACATGCAGTTTGGCAAATTCCAGTCTGGCTTTTTTATGATTTGTTTTCAACAGGGGTGTCCTCCTTGGTCGTCTCCCATGAAGTCCACTTTGGCTCAAACAACAACGGATGGTGCGATCTGACACTGATGTACCTTAACCTTGGAGTTCACCATGACACATCACATTTAGAGGTTGTTCTGGGCTCTTTTGTTACCATTCATATTATCCATCTCTTCCATTTTTCATCGTTTCCTCCTGCGGCCACGTCCAGGGAGGTTGGCTACAGTCTTGTGGATCTTAAATTTCTGAATAATATGTGCTGTGATGGACTGGCAATCTGTCCAGGGTGTACCCTGCCTCTCGCCCGCCCCCCCGCGACCCGAAAAGGATTAAGCGGAAGAAGATGAATGAATGAATAAATGTGCAACTGTAGTCACAGGAACATCAAGCTGTTTGGAGATGGCCTTATAGCCTTTACCTTTAACATGCTTGTCTATAATTTTCTTTCTAATCTCCTGAGACAACTCTCTCCTTTGCTTTCTCTGGTCCATGTTTAGTGCAGTACACACCATGTCAACAAACAGCACAGTGACTACTTGTCACCCTTTAAATAGGCCGACTGACTGATTAATTCAATTCATCTCATAGCACGACTGACTGATTAATTCAATTCATCTCATAGCACTATCAACTGTAGGGGGAACCCCCACAGTTGCAGAAAGACCCCAGCAATCAGGCAATCCCCTGTGAGCAAGCACTTGGCGACGGTGGAGAGGAAAAACTCCCTTTTAACAGGAAGAAACCTCCAGCAGAACCAGGCTCAGGGAGGGGCAGTCATCTGCTGTGACTGGCTGGGGGGTGAGGGGATAGAGAAGATGAAAAGAACAGACATGTAGACAGCAAACAGCACGATGGGGACTCAATGTATGGGAGAGAACAAACAAATGTTAATGACCAGCAAAAAAAATATTTCAATGAGAGTGAGGAAAGGAGTGAGGCCCAGTGCATTACTGGAGGTCCCCCGGCTGACTAAACCTATTAGCAGCATAACTAAGGGAGGGTTCAGAAACACATGATCCCTCCCTAATTGTAGGCTATATCAAAAAGGTAGGTTTTAGCCCTATTCTTAAAAACAGAGATCGAGTCTGACTCCCGAATCCAGATTGGCAGCTGGTTCCACAGGAGAGGAGCTTGATAACTGAAGGCTCTGCCTCCCATTGTACTTTTGGAGATTCTAGGTATTACAAGTAATCCTGCATTTTGGGAGCGTAGTGCTCTGTTAGGATAATACGGTAGTATCAGATCTTTTAAATAAAAAGGAGCCTGATTGTTTAGAGCTTTGTAAGTAAGATGAAGGATTTTAAACTTAATTCTAAACTCTATGGGAAGCCAATGAAGGGAGGCCAGAACCGGAGAGATATGACCTCTCTTTCTAGTACCTGTTAAAACTCTTGCTGCAGCATTTTGGATCAGCTGAAGACTTTTTAAAGATGTTTCAGGACAGCCTGATAATAAAGAATTACAATAATCTAATCTCGAGCTAACAAAAGCGTGGATCAGTTTCTCAGCATCACTCTGAGACAAGATGCTCCTAATCTTGGCAATATTATGCAAATGATAGAAGGCAGTCTTAGAAACAAATTTAATACGTGAATTGAAGGACAAATCTTGATCAAAAATAATTCCAAGGTTCCTCACAGAGCTATTAAGATAAAGAGTAACCGCATCCAAACTGAAAGTTTGATTTGGAAAGGTATTTCTAAGGTTTTTTGGACCAACAAGAATGACTTCAGTCTTATCTGAATTTAATAGCAGAAAATTACAAGTCATCCAAGCTTTGATTTCCTTATAAGTTTGTAGACACCTGTGATGTTAATTAGAGAACACATCTTGGTTGAACATATCCCTATGGTCACATTATTTTCAATCTTTTCTAGGGGTACCATCATTTTTGTCCAAGCCTGTTTCATGAGTAGTTTTTTTTAAAATAACTGTTGAACCACAATTCAAAAGCAATGTCTGATTTTCATTGGTTAATTTTCATAGAGTTTTCATTTATTACCACTTTTGTCAGATTAAAGTTATTTCTGTGACCACTGTGGGTTTTTCTTTCATTAACAGAGGGGTACCAACAATTTTGTCCACGTCTGTAAATGTTTGGAGCTGCTAACATTTTGATGAGTACTGAAACATAAATTTCACTCTGTTGACGAACAAATCCATTCTGATCACATTTCATGAATGATTAATACAATGTAAAGACCAAATTTGCATGAGAAAAGCTAATCATTTCTCAGATCAGCAAAATCCTACCAGGCAGCACATTTATTCTGTGGTGTTCATGTTTGGTGTGAATGCACCTTAACGCCTATTAGCAAACTAGCAACCAGCTAACTTCACACAACAATTCACAAGCTAAATCAATAATATAACATTTACCTTGTTTTGGACAGAGGGTTTGGTCCTTTTGTTTGACAAGTTCAACCAATTTAAAATAGTTTGTTGCCCTTGTGGAAGTCGTTTCCTGTCCTCTCACTGAGCTGAAAGCATTCCATACCGGCATCCCCTCCTGCCGCCCTTACAACTGAAGGCGTGTTCACACCAAACGCGAACGGGCGGCGCAAATCCATACAAAGTGAATGGGAAGACGCGCACATGTGCAAATTTGTGTAGTCGCGCATTCACTAACTAGCTAGCTGCTAGCTTTGAGAGTTTGCTGTCACCACTGCAGAGTAAACTAGTTAGAAAATGAAACTCACTCACCGGGAGACAGGAGGGCCGGGAACTCTTCAGCTGAATCAGGATTTTGGAGTTATTTATCCACGGTTTCCGGCCACGGACGTCCTAGCAAGCTAGCAACGTAAACACTCATCATCTGTGAACTTTTGGAGGCTTCAGACAACATTTTCAGGTGAGCCTCCGGTGGGCTAATGTAAACCTTAAGCATGACATTATTTTGGGAATTTCCACAGCAGGCTGAACACAGTTGCCGAGAAGTTCTAAAAACAACTTCGCCTGTCTACATCTCACTATTCATGTCTGTTGGTGTGTTTACATTGATTTATAATGTAATTGTGCCGCGCAAAAAATTTGTCTGTTTGCGTTTGGTGTGAACGCACCTCGACTCCTACTCAGAGAAGGCCATGTACGGTTGGGCAATACCAAGTCTGCAGCGGGGTGGGGGTACAATGTCTGATTATTAGAAATGTTGCTTTTTGTTGCTTGCAAATGAAAAAACGAGAACTTCTTCATACTTGCTTGAGTTGTAGATATTTTTTATTAATTATATGATTATTGGCGGGTTATAAGATAAGCCTTTATTAGTCCCACAACAGGGAAATTCCAGGATTGCAACAGCACAGGGATAGCAACACTCAGAGCAACAATCAGAAGGCAAGAAAAAAAAGCAAGCAAGCAAGAGCAGCTAATATACATATGTACATATTACTATAAAATATATATATACACACACACAGACACACAGTGCAGAGCATTGTAGCTGGATGGAATAAATATATGAATATATAAACACAGTGCGGAGCATTGTAGCTAGATGGAATAAATATGTAAATATATAAACACACAGTGCGGAGCAATGTAGCTAGATGGAATAATATGTAGATATATAAACACACAGTGCGGAGCATTGTAGCTAGATGGAATAAATATATAGATATATAAATATAAACACACCCAGTGCGGAGCATTGTAGCTAGATGGAATAAATATGTAAATATATAAACACACACAGTGCAGAGCATTGTTGCTAGATGGGATGAAACAGCATAACCGTCTACTTAGTTATCCTACATGGTATGATTATGTGCCCATACATATTCTCACCCTCCATAGCGACCGGTATTTTCCTAGTTGTATGCCGGAGGGGACCATTGTGTAAGTCTATTGCATCTTTTGCATTCAAAAAACTATTAGTTTGTTACGTCTTTTTGCTATCTCTGCGAGCAGCCCTGCTTAGGTTGTACAGTCTGACAGCCGTTGGTAGGAAGGACCTACGAAACCTCTCGGTTGTGCACCTGGGATGATGTAGTCTGCTGCTAAATGAGCTCCTCAGTGCATTCAGTATGTCCTGCATAGGGTGGAACTCGGACTCCAGCAGAGATGACAGTTTAGCCACCGTCCTCCTCTCTCCTATCTCCTCCACCGGATCAAGGCGCTGCCCCAGGACAGAGCTAGCTTTCTTAATCAGTTTGTTCAGTTATATTGGCTGGATTTGATTACTGGGGGGGGGGGGGGGGTATAACCCCTCTAACCGCCCCCCCACACACACACACATAAATTACGCCTATGGCTACAGTATTACTAAAATTACGAGAATCATATTTACCCGTTACAACATTTTTCCCGTCTCCAAACCAAATATTACATAATGCACATCACACTGTTGACTGGACACTAGAAGCTCCTCTTGCTCCTCTTTCATAGAGGTGGAAAACAGCTTGGACAAGAACCGAGTACTGATCACATACTGATAAGTTTAATTCACACATTTCGCAAATCTCCCTGCTTAATTCGACAGAGTTAGGGACGTTGTATGGTTCTAGACGACACTGCAGCGCTTATGTTTATCAAACCTCACTAGTTTCAATCATGCTGCTAGAATGTTCTAGTCAACTCCATCCAAAGCTAACAAACTAGCTTGGAGCACCCGACGACCTCCACGCGTGAACACGCGTTTATGAGCTATAGTTAACAGATATTTCAGTTTAATCTTGTGTTACTTCACTTGGCATAATATATATATATTTATATAAAATAATAAAAACTAACAGACATTATTTCGGGTGTCTACTGCTAGGCGAACAGTGCATTAGCCCTTTATAGTCTTCATTGAGATCATGGAAGGTCAGATATTCACAATTACAGAAACCATAGTTTACGAAACTTGACTATAAAGCTGATGCTCACCTGCTCCGTTAGATCCATTCAGGCTGTGTTTGTCACTAAAGTCACGTTTGTCGTCTGCTCGTCACCCCTCTACTTGTATTTCCAAAACCGGCAGTTATGTTGCCAGATCTTGTACGACAAACAAGGGATTCTACTACTTCTTCTTGTGTTTTAACGGCGGTTGGCAACCAGCGAATTAAGTGCATTGCCGCCTCCTGCTGCTCCGGAGTGTGGGACAAAGACTATAATTACCTCCGCCAAGGAGGTTATGTTTTTACCGGCGTTTGTCTGTTACCAACATACAGTGGGGTAAAAAAGTATTTAATCAGCCACCAATTGTGCAAGTTCTCCCACTTAAAAGATGAGAGAGGTCTCCAATTTTCATCATAGGTATATCTCAACTATGAGAGACAAAATGGAAAAAAAAAAAAAAACAGAAAATCACATTGTCTGATTTTTAAAGAACTTATTTGCAAATTATGGTCGAAAATAAGTATTTGGTCAATAACAAAAGTTCATCTCAATACTTTGTTATATACCCTTTGTTGGAAATGACAGAGGTCAAACGTTTTCTGTAAGTCTTCACAAGGTTTTTACACACTGTTGCTGGTATTTTGGCCCATTCCTCCATGCAGATCTCCTCTAGAGCTGTGATGTTTTGGGGCTGTCGCTGGGCAACACGGACTTTCAACTCCCTCCAAAGATTTTCTATGGGATTGAGATCTGGAGACTGGCTAGGCTACTCCAGGACCTTGAAATGCTTCTTACAAAGCCACTCCTTCGTTGCCCGGGCGGTGTGTTTGGGATCATTGTCATGCTGAAAGACCCAGCCACGATTCATCTTCAATGCCCTTGCTGATGGAAGGAGGTTTTCACTCAAAATCTCACGATACATGGCCCCATTCATTCTTTCCTTTACACGGATCAGTCGTCCTGGTCCCTTTGCAGAAAAACAGCCCCAAAGCATGATGTTTCCACCCCCATGCTTCACAGTAGGTATGGTGTTCTTTGGATGCAACTCAGCATTCTTTCTCCTCCAAACACAACAAGTTGAGTTTTTACCAAAAAGTTCTATTTTGGTTTCATCTGACCATATGACATTCTCCCAATCCTCTTCCGGATCATCCAAATGCTCTCTAGCAAACTTCAGACGGGCCTGGACATGTACTGGCTTAAGCAGGGGGACACGTCTGGCACTGCAGGATTTGAGTCCCTGGCAGCATAGTGTGTTTCTGATGTAGCCTTTGTTGCTTTAGTCCCAGCTCTCTGCAGGTCATTCACTAGGTCCCCCCGTGTGGTTCTGGGATTTTTGCTCACCGTTCTCGTGATCATTTTGACCCCACGGGGTGAGATCTTGCGTGGAGCCCCAGATTGAGGGAGATTATCAGTGGTCTTGTATGTCTTCCATTTTCTAATAATTGCTCCCACAGTTGATTTCTTCACATCAAGCTGCTTACCTATTGCACATTCAGTCTTCCCAGCCTGGTGCAGGTCTACAATTTTGTTTCTGGTGTCCTTTGGCAGCTCTTTGGTCTTGGCCATAGTGGAGTTTGGAGTCTGACTGTTTGAGGTTGTGGACAGGTGTCTTATTGTGACGACGAAGTGTCCCCACTGTTATGATTTAGTGTATGTGTGATTATGTTATATTTGTAATATTGGTAAATGTTATTATGATTATTTGTAAAAGTGCACACATTATTTCTTGGATCTGTCTTTGAGTAATTGAAATCCTTCTGTGAGATAATTGTTTGGTTAATTATTTGGGTAAACAATTGGTAATTATTTAATACACATACCTTTGCCAACATGCTTCCTGAGGGTGTCCGGGCAAAAGACTCTTTGGGGGTTGAACGCCTTTTTAAAGGACACCAGCAGGAAGGGAGCAGGTGATGGCAAGTTGAGGGGTGATTTAAAAATATGTAAATAGGGGATTAAATTATTTAACGAATTATTTATAGTATTATTTATTCTGTACTATTTATATCTATTTTGTAAATAAGTGGGGATTATTTAAGGACTTTTAGATGCTATTGGGTTTGTGTGAAAAATGGAAAATGTTTATTGTTTTACCTGGGGTTATGGTAGGGGCTAATTAGCCCTAATTGTCTCACATAATATATAACAGGTGTTTATTGTGGAAAGAATTGGTCTTTCATTATTGTTGTGGAAGAGTCGTGTTGGTGTGAAGATGTCGGACAATATTTGGATTGTTTACCAGTAAGTTTTGTGAAATAAAATAAAAATTGGAAAATTGGAGATTTTGCTTTGCTTCCTCGCCACTATGTTACACTTATACTGATAATGAGTTCAAACAGGTGCCATTAATACAGGTAACGAGTGGAGGACAGAGGAGCCTCTTAAAGAAGTTGTTACAGGTCTGTGAGAGCCAGAAATCTTGCTTGTTTGTAGGTGACCAAATACTTATTTTCCACCATAATTTGCAAATAAATTCTTCAAAAATCAGACAATGTGATTTTCTGGATTTTTTTTTTTCTTCTCATTTTGTCTCTCATAGTTGAGGTATACCTGTGATGAAAATTGGAGACCTCTCATCTTTTAAGTGGGAGAACTTGCACAATTGGTGGCTGACTAAATACTTTTTTGCCCCACTGTAACTCAAAAAGTTATCAACGGATTTTGATGAAATTTTCAGGAAAGGTGTGTAATGGCACGGGGAACAGAGGATTAGATTTTGGTGATGATCTGAGAGTGCATACCTCCACCAAGGGCTTTGTTTGTATTTGTGCAGCAGGATTACACAAAAACTACGGGATGGATTTGGATGAAATTTTCACCAGAGGTGGTTCTTGGGCTAGAGAGGAACCCATTATATTTTGGTGATGATCTGAGAATGCATACCTCAGCCAAAGCTCTTACCTTCTCACAGTGTGTTAGCAACAATACTCCAAAACTGATGGACAGACTTTGATGCAATTTTCACCACAAGTGGCTATAGGCCTACACACAAACCCATTACATTTTGCAGGTGATCCATGACAAACTGAAGGAGCCTTGGTGGAGGTATGCGCTCTATGAGTCCTTTTCTAGTTATATGTGTGATGGATTCTTCTTAAACTTGACAATACTCACATAAGCCATTTGGATGTGCTCCTATAATTTTCTGAGTTCCATTTAAATTTGAGCATCCCAACCCTATACGATTACATATTACTTCTTTCCTAGATTTTGCAATCTTTTTAAAAGCTGAGTGAACTTTGTTTTTTAAAAGGGATTCTATTTGTGAAAGGAAGTCCAAAAACAAGCGACTTAGGAAAAAAAATGGTCAGTTTTATAAATATGGAGAAGCCATGGTTGATACTGTCTTTTAAAGTTTTCTACCCCATTTTATTTTCTCAATATCACAAACCCTTGTCCATTGATAATGTGTTAATTTATCCAGTGAATTCAAGAAAATAACATTAAAAAAAAGGTAAGTAGTTACTATGGCTTTTGGCTTTAATACTTTTGCGAAAAGGAAATACACAAAGTAAAACTCAAGGAAAAATATACATTATATATGCAGAGTAACCATGGTTGCAATCTTTTTTTATCATGATAATTCAATCCACTGTAATGGGATAAAGGTTCATTTATTCATGATCACTGCATAAACTAATACATTTATCAAGGGATAATTGCTTTTTTAAGGATTAATTAATGCATAATCATGGGTTAACGGACCATGAACTTGAGAAAACACAAAATATGGACGTTTTAAACAGAAGCATGCTTTGAATATCTTGTAATTTAATTTTTGTAAATCAAAAAACAAGGACGTTGCTCATATGGGCTATAAATCCTAAAGTAATGAAAAACAGGCTACCAACTGCTCCTTCTCTCTGACCTTCCCAGTTGTGTACATCTATCTACTGGAACAAAGTGTGGAGGTTGCCATGCACGTTCTAGTAAGTTGTTTACTGTGCAACAAATTGTTGTCTTTTACGGTAAAAATGAGTGGATTTAAAACACGGCCTCTCAAGTTCTTTTGAAATATATGAATAATGCACATCCACTCACCTTCAGCATATACAGTGCATCCGGAAAGTATTCACAGCGCTTCACTTTTTCTACATTTTATGTTATTCCAAAAGGAATTGAATTCATTTTTTCCCTCAAAATTCTACACACAATACCCCATAACGACAATGTGATTTTTTTTTTTTTTTTAAGATTTTTGCAAATTTATTAAAAATAGAAAACTAAGAAATCACATGTACATAAGTAATCACAACTTTTGCTATGAAGCTCAAAATTGAGCTCAGGTGCATCCTGTTTCCACTGATCATCCTTGAGATGTTTCTACAGCTTAATTGGAGCCCACCTGTGGTAAATTCAGTTGGACATGATTTGGAAAGGCACACACCTGTCTATATAAGGTCCCACAGTTGACAGTGCATGTCAGAGCACAAACCAAGCATGAAGTCAAAGGAACTGTCTGTAGACCTCCAAGACAGGATTGTCTTGAGGCACAAATCTGGGGAAGGGTACAGAAAAATTTCTGCTGCTTTGAAGGTCCCAATGAGCACAGTGGCCTCAATCATCCCTAAATGGAAGAAGTTCAGAACCATCAGGACTCTTCCTAGAGCTGTCCAGCCATCTAAACTGAGCGATCGGGGGGGGCCATAGTCAGGGAGGTGACCAAGAACTCGATGGTCACTCTGTTAGAGCTCCAGTGTTCCTCTGTGGAGAGAGGAAAACCTTCCAGAAGGACAACCATCTCTGCAGCAATTCACCAATCAGGCCTGTATAGTAGAGTGGCCAGATGGAAGCCACTCCTTAGCAAAAGACACATGGCACCTGAAGGATTCTCAGACAGGATTTCTAGGCGCAGCCAGGGAATGGAGGGTGTCATGCTTGGTGACAACACGACCTCATCTCTGTTGTTTGCAGATGATGTCCTGTTGGCTTCATCCAGCAATGACCTACAGCTCTTGCTGGGACGGTTTGCCGCTGAGTGTGAAGCGGCTGGGATGAGAATCAGCACCTCCGAGTCCATGGTCCTCAGCCGGAAAAAGGTGGATTGTCCTCTCTGGGTTGGGGACAGGCTCCTGCCCCAAGTGGAGGAGTTTAAGTATCTTGGGGTCTTGTTCACGAGTGAGGGGAAAATGGAGCGAGAGATCACCAGACGGATTGGAGCAGCATCTGCAGTGATGTGGACGTTGTACCGGTCTGTTGTGGTGAAGAGGGAGCTGAGTTCTAAGGCAAAGCTGTCGATTTACCAGTCAATCTATGTTCCTACTCTCACCTATGGTCACGAGCTTTGGGTAATGACCGAAAGAACGAGATCACGGATACAAGCGGCTGAAATGAGCTTTCTCCGTAGGATTGCTGGACTCACCCTCAGAGATAGGGTGAGGAGCTCAGTCATCCGGGAGAGGCTCAGAGTAGAACCACTGCTCCTCCACATTGAAAGGAGTCAGTTGAGGTGGTATGGGCATCTGATTAGGATGCCTCCTGAACGCCTCCCACTTGAGGTGTTTCGGGCACGTCCCACTGGGAGGAGACTCCGGGGCAGACCCAGGACTCAGTGGAGAGACTATGTCTCCCAGCTGGTCTGGGAACGCCTTGGTATCCTCTCTGAAGAGTTGGAGCAGGTGGCTGGGAAGAGGGAAGTCTGGGCTTCTTTGCTTGAACTGCTGCTTCCGCGACCCGGACCTCCGGTAGAAGATGGATGGATGGATGGATGGATTCTCAGACCCACTGGCCCAGCCAGAGCCCAGACTTGAATCCAACTGAACATCTTTGAAGAGGTCTGAAAATGGCTGAGCACTGACGCTTCCCATCCAACCTGATGGGAGCTTGAGAGGTGCAGCAAAGAGGAATGGGTGAAACTGCCCAAAGATAGGTGTGCCAAACTTGTGGCGTCATATTCAAAAAAAAAAAAAACAACTCGAGGCTGTAATTGCTGCCAAAGGTGCATCAATAAAGTATTGAGCAAAGGCTGTGAATACTTATGTATATGTGATTTCTTAGCTTATTTTTAATTTTGCAGAAACCTCAAAAAAAAAACCAAACCTTTTCATGTTGTCATTAAGGGGTATTGTTTGTAAAATATTGAGGAAAAAATGAATTTAATCCTTTTCGGAATAAGGCTGTAACATAAAATGTGGAAAAAGTGAAGCACTGAATACTTTCGGGATGCACTGTATGGGGCAGTGGTGGCCTAATGGTTAGACATCTGAACTTGTGCAGGATCAGATCTGGGTGAGACATAACATAGCAGTCATTAACCCCACTGTGGTGTCCTTGAGCAAGGCCCTTAACCCCAACTGCTCCAGTGGAGTTGCTCAGTGGCCACAGGTCTGTGGTTGTATTGCACAGCTTCCAGGTGTGAATGTGCATCTGTGTGAATGTGAACAGGGCAGCCTTGAAAAAGTTTACCTCTCAATGCACCTCCCCTGTATAAATAAAATATGCTAGTAACAAGTCAATAATAAAAAGAACATGACAATTTTGGCCAATTAGCTAGTCTACAGTGCATCCGGAAAGTATTCACAGCACTTCACTTTTTCCACATTGCAGCCTTAATCCAAAATGGATTAAATTCATTTTTTCCTCAAAATTCTACACACAACACCCCATAATGGCAACATGAAAAAAGTTTGATTTATACAAATGTATTAAAAATAAAAAACTAAGAAATCACATGTGCATAAGTATTCACAGCCTTTGCCCAATACTTTGATGCACCTTAAGCAGCAATTACAGCCTCAAGTTGTTTTGAATTTGATGCCACAAGCTTGGTACTCCTATCTTTGGACAGTTTCGCCCATTCCTCTTTGCAGCACCTCTCAAGCTCCATCAGGTTGGATGGGAAGTGTTGATGCACAGCCATTTTCAGATCTCTCCAGAGATGTTCAATTGGATTCACGTCTGGGCCAGACAAGGACATTCAGAGTTGTCTGAAGTCACTCCTTTGATATCTTGGCTGTGTGCTTAGGGTCATTGTCCTGCTGAAAGATGAACAGTTGCCCCAGTCTGAGGTCAAGAGCGCTCTGGAGCAGGTTTTCATCCAGGATGTCTCTGTACATTGCTGCATTCATCTTTCCCTCTATCTTGACTAGTGTAAGTTCTTGCCACTGAAAAACATCCCCACAGCATGATGCTGCCACCACCACTGGCATGGTTATGAGCAGTATACCAGGTTTCCTCCAAACATGATGCCTGGTATTCACGCCAAAGAGTTCAATCTTTGTCTCATCAGACCAGAGAATTTTGTTTCTCATCATCAGAGTTCTTCAGGTGCCTTTTACTAAGGAGTGGCTTCCATCTGGCCACTCTACCATACAAGCCTGATTGATGGATTGCTGCAGAGATGGTTGTCTTTCTGGAAGGTTCTCCTCTCTCCACAGAGGAATGCTGGAGCTCTGACAGAGTGACCATTGGGTTCTTGTTCTTTGTCACCTCCCTAACTAAGGCCCTTCTCCCCCGATCTCTGTTTAGATGGCTGGCCAGCTCTAGGAAGTCCTGGTGGTTCTGAATTTATTCCATTTACGGATGATAGAGGCCACTGTGCTCATTGGGACCTTCAAAGCAGCAGAATTTTTTCCTGTACCCTTCCCAGGATTTGTGCCTCAAGACAATTCTGTCTTGTAGGTCTACAGACAATTTCTTTGACTTCATGCTTGGTTTGTGCACTGACATGCACTGTCAGCTGTGGGACCTTATATAGACAGGTGTGTGCCTTTCCAAATAATGTCCAATCAGCTGAGTTTACCACAGGTGGACTCCAATTAAGCTGGAGAAACATCAAGGATGATCAGTGGAAACAGGATGCACCTGAGCTCAATTCTGAGCTTCATGGCAAGGGCTGTGAATACTTATGTACATGTGATTTCTTAGTTCATTTTTAATAAATTTGCAAAAATCTCAAACTTTTTTCATTGTCATTATGGGTATTGCGTGTAGAATTTTGAGGGAAAAAAATGAATTTAATCCATTTTGGAATAAGGCTAACATAAAATGTGGAAAAAGTGATGCGCTGTGAATACTTTCTGGATGCACTGTATGCAACTTAAAATACAGTCTGAAGATTTACTAGTATTCTAAAAATACTGTAATGTATTAAGACACAGCTATGTTGGAAGAGGATGTGGTTTTCCTTACCTCTAAGACATAATTGTAACTCATCTGATATAGGGTTTTCTTTTATCTACAGTATGTGCATTAAATCAGCATTCAGATAGATATTTGTTGCATTACAAGAACAGTGTGGACGTACACACCGTACACCTGTTGTGAGCTGAGTGGGGTAGTTTGTATGCTGAAATAATAAGAAGAGCTCCCCTATCGTGTCAGTTAAACGAAGACAATAAAATGTTACTTGTGAGTTAATCTCCATACTGAAGTTCTTCTAAGTGGTCAGTACACAATGTTGCTAGGGAACAAGGAAAACAAATGCATGTATTTTAGTAATGCCTAAATTGCAAGAGGAGCTGCACTTGGAAAACTTGATTTAAATGTTTTTAAATGAGCTAAGACAAAAACATTCATGTGCAACATTTATTCTTCCTTTTTATGACATTTGCTGCTCATAGTAGTTCCATTACTCATCATTTTTCATTACTACATGAACAACAAGAGCAAACAAAAGCAAAGATAATTTACAGAAGTCCTGTCCATCTATTCATACTACTCAAACTGTAAAATCTGGTTGAAATGTCTGGAGGCTTCAGTCACCACCGTGCCCTTAGAATCCCAGACATTTGGTTGTGATCTGCTAGATGACGGAAGATAACGCGACTCAGTCGCCATCTCCGCTTCACTCCTCGAGGTCTGGACGACATCACACACCTGTTTCGTATCCTAACTAGACAGCTATCTCTGGGTAGTGCAGCAATTTCTTTGTCTGCTATCTCCTGTTGAAACAAATAAGAACAACGCGTTAGAAATAATTTTCATTTTGGTCATTAATTAAATCCCACATAGTCAGTATAACCATTCAAATTTAATGCAAAATCAATCAAAACTTGTGTGTTTTGTCCCTCACAAAAGAGGTAGTGCTGAAGTCTACCTGAAGTTCTTTGGGTAGGATGGTGTTCCTCCTCAGCGCGTTGACCCGTAACCTCTCATCGGCACAGTCAAAGGCCATCTGTCTTCTCTTGACGTCCCTCACCATCTTCCAGTCGACATAGTAACCTCTCACCTGCTCCACCATTCCCCAGCAGCTCCTCAGCACCTGCATAAAGTGTTAGTGAATGACAGCTTATCGTGTAACCATTTTTTTTCCTGAAAAATTGGAGCCAAATGTTCAGTCTTGCTACATCAGCACAAATAGATATTATTGGATGTCATGGCACTGAGTGGGATGGTCCAGGATGGAATCTGGCATACAGATGATGTGCAAATGTTTAACAAGACGGAGAAGTGGGAGCTGCAGCAGTGTCAGGCACACATAATTCCACATCTTACTGTGCATTTAGAAATAAAATCATATGGATACAGTGTATTTGGCATTCCTAATTTATGCTTATGTAGGCAGTCTAGGCAATCTTGCACCCCACAACTGAATCTGCAGTCAATAAAAGGAGTAGATGGTTGGAGAATTTTGGTCGATGGAGTTAAAGAGAAAGAAAATATTCGATCTGTGCAGTTACAATTTTGGCTCTCAAATTCTCAGACAATTCTTTGCTCTTCTCTCCTTTCTCAGTGTAGTACACACTGGCACACACACAAAAGTCGAGTCAACTTTTCTCCTTCATATTTGGTTGGCTGTGTAAATTTCTATGTTGCCAGGACTAGTTAATGGCTGCAGGTGAGTTTAGTTACAAGCATTACATGCTTTTGTTGTGCTGTTCCAGTGCAAACAAAAGAAATGGACATGAACATACCAACGCATTTGCAAATGTAAGTTTTCTGGGAACAGTGGTGTGTCATCTGACAGAAATACAGGGATGCCAATATTTCTGATTATGGCTGTATATGTAGTATTTTCCATTAAAGTAATACAAAATCTTGATGAAGTGCTACATGTTTTTAAATAGGCAGTACAAATGCTCACATCAGTTGGGGGTGAAGGCACTCAATTCAACAAAAACTTTGGCTGTGGGCAAAAATTACAGGTATTTCTTTGTTATTAAAACCAACTGAAAAAATGCATTTGAAGTGCCTCAATTGTGCATTTTTTCCACATGGAGACAGTCCCTAGAGGTGTTAATGAAGCCCCTGTGCCATGCTTTGGTCAAAACATGTCAGGGTTTAAACATTGCAGTACCACTGTTCCACCAACCGAAGGAGCCTTCCTCAAAATAGGTCATTTCATTGAATTTTACTTAAAATGCTAATAAGCCCCAGTTCATCCCACACTCCCCTTTTTATCATTTGCAAGTTTGGCTAAAAGTTATTAGCTTCGGTAGAGAACACAGCCTTGGTAAGTAACTAAGCTAACTAAACTGGCTGAATGCAAGCATATAAAAGTCCAAATAAAGCATTACTGGAGACAGGGGGATGTGGTTTGAGCTGTCTCTATAGGATAAGACCAGTCCCAGGGGTATAATCACAGACGCATCCCCAAATAAGTTAGCTGCTTTTAGCAGTGGTGGTTAGCTGGCAGTAGCTAACTGGTCAAGTAAAAAAAAAAAAAAAAAAATGCAGTGGGTACAGGTACAAAACTGTACCCACAGAATGCTTCCTACAGATACGGCTCAAACCTGATTGGCCAGTATGTTCTATTAATGTATCTTAAAGGCAGCGGCTACAGGTACGGAAATCTGAACCATTTATTTGTTTAATTTTTTTTCATTATTGGTAGAGCACCCGCCCCACACCCGGGAGGCAGGGGTTCAAATCCCGGCCGGGTCATGCCGAAGACCATATAAAAGTGGAACTTCCTGCCATCCAGCTTGGTGCTCAGCAATAATGGAATGGAGGAGGGAAATCTGTGGCGGCGCCTTGCATGGCAGCGGCCCTCTGATTCTGCACTGGGGTGTGTGTGATTAACACAGTAGATAGGTAAAGCACAATCTCATTCTACTGTACATGATTGGTTGTATGGTTGAATGACAATAAGGGTGATTAATTTAATAAAATTTAATTTATTTATTGAGGATTTGCAAGTGATATCACTGTCACAGTGGTAGGCAAGCGTGAAAGGAACAAGGACAGAAATGGTTTATCATGGGATGTGACAACATTATTCTAACAGAATATGCAAAATCTCCAACTAAAAATCATCTGGAGTCTTACAAAAAGAAAATGGGTGATTAAGGGCAGGTCTCACCACCTTGTTTCGCAGAGGCTTGAAGTGAGGTGGAAGCTGTCATTCAGGTGGGCAGGCTGCATGCATTTTAATACAAGAGCACTCTCAGGCGAGTGCAATATCCCCCGCCTCCATTTTCCTTGAGGATCCCAATACTTACTGACAGAAAGCAGTTTTCAACTTTTCAATACAATTACTGTGGCAAAATCAAATTATGATAAGCCCACCATCCGCAAATAAACAACAATGTATACAACCCATAGCTGGAGGGTAGGATCCCGAGGTGAACCCGTGTAGCAAGTATGGTGATCCTAGAGAGCTTTACACGCTGTATAGTAAGAGATCATAGGGAGTGGCAACCTTGACCTTTGACCCCAAACCCATAGTCAGAGGTCAGGAACCCAAGGTGAACCTGTGTAGCAAGTTTGGTAACCCTAACTTTCTTTGTTGTTGAGATATACAGTAGTATATAAGCCATTTTGATGTTGACCTTTGACCTTGCAATCCCAAAACCATAGTCACACTTCAGGGTCACAGGGTGAACCTGTGTACAAAGCTTGGGGACCCCAACTTTACTCACTGTACACTAATAAGGCACAGGGAATGTTAACCTTGACCTTTTGACCCCAAACCCATAGTCTGAGGTCACGATCCCAAGGTGAACCTGTGGACCAGGTTTGGTGGCCCAAACTTTACTCATTTTTTAGCAATAGTGCAAATGGAATGCCAACCTTGACCTTTGACCCCAAACCCATATTCAGAAGTCAGGGTTCCAAGGTGAACCTGTGTGCCAGATTTGGTGGCCCTAGCTTTATGCATTGTACACTAATAAGGCATAAGGAATGGTAACCTTGACCTTTGGACCCCAAATTCATAGTCAGAGGTCAGGATTCCAAGGTGAACCTGTATAACAGGTTTGGTATCCCTAGCTTTACTCATGTTACAGTAAAAGTAAATATAGCATTTACCAACAACCTTGCACAATAAATCGTCCTCTCCATTATACAGCTAGGACAATATCAATCATTACTGAGGGTGACAACTACACTGTTGATTCAAATACGAAATCTACTGTCTGGGTAAATATTCATATTCTGCAGGGTAAGTTAACCACTTGCGCTCCGTTGTTCCGCGGGCGGGCAAGTCTCTGCGTCCTAGGACGCACGTGCGCCCTCGTGCGCACTGGGACGCATAGTCCAGATTGTGGTGATGTAGGTGGTGATGGTGATGTAGTGGCGTCCAAGCGCCACTAAAAAAAAAAACTGCAGAGACAGCCGCGAACAGATTAGTTCATCTGATTGACCTCTCATTCGACTAATAAGAGCCTTGAATTGGGTTTCTGAAACCTTGAAGAGCCAATGAATGAAAACCTAGGAAGGAGGACCCACCTACTGTGAATGCAGGAGCCAATTGAAGCACAGAAATTCAGGCTGGGTGAAGAGAGATTTACTGCTGCAGCAGATGAAAACAAAGGACGCTGGACGAATCTGCTACAGACCCCGCAGCATGGAGAACACCCACAAGTGGGACCTGCACTCATTCCAGCAGAACAGACGTTTAGGATTCTCTTCCGTCATCATAGACCGACGGAGGCCGACGACAAAGGTCGTAAATCATTCACCAAAACCGCAATATTGGAATTATGTTTTGATCGGGATCCATGAGCGGAGCAGCGTCGCGTTCGTCTGACAATGGGGAAGAGAAGTTCGCCACGACTCTGCTGCTGTGAAGAGGTAAGGTGTTATAAGCTAAATTATTATTTATCCCTGAAAACTGTAATCCAAAATTGACTTTTGACCGATCGGTAAATTACAACTGTACTGCGCACGAAGTACGAAGTGCGTGCGCCGCGATAAACGGTTCATTTGCCGTGTTCGGACCATGAACGCCCCCCCCGCTGCAGAAGAGGAGCGGGGGGGGGGGGGGGACCTTCACGGTCCGAATGCCCCCCGGTCCGCGGGGGGAAGCATATGAGTCTATTCCTTCATGTAGCGATGGCCGTCTTCTGCAGCGAGGGGGGGGGACAACCCCCCCCCCCCACACACACACACACAGTAGCGGGGGGGGGGGCGCTGTGAAAACATGCAAGGAGTGTAATCCATCATGTAGCGAGGGCCGAACTCCGTCTTTTGTAGCGGGGGGCACACACACACAGACACAGCCCTGAGTGTGACCTTTCATTAGAGCCCAAAATGAAGATTCTACATTGAATTATTCAAAAGTTACAGATGTTTTTCCAAACTGTGCCATTTGGCACAATCTGGCACAGTTCCAAAACGCCTGGGAACAGCCTGAGAACAAAGCTGTGTAAAATATTCATTTTTTGTGGTATTGTTACCAAATTTGGACCTCAGCTTGATAACACTTGGTTCTACATTTCTGTTGCATTTTCCAGCCGGATCGGACAGCTGTGTTTTATTTGCAAGCATTTGTATCCAAAAAAACACTGTGTCCAAATTTATTTTCTTCAAGTTCAGTATGTTTAGATGACTGTAACTCAGTGGCCGGAGCACGTAGAGAGATTATGTTTTTTTTGCCAAAAAATTCAAAGTGTTTTCTTTTAAATGAGACCAACCCCATGAAGATGCTGCAAAGGGTTGAATAACAGCTTTCGATTTACTTTGGGCACGTTATTTTTTGGCATTTTTAGGAAAATTGCCCGGAGTGCAAGGGGTTAAACCTTAATGCTGTTTATACCACCTAGCTGCAATGTTCCTGCACTGTGTATATATCTGTGCACATACAGTATGTATTGTGGTCACCCAGCACAATGCAGACTGATACTATTCACACTTAGCAGGGATTGCATACAGACAGAGAACCCCTGGGGGGACAACCAGAACAATGGACCATTGTTTATACATCCCCGGATTAAGGAGAAGACATCCAGGTGCCAGTTGGTCACGCAATTGATATGTATTGACTGATATGTATTGACCGATATGTATATCAATATGCAAATGTGCCATACATTCTCTCTCTTTGTATAACATGTATAAAAGAGCTTGCTATACATGCCTCAATGGCACACACAGCGCTACAGTGTGTCTCATGATGTTGGAGGAAAATAAAGCTCTGCAACCTCTCAGCTTGTTGTACCTCGCTTGAACTTATTTACCTCCACACTGGTGACCCTTAACGAAGAATGGAACACGAGGTGAACACCCCGGAGATGACCTGGATGGGAAGCCTCAGCATGCGTCATGGTGCGCCCCTCGCCTGATCTTTTACCTCCACACTGGTGACCTGACGAGGGAGAATGACCGTCTCCTCCCTCTCACCGCGCTGTGAATCCCAGAGGACCAGAGAACGCATGCAACCTCTTCATCCTCACCAGAGTGCGCTCCCTGTAGCGCACAGCGCTTGGATCGACAAGCACCATGAACCGCGGCACGAGCGAAACAAAGGAAGCAGCCTGAACGGGGAAATCATCAACGCCGACTGCGTTGATTTCCACCAAGCTCCCCGACCCTGACTCACACGACAGCGGACCTCCCGCGCACAGAAGCCCCACACGCACACCGCAGGATTACGAGGACAGTGCAACTGCCAGTTTTGTGGTCATGACGCCAAGCGTGCACCACGCACAGAGACGAACCGGCTCCACAGACTGATACATCGTCCTCTGCCGCTGCACATGCCCGAGAAAAACGGCCGATCGCCACCCTCGGAACCTTCAGGGCTGCTCATGCACCTGAAGCAGACGTACAGCCCGCACACAGGACTTTGTATGGGTTTCTCAGCCAAGGCGCACAACGGGAATTTAGCCAATTGCTTTCCCCGATGACTTTAGGGCTGCTTCCGCACCTAAAAGCCAAACCGCCAAGTTCCTCACACAGCTGCAGTTGTTTCACAGCCGCTACGCATCCTCGGGGAATTTGGCCGCTCGCCTTCCCCACATCCCCGCTGGACCAAGCCGCGAGAGAAGTCAGAGACTTAATTTTTTTTTTTTTTCCACAGCCGCTGTGGATCACCGCCAGGTTCAACGAGAAAGTCCCTCACCATCGCGGATCCACACGCAATTTTTGCGCAGCCCAGACAACTTTGACATCCCGGGCGGCCAGCACTCACTTACTCCCACCCCCCTTCCCCCTCCTCCTTCACAGCGCTCTTCCCGCACCTCACTCCCTAAAGCCGTCCGATCGCCGTCTGGCTCCATTATGCACGATGCACACCGGCCCGTGCGCCCACAATCCACGGCCGTTCAACGTGCTGGAACTCGAAGCGGAGCACATTTTTTCCCCCCACCCCTACCCCGTTCCCCCCACGACTGACATGCCCTCCGACATTTCTACCGGCTGCAGACTGATCCTATTCACGCTCAGCAGGGATTGCATACGGACAGAGAATCCCTGGGGCGGTGGGGGGACAACCAGAACAATGGACTATTGTTTATACATCCCCGGATTAAGGAGAAGACATCCGGGCGCCAGTTGGTCACGCGATTGATATGTATTGACTGATATGTATATCAATATGCAAATGTGCCATGCATTCTCTCTCTTTGTAAAACATGTATAAAAGAGCTTGCTATACATGCCTCAATAACACACACAGCACATAGCGCTACAGTAGGTCTCATGATGTTGGAGGAAAATAAAGCTCTGCAACCTCTCAGCTCGTCGTACCTCGCCTGAACTTATTTGTTCCTCCACAGTATATTCATTTACTGCTTTTGGCAAACCAGTTTTTATTATCTTATTAACTATTGCTCTGACTGCTGCTGTCCCTGCACTGCTGTAATCCTGGCATTTCTCCATTGTGGGACTAATAAAGGCTCATCTTATCTTACCATTTACCATAGTAGGCCGTGAGCAGCTGCCACTTTTCGTTGAGTTTCGTGGCACCCAACGGGGAACTAAAATTTTAGTGTTTCTAAATTAAGATTACATTATTGTAAGACAAAATATCGATGTTCCCACTTCCAAAGGTGTGGATAGCTGTATGAAAAATGCGATTGAAGTCAGTCGGTAATAATTGTCTGGCTACCTTAAACATGACCCAGTCCGGGACGTTTTAACCAATCAGCGTCATCCCGTTGGTCATGTGACAACAAAATGGCAGCGCCCACAGGGGTAGCGTGCGCTGAAAGCCTCTCCTGTGTTATTCACATTTCCGATAAGTTTTCGGGCAGTATCACTCGTTTTACTGAAGCATCGTGGGCAAAAGTATGTGAGTGTGCCCAAAAATGGCTTGTACTTGACGGACCCCAACAGAAAGTAGCAGAACAACGTCGCGACTTGTTCGAGAAAGGTGAGTGGCAGCCATTGTTTATGGTTGTACTGCGTGTGCCCTGAAGTCATATGGCTCCGATCATTTGTAACTCTAAATATGAACTGAAATGGAACCCTGGATGTCTAAAACCTTTGTCAACCGCTCACAGGGTGACCTAGTCCTGGTCTAAGACTCCGAGTAGGCTGATCTGGGGGTGTGGAGGCTAATAACCAAGGGACTCTGAGTGCCAGGTAACATAGTCCTAGTATAGATCTAGATGATGCAGATCGACTCACTCTGATGATGCATCTATCCCCAGAACCCACCCTGGGCCTGAATTATAGTCAAAATATACCACTACCACAAAGTAGCTCAAATGGGAAAAGGGTAGCAATCCCAATGAGCTTAACTCTGAGTCTGAGGGTTGGATGTACTTCTCAGCCCAAGCCCAAGGGGTGCAGTGTACTAGTAGGTGAGGGAGGAACAACAACAACTTTGGGCATACATTTATATAGTTTGCACGTAGTCACACCCATACTATCAAGCCTTAGGCGGATGGAAAATGGCCTGTTAAGGAAAGCCCATATGTTTGTGATGTGTCACCCAAGAAAGGTTAAACTCATGGCAGCAGCAGTTGCCTGTATACTTTATGCTCTCAATAAATATGGGCACACGGTCTGTGCTTGCCATTTTGCAAGTTTACATTGAGCAGTGACTAGGTTGCACAAGGTCTCTATTATAAGCTCACTGTTAATGTGAAAATTATCTGCAATCTATATATGTTTTATATCTATATGGGTACAAGGTAGGCCTAATGTTATAATACCCTATGGTCCATATAATATGTTTTCAGATCTAAACAACCTTGATCCAACATTTGGCTACCATCGTGTGTGCTATAGCCGTTTTACGGACAAAACAAGAGTGGAACGTGCTGAAGCTCGTAAAAAACGACTGGCCGAAGCCCACATTCCTGAGCCTCAGGAGCAAAGCGGACCAGAACTTAGTCCCCCAACACCATCTCCTAAAAAGCGACTGCGATCTCACCATGCTGCAGCAACCATCAGCCAAGCATCTGCAAGGTCAAGCAATGTGTTGCCAAACATCTGCATCATCTGCAAGAAGGAAACACTCAGAGAAGGGCCACGGACAAATCGTGTCACTGTAAAACTGATGCAAGCTGAGACATGTGATGCTGGTAAGAAAATTGGTAGATCTTACAATTTGGAGTGGTGAAAGTTTAACATTATCATAACATTATCCGAAAATGATGTCTCAAACATGATTCTAGGTGGACTGATTAAAAACGTTCATCCATCCATGACGGCCATTTTTGATTTATGCAAATAAGCGGAGTTCTTTGACCCTCAATCACATATTTGACCTCAGAAATCGATTCCTCGGGTCAACATTATGCAGAAAAGACGTCTCAAACGTGATTCTAGGTAGAATGGTTAAGAAGTTGGACTATCCATGTCTGTGGCGACCATCTTGGATTTATGTAAATGAGTGGAGTTCTTTGAGCCTCAATCACAAAAGTGACCTCAGAAATCGATTCCTGGGCATAACGTTATCGGAAAATGATGTCTCAAACGTGATTCTAATTGTACTGATAAAAAAGTTAGGCCATTCATGGCAGCCATCTTGGATTTATGAAAATTAGTGGAGCCCTCAATCACATATCTGACCTCAGAAATCGATTCCTCGGGTCAACATTATCCGAAAAAGACATCTCAAACGTGATTATAGGTAGAGTGGTTCAAAATATAGTCCATCCACACCCATGGTGGCCATCTTGGATTTATGCAAATTAGCGGGGTTCTTTGACCCTCAGTCACACTAATGACCTCGGAAATCGATTCCTCGGGTTAACATCAGCCGAAAAGGACGTCTCCAACGTGATTCTAGGTAGAGTGGCTAAAAAGTTAGTCCATCCATGGCAGCCATCTTGGATTTATGCAAATTAGCGGGGTTCTTTGACCCTCAATCACACAGTCGGCCTCAGAAATCGATTCCTCGGCTCAACATTATCCGAAAAAGAGGCCTCAAACGTGTTTCTAGGTAGACTGGTTGAAATGTTAGGCCATTCATTCCCTTGGTTAGTTGTGGCAGCCATCTTGGATTTATGCAAATTTGACATAGCTATCCACACCTTTGACAGTGGGAACATCAATTTTCGGATTCAGCAGGTTTTTTTTTTTTACATAGAAATCATCAAAGATCCCGTAGTTCCCAGTTGGGTGCCACGAAAATCATTTTCTAGCCACATTTTGAGGGAGCTGCTCATGGCCTATAGTACAGAGGTGTTCAATCATGTGCCATGGAGGGCCAAGACCCTGCAGGCTTTACCTCCAACCAGTATCTTCAACAGCAGATTTCATTGAATTTCTTCCCACTGATTGCTAATAAGTGAAAACACCTGCTGAAGAGACTGGGTAAAAGAGAAAACCTGCAGGGTCTTGGCCCTTCGCAGCACACGACTGGGTGCCACTGCCATAGTGCAACTGCAATGTTAACTTTGACCCATTGACCTCAAACCCATAGTTAGGTGAGGGTGCAAGTTGTCCACGACGTGTATTAAATACAACTCCTGTATTGATTTGAAAAGCCTACATCATTTCTTTCAGTCGTTATTGTGTTTAGAAGATTTAGGGAAAAATCTGACCTCTAACCTTTGACCTCAAGGTCATCCAATGAGAGTGAAATTGCAATATGCGCATCAGAGTATCTTAAACCATGGCACCAAGTTTCAAAACAATCGGAGCAAAACTGTGGGAGGAGTTGATTTCACAAGCCAGTTACCATCTATGATATGATGTGAAACAGGAGGTCATTGGTCAGGGGCTTACAATTCCTGCAAAAATCATCCCATCAGAACCAAATTGCAATATGCGCATCCTCAGTATATATGAAACCATGGCACCAAGTTTCAAAACAATCAGACCAAGACTGTAGGAGGAGTTGATTTCATGAAAGTGGGACAGACGGATGGGCAGGCAGACGGACGGACCCATAATATAATCCCCCTTTGGTCTTCGCCCAAGGGGCTCTTCGCCCCTTTTTGGACTTCGACTGGCGGGGGATAAAAAGCTACAAAATCCCTGATCACGTCTTCTGACGTTGCGATGCTAACCATGTTACTGGTCCAACTACCTTGGTTATGCCGGCAAAAAACAGGGCAGAATGACGTGCGATAGATACTGATTGTGGATTTATGAACAAGCTGGGACCATGGCTGTCTTGTGGGGTAACAATAATTTACACTGGAAAAACCATGGTTGGGCCACTGAGCTCACTCGTTACCTAAGCTATCTGCAGTGTAGCATTCTGAGGATCAGTGAGAAAACATGCACCCCTCTTATCCAGAGTTTATTGAGGTAGTGCCAGACGAGACGGGGCAGGTCTGTGTCAATATTTCATGTTGACCTCATGGAAGAGAAAAGCAATTTCAAATGGGGTATGTCAGGTAGCTTTGTAGTCCTAGATTCTGTGGGAGAGAATGTCTATACAGATGGACTTGTCAGTTGTTTGACCTTGCAGACTGTAAGATGTCACAAAAATCCTACATTGCACATTAAAATGAAGGAGAAACACCAAAAAGCACAAGACACTTTAATTAGCTTATTCACTGCAGACATAAAAGAATGAACCTATATTGAATCCAGTCTTATAAAGTAATGTAGATTTAAAGGAGTTCCTTGGCATAAAGAAAACAGTTTCACAAAATGCTCCAACTTACTGTACATATTTACTCTGAACACTTACATATTTGCAATTATTCTCGTAAGTCTACCACTTTTTACTTCTAAGGTGAATAAACAAAAATTTAAAGATGTTCAGAGTAGGGATGTTAATGATTAACTGGCTTTCGATTAATTGTCGATAATTTAGCTGACTAAATTAAATTAGTTGTCAATTAATTGATAACTCAGCAGTCCTTTTCAATGGGAAATTGATTATTCAATGAAATGTAGTGGCATTGCCATCCAGGTGGGAGCGCACGCGGTCACCCACTGCCGGCTTTCAACTGAAACTAAAGAAAAAGCAGAAGAAGACACCAAGCGCCCCAGAGTGCATGCGCTGTGCAGAGTGAAAAACCTCACCCTTCCAGGTTAGCCACAACAAGTTCCAATGGCACGCGAGCCTGAAGATCCACAAGCCACCTGCTTCAAATCAGCAGGGTGGAGAAACGGGCCAAAGCAAGAAAGAAACTACATGACGGCAAAAACCCATCCCCGCTGCCTTCAACCCACCGCTAGGCAGGAAAGCAGACCAGACTCAAGTTATTAGGGGCGGGAATTGCGAGGGACTTCGCAATTCAATTCGGATCGCGATACTTGGGTCACGATCCTATCCTATCACAATTCAAAGATAATCACAATATCAAGTATCACGATTCCATATAATTCACATTTTTTCACCTCATTCAACCTCAAATCATGTCCCAAAGTAAAACTGTTGACATCTCTTTCATATAATAAAGTAGGGCTCACAATATAAGTCATCTTGTATCACAACTAGAAAAGCACTCGGAGAGCGCAGACCTTCGCCAAGCGCCACAGTTCCCCCCATACAGTGTTTGTGTGTACGTTTTCAGATTCCTTGACCATGAAAACATATGACTAGCAATTGGATTCACAATGACAGGATTAGTGGTTCAGTAGTTATTCACGAAAATCGCATTTTCCGTAATGGCGGTTTTCGCCACAGATCCCCCCCATACAGTGTTTGTGTGTACGTTTTCAGATTCCTTGACCATGAAAACATATGACTAGCAATTGGATTCACAATGATAGGATTAGTGGTTCAGTAGTTATTCACGAAAATGGCATTTTCCATAATGGCGATTTTCTTCTGGACGGTGATCCGGATCACCACCAGAATCTAATCATCTGTAGGATACCCCATTTCTGACAATCTGTGAAAATTTCATGAAAATCCGTCCATAACTTTTTGAGTTATCTTGTTAACAAACAAACAGACAAACAAACCAATGCCGATGATCACATAACCTCCTTAGCGGAGGTAATAACGATATATCACAATGTACATTTTCTGTAAATTCCACAGCTTAGATCATCACATAAAAAGGACCATCTCTTTTATTACAGGCACTTTTTCCCCTCATAATTTTGCAGTGTATAAAATTGTTTTTTAGTGTGCATTTGAGACTTGATTCTCATATAAATTTCAGTTTTTTTCTAAATCATATCATACGAATAAAAAGTAAACATCAATAAAGATAAATATTTCCTTAGCCAAAGGAGAACAGCAAAAAAAAACAAAAACAAAACAAAAAAAATCATTCATCTTCTTCCGCTTAATCCTTTTCGGGTCGCGGGGGGGCTGGAGCCTATCCCAGCATCTTTGGGCAAGAGGCAGGGTACACCCTGGACAGATTGCCAGTCCGTCACAGGGCCAACACAGAGAGACAGACAACCATTCACTCTCACAGTCATACCTAAGGACAATTTAGAATCCCCAGTTTGATGCCAATTAACCTAACTTGCAAAAAAACAAATCATAACATAAAACTAGAAAAGCACTCTGAGAGCGCAGACCTCCGCCAAGCGCAACAGTTCCCCCCATACAGTGTTTGTGTGTACGTTTTCAGATTCCTTGACCATGAAAACATATGACTAGCAATTGGATTCACAATGATTATTTGTTTATTTGACAGGGACAGTGCAATAAACATAGACAATTAATCAATGTCGATCAATCTGATAGTGATAGGATTAGTGGTTCAGTAGTAAAAGCATTGGCTCCTTGGCGGAGGTAATAAACTGAAGGGTTGCTGTTGTGTCCATCTCCTCCACTGACGGATGCTGATTGGGTAGACAGGTTGCCGTGGGTTTTATATTATATTATTACCTCCGCCAGGCCGAAAAGGCCAGGAGGAGGTTATGTTTTTGCCAGGGTTTGTCTGTGTGTTTGTCTGTCTGTCTGTCTGTCTGTCTGTTGGTTAGCAAGATAACTCAAAAAATCTTGGACGGATTTCCATGAAACTTTCAGGCGTTGTTGGAAATGGTACAAGGAAGAACTGATTAAATTTTGGGGGTGATCCGGTTCACCGTCTGGATACAGGAATTTTTTAAAGTATTTTTCATTCAACACTGTGACATACAGCCATTTTCAACATGTGCGCAGGCGCAATGGAGGGCGCTGGTCGTCGTGTCTGCAACACAAACTCTGCGTTCTTCAACGTTTTAGGCACAAAAGGACGCGGAAAACACTGCTGGCCTGGGCCCGCCAGCGTGCCTGTGTTTGCGCGCAATTGCAAAACCTCACACGGGCAGCTGTCTGCCGACGGATTCTTTGGCAGAAATTCCCCGGCCAGCCATAGGAGCTGCGCATTTGGCAGAAATTCACCGGCCAGCCATAGGCGCTGCGCAAAAACGAGCTCTCTGCCGGCGAAGCTTCTAAATTCTCGTTTGCCGCGGAGCGCAACCCCCCAAAAAATAATATTGTAGCGAACTCAATATGAGCACCCTACTTGGCTTGCCAAGTGGGTTGACCCTATTGGCGACACAGGTAGAGTGCGGGACTCCGGAGCGGGAGGCGTGAGTTCGAACCTCCCGGTGGGACGTCGCCATGTCAAGCAGCCCGTTACAATATAATATAAAACCCACGGCAACCTGTCTACCCAATTTGCATCCGTCAGTGGAGGAGATGGACACAACAGCAACACTTTAGTTTATTACCTCCGCCAAGGAGGCAATGCTTTTACTACTGAACCACTAATCCTATCACTATCAGATTGATTGTCATTGATTAATTGTGTGTTTATTGCACTGTCCCTGTCAAATAAACAAATAATCATTGTGAATCCAATTGCTAGTCATATGTTTACATGCTCAAGGAATCTGAAAACGTACACACAAACACTGTATGGGGGGAATTGTGGCGCTTGGCGGAGGTCTGCGCTCTCCGAGTGCTTTTCTAGTTGGGGTTGCGCTCCGCGGCAAAACAGAATTTAGAAGCTTCCCCGGCAAGAGAGCTCGTTTTTGCGCAGCGCCTATGGCTGGCCGTTGAATTTCTGCCAAATGCGCAGCGGCTATGGCTGGCCGGGGAATTTCTGCCAAATAATCCGGCGGCGGACAGCTGGCCGTGTGAGGTTTTGCAGCTGCGCGCAAACACAGGCACGCTGGCGGGCCCAGGCCACCAGTGTTTTCCGCGTGCTTTTGTGCCTAAAACGTTGAAGAACGCGGAGTTTGTGTTGGTCAGACACGACGACCAGCGCCCTCCATTGCGCCTGCGCACATGTTGCAAATGGCCGTATGTCACAGTGTTTAAAAAAATGCTTTAATAAAAAAAATGCTTTAAAAAATTCCTGTATCCACACGGTGATGCGGATCATCCCCAAAATTTAATCAGTTCTTCCTTGTACCATTTCCAACAACGCCTGAAAGTTTCATGGAAATCAGTCCAAAAGTTTTTGAGTTATCTTGCTAACCAACAGACAAACAGACAGACAAACAAACCCCGGCAAAAACATAACCTCCTCCTGGCCTTTTCGGCCTGGCGGAGGTAAAAAGTCTGAAAATGAGAAAATTACCCATTGCTGCCATCTACAGATATAAATGAGCTGTTAGTTTAAATCAATGAAAATTTAAGGGTAGATCCACAGCCTGATGACGGCTATTCTGGCCTGATTAAATCTGTTTGCTTCTTAGTAAAAGTATTTCAGATTGGTCATGATCTGAAAGTCAAAGACACAAAAGGTAATGTGACTGAGTGTTCTGGTTTAGTGCCATGTCAACATCTATGGCTATTTCATGGCAAAGAAAACTGAGTTAAAAATTATATAGAGATAGGATGATAAATGAAAGAATAAAATAAGTAGATGGACAGATAGATAAATAGAACGAGGTAAGATATGTAGATACAATAAAATAGAAAAACTAAATAAGACGCTTCAGATGCACATGTGCTAAAAACCCTAAAACTTTCTTTGGTGGACCCTTATTAAAAATATCTTTCAGTGACTTTTGAGAATAAAAACGTCTTGTCACGACAGCAGGACAGTCAAGTAAAATATGCTTTATTGATTAAAAAAAAACCAAAAACCTCCGCAGAACTGACAATATGGTGGTGCTTCACCTTTTAATAAAAAGTTGTGCGTGAGCCTTGAATGGCCAATATGGCATCTAGTGTACACAACCTCATCATGGTCGGTTTTGAAAGTGATGCAAGTGTCTATGACTTATGGCAGGTTTAATATCATGCAGTTTATTTGCAGTACATGTGTCCCATTCAGTCTGCCACTTCTTTAAAATATAGGAGGTTATTAGAGGTCTGAGGCTGGGATCTAGCATTGAGTGACTTCTTGGGTATGGCCTCTCGGCAGCATTATTTGCCTGCTCGTTACCTGACAGGCCAACATGGCTGGGGATCCAACAGAAGAGGATATTAAAAATTGTGTTTCTGTAAAAAACCTAGTTTCTCTAAAATCCGACTAATAATGGGGTGATGACTTCCGGTTATGGCTGCCACGTAAGACAGACGTGTCTCACTCTGCTCTGCTCCTGGAGAAAAAAATCGGCAAATAACTCTCTCATTTGGGACAGAACGTATCCCAGCGTTTGGGCGAGGATATGTCGGCGAAGCCTAAGGCTGGAAAATCAGGTAAAGGAAAAAGCGAGCCGCCGAAACAGTCCAAATTAACGGACTTTCAGGTCTGTGACGCAGCAAACAAAACTCCATATATGGTGGAGGAGGCTGGCAATGGTGCGATATCTGCGGGGAACGGCGCAGATGCGCTGATGGCTGCCATGAGTTCAATGAGAGCGGATTTTTCCTCTAGATTTGATGGGATTATGACAGCGTTGGAAGGAATAAGAAAGGAATTGGGTGACTGTGTAGAACGAACGGTGCAGATGGAGCTCCGTCTCGCTAGTGCTGAAGATGACGTCACCCGTCTTCAATTAAAGGTGCGCACTTTGGAAAAAAAAAATAAATGTCTAGAAGAAAATATTTTGGATTTGGAATCTCGGTCGAGACAGAATAACTTGAGGCTGGTGGGTCTTCCAGAGGAATCAGAAGGTCGGGACGTATATTCCTTTCTGGAAAAGTGGATTCCGGAGGTGCTGGGCAGCGAGGAGTTGCAATCAACAGTGGTTCTGGAAAAAGCACATCGTATTGGCCCACGGAGCGATAAGGGACCGCCGAGGACCTTAATTATGAAGTTTCTTAGCAACAGAGACAGGATGAAGATCTTCAACGCTGCACGAGCTAAAGGAGAGATTAAACACCAGGATCAGCAGGTGCGGTTCTACCCAGATTTGGCCACAGGAATCCAACAATTGAGGAAGCAGTTTGATCCCATACGTAAGGAGCTGCGCAACCTTGGGATTCGTCATGGTGTAATCTATCCTGCGAGACTGCTGACCACGTATGAGGGCAGAACCCACATCTTCAAGACCCCAGAGGAGGCGCAGGAGTTCATCAAGAAGATCAAAGAAGAAGAAGAGACTGGTGGGAGCTAAGCATGAACAAAATATAAGGTAGAATAATTAAGCATTTGCACAGGCATCTGACTGACTTGAAGTAAATAGCAAGTTTACAAAATATAGATTGTATTATATATTAAAAAAAAACAAAAACAAAACAAACAAAAAAAAACTATGATGTACAAAGTTGTTAAAAATTTTGGAGTTAAGTTGGAAAACTACAGAGGAGAGTTAATGTTACGTCATTAAAAGCAGTAGAGTTAGGGTGATTGGGAGTATGAAGAAGGAGTGGCTTAGGCTGTTCCCCGTGGGTGTGGAACGGTCGATGGCTATATCGGGAGACGGAATTTTTCTTTTGATTTTGGGGGGTTCGCCACAAGTGTGGGAAGGGGGAATTTGTTTGTGTGTAGTTTGTAGGATGAATGTTCAACCACTCATGTTTTTGCTTCTCTTTATGATCAATGTTTACCACTGCAAGGTAATCCCAAACTCTCTATTGATCATAAACCAAAGTGTTAATCTTAATTTAACTTCATGGAATTGCAGAGGTCTACAAATTTAAAAAAAACTTAAACAAGTTATGAATGAAATAAAAGACATGGTGTGGCGGTTCGTTTTCCCCCCCACCCACCACGATAAGGACACTACAGACTAGACACTCAGCCCTTTTTCTCTGTTTTTCTGCTGGCATACTGAGAAGCAATGTGCCATTCATGTATTTGTGATGCAAAACATGCATGTGTTGTGATGTAATGCGCCATTCTCTATAGTGTGCATATGGCTTGTCCTTACTGTGCTTTTTCTGAGCATCTTAGATGTGCTTTGGTGTATTAATGTCTACAGGTAGCCGAGTTTCTTCTGTCTCACCTATGTGATGTTAATCGATGCCCTTTCATCCTTTGTACTCAGCGTCCTGTCCTTACTGTGACCTAGAGACTCAGATCAATATGTAGATGTGCTTGTTAGCCTCTTTGTCTTGCACTTAGAGCGAGGTCCTAGCTAATCTGCCCATTGTGATGTATGGCTTACAAATGCAAATACCTCCTGCCTGTTCTGTTGTCCCTTTCGATCATTCTAGACTGTGGGGTATGTCCCTTTTGATGTATTGTTATGATCAAGTATTTAAGGTGCAACTCTGATAACGCAATCTCTCTCTTCTTCTCTCACTCTGATCCTGCAACTGGTAGACACACACGTGTCCGCCTCTCTTTCTCTGAGTAGCCTAGGGATCCCGCTCCGGGCTGCTCACTATGCACCGGGAGAGGGATCCCGTGAAAGGCGACATGATATAATAAACACCTGCCTTAAAAACCACAGCACTGCTGCTTATTTTTTCATGCCGCTTCAATGGTTCAAAAATTGTGTTTTTACAAGAAACTCATTTAATAGAGGAGGATATAAAAAGACTTAGGAGTAGATGGCAAGGAAGTGTATTCACCTCATCCATTCTCATCCCCGGGCCAGGGGAGTTATGACTCTCATACATAAATCAGTTCCCTTTTCAAGTGAAAAATGTAATTGGAGACAAACTTGGAAGATATGTTAATCATTCAAGGTTCTTTGCTATTAGAAAATTAAATCTTTTGAACTTAATATGGTCCCAATATAGATGATCAAAAGTTCTTTGCTAATTTATTTCTTATTTTATCATCACTTACAGGGCAACATATAATAGCAGGGGATTTTAATTGTACATTGAATCCAGGTATAGATAGATCACAGGACTGGATTGTACGCACATGGATGTAGATGACTATTAATCATTTTATGAAAGGAATTGAGATTGTTAGATATATGGAGAGAAATGAAACCACAAGTTAAAGCCTTATTCTTGTTATTCCAGTACCTACCAAGACATTCTCCACGAGTAGTGATTATTTTTGATTTCCCTTTCCACAGAATTAAGGATCCAAGATTCAGAAACTGCTTTTAATAAATGATAACAATCGTGATCTCTGATCATGCACCCTGTTGTCTATATATGTAGATAAAAAATTGACAAAGGCCTCAGGTAGCATGGCAATTTCAGCATAAATGCTTCAGGATGAGGAATTTGTCAAGTATATAGAAAAACAGATAGACGAGTACTTTGACATCAATACTAACACAAACATCAGCAATGTGTAAAGTGGGAGGCTTTCAAAGCTTTTATTAGGGGAGATATTATTAGTTACTACAGGATCAAAATCTAAGAAGACTCGAGAGGAGAGAGCTAAATTGGAACATAAAATGAAAAGTCTTCACGGAAAAAGTGTATGCAGGAAGTGATCAAGGTTTGGAGAATGAATTACTGATTTGAGAGCTGATACGACAAAAAATCAGTGATAGAGCTGCTCGAGTCTTCTAAGATTGAAACAATCTTTTTATGAACAAGGTGAAAAATCAGGAAAATTATTGGCATGCAGATTAAACAACTAGAAATTTAAAAACACCAATTACTAGTATTATAGTAATGGACAGGTAGTTATAGATCCTTTAGAAATTAACGGAGCCTTTAGAGATTACTATGAAAAATTATATGATACTAAAAATGAATTTGATTTAACAAAACTAAATGGGTTTTTGAACGAACTATCTATACCGTGTATTCCAAATGAAAACAGGGAGATATTGGAGTCTAAAATTAGTCAAGAAGAAGTTGGGCTAGCCATTGATAATATGAAATCAGGAAAAAGTGCAGGACCAGATGGTCTTCCAGTTGACCTTTATAAAAAATTTAAGAATAAATTAATAAAACCTTTTTTGGAAATGGTTTTAGAAGCATTTCAAAATAATAATTTACCATCATACATAAATAATGCCTTAATTATACTGCTGCCAAAACCAGGTAAGCCCTCTAATAAATGTGAAAATATGAGACCAATAAGCCTATTAAACGCCGACCTTAAGATAATCTGTAAAATTTTAGCAAGACGAATACAAGAAATTTTACCAAATATTATTAATCGAGATCAGAATGGCTTTATAAAGGGAAGACAAGGCTTCCATAATGTAAGAAGACTATTTAATATTATTTATTTTAATAAAGAAGCACTGGATACAGCTCTCCTATCACTGGACGCCGAAAAGGCCTTTGATAGAGTTGAATGGCCCTTTCTTTTTGAAGTCCTACAAAGGTTTGGACTTGGAAATAATTTCATAAAATGGGTTCAAATAATATACAATAATGCTACAGCAGAAATCCTAACAAATAACAATATTTCAAAACCAATAAAAATCAATAGAGGATGTCGACAAGGCTGTCCACTTTCACCTTTACTGTTTACTATGGCAATTGAACCTTTAGCGATAGCGATACGTTTACATTCACAAATATATGGAATTAAAGTTGGACCAACAGAACATAAAATCTCCCTGTACGCCGATGACATAATTTTGTTTATGTCGAATCTAAAAAAATCAATTCCAACCTTGTTGAATTTAATAAAGAATTTTGGGGAAATATCAGGATATAAAATAAATAAAACTAAATCTTCAATATTAATGCTAAATGAGACCCAGAGAAATTACCCAGCCCCTGAGGTAATAGTCAATTCAATGTTGTAAATCATGTTGAAATATTTAGGAATCCGAAATGTGCCTAAGCTAGAATCAGTCGCCAGTGTCAAACTATGGAAGCCTTAATGACAGCTATTGATGAGTTAACTCAGAGATGGCTGTCACTACCAATGTCGATGATCGGGAGAAATCAATATACTTAAAAGTAATATTTTACCTAAAATACTTTATTTATTTCAATACATTCCCTTATCACCACCTTTAGATTTATTCTCAAGAATAAACAAAAAGTTAGTGGAATTTATATGGAACAACAGGAGGGCTAGATTACGTCTGTCTTTATTATATTTACCATTTGATCGTGGAGGTCTGAAATGTCCAAATTTTTATGTTGTATTATGGTCGGCACAACTGAGGTCTATGACATATTATTTTTCATCAAATGATCGCCCTCACTGGACTGAAATGGAAATCATACAATTTACCTTTACCTCTTCCCATATTCATATACTCGGATTCGGCAAAAAAATTACAAAAACAAGTTAAAAATCCATTTGTAAAGCATATGATCAAAATATGGTGTGAAGCTAAAAAACTATTTAAAAGAACCACAGTTATTGTCACAATTTAAGTCCAATATGGGGTAATCAATATTTTAAAACCAGGGAGGAGCGGACGCTGTATTTAAAGTATGGAATTTAAAAGGGATACAAAAGATTCAGGATTTATATTTGCCATGTGCAGATAACATAATGTCTTTTGAAGAGCTGAGGATCAAATTTAATCTCAATAGAACACATTTTTTTCAATATCTTCAACTTAGAAACTTTATTCGATCAAATCAAAATAAAGCTCTCACTCGACCTATTTATTCATCCTTGGAAAAAATGATGATGAAAGATAGTAAAAGAAAGGGTATTATTTCAGAGTTTTATAACTCATTGACACTATCTTCAAGTGAAAATTCACTGAAAAGATTAAACTACTGGAAAGAAGATCTGCAAACTGAAATTTCAGAGGAACAATGGGAATTGGCTTGTACAGAAGCTCAAACCAAATCAATAAATGTACACCTTAAATTGATACATTTCAAATGGTTAATGTGGATGTATGTTACACCGGAGGAGTTAAATAAATATAACTACTAACTAACTAACTAACTAACCTGCACTTATATAGCGCTTTTCTAGTCACAAAGACCACTCAAAGCGCTTTCATTAATACTAACCCTCTATTCTAAGGGCCTATAGGAAACAAATATCTAGGGACAATTTAGAACAGCCAATTAACCTAACATGCATGTTTTTGGCATGTGGGAGGAAACCGGAGAAATCCCGGAGTAAACCCACGCAACACGGGGAGAACATGCAAACTCCACACAGATCACTGTTGGTCGGGGGCTGGGATTGAACCCACGATCCCCACAATCCCCCGGCCAAGGGTAAACTGTGCTGCCGCAGTGCTAACCACTGCGCCACCGTGCAGCCAACAAAAATATACCAGATACATGCACAAAATGCATGGAAAGTAAAGGAACTCTATTTCATTGTGTATGGGAATGTAGACTAATAAGAATGTTTTGGGAAGAGGTGAGGGTAACAATTGAAAAAATAATCTCAAAACAAATCATATTGAATCCTCAATTGTTTTTGTTGGGTCTGTACCCAGAAAAGCATAATTTTAATAAAAGTGAAAGAACATTCATAGACCTCAGTTTGCTTAATGCCAAAAAATGTATTGCACTATTATGGAAAAAGACTCATAGACCAGATGTGACTCAGTGGTTAAGACAGATGTTAACAAACCTTCCATTAGAAAGAATAACATATATACTGAAATCAAAGGAAATTGTGTTTGAGAATATATGGAGACCTTTTATTGATTATGTAAAAAATTTAAACATAACTCTTGAAGAAGAAGGTGAATGATGTGTGTGGACCTTGTAAATTCCAAACTGGTGAACATAATATGTATACTTATGTATTGGATTGTCTAGACTCTAGACTAAACAGAGGAGCATTGTTGAAGATTTGATTTTGCTGGTGGTTGTTGGTGTTTTTAGTGCATCTTTTTTTTTTTTTTTTTTTTGTAGTACTTTAGTGTTAGTGTTTGATTGTTTGTATCATGTTTGTTAAAAAAAAAAGGTTCAATAAAGATATTGTGGAAAAAAAATAATGGGGTGATTATGGCTCACATATTTTGACTGCATATGTATAAGCACAGGAGTGAGATGCTTAGAACTGCATGTGTTGTTTGACCTCACGTCTTGGATGGAACAATGCGTCTGGAACTCCTGAGGATAACGGCAGGAGGCGGAGGTGCCGTGATAAGACTTTGAGAAGACTTCCTGACCTCCTGGGGTCAGACGGACGACGAAGGGACTCGGGGGGAGAATTATTGTCAATGGGGGGTTTGGCATCAATGTGTGATTTTGCCTCTGATGTTCTATGTATAAATGTGGGGGTTTTGGGGGACTTCACTCTCTTCTTGTCTTGAGAGAATGCTGGGGATGTGAAATCTTCAATAAACCTGAATTGAGAAATAAATTCAGTCTCCTTACTTCACGCTCTCCACATTGGTGACCAAAGACGTGCAATGTCTAGAACCAATTTCCCCGAACCAGACTCGTCAGGGACCGCTCGAGCGAGCGCCATCTCGATCAAGCGCCATCTCGATCAAGCTACCGGAGTTCTGGCAGGACAACCCAGACTCGTGGTTCCTCCAGGCCGAAGCCCAGTTTGCACTCGGGGGAATAACGGCGGATGACACAAAATTCTGCCATGTCATCGCCAAGCTCGACAACCGCACAGCTCGATACGTGCGGCGCCTGGTGCAGCACCCGCCCACTGGCGAAAAATACAGCAAACTGAAGGCTGCCCTCATCCAGTGTTTCACGCCCTCAGCCGAGGAGAGGGCTCGGAGGCTCCTGGCTCTGCACAACTTGGGAGGACGCAGGCCAGTCGACCTGATGGAAGACATGCTACAGCTGAGAGACACAGACAATGATGATTTCCTGTTCAAGCACATCTTCCTGAGAACCCTTCCGACGCAGATGAGGGCGACCCTGTCGGGCACTCGTTGTGTGACCCAGCGGGACTTCCGTGCGCTGGCCCGAGAAGCGCAGCGGATCCTCGACTCCTACGGGGAGCAGGCAACCACCGCAGCAGCAGCAGACCTCGGAGCGGCGGCCGGGAGCAGCGGGGGGCCAGAGGCAGCGGAATCGATCCCACCAACAATGGCAGCGGCGCGGTCCCGACGCAGCGGAGGAGACGACCTCTGCTTTTACCATCGGCGTTTCGCAGAGAAGGCGCGCAGGTGTGTGCCGCCGTGCCACTTCAAGAGCTCAGGAAACGCCAGGACCGGGAGTCGTTAGCAGCATCGGCCCTCGGCGAGCGGAACAAGCTGCTCTACCTCACAGATGCGCGCTCTGGGCGGCACTTCCTCGTGGACACGGGCGCCCAAGTGAGTTTCATCACCCCAACCTACGCTGACCGGCTGGCAGGTCCCCGTGGTGACGGAGCAACAGCGGCGAACGGCTCAAGCATTAAGACCTTCGGCGAAAGGACTCTGCTTCTGTCCTTGCACGGCCGCACTTATGAATGGACCTTTATTATAGCGGCGGTGAGTTTCAACATGTTAGGTGCTGATTTTCTGTGCTCACATGGGTTGTTAGTTGATCTTGCCAACAGGCGCTTGGTTAACGCACTCTCCTTTTATTCAATTCCTTATGCAGCTCGAGTGTCCCCGCCACCAGCACAGACCAACGTCACCACAGCAGGCGGTAAGTTTCACACACTCCCCACCCAGTTTCCAGCGCTCACAGTTCCCACTTTTTCGGCAACAGTTGCGAAACACGGGGTGGAGCACTTTATCACCACAACTGGCCCCCCCGTCTTCGCAAAAGCTCGGCGCTTGGATGCAGCTAAACTGTCCATAGCGCGCAAGGAGTTCGTCAACCTGGAAAGGCTGGGCATCCTCCGCCGTTCAAACAGCCCATGGGCCTCCCCACTGCATATGGTCCCTAAAGCTGACGGCTCATGGAGACCTTGTGGCGATTACCACAGGTTAAACAACGCCACAGCGCATGACCGCTACCCAATCCCACACATTCAGGATTTTTCGGTGCATCTCGCGGGGGCGCGCATTTTTTCTAAAATAGACCTGGTCCGCGGCTATCATCAAGTCCCAGTCCGGGCTGAGGACATTCCCAAAACAGCGGTGATAACCCCTTTTGGACTCTGAGTTTTTGCGCATGCCGTTTGGCCTCAAAGGCGCCGCGCAGACCTTCCAATGCATGATGGATGCCGTGTTACGCAATCTCCCTTTTGTGTTCGTCTACCTCGACGACATTTTAGTCGCCAGCACATCCGAGGAGGAACACGAAAAACACCTCACAGCGGTTTTTCGGAGGTTGGGAGAGCACGGGTTAATAATCAATCCAGCCAAGTGTCAGTTCGGGGTGGCGCAGATCGATTTTTTGGGGCACCGCGTTTCCCCAGAAGGGGCGGTTCCGCTACCGGACAAAGTGCGTGCGGTGGCAGATTTTCCCCGGCCACAAACGGTCAAAGCGTTACAGGAGTTTTTAGGAATGGTGAATTTTTATAACCGTTTCCTTCCCCACGCAGCGCAGCTCATGCAACCACTACATGCCGCGCTTAAAAAGCAAAAACCCTCCAATGCAATCGATTGGTCCTCGGAGCGGGAGCGCGCATTCACGGAGGTAAAAAAAGCCCTGGCGGACGCTGCATTGTTAGCCCATCCTGACCCAACGGCCCGCATAGCGCTCACCACTGATGCGTCGGATTTGGCCATAGGGGCGGTTGTGGAGCAGCACGTTGCCGGGATTTGGCAGCCGCTGGCCTTTTTCAGCAGATCCTTGCGCGAAGCCGAGCGAAAATACAGCGCGTTTGACAGGGAGCCGTTAGCGCTCCACTTGGCCATTCACCACTTCCAATTCTGGTTGGAAGGTCGGCGTTTCACCGCGTTTGTCGACCACAAACCGCTCATTTTTGCGATGGCCAAAATTTCGGAACCTTGGTCAGGCCGACAGCAGAGGCAGCTAGCCGCAATTTCGGAATTTACTACTGATATTCAGCACGTAGCGGGTAAACTCAACGTAGTAGCAGACTGCCTCTCTCGCGCGGTAACAGCACCAGTCCGCACAGAGGTAGATTATACTACCGCAGCCGCAGAGCAGAATAACGGCGCGGAAGCGCACGCAGCACCAGTTCACGTGGGGATAGATTATGCGGCCATGGCAGCGGATCAGGGTAGTGATGCGGACATGTGCGCGCTCCAGTCTGGACCAACAGGGTTAAGGCTGGAGAGCAGGAGCTTACAAAATGGTTTGCCCCCCCCTAATCTGCGATGTCTCTACTGGGCGACCGCGCCCGGTGGTACCGGCTGCTTGGCGCCGTCGTGTTTTTGACTCGGTTCACTCCCTGGCACACCCAGGGGTGCGCGCGTCTGTGAAAATGGTAGCGGAAAAGTTTGTTTGGCCGAGCCTGCGCAAGCACGTGAAAGAGTGGGCAAGAGCCTGTATGGCTTGCCAGCGGGCCAAAATTCACAAGCACACTAAAGCCCCCTTAGAGCCGTTTCACCTCCCGGCCAAGAGATTTGATAAGATAAGATAAGCCTTTATTAGTCCCACAACGGGGAAATTCCAGGATTGCAACAGCACAGGGATAGCAACACTCAGAGCAACAATCAGAAGGCAAGAAAAAAAAAACAAGCAAGCAAGAGCAGCTAATAAACATATGTACGTATTACTATAAAATATATATATATACACACACACACAGACACACAGTGCAGAGCATTGTAGCTGGATGGAATAAATATATGAATATATGAACACACAGTGCAGAGCATTGTAGCTAGATGGAATAAATATGTAAATATATAAACACCCACAGTACGGAGCATTGCAGCTAGGTGGAATAAATATGCAAGTATATAAACACACACAGTGCGGAGCAATGTAGCTAGATGGAATAATATGTAGATATATAAATATATAAACACCCACAGTACGGAGCATTGTAGCTAGATGGAATAAATATGCAAATATATAAACACACACAGTGCAGAGCATTGTTGCTAGATGGAATGAAACAGCATAACCGTCTACTTAGTTATCCTACATGGTATGATTATGTGCCCATACATATTCTCACCCTCCATAGCGACCGGTATGTTCCTAGTTGTATGCCGGAGAGGACCATTGTGTAAGTCTATTGCATCTTTTGCATTCAAAAAACTATTAGTTTGTTACGTCTTTTTGCTATCTCTGCGAGCAGCCCTGCTTAGGTTGTACAGTCTGACAGCCGTTGGTAGGAAGGACCTACGAAACCTCTCGGTTGTGCACCTGGGATGATGTAGTCTGCTGCTAAATGAGCTCCTCAGTGCATTCAGTATGTCCTGCATAGGGTGGAACTCGGACTCCAGCAGAGATGACAGTTTAGCCACCGTCCTTCTCTCTCCTATCTCCTCCATCGGATCAAGGCGCTGCCCCAGGACAGAGCTAGCTTTCTTAATCAGTTTGTTCAGTCTCTTCCTATCTGCTGCAGTAATGCCACTGCCCCAGCAGACCACTCCAAAAGTGATGGCTGATGCCACCACCGTGTCATAGAATGACTTTTACCCTCAACCCCGGCCGAGGGTAAAACTGTGCTGCCAGTGCTAAACCACTGCGCCACCGTGCAGCCAATATGGTAAATGGCATTCACTTATAAAGCGTTTTTATTCTCATCTCTTGATGACCAAAGCGCTTTACAGATCCTGCTATCCACCCATTCACGCACACATTCACACACTGATGGTGGCATGCTGCCTAACATGGCGCTTCCAGACCCACCAGGAGCAATTGGGGTGAAGTGTCTTGCCCAGGGACACAACGGCAGCATATCTGGAGAGAACGGGATTTGAATTGATCATGTGCATGTCGACCTCGTGGGCCCCCTACCGTCGTCGCAGGGGTTCACACATCTTTTGACAATGGTGGACCGAACCACGCGTTGGCCGGAAGTGGTCCCACTAGCATCGACCACGGCTGCAGAGGTGGCCCGCGCATTTTTGACGGCCTGGATAGCGCGTTTCGGGGTCCCGTCGGATATTACATCCGACAGAGGACCTCAATTTGTGTCTGAGCTTTGGTCAGCGATGGCCAACAGCTTAGGGGCGACAATTCATCGCACTACCGCTTACCACCCCCAGGCTAATGGTTTATGCGAGCGTTTTCATAGATCTTTGAAGGCAGCCCTCAGAGCGTCGCTTACGGATGCAAAGTGGGTAAACAAACTACCATGGGTTTTATTGGGGTTGCGTTCTGCGCCCAAAGAGGACTTAAAGGCTTCCCCAGCGGAGTTGGTTTTCGCGCAGCCTCTCCGGCTGCCAGGCGAGTTTCTACCAGATCATCCGGCGCCGGGGCGTCCCCCGGCTCAGTGGCCACTGATCGGCACGGGAGCAGACATGCTTCCGGGCCCCGTTCATCACACTTTTCCGCGTGTTTTTGTTCCCAAAGCTTTAAAAAATGCCGAATTTGTTTTTGTCAGGCACGAGGCTATGCGCCCGGCCCTGCTCCCACCCTACGATGGTCCATTTAGGGTTCTGGAAACGGGTGATAAACATTTTGTGCTAGATTTGGGGGACAGTAGGGAAACAGTTAGTATTGACAGACTAAAGCCTGCTTTTGTGATGAACGACGAGTCTGTACAGGTGGCGAGGGCCCCTCGACGTGGCAGACCCCCCAGGGAGCATGTCCTGGAGCCCCCGCAGGGATCAAATAACAATTCTCATCCTCAGTTAGCAGATTCACTGCAAGGCGGCGCCGCAGGGGCTGCGAAGCCCGCTTACAGCAGGTTTGGAAGACGTTTGAAGCCCAGACGGCGTACGGACTGATGTGTGATTTTATCATGTTGTGTGGACTATGCTATATTGTTCATTCTTTGACGTTTGGGGGGGGGGGTTATGTGGCTCACATATTTTGACTGCATATGTATAAGCACAGAAGTGAGATGCTTAGAACTGCATGTGTTGTTTGACCTCACGTCTTGGATGGAACAATGCGTCTGGAACTTCTGAGGATAACGGCAGGAGGCGGAGGTGCCGTGATAAGACTTTGAGAAGACTTCCTGACCTCCTGGGGTCAGACGGACGACGAAGGGACTCGGGGGGGGGGGGGGGGAGAATTATTGTCAATGGGGGGTTTGGCATCAATGTGTGATTTTGCCTCTGATGTTCTATGTATAAATGTGGGGGTTTTTGGGGAGTTCACTCTCTTCTTGTCTTGAGAGAATGCTGGGGATGTGAAATCTTCAGTAAACCTGAATTGAGAAATAAATTCAGTCTCCTTATTTCATGCTCTCGACAGTGATCAGTGTTTAAAAGCCCTAGCGCCTGAAGACAGGACCTGGAGTGAGTGAAAATTAAGGAGCTCTGTTTGGGTCTTTCAATGTGTTCCAATGGTAGAAACAAAGCATGAGCCTCTGCTGTAAAAACTGAACATTGTTTGGGAATCCGCAAACCATGCTGATTGTGCCCGGTGACAATTGCAGCTGAGAATGAGCCATCTACTTTAGATCTATCCAAGTATAAGGAAATATGGTGAGGAAAACGGCATTTTATGTCTACGATCTGCTGCTGGTACACATTTGGGTGAGTGTCTTTTTGTTTTGGCTCAGATCCAGAATGATATTGAGTTTCCTCAAACTCCATGGAGGAATGGGACAAAACTGTGTCTGTGTTACGTTGCTCATATCAGGGTTTAACTTTACCAGGTGAGGTTCTATACGGAGTCCAAAAGGAGTGATGCGCTTAGGTCTGACCTTATACAGCTGCAAAAATCGAGGGTGAAAAACTGCAGAGTAGGCTGGATTTCTATGGTCAGCTTTAAGTTTAGCCATATACTGGAGAGCCAATTTCAGGCACCTGTTTTGAAGTGAAGGCTTGTTTGCTTCAACATACAAACTTTTAACAGGAGAGGTTGTGAAAGCCCCCCAAGGCAAGCCTTAGCCCTTGGTGATGGACAATTTCCAGTGTCCTGTTGTAGGATTTCCTTGCTGATCCATAAACTATGCTCCCATACTCCAACCGAGATCTTACAAGTGCTCTATAGAGACGCAACAGCACAGCAGAGTCCGCACCCCATTAGTTTTAGCCAAAACTTTAATAATATCAAGGGCTTTAAAACATCTGTTTCGTAGAAATTTTATATGTGGAATAAAAGACAGCTTATTATCAAAAATAAGTCCAAGGAATTTGGTTTCTTTTACCATCTTGATAGCTTTTCCATCTATGAAAAGCTCAGGGTCGAGGTGAAGAGACCGCAGCAGGCAAAAGTGCATGCAGACAGGTTTTTTGAAAATTTAAAACCATTACTGAATGACCACATATTAATCTTGTTTATGCACAGCTGTAGTTGCTTTTCGATTGTGCTCATGCCTTTCCCCCTGTAGCAAATGCAGAGGTCATCTACGTAAAGACTACAGAAGGTATATGGTCTAAGAGCACCAACTACACTATCCATCCATCCATCCATCTTCTACCGCTTTTCCGGAGGTCCGGGTCGCGGAGGCAGCAGTTGAAGCAGAGAAGCCCAGACTTCCCTCTCCCCAGCCACCTGCTCCAGCTCTTCAGAGGGGATACCAAGGCGTTCCCAGACCAGCTGGGAGACATAGTCTCTCCACCGAGTCCTGGGTCTGCCCCGGGGTCTCCTCCCAGTGGGACGTACCTGAAACACCTCAAGTGGGAGGCGTCCAGGAGGCATCCTAATCAGATGCCCATACCACCTCAACTGACTCCTTTCAATGTGGAGGAGCAGCGGTTCTACTCTGAGCCTCTCCCGGATGACTGAGCTCCTCACCCTATCTCTGAGGGTGAGTCTAGCAATCCTACGGAGAAAGCTCATTTCAGCCGCATGTATCCGCGATCTCGTTCTTTCGGTCATTACCCAAAGCTCGTGACCATAGGTGAGAGTGCTACAACTACACTATATTAATCTTAATGCTAAAACGGGTAACCGAGAGGATGCTTCCCTGGGGGACTCTTTGTTCTTGCACATGGGGCTCTGAAAGGCTATCTCCTACTCGGACTTTGAAGCATCTATTGGACAAAAAGTCTAAAATGAAAGGGCAAATGTCCTCTAAAACCCATGTCATGTAGGTCTCTTAAAATACCGTATTTCCATGTTGTGTCATATGCTTTTTCTAAAACAAAAAATACAGCAACTACATGTTCTTTTCTAATAAAACCATCACATATATAGGCCTCTAATCTGATAAGGTGGTCTGAAGTGCTTTTACCACGTCTGAAGCCACACTGGTAATCAGTTAAAAGGACTTGAAGCACCCACACAATGCAATTGTTTACCATTCTTTCCATGGTTTTACTGAGGCAACTTGTCAGAGCTATTGGACAGCAGTTGTTGGTATCAGTATGATCTTTCCCGAGTTTTGAAACCGGTATAATTACTGCTTCTTTCCAGCTTTCAGGAATACTGCCTGATTTCCAGATGTTGTTAAAAACCATCAAGAGAATGGATAGTGCACTGGGGGGTAAGTATTTTAAAAACTGATAATGAATTTTATCTGACCCCACAGCAGTGTCATGAGAGTTCCTTACTGAGAGCAAAAGTTCTTCCATAGTGAAATCTTGGTTGTATGGCTCTGAGTTATCTGAAGAAAAGTTTTGTTCTTCTTGTGCTTGTATGATTTGGAATGCGGACGATAGTTTCCAATAGACAAATTCTTTTCAAACGATTTTGCTAGTTGATTAGCCATTTCATATTTTGTAATCAGCAGATTGCCCTGATGATTAATATGCTGTATCTGAAGTCCATTCCCTTACCCATCATCTTTCTGATTAAATCCCAGATCTTTCTGGAAGATGTGTTGGATGTGAGGCTTGATACAAATTCCCTCCAGCTCTGTCTCTTTGCTTCATTGATGATCCTGCGTGCTTTAGCTTGACAGATTTTAAATCTGATCAGGTTTTCTGTTGTTGGACGTTTATTGAACACCTTCTCTGCTTTTTTTTTCCTTGCCTCAATGGCCTTTTTGCAGTCATCATTGAACCATGGGTTGGACCTACGGTGTGGCTTTGCTGATGTTTTTGGGACAGTCTTACCTGCAATTGCAATTACTAGTACATGCCCGTGCATACCCATCCATGCCCATAGAAACCACATATAAGTAAGTATTTCTGCATGCCCGTCGCTGAAGGGTCTCCTCACTGTCTCAGACGGCCATGTTGTTCACAGTCATGCCTGCGGTGTACTGCTCGAACCTGAGGAGTTTCATCTTCATGGCATCTTTTCTGACCTGCAGCAGTTCTCCTCACTCTATTGCTCTCCATCTGGTGGGTTTTCTTCTTCATTCAGACCACTGGTTGAGGGATAGGTGCGTCGTAATTCCAGTTCATGGACAGGATCATGAAAATCGATTTGAGCAAAAAGTGGCTTTCGACCCTGTTCAGGAAGACCTGTGCATGCCCGTAGAAACCAAGAAACCGGAGCACCCAGAGAAAATCAGCGCTTTGCTTGGCATTTTACACATTTGTAGTGTAGACTGCCATTCTTCAAGGTTACACATTTTTAGTGTGTCAGCACCTCTCTAAAAACAACATTGCTCAGAAAGTGACGCTTTTGCTTAGTTTCTTCATCTTGAGCAAGAATACGAAGACTGCTTGATCTGCCAACTCTGCTCGCGGCAACATAGAATTGGCCATGGCTGAAGAAATCTCGTGCAGAAAACACCAACGCACTGTAAAGACTGGCCCTGTGACTTCTTCAGTCATGGCAAAGCAGGGTCATACTGGAAACTGTTTACGTGGCAAGGTGAATGAAAACATGTTGTCAGATGGCATGAGTGTGATTCGTGGAATCAGGACAGTGCGTCCAGCATCGACACCAATCACAGAAGGTTTAAAGTGTTGTGTCCTATTCGTAATCGGGTGATGAGTATCTCTTCTTTGGTGAGTGATGGTCTATATGACAACATAAAGACATGAAGGCAGGCATCATAGGACACTACATCATAGGTAGCCAGTCCTAAAATACATCAAGGCAGCCATCGTGAGTGATGGTCTACATGACATCATAAAGACATCAAGGCAGGCATCATAGGACACTCCATCATAGGTAGCCAGTCCTATTGTCTATATGACAGCATCGCCAATATGACGGCATCATGAGTCCTATGTTGCCTGACATCATAGGATCATCATAGGACATCAAGCAGACATCATAGGCCATTCTATGATGTGCTATGATCGTCTCTCACACACACACAGATTTCTTGAATTTATAGAGTGAAGGTTTGAGTGAAGCTCTGAGAAGAGTGACAGTGTGGTTGAGGTTTTTGGCTGAATTCCTCTTTGCACAGAGAAACAAAGGAGGACCAGTTTGCTTTTTTGAGTTGCCATCATGGAGTTCTTGATTGCACATCCACTTCTGTAGATGTCAATATTAAAGAAAAGTGGTCACTTCCTCAAAGGTCATCCAAGACCTGCCACGAGAATTCCAGCACTAGCTCAGGATCACATATAGATAGGTCAATTGCAGTATAGGTTCCATGTCCTGGGTGGAGGTATGTGTGAGACCCATCACTCCAAAGACACAGATCATTTTTATCAATAAAATCCCCCAGTATCTTGCATTTGAGCAAATTCCTCCCCACAGAGGTCACAGTAATATTGCATAATGGAACTTACCATATGAAGTATTGTACTACCAAGGCTTGAATGTTGGAATATTGGGCCATTTGGGGTCCCACCCAGACGTCCTGTGTTTGGACTTTTCACTGGTGTTATCCTTCTCTCCTTCCTCTGCTCTCACCTCTCCTGGACCCTCTGCCTGAACACTTTCCTCTCCTTGGCTCCTCTCTTCTGTCTCATCTTTCCCTCTCTGAGCCCTGTCTAATTCAGGTTCTCTATCTATGGTGGTATAGAAACAGGCCAGAAAATACCAAGTGTCATGTTTTGTCCTGCAGGATTTTTTTTTTTTTTTCGTAGTTTACATAAATAACCAAAATGTGTATTTCTTTGTATTTTTATTCTAGTGTTTCTTTTTTCCACTGACAAAGAGTAGGAAAGGGAAGGAAAAAAAACATTCATATTAGGAATTTACTCATTCATACTTAAATTATATGATCAGAGGTGGGTATAGTAACCAGAAATTCTACTCATGTAAAAGCAGTGCTCTGAAATTAATAATTAATAGTAGACAACCAAAAATTTCTAGTTAAGGGTACAAAGAGCACCTACTTAAAAACTTGAGTAATGACTTCAGTCTTGAAGGTTTGAGGTTTTTCTCCAAAATTTATAACAATTTTCTTAATAGTTTTCTACTTTTCTCTGTAATTTTATCTAAATTTGCAACCATTTTCCTCAAATTTGTAATTTTCTCTTGTACATTTGAGACTATTATAAATTTGTGGATTTATAATAGTCTCATATAAAAAATATATATATATTTTTTGATTTTGTATACTTTATTGATCCCCAGAGGGGAAATTCAGGGCATCCACCTGAATGGATGAAGCAGCCACGGTACGGCGCTATCCCTTAACCATTCACACACACATTCACACCTAGGGCCACTTTAGAGTCTCCAATTAACCTAACCTGCATGTTTTTGGCTTGTGGGAGGAAACCGGAGAAATCCCGGAGTAACCCCACGCAGATACGGGGAGAACATGCAAACTCCACACAGATCACTGTTGGTCAGGGGCTGGGATCGAACCAGGGATCCCACGGCCAAGGGTGAGTTGCTGTGTTGGCACAGTGCTAACCACTGCGCCACCGCACCGCCCATTTTATGGTTAATGTTTATCTTTTTTTAATCCAATCCAACTTTATTTATAAAGCTCTTTAAAAACGACAGTTGACAAAGCGCTGTACATCAACGATAAATAAAATATAAAAACAATAAAATACAACTAAAGTACAAAACAGCACAAACAAAACAATCGTCATACAAAAGAGACAATAAGAACAAATAAAATCAATGTCTCAAACTGGGTCAAAAGCCAGAGAATAAAAATGGGTTTTAAGAGGAGTTTTAAAACTGGACAGTCAAGAGGCCGGCAATCTGTCCAGGGTGTACCTTGCCTCTCGCGCAAAGATGCTGGGATAGGCTCCAGTCTCCCCGTGACCTGAAAAGGATTAAGCGGAAGAAGATGGATGGATGGACAGTCAAGAGGCCTGTCCGACAGACAAAGGCAGATTATTATAAAATTGCTGTTTTTTTAATAAATGTGAAACATCCATCCATCCATCCATCTTCTACCGCTTTTCCGGAGGTCCGGGTCGCGGAGGCAGCAGTTCAAGCAGAGAAGCCCAGACTTCCCTCTCCCCAGCCACCTGCTCCAGCTCTTCAGAGGGGATACCAAGGCGTTCCCAGACTAGCTGGGAGACATAGTCTCTCCACCGAGTCCTGGGTCTGCCCCGGGGTCTCCTCCCAGTGGGACGTGCCTGAAACACCTCAAGTGGGAGGCGTCCAGGAGGCATCCTAATCAGATGCCCATACCACCTCAACTGACTCCTTTCAATGTGGAGGAGCAGCGGTTCTACTCTGAGCCTCTCCCGGATGACTGAGCTCCTCACCCTATCTCTGAGGGTGAGTCCAGCAATCCTACGGAGAAAGCTCATTTCAGCCGCTTGTATCCGCGATCTCGTTCTTTCGGTCATTACCCAAAGCTCGTGACCATAGGTGAGAGTAGGAACGTAGATTGACTGGTAAATCGATAGCTTTGCCTTAGAACTAAGCTCCCTCTTCACCACAACAGACCGGTACAACGTCCGCATCACTGCAGATGCTGCTCCAATCCGTCTGTCGATCTCTCGCTCCATTTTCCCCTCACTCGTGAACAAGACCCCAAGATACTTAAACTCCTCCACTTGGGGCAGGAGCCTGTCCCCAACCCGGAGAGGACAATCCACCTTTTTCCGGCTGAGGACCATGGACTCGGACTTGGAGGTGCTGATTCTCATCCCAGCCGCTTCACACTCAGCGGCAAACCGTCCCAGCAAGAGCTGTAGGTCATTGCTGGATGAAGCCAACAGGACAACATCATCTGCAAACAACAGAGATGAGATCCTGTGGTCACCAAGCATGACACCCTCCATTCCCTGGCTGCGCCTAGAAATCCTGTCCATAAAAATTATGAACAGGACCGGTGACAAAGGGCAGCCCTGGCGGAGTCCAACTCTCACTGGGAATGACTCCGACCGAGTGTTGGCAATGCGAACTAAACTCTCACAACGGTCGTACAGAGACCGAATAGCTCGTAACAACAAGCCCGATACCCCATACTCCCGAAGCACCCCCCACAAAAATCCACGAGGGACGCGGTCAAATGCCTTCTCCAAGTCCACAAAACACATGTAAACTGGTTGGGCAAACTCCCACGAACCCTCAAGAATTCTCGAGAGGGTAAAGAGCTGGTCCGATGTGCCACGGCCAGGACGAAAACCACATTGCTCCTCCTGAATCCGAGGTTCGACCAACGGCCGGACTCTCCTCTCCAGTACCTTGGCATAGACCTTCCCAGGGAGGCTGAGGAGTGTGATCCCTCTAAAGTTGGAGCACACCCTCCGGTCCCCTTTTTTGAAGAGAGGAACCACCACCCCGGTTTGCCATGCCAAAGGCACTGCCCCCGACCTCCACGCAATGTTGCAGAGGCGTGTCAACCATGACAACCCAACAACATCCAGGGCCTTGAGGTACTCGGGGCGAATCTCGTCCACCCCCGGGGCCCGGCCACCAAGGAGATTTTTAACCACCTTGGCGACCTCAGCCCCTGTGATAGGCGAGTCATCCCCCTCGTCCCCAAACCCTGCTTCCTCTGTGGAAGGCGTATCAGTGGGATTGAGGAGATCCTCGAAGTATTCCTTCCACCGCCCGACGATATCCCCAGTTGAAGTCAACAGTGTCCCATCCGCACCATACACAGTGTGGACGGGGAGCTGCTTTCCCCTCCTGAGCCGCCGAACAGTTTGCCAGAATCTCTTTGAAGCCGACCGAAAGTCTTGTTCCATGGCCTTGGTCTTGTTCCATATGTGCACCTGGCACCAGGACACCCTAGGCCGCAGGTCGATGATCGATTTTGTTATCGTATCATCAGACCTGCGACCGTATGTCTTGGACACCCGAGTAAAGAGAGGTGCAGAGCTGTCAACTGATCACCACCTGGTGGTGAGTTGGATCCAATGGCAGGGGAGGAAGCCATTCAGACCTGGTAGACCCAAACGTATAGTGAGGGTGTGCTGGGAGCGTCTGGCTGAGGCCCCTGTCCGGGAGGTCTTCAACTCCCACCTCCGGAAGAACTTCGACCACATTCCGAGGGAGTCTGGAGACATGGAGTCTGAATGGGCCATGTTCTCCACCTCTGTTGTTGAAGCGGCAGCCCAGAGCTGCGGCCGCAAGGTGGTCGGTGCATCTCGTGGTGGCAACCCCCGAACCAAGTGGTGGACACCAGTGGTGAGGGGGGCCATTAAGCTGAAGAAGGAGTCCTATCAAGCTTGGTTGGCTTGTGGGACTCCCGAAGCAGCTGAGGTGTACCGGCAGGCCAAGCGGAGTGCAGCTCGGGAAATGTGCACCTAATGTGCACCTAAATGTGAAACAGAATGTGGCAAATTTACTTTTTTCCCCTCATACAATTTAAACTTTTGACCATAATTTTGTACAGCCAGAACAGAACAATAACTCTGAATTCGAAGAAATATAATAATTAAAATTATATTTAAAGAAATAAATCAACTTAAATGACCAAATATGCAGTTATTTCTGTTATAATATTTCTATGTATTTATCACTTTTTAGAACTCTCTTCACCAACCAGACAGCAGCAAAATCCTCCCTTATTTTGAAATCCAAATGTTGGCATGTTTAGTTTGTCTGAAAGCTGCTGACGGATTAAAGCCACTGACTTCGTGAATTTCGGTCATCTTAACTTGCCAGGTACATAATAATGAACATAAATTATTAGTCAATATTGCAGTAGCTGGTGAAGTAAATCCTCAGTGATCCATCAGTCACGCTTGCCTTTCCCTGCAATGAAGCCTAACCAGACCAGTTAGCTAAGCAACTCCTCATTGTTGTTCCAGTTACCAGCGGGTTAAAACCACCATAAACGCCTCCACTCTCTTGTACTTTTTTCCACGTTTAAAGTACTTTAATAAGCTCATGTTTCTCTTGGACAGCAATGCTACAGAGACACGCTCTGCCTGCAGAACCAGTCACGCGGGCGCCGGGAGGGCGGGGCGCTTCCGCGCGGATGACAATCACACATGTTGTTCGTGTGCACGCTTGCGGAGCGTTTCTTTCATATTTAATTTTTCTTAAATTAATATATTTTAGGCGCGGCAGCAAACTTCCTTAGTGCGGTGGGCCGCCACACAGAAATGTTACCAGAGGAAACCTTGTGGATGGCAACTGATTATGAAGGTCATCAAGATTTTCCGGTGTCACAGTCTTTTCTGGTGGTATATAGAAACAGAATAAGGTTATTTATTGCTTTATGCAAAGGTAGACAAACTGCCACTGCTTGTAAGTTGGAGACTAAATGCCAAGTGGCTGTGAATTATGTCATTCCTTACTAAAACTGCAGAACCACCAGATGGACAATGCACATTTGGACCATATGTATTATACATTGTATAATGTTTCAGAGACATGGGGTTGGTTGATAGTAGGAGAGTTTCTTGAAGTCAAAAAGCAAGAGGATTAAAACTAGCAGCTCAACACTGCACTTCAGAGAAATTGGCCTTAAAGCCACGACAGTTCCACTGGATAATGTGGCTACCCACCATCAGGCAGGTAAAGCCAAAGCACGCTCCTTATGCTTGCTTTTGGGGGAGGGGCTACGACTGCGACAAGTCATGACTTCAGACATTTCTGCATCTACTTGATTCCCCATTCTTTTACAATTTATTTTCTTGGCTTGATTTTACTTGAGTAGAGGAGCTGGAAGTTTTTTTTTTTCTTTTGATGACTGTTTTTTTTCTGTGGGCTTACTTAGACTTTGACTTAAGGGTTGGCTTATTGTAGTTAGGCTTTGAGTACTCGTTTTACTTTTAACTGGGACTCCAGAATTTTTAATATTACTTAATGAGGGCTTATCTTTAGTTAAGCAGGTCAGATCTGTCTGACACTCAGCAGGCTGCATTTTAGGTTTCACAACAGAGGAGAAAGTCTGCTGGAATTTGTACTTTGGGAAACCTACCAGTTTACGTGCCTCAGGGTAGCTAATTTTCTTAGTACAATTGACAGTTTGAATTTTTGTTTCCTTGATCCAACAAGGACATTCCTTCGATGATGCTGCATGATTGCCTAAACAGTTACTACATTCAGGAGGTGTTGTGCAGGCCAACTCATGCCTTTCTTTTCCACATTTGCAGCAGACTGGTTTATTCTTAATCCTGCTGAGCCATGGCCAAACTTTTGGCAGTTAAAACATCTCAATGGGTTTGGAATAAAGGTATCAACAGTTACACTCAGGTATCCTATTTGGATTCTTTCTGGGAGTTGATGCCAATTGAATGTCAGAATGTAAGTGCCAGTTTTTACTTTTTGCCCATCTTTTTTGATAGTTATTCTCTTCACATGTGTTACTCCTTGTTGTTGCAGTTCTGAGGCTATTTCACCCTCTTCCATATCGTGGAGTTCTCTGGTATACTCCTTTGCAGCTCAGGGTTTTCCTCTGGTAACATTTCTCGGTGGCGGGCCGCCTCACCAGAAAATTTACCGCTGCGCCAAGAAGGAGATATGAATTTAAGAAAAATATATGAAGCAATGACTTTCCGCAAGCGTGCACACGAACAACGCGCGTGGCCGTCATCCGCGTGGAGTTTAGAAGCGCCCCGCCCACACGAGCTTTCCAGTCAGTCGGCAGTGTCTCACTAACGGCAGCAGCATCTTCGTGGAAAAAGAGTGAAAACCGGGAAGTTAAACAGCAGAAATGGACTCTATTTGAAGAGAAACTTTGTGAAGAAGTCCGCCATTTCTTTGTTGGTGAAAATCCTGGCGCATCAGCGCCTTGGCGCTACCTATCGGACGGGAGTGTAACTACAAATGATGGTTGTGTGCATGCGTCAACCGCCTGGCCTGGGTAGATGAAAAAAGTGAGCATGTACAGCGCCGCGTGCATGCCGGGCTCGTCCAAAGTGTACCTGGACCAAGGCGGACAAGAGGGGAAATGCAGCATAATAAGGCTTGACTGTCTGACAGAAACATGAGTTTACTGAAGTACGTTAAATGTGGGAAAAAACATCAGAAGAGGTATGTAAGCATTGGAGGCATTTATCTCGGCTTTATCCCGCTGGAAACAGGAGCAATAACGGAAGAGTCGCTTAACTAAGAGATGTGGTTAGAATTCAAATGCAGCCGGCTTCATATGAAGGGAAAGGCAAGGGAGACTACTGAATTGCTGAGGATATATTTCACCAGCCGCGACAATATTAAGTTATATTCCCAATTATGTACCTGGCAAGTTAAGATGACCGAAATTCATGAAGTCAGTGGCTTTAATCCTTCAGCAGCCTTCAGACAAACTAAATGTGCCAGCATTTGGATTTCAAAATAAGGGAGGTTTTTCTTGGCGGTGAGGAATTTAAAAAAAAAACAACAACCTATAAATATGTAGAAATATTATAACAGGGTTCCGCTTCCGGGTCACCAAGGGATGGCAGCATAGAGCGTGGTCTCCTGACCAAAAACAAGAAATTACTTCGAAAAAGTCAATTAAAACTGACAAAACTAGTCCAAACGCCTACAAAGGAGAGGAGATGCCTCCAAAAGGGAGAAATAAATCAACCACTGTAGCGACATCCACAGAAACGGATGTGTCGCAAGATCAAGAAGCTAATGCTAACCCTACCGCTGCTAACCAGGGAGAAAGCGACGCAAATGAGGACGAAGGAGAGGTGACTAACAGCACAATACTCAAAGAACTGCGTGAATACAGACAAGAGATCATGAGAGAATTTGCCAAGACAAACTCGAGACTGGATGAAACGGAGAAAAGAATTGTGGGGAACGAGGAAAGGCTACAGGACATAGAAGGAGTGGTTGCAGGAATGTTAAAATTGCAAGAACAACTTCAGGAGAAATTAACGGATCAGGAATGCAGGTCGAGAAGAGAAAACATCAGGATTTATGGAATTCCCGAACAAAAAGAAATGAACCAAAAGACAATGATTACATTTATAGAGAAAGTGCTTAGAGATAACCTTGGCATCCCTGATACTGTAAACCTGAATATAGAGAGGGCGCACCGAGCACTCACCCCTCAGCCCCCACCTGGAGCCAAGTCGAGATCTATCCTTGTCAAATTCCAGAGCTTTAGGATGAAAGAAGAAGTAATCCGTTTGGCATGGCAGAAGAAAGGCTTTACTCTGGATGGCCTTAAGATAAACTTGGATCATGATTATGCTCCGGTAATTTTACACAGACGGAAAGCATATGCCAAGGCGCAACGAGTCCGGAAAGGAAATAAAATACGATTTCAGACTCTCTATCCAGCTCGCCTAAGAGTTCACTATGAAGAAGGGCAGAGAACGTATGACACAGCGGAAGAGGTGACAGCGGACATGGTCAGCCGTGGCCTGCTGGTGAAAGTGATTGAGCAGCCAGCAACGTTGTGGGAGAGGATTCAGCGAGGAGCCTGGCAGCCAGCACGGACCAAACAGACCACCGCGGCCGGGAACACGCAGAGCTTCAAGCAAAAGCTGCAAGCATTTAGACGCACAGCAACGGAGGATACAGGTTGATTTGGTCTTTTTTGATTAAAGATAAGAAATAAATGAGAAAGATGTATAAGAAAAGAACTACGAAAATTTTGGTCGGAGGAAGGGACAACGAGGGGACACTGAACTCTTTATATGGCTGACGTCATAGTGGAGGGCCCTCTGACACACTGGAGGTGTAGACATTATCCCTCAAACCAGCAACGGGTCAGTAAATCGACCCTAGGGTTGGAAGTTAGTTTTGGAATCTGTTCAATGTTCATAAAGTTTGTTTTTGTTATTCATTATGTTATTCTTTTTCCAAGGGAGTGCTTACAGGGAACTGAGGTTAAATGTAAATATTTGAATGCAAGGAGAGCCGGTTGAAATTGTTTCTTTCAATGTAAATGGAGTTCTGAATCCTATAAAGAGGAATAAGATTTTGACAAAACTAAAATGGGAAAAGGCACAGATTGCCTTCCTTCAAGAAACCCATTTCAGTCAATCTGAACATGTAAAATTAAAAAGGCAGGGCTTTAAATTTGTTTTCTCCTCTTCTTATAAAGCTGGGCACCGACGAGGGGTTGCTATACTTATTTCAAATTTACTAAATTATGATCATATATCAGAAGTACAAGATGAGGAGGGAAGATTTATCAAAATTACTGGTAAAATGGACATGAAATAACGCTTATAAACGTTTATATTTCACCTGGAAGTGATTGGACTCTCTATAGACACATATTTGAGTTAATGATGAATTCTCAGGGAGTGGTAATCTGTGGAGGAGACTTCAATATTAGATTAAATCCAAAATTAGATGTATCAAGTACAACCAATGCAGAAAATGCACTAATTAAAAAGGTAAATTCATTGATGAAAGAAATGGGAATTATTGAGGTTTGGAGAGAATTACATCCTAAAAGTAGAGACTATACACACTATTCTTGCCCGCACAGTGTTTATTCAAGAATAGACTATTTTTTTATGTTCAATAATGATTCTTTCGGAGTAAGAGATTGCAAAATTAAGACAATTGATCTCTCAGATCATAGTCCCATTTCATTGTCTGTTATTTTAGAAAAGAAGGTCAGAAAAGTGTTGTGGAAGTTCAACTTAAATATATTAAATGATTCCAAATTAAGACAAAAATTAAAGGATGACATCAAGAACTATCTTGAGTTGAACGACACAGGCGAAGTGTCACAGATACAGTGGGGTAAAAAAGTATTTAGTCAGCCACCAATTGTGCAAGTTCTCCCACTTAAAAGATGAGAGAGGTCTCCAATTTTCATCATAGGTATACCTCAACTATGAGAGACAAAATGAGAAAAAAAAATCCAGAAAATCACATTGTTTGATTTTTAAAGAATTTATTTGCAAATTATGGTGGAAAATAAGTATTTGGTCAATAACAAAAGTTAATCTCAATACTTTGTTATATACCCTTTGTTGGCAATGACAGAGGTCAAACGTTTTCTGTAAGTCTTCACAAGGTTTTCACACACTGTTGCTGGTATTTTGGCCCATTCCTCCATGCAGATCTCCTCTAGAGCAGTGATGTTTTGGGGCTGTCGCTGGGCAACAGACTTTCAACTCCCTCCAAAGATTTTCTATTGGGTTGAGATCTGGAGACTGGCTAGGCCACTCCAGGACCTTGAAATGCTTCTTACGAAGCCACTCCTTCATTGCCCGGGCGGTGTGTTTGGGATCATTGTCATGCTGAAAGACCCAGCCACGTTTCATCTTCAATGCCCTTGCTGATGGAAGGAGGTTTTCACTCAAAATCTCATGATACATGGCCCCATTCATTCTTTCTTTACATGGATCAGTCATCCTGGTCCCTTTGCAGAAAAACAGCCCCAAAGCATGATGTTTCCACCCCCATGCTTCACAGTAGGTATGGTGTTCTTTGGATGCAACTCAGCATTCTTTCTCCTCCAAACACGACACGAGTTTTCTCCCGATCATCGACATTGGTAGTGACATCCATCTCTGAGTTAACTCATTAATATCTGTCATTAAGGCTTCATAGTTGACACTGGCGACTGATTCTAGCTTAGGCATAATTTGGATTCCTAAATATTTAAACTGATTTACAACATTGAATTGATTTACCTCAGGGGCTGGGTAATTTCTCTGGGTCTCATTTAGCATTAATATTGAAGATTTAGTTTTATTTATTTTATATCCTGATATTTCCCCAAAATTCTTTATTAAATTCAACAAGGTTGGAATTGATTTTTTTAGATTCGACATAAACAAAATTATATCATCGGCGTACAGGGAGATTTTATGTTCTGTTGGTCCAACTTTAATTCCATATATTTGTGAATGTAAACGTATCGCTAAAGGTTCAATTGCCATAGTAAACAGTAAAGGTGAAAGTGGACAGCCTTGTCGACATCCTCTATTGATTTTTATTGGTTTTGAAATATTGTTATTTGTTAGGATTTCTGCTGTAGCATTATTGTATATTATTTGAACCCATTTTATGAAATTATTTCCAAGTCCAAACCTTTGTAGGACTTCAAAAAGAAAGGGCCATTCAACTCTATCAAAGGCCTTTTCGGCGTCCAATGATAGGAGAGCTGTATCCGGTGCTTCTTTATTAAAATAAATAATATTAAATAGTCTTCTTACATTATGGAAGCCTTGTCTACCCTTTATAAAGCCATTCTGATCTCGATTAATAATATTTGGTAAAATTTCTTGTATTCGTCTTGCTAAAATTTTACAGATTATCTTAAGGTCGGCGTTTAATAGGCTTATTGGTCTCATATTTTCACATTTATTAGAGGGCTTACCTGGTTTTGGCAGCAGTATAATTAAGGCATTATTTATGTATGATGGTAAATTATTATTTTGAAATGCTTCTAAAACCATTTCCAAAAAAGGTTTTATTAATTTATTCTTAAATTTTTTATAAAGGTCAACTGGAAGACCATCTGGTCCTGCACTTTTTCCTGATTTCATATTATCAATGGCTAGCCCAACTTCTTCTTGACTAATTTTAGACTCCAATATCTCCCTGTTTTCATTTGGAATACACGGTATAGATAGTTCGTTCAAAAACCCATTTAGTTTTGTTAAATCAGGTTCATTTTTGGTATCATATAATTTTTCATAGTAATCTCTAAAGGCTCTATTAATTTCTAAAGGATCTATAACTACCTGTCCATTACTTATAATACTGGTAATTGGTGTTTTAATTTCCAATTGTTTAATCTGCCATGCTAATAATTTTCCTGATTTTTCACCTTGTTCATAAAAAGATTGTTTCAATCTTAGAAGACTCGAGGCAGCTCTATTCGCTGATTTTTTGTCGTATTCATCTCTCAAAATCAGTAATTCATTCTCCAACCTTGGGTCACTTCCTGCATACACTTTTTCCTGAAGATTTTTTATTTTATGTTCCAATTTAGCTCTCTCCTCTCGAGTCTTCTTAGATTTTGATCCTGTATAACTAATAATATGTCCCCTAATAAAAGCTTTGAAAGCCTCCCACTTTACACATGCTGATGTTTGTGTAGTATTGATGTCAAAGAACTCGTCTATCTGTTTTTCTATATACTTGACAAATTCCTCATCCTGAAGCCATTTATGCTGAAATTGCCATCTACCTGATTCCTTTGTCAGTTTTTTATCTACATATATTAGACAACAGGGTGCATGATCAGAGATCACGATGTTATCATAAAAGCAGTTTTGAATCTTGGACCTTAATTCTGTGGAAATCAAAAAATAATCAATACGTGAGAATGTCTTGTAGGTACTGGAATAACAAGAATAGGCTTTAACTTGTGGTTTCATTTCTCTCCATATATCTAACAATCTCAATTCTTTCATAAAATGATTAATAGTCATCCTACATCCAATGTGCGTACAATCCAGTCCTGTTGATCTATCCACACCTGGATTCAATGTACAATTAAAATCCCCTGCTATTATATGTTGCCCTGTAAGTGATGATAAGATGAGAAATAAATTAGCAAAGAACTTCTGATCATCTATATTGGGACCATATAAGTTCACAAGATTTATATTTTCTAATAGCAAAGAACCTTGAATGATTACATATCTTCCAAATTTGTCTCCAATTACATTTTTCACTTGAAAAGGAACTGATTTATGTATGAGAGTCATAACTCCCCTGGCTCGGGATGAAAATGAAGAGGTGAATACACTTCCCTGCCATCTACTCCTAATTCTTTTAACATCCTCCTCTATCAGATGAGTTTCTTGTAAAAACACAATTCTTGAACCCATGTCCTTTATTTTATTCATAACTTGTTTAAGTTTTTTTAAATTTTGTAGACCTCTGCAATTCCATGAAGTTAAATTAAGATTAACACTTTGGTCCATGATCAATAGAGAGTTTGGGATTACCTTGCAGTGTAAACATGCTCATACAGAGAAGCAAAAACATGAGTGGTTGAACATTCATCCTACAAACTACACACAAACAAATTTCCCCTTCCCACACTTGTGGCAAACCCCCCAAAATCAAAAGAAAAATTCCGTCTCCCGATATAGCCATCGACCGCTCCACACCCATGGGGAACAGCCTAAGCCACTCCTTCTTCATCCTCCCAATCACCCTAACTCTACTGCTTTTAATGACGTAACATTAACTCTCCTCTGTAGTTTTCCAACTTAACTCCAAAATTTTTAACAACTTTGTACATCATAGGTTTTTTTTTTTGTTTGTTTTGTTTTTGTTTTGTTTTTTTAATATATAATACAATCTATATTTTGTAAACTTACTATTTACTTTAAGTCAGTCAGATGCCTGTGCAAATGCTTAATTATTCTACCTTATATTTTGTTCATGCTTAGCTCCCACCAGTCTCTTCTTCTTCTTTGATCTTCTTGATGAACTCCTGCGCCTCCTCTGGGGTCTTGAAAATGTGGGTTCTGCCCTCATACGTGGTCAGCAGTCTCGCAGGATAGATTACACCATGACGAATCCCAAGGTTGCGCAGCTCCTTACGTATGGGATCAAACTGCTTCCTCAATTGCTGGATTCCTGTGGCCAAATCTGGGTAGAACCGCACCTGCTGGTCCTGGTGTTTAATCTCTCCTTTAGCACGTGCAGCGTTGAAGATCTTCATCCTGTCTCTGTTGCTAAGAAACTTCATAATTAAGGTCCTCGGCGGTCCCTTATCTCTCCGTGGGCCAATACGATGTGCTTTTTCCAGAACCACTGCTGATTGCAACTCCTCGCTGCCCAGCACCTCCGGAATCCACTTTTCCAGAAAGGAACATACGTCCCGACCTTCTGATTCCTCTGGAAGACCCACCAGCCTCAAATTATTCTGTCTCGACCGAGATTCCAAATCCAAAATATTATCTTCCAGAGATTTATTTTTTTTTTTCCAAAGTGCGCACCTTTAATTGAAGACGGGTGACGTCATCTTCAGCACTAGCGAGACGGAGCTCCATCTGCGCCGTTCGTTCTACACAGTCACCCAATTCCTTTCTTATTCCTTCCAACGCTGTCATAATCCCATCAAATCTAGAGGAAAAGTCCGCTCTCATTGAACTCATGGCTGCCATCAGCGCATCTGCGCCATTCCCCGCAGAAATCGCAGCGTTGCCAGCCTCCTCCGCCATATATGGAGTTTTGTTTGCTGCGTCACAGACCTGAAAGTCCGTTAATTTGGACTGTTTCGGCGGCTCGCTTTTTCCTTTTCCTGGTTTTCCAGCCTTAGGCTTCGCCGACATATCCTCGCCCAAATGCTGGGATACGTTCTGTCCCAAATGAGAGAGTTATTTGCCGATTTTTTTTTTCCAGGAGCAGAGCAGAGTGAGACACGTCCGTCCTACGTGGCAGCCATAACCGGAAGTCCACTCTTGGCTTTTTACCTCCCCAAACAAATCTCGATATCATCCTGTCCCACTTTGAGAACTGGGCACCAGGAATTTCTGTTGGTAGAGCCTGGAAGAGGTAAAGCAGTCTAGGTTGTATGCTGATTTTGACTATCTTAATTTCTGAATTCAGATCCATATTTAAGATTGACCATCTATCAATATCTTTTTTTATTTCTTGTTCTAACCTATCATAGTTTGCTTTATAGATTTTGCTTAAATCTTTAGGTATGTTCACTCCAAGGTATTTTATTTCTTTTTGTTTCCAGTTTAGTTTGATCTTATCAGTTATCTGGTTTAAAGGGTTATAGTGGAATGTCAGTATTTGTGTTTTTGTTATGTTTATCTTGTATCCTGATAATTTTCCAAAATTTTCTATCAAGTTCATCATTTCCATTACTGATTCATCTGGATGTTCAAGGTAAACTATAATATCGTCTGCAAATAGCCCAATCTTGTGTTCCGCTCCCTTTATTGTTACACCTTTTAATTTCTTATTTTGTCGCATCGCTTGAGCCAGTGGCTCTATGAACAGAGCAAACAAGGTGGGCGATAGGCAGCATCCCTGCCTAGTTGATCTTTGTATATTTACTTTGTCTGTTAAGCTACCGTTTATCTTGATTTTTGCCACAGGTTTTTGATACAGTGTCTTTATGCATTGCACTGACTTTTCGTTAAATCCAAAGCGCTCCAGCACATTATATAGGAACATCCAATTAACCTTATCAAATGCTTTTTCTGCGTCTAAACTCATTATTACTGCGCTTTTCTTTTCTTTATGCATTTGATTAATTATGTGTAATGTTCTCCTGATATTATCATGTGTTTGGCATCCCTCTATGAAACCAGTTTGATCATCCTCTATCAATTCCGTCAACAATGTCTTTATTCGTTTACAGATAATTGTTGTATATATTTTATAATCCACATTTAATAAAGAGATTGGCCTATAGTTTCCACATTGTTCCCCATCTTTCCCTGGCTTTAAAATAACTGAAATAATGGCTTCGTTCCATGATGGAGGTATTTTGTTGTTGTTTAATGTCCAATTAAATGACTTTAGGAGCTGTGGCGTGAGTTCTTCTATAAACAGTTTATAAAACTCAGAGGGGTATCCATCACTACCTGGTGATTTACCATTTTTAAGTGACTTAATCACATCTTTAATCTCTTGTGTTGTTATTTCTGCTGTTAGCTTTTCATTTTGTTGGTTTCCTATTGATGGCAAGTCCAATGTGCTTAGAAATTTTTTAATATCCTTAACATTTGTCTCTTCAGGTTGCGAGTATAGTTCTTGATAGAATTTATGGAATATTTCTTCGATGTTTTCTGGGGTAACTGTGGTTTTATTTGTGATGGGGTCCTTAATCTTATATACATTATTCACCGTTTGTTGTTTTCTTAACCGTTTTGCCAGCAGTTTTGTGGCCTTTGGCCCCGTTTAATAATATTTTTGTTTTAATTCCTTTCGATTTCATCTATTTGTATTTCTTTTATCTTTATTTTTTCTTCCTTAATTTCTTGATATATTTTTGGGTCATTTGTGCTTTGATGTTTACGTTCTAATTCCCTCAGTCTCTCACATCTTTGTTCATATGATTCCAGTTTAGACTTTTTTGCTTTTCCTGATTCAACAATTAATTTACCTCTTAACACGGCTTTTAGTGCGTCCCATAGTATTGTTGGGTCCACTTCTCCATTATCATTCTCCTCGATATACTCATTTATGTTTACCTTTATTCTTTCTTTCATTTTCTCATCATTTAATAGTCCTACATTAAGTTTCCATGTTGTTTGTCGTTTTCTATTGTTTAAATATATTTCCATGTATATAGGATTATGATCTGATATTTCTGCCCCTCCAATCCGACAATTTCTCACCCTGTGTCTGTCACCTTCATTCATAAGGAAGTAATCTATTCTAGAGTGTACTTTATGGACTGCTGAATAATGTGTATAGTCTTTTTCGAGTGGGTGCAGATCCCTCCATATGTCTACCATACCCATTTCTGTCAGTGAGGTTCTTATGAACTTTGTTACGTTTTTTTGTCTTCTTAACACTTGTGTCAACTTCATGATCCATGACGGCATTTAAGTCTCCTCCACAAATTAGGACTCCTTCACTGTGTGTTGCTATGAGATCAAACAGATGTTGAAAAAAACCCTTGTCACTTTCTGGTGAGGCATAGATGTTCACTAATGTGATCTGCATACCATCTATTCTTCCCTTTATTATTACATATCTGCCTTCTTTATCCTGGATTTCTTGTTCACATTCAAATTGTATTTTATTTGAAATTAGTATCATAACCCCCCTTTTAGTTCCTCCCTTAAATGAACTGTAGTAGGAGTTCTTATAGCCAAATCTCTTTAGTTTCTCATGTTCTGTCCTGTTCAAATGTGTTTCTTGCATAAATATAATTTTGGCTTTTTCCTTCTTGAATTTTCTTATTATTCTTTCCCTTTTAACAGGTGAGTTCAGACCATTCACGTTTAATGTCATTATCTTAAGATTTTTAAACCATATTCATGTTTTTCCATTTTTTTAACTTGTGCTCCTAACCCCTTTAACAACAAAACTAACACATATTTGTACAAAAACACATTAACAAATCTCGACCTCCGTACTTTGGGCCTTTCTTCTGCCCACTGGTCCCTGTTGGTGGGTAGAGGGATTGTCCTCACCGAGTGAGGGGCCCTCCCTAGACCTGTATTTACTATCCAAGTAATAGTCATTAGTCTAGAAATGTCCAACAAAAATCACTTAAACCTCTCCTAGCCATTTGTTTCTCTTTTACCTTGTCTTCTTGGCCTTCATTTCTTCTGTGTCCTTTTTAATCTTTGTTATAATCTAGGCTTTCCGTTGAAAGCCTTGCAGTTTTTCTTGGGCCCGGTGCGCCACGTCCGTCTCCCGCCTTCTGCCGCTCACTCGCCTCCACTCCGGCTGTCGCGATGCGTTCCGTGCCGCCGCTGCTCCAGCCGCTTCCTCGGGTACGCTCACCACAAAGCCTCGCTCCGTCATGTCCCGCGCTGCCTCTCTGGCCGTGTTGTAGGTTTTCACGCCGTCCTCCCAATGAATTCTCATCTTCGTTAGCGGCGTTTGGAATCTAATTTTTGTCTCTTTCAGCGTTTTTTTAATGTTGGCATATTTCTTTTGCTGCTGCACAATTTCTGTCGGGTAGTCATGGTCAAAGAATATCTGTTTGTCGCCGACTCGTATCTTTTTTTTCCACGCTTGTGTCAGGATTCCTTCCTTTACGCCGTATTTTAGAAAGTTTACCACAACTGACCTGGGTGTAGAGTTTGGATTCGGGTTCTGTGCCAAGGCTCTGTGCGCTCGTTGGATCTGCAGGTCTGTTTCATAGGGCAGCTCAAGCTCTTTTTTTAAGAATTGATCCATGAATTTCATCATCGAGTTGCCTTCAATGCCCTCCGGAATCCCGAAGATGCGTATATTGCTCCGCCTGGACCTGCTCTCCAGGTCGGTTATTTTTTCCTGTATCCTCTGTGTTTGTGCCGTCAGGGTCTGCAGCCGCTCGCTTGCCTCGGTCTTCCAGTCTTCCAGCTCTGATATTCGAGCCTGTGCTTCTGCCAAACACGCCCGTTGAGTGCGCAGTTCCTCCATGTTTTCAGCTAGCTTGCATTCTATTTCTTTTCGGAGGCCCATAATTTCCTCCATCTATTTTTTCAGATCTTCCTTAAGAGCCGTTAAATCCTGTTGGAGTTGTCGCTTGAAGTCTTTTATGTCTTTACTTATATTGGCGATGCCAGTGTTCATAATATCGAGTTTGGTGTCCTCCATTTTCTCTGCTGTAGTCACCTCGTTTTTTTGGGCCTCATGTTCAGCGATTTTTCCTGCATTGGGCTGCACGGTGGCGCAGTGGTTTAGCACTGTGGCAGCACAGTTTACCCTCGGCCGGGGGATCGCGGGGATCATGAGATCGTGGGTTCGATCCCAGCCCCTGACCAACAGTGAGCTGTGTGGAGTTTGCATGTTCTCCCCGTGTTGCGTGGGTTTACTCCGGGATTTCTCCGGTTTCCTCCCACATACCAAAAACATGTAGGTTTAGGGCGCTCGCGCACGCAGCAACCGGCAGCCGGTGGCTTGTCACCAGACTGCAAACCAAATCTACCTACGGGTACAAATAAGTAACAAAAAAAACAAAAAAAAAAAAAAAATTGTTGAAGAGGGATTCTTTAGTTTTACCCTGCTTTTGTCCGTGTGCCTGGCTTCTTCGTGTTTTCATCCCTTGGTTTATTGTTCCATTTATGTCGAGTTGGCCATTTACCAAAGATTTTAAATCCGACTAGGGAGAGCTCTCTGTTTAAGTGTTATGTCTCTCCGCCATCTTCCCGGAAGTCCTTTATTTTGTTTTCTTAAGCCATTCAGAGGTGGATTTGCTGGTGTGTTTTGGATCGTTGTCCTGCTGCAGAACCCAAGTGTGCTTCAGCTTGAGGTCACAAACAGATGGCTGGACATTCTCCTTCAGGATTTTTTGGTAGACAGCAGAATTCATGGTTCCATTTACCACAGCAAGTCTTCCAGGTCCTGAGGCAGCAAAACAGCCCCAGACCATCACACTACCACCACCATATTTTAATCTTGGTATAATGTTCCTTTTCTGAAATGCTGTGTTATTTTTACGCCGGATGTAATGGGACACACAACTTTTTGTCTCGTCAGTCCAGAGTATCTTCCCAAAAGTCTTGGGGATCATCAAGATGTTTTCTGGCAAAACTGAGACAAGCCTTTATGTTCTTTTTGTTCAGCAGTGGTTTTCGTCTTGGAACTCTGCAATGCAGGCCATTTTTGCCCAGTCTCTTTCTTCTTCTTCTTAACGGAGGCAAGTGAGGGCCTGCAGTTCTTTGGATGTTGTTGTGGGGTCCTTTGACCTCTTTGATGAGTCATCGCTGCGCTCCTGGGGTAATTTTGGTCAGCTGGCCACTCCTGGGAAGGTTCACCACTGTTCCATGTTTTCGCCATTTGTGGATAATGGCTGTACAACCTCAATTACTTTGTTTCTCATTTGTTCCTCAATTTCTTTGGATCACAGCATGATGTCTCGCTTTTGAGGACCTTTTGGTCTACTTCACTTTGTCAGGCAGGTCCTCATTAAGTGATTTCTTGATTGAGAACAGGTGTGGCAGCAATCAGGCCTGGGTGTGACTACAGAAATTGAACTAGCTTTCCAAAGATGTGACAAAACCAGTTAATTTATGTTTTAACAGGGAGGGGGGGGGGGGTAATCACTTTTTCACACAAGGCGATGTAGGTTTGGATTTTTTTACCCTTACTAATAAACACCTTCATTTAAAAACTGCATTTTGTGTTTACTGTGTTATCTTTGTCTAATATTTAAATTTGTTCGATGATCTGAAACATTTAAGTGTGACAAACATACAAAAAAATGAGAAATCAGGAAGGGGGCAAACACTTTTTCCACACCATTGTAGATGAAAGCTTGTGTGTGCGCGTGTATGTTGAAGATGTGTTTTATTTTAATGTGTGAAGCACTTTGTGTTGCAACTTTTGTTTGAAAAGTGCTATATGAATAAAGCTCTGATTGACTGATAACAGAAATAACAGCATCTTTTGTCATTTTACAGCCGTGGACAAAACTGTTGGTACCCCTCTGTTAATGAAAGAAAAACCCACAATGGTCACAGAAATAACTTGAATCTGACAAAAGTCGTAATAAATAAAAATTCTATGAAAATTAACCAATGAGAATCAGACAATGCTTTTGAATTGTGGTTCAACAGAATTATTTTAAAAAACAAACCCATGAAACAGGCCTGGACAAAAATGATGGTACCCTTAACTTAATATTTTGTTGCACAACCTTTTCAGGCAATCACTGCAATCAAACGATTTCTGTAACTGTCAATGAGACTTCTGCACCTCTCAGCAAGTATTCTGGCCCACTCCTCATGAGCAAACTGCTCCAGTTGTCTCAGGTTTGAAGGGTGCCTTCTCCAGACGGCATGTTTCAGTTCCTTCCACAGATGTTCAATAGGATTTAGATCAGGGCTCATAGAAGGCCACTTTAGAATAGTCCAATGTTTCGCTCTTAGCCATTCTTGGGTGTTTTTAGCTGTGTGTTTTGGGTCATTATCCTGTTGCAAGACCCACGACCTGCGACTGAGACCAAGCTGTTTGACACTGGGCAGCACATTTCTCTCTAGAATACCTTGATAGTCTTGAGATTTCATTGTACCCTGCACAGATTCAAGACACCCTGTGCCAGATGCAGCAAAGCAGCCCCACAACATAACAGAACCTCCTCCATGTTTCACAGCAGGGACAGTGTTCTTTTCTTGGTATGCTTCATTTTTGCATCTGTGAATATAGCGCTGATGTGCCTTGCCAAAAAGTTCCAGTTTTGTCTCGTCTGTCCATAGGACATTCTCCCAGAAACTTTGTGGCTTGTCAACATGCAGTTTGGCAAATTCCAGTCTGGCTTTTTTATGATTTGTTTTCAACAATGGTGTCCTCCTTGGTCATCTCCCATGAATCCACTTTGGCTCAAACAACGACGGATGGTGCGATCTGACACTGATGTACCTTGACCTTGGAGTTCACCATGAATGTGTTTAGAGGTTGTTCTGGGCTCTATTGTTACCATTCGTATTATCCGTCTCTTCCATTTTTCATCAGGTTTCCTCCTGCGGCCACGTCCAGGGAGGTTGGCTACATTCCCGTGGATCTTAAATTTCTGAATAATATGTGCAACTGTAGTCACAGGAACATCAAGCTGCTTGGAGATGGTCTTATAGCCTTTACCTTTAACATGCTTGTCTATAATTTTCTTTCTAATCTCCTGAGACAACTCTCTCCTTTGCTTCCTCTGGTCCATGTTTAGTGTGGTACACACCATGTCACCAAACAGCACAGTGACTACTTGTCACCCTTTAAATAGGCCGACTGACTGATTACAAGTTTGTAGACACCTGTGATGTTAATTAGAGGACACATCTTGGTTGAACATGTCCCTATGGTCACATTATTCTCAATCTTTTCTAGGGGTACCATCATTTTTGTCCAGGCCTGTTTCATGAGTTTGTTTTTTAAAATAATTCTGTTGAACCACAATTCAAAAGCATTGTCTGATTTTCATTGATCAATTTTCAAAGAATTTTTATTCCCACTTCTGTCAGATTCAAGTTGTTTCTGTGACCATTGTGGGTTTCTCTTTCATTAACAGAGGGGTACCAACAATTTTGTCCACGGCTGTAGTTAATTTCATTAAATATAGTTTTATTAATAATTATATTTCTTAGAAATCAGAGTTAAATTATTGTTCTGTTCTGGCCCTGCAAAATTATGGTCAAAAGTTTAAGTTGTATGAGGAACGAAAGTCAAAATTTTACCACAATCCATTACAAATTTCTAAAAAAAAAACAAAAACAAACAAACAGTACTTTTATTAAAAAAAAACAAAACAGAAAAATTAGCCATAAAATAATCCACAAATTTATAATAGTCTCAAATGTACAAGAAAAGTCATAATTTTACAAGAGGAAATTACAAATTTGAGCAAAGTGGTTTCAAATTTAGATAAATTTACAGAGAAAACTATAAGAAAACTTAATCAAATTTGGAGAAAAACAAACCTTCAAAACTGAAGTCACTTAAGTTTTTATTTAAGTGGGTGCTTTTTGTATCATTACTCAACTAGAAATTTTTGGCTGTCTACTTTTAATTATTAATTTCATAAGATAACACTGCTTTTACATGAGTAGAAATTCTGGCTACTATACCCACCTCTGATCATATAATTTAAGTATGTGTGAGTTAATTACCATTATGAATATTTTCCCCTTCACTTTCCTACTTTCTCTCAATGGAAAAAAGAAACCATAATAAAAACACAAAAATAGACATTTGTGTCATTTATATAAATCATGACAAAAAAAAAATCATGCAGGACAAAACGTGACACTTGGTATTTTCTAACCTGTTTCTATACCAAAATAGACAGAGATAGAGCCTGAATAAGAAAACTCAGAGAGGGAAAGATGAGACAAAAGAGAGGAGTCAAGGAGAGGAAAGTGTTCAGGCAGAGGGTGCAAGAAAGGAAGGAGAGAAGGATGACACCAGTAAAAAGTCCAAACACAAGACGTCTGGGTGGGACCCCAACATTCCAAGATTCAAGACTTGGTTGTACAATACTTCAAATGGTAAGTTCCATATGCAAAGTTACTGTGCAAAATTTTAAAAAAGAAACAGTTTAATCTCAGTACATTAGAACATGAGTTTTTTTTTTTATTTTTTGTAATACAGGGTGTCCATAAAGTCTCTTTACAATTTAACCAATTTATTACAAAAGCAAATGAATAGATAAATCTGTGGAAATTATTACAAAATTAAAAGTAGATATTTAATTTTTTTGCCTCGTTTAATACACCTCTATATGGGCACCATTAGTTGCACAAAACACATCAAGACAGCACTTGATTTCTTGCCATGTTCCCTTTATCCAGCACTGTCCCTGTTTTCATAAATTTCTTGTACCATGTACAAATTGAGGGACATGACAGTGCATGTTTTCCATACTTAATCCTGTAGTTTCACTGAGTTTGCGTATCCGATTTTGTTTCAGTGAACCACGATACACATTGTGCCTTTTCTTGAGTAGTAGCCATTTTTTAGCGGGTTGTTTAACAGAACCTATTTCATCAACTGGGTACCTGAAATACACAAATGCAATGTGATTAAAAACTTTGATAACCACTGAGTCAGCCCAGTCTCACCAAAAAAAAAAAACGTGAAACTGCACGTTTTTGTCACTCAGAGAATACATACACAGACGCGTAAAAAAGATCTTTGACGTGCAGTGGATACGTGGCGTTTACAGCTTTAAGTAAGGTGTCTAACGGCAGCTTAACGTTTGGCAGTTTGTGTTCCTGTCACTTTTATTGTCTTTCACCATTGAGCAACTGCCACACATTTTAAATCCTAACCCTGGAGTGAAAAAGAAACTAAAGAAAAAAAACAAAAAACAAACAAAACGGTCAGTAACTGATGAGAGTGGGAGTCGAACTCGAGTTTTTGTGTCTGTTGCTTGAATGTCCATGTAGTTAACCGTTCGCCCTCCCCCTCCCACCAATCAAATGAGCGTTGGGAAACCAAAGTGAGAGATGTGTTGTTCTGCGCATGCACAGTGAGGACTGTTGAGGAGTATTTTGCACCTGCGCAGTGAGTGAACTTGTAAATATGTCCCGAGGCACGTTATTTTTTTATTTAACTTGCAAATGTATGATTTTAGAGGGGTGGGAAAATGTTTATTAGATGTTTTTTTTTTTTCAATGAGACCGGGTTGCACTGAGTACAAATCTGATTAACATATCTCATCAGCTGCTTTTGTAATAATTTTTTAAATTGTAAAGAGACTTTGTGGACACCCTGTATAACTAAAAAAGAGAAATGTTATGATATTGGTAATAGTTTTTAAAATAAATTAAAAATCGTGACATTTGTAATTTACTGAGATGTACCAGCACATAGTACACACTATACAGTACAGAATTTGTTAAACTACAAAAAAAAAATCCCATTGTCTGTAGTAAAAAAAAAAATGCAAATGGTACAAAAAAAATCATTGAGGATAAGATGCTCATATTTTATTCAGTGTTTCAAAAACAGTAATTAACTTTTTGTATGTTAAAGAAAGACCGCATTGTACCGACGGAAATTCAGATTCTCAGGAAAATTTCTGCTTATCAATTAATCGATAAAGTGAACCAACTAATGATTAATGATAACTTGCATCCCTACTTAATTCGGTTGATTCGGGCCACAGTTGACCTGAGGCTTGAAGGTTAAAACTGACACCAACAAAGACCGACAGCAACAGCAAGATACTCCCTGGAAGTATTTTCATTAAAAAAAAACAGAGGGCACATAGTTCGATGCTTTCATTGCTACAAACAAACAGATTGATAACAGACGTTAAGCACTGAACGCGTTTATCGGTTAGTATTAGCTACAAAGCTAACGTCAGATCACTTATCACGCCACTGAACTACCCTCGTTATTTTAATGTGCGATAATCTGAATAAAAACATAAAAGCAACCATAAAATGTAACCCCAGTATAAATACGTTACCTGCTTTGGGACGCAGACCGAAGAGTAAAAGGTATTTAAACCAAAACATACTATTCTCCGGACCGCCATATTGAGCTCTCCAGCCCAGGTGACAAACGCGCAATGCATTCTGGGATTAATAGGTCTCGCGAAGTGATTTGTTGTGCAAAACCACCGAGGAAGAAAATTAACGAGCGGAACGTCAGTGCCACCTGCCGACAGGGATCAGTCTTTCATGACACCATGCGGCTTATGGATTTGATGAAGAAGAAAAAAACAGGCAGAAGTTGAAAAAAAGTATAGTAAATTTGACAGAGGTAAAAGTATCAAAATCAAATAAAAAAGCATTAAATTTACAACCCAGCCACAGGGGGTGCACAAGTCAGTGTACTCCTAGTGCCTGTCCCAAGCCTGGGTAAATGAGGAGGGTTGTGTCAGGAAGGGCATCCGACACAAAACCTTTGCCAAATCAAACATGCGGATCATGACGAATGAGACTTTGATACCGGATCGGTCAAGACCGGGTTAACAACGACTGCCGGTCATTAACAGCATCCTACTGTTAACCAACAGGGTGCCAGTGGAAATTGGGCTACTGCTGGTCAAAGATCGAGGAGGAGGGGAGGAGGAAGGGGTGTTAGGAGGGAGAGCAGGAAAAGGAAAGGGAGAAGTTTGCAGGTGAGAGTAGGGACTTTAAATGCAGGTAAAGGCAGAGAGTTGGCTGACTGATAGATAGATAGATAGATAGATAGATAGATAGATAGTGTGATGTATGCAGGATTCATACAAGGAAGAGGAGCAAGATGGTTGTGACGAACAGGCTTTATTTACACACCACCAACCCCAATTACCTCTGAGCACAGACAGGAGGGGAGGTCATCCTCCCAGACCTCCGTTTCAATCATGGTTACACACACACATGATACATCTTGCCCTAATCCTGCCTATAAACACTGCTGTGTCATTATAACGCAGTTATAATGACACAGCAGTATAATAACTCAGTAATAACACATTTAATACACACACACACAGTAACGTTTTCAACTGGCAAAGCATGCTGGGAAATCCCTGCCCCCCCTTAACATGGCTCCGACGTTACAATAGATAGATAGATAGATAGATAGATAGATGCACTTTATTGATCCCAAACTGGGAAATTACAGTGTAGCTGCAGCGTGAAACAGTAACGGAGGCAAACTCGTGCAGCAGACTACTTTATTCACTCTCACATCAGTCATAACAGAAAAAGCATTTTCTCAATACACTAGGGTCTCTCCTTTTATATCCTTCACCCATCTCACATCTGCATGACATCTCGCATCACAATACATTCAACCCTTCTCCCCCCACAACTTCTTCCTGCTACCTCACCATAATCTCTCTCATCTCAATACCTATTGTCCTTCTCTGTTTACCCTCTGCATCCAGTCTGAAATGATTAACCCAGCTTCTACACCGCCCCCCCCCCCCCGAATCTCAGACAGAGTTTCAGTCCTCACGTCCTTTAGGCTTCAGTCTCCTTCCGTATCTGCTGTAGCGGGGGTTCTCCGCCTCCGCGGTGCTGCTGTGCCGGTGGGGGGCTCCTGGGGGTGTGTCTGTCTGCAGGTGGGCAATGGCAAGGGGGGGGGGACCTTCGACTTGCCCGTGTGGCTGCTCTGATGAATCGTTTACCTGGGGAGTTCTCCGTGGGGGTCTTTCACGCCGAGGGGCCTGAGCCAACATCACTTGCTCGTCCGCCACCACAAAGGCGGGCTTAAGATAAGATAAGATAAGATAAGATAAGCCTTTATTAGTCCCACAACGGGGAAATTCCAGGATTGCAACAGCACAGGGATAGCAACACTCAGAGCAACAATCAGAAGGCAAGAAAAAAAACAAGCAAGCAAGAGCAGCTAATAAACATATGTACGTATTACTATAAAATATATATATATACACACACACACAGACACACAGTGCAGAGCATTGTAGCTGGATGGAATAAATATATGAATATATGAACACACAGTGCAGAGCATTGTAGCTAGATGGAATAAATATGTAAATATATAAACACCCACAGTACGGAGCATTGCAGCTAGGTGGAATAAATATGCAAGTATATAAACACACACAGTGCGGAGCAATGTAGCTAGATGGAATAATATGTAGATATATAAATATATAAACACACCCAGTGCTGAGCATTGTAGCTAGATGGAATAAATATGCAAATATATAAACACACACAGTGCAGAGCATTGTTGCTAGATGGAATGAAACAGCATAACCGTCTACTTAGTTATCCTACATGGTATGATTATGTGCCCATACATATTCTCACCCTCCATAGCGACCGGTATGTTCCTAGTTGTATGCCGGAGGGGACCATTGTGTAAGTCTATTGCATCTTTTGCATTCAAAAAACTATTAGTTTGTTACGTCTTTTTGCTATCTCTGCGAGCAGCCCTGCTTAGGTTGTACAGTCTGACAGCCGTTGGTAGGAAGGACCTACGAAACCTCTCGGTTGTGCACCTGGGATGATGTAGTCTGCTGCTAAATGAGCTCCTCAGTGCATTCAGTATGTCCTGCATAGGGTGGAACTCGGACTCCAGCAGAGATGACAGTTTAGCCACCGTCCTTCTCTCTCCTATCTCCTCCATCGGATCAAGGCGCTGCCCCAGGACAGAGCTAGCTTTCTTAATCAGTTTGTTCAGTCTCTTCCTATCGGCTGCAGTAATGCCACTGCCCCAGCAGACCACTCCAAAAGTGATGGCTGATGCCACCACCGTGTCATAGAATGACTTCAGCAGCGCCCCTTGTACACCAAAAGACCTGAGTCTCCTCAGCAGGAACAGCCTGCGCTGTCCCTTCTTGTAGAGTGCATCAGTATTGTGTGACCAGTCTAGTTTATTGTTCAGATGAATACCCAGGTACTTATAGGATGTCACCATCTCGATGTCTGTTCCCTGTATATTTACTGGTACTGTGAGGGGCTGCCCATGCCTGCGGCAGTCCACCACCAGCTCCTTAGTTTTCCTCGCGTTGATCTGGAGGCAGTTCCGATGGCACCAGTCCACGAAGTCCTGGATAAGCCCTCTGTACTCAGCTTCATCTCCATTGGAGATGAGGCCAACGATCGCAGAGTCATCAGAGAACTTCTGTAGATGGCAGTGTGTTGTGTTGTGTGAGAAGTCCGCAGTATAAAGAGTGAACAGGAAGGGAGCCAGCACCGTTCCCTGGGGGGCCCCCGTGCTACTGATGATCGTGTCGGACACACAGTCCCGGGTTCTCACAAACTGAGGCCGGTTCGTGAGGTAGTCCAGGATCCATGATGACAGGTGCTGGTCCACCCCTGTGCGCAGCAGCTTGTCCTTCAGGATCATCGGTTGGATGGTGTTGAAAGCACTGGAGAAGTCAAAGAACATGATCCTCACCATATTCCCGGGCTTCTCCAGGTGGGACAGAGAACGGTGAAGGAGGAAGATCACCGCATCCTCCACCCCAATGCCATGCTGGTAGGCGAACTGGAGTGGATCCATCGCTGGTTCCACCAGGGGGCGGAGGTGAGCAAGGAGCAGTCTCTCCAGGGTCTTCATCAAGTGGGACGTCAAGGCCACCGGTCTGTAGCTGTTCAGGTCTTTGGGGTGGGAAGTTTTTGGTACAGGTACCACACAAGATGTTTTCCACAGCTGTGGTACCCTCCCCAGTTTCAGGCTCATGTTGAAGATATACGTCACAATCCCACACAGCTGGTCTGCACAGGACTTGAGGAGCTTTGCGCTGATGCCGTCCGGTCCCGGCGCCTTCCTCGCCTTGATCTTCCTCAGCTCCGTCCTCACCTGGGTCCTGGTCAGGGTCAGGATGGGGGGCTGTGTGTTGGGAGTGGGGGGGTGTTGGTGGAGTGGGGAGTGGGCAGCAGGACTTGATTTCTTTAGAGGCAGCAGTGGTTGTTGTGCAGTCAGGGGGGAGGGCGGTTGGTCAAATCTATTGAAAAACAGATTCAGGTTGTTCGCCCACTCCCTGCCCCCTGTGGCCTGGGGGGAGGTATTCTGGAGCCCCGAGATGGTTTTGAGGTTTCTCCAGACCCCGCTGATGTCGTTCTGTTGCAGCTTGTCCTCCATCTTCTTCCTGAAGCTGTCCTTGCCTTCTCTGATCTTTCTCCTCAGCTCCCTCTGTACGGACTTCAGCATCTCCCTGTTCCCTGACCTGAAGATCCTCTTCTTCTCTCTCAGAAGTGTTTTTATCTCAGGGTTGATCCAGGGTTTGTTGTTTGAGTGACGCCGTATGGTCTTGGTGGGAACGGATTTGTCCACACAGAAGCTGAGGTAGCCCGTGAAGGTGTGAATGAGGCCATCGATGTCCTCACCATGTGGATCGCAGAGCTGCTTCCAGGCGGTGGCTTCAAAACAGCCCTTTAGGGTGTCCATTGTCTCCTCAGACCATAACTCCACAGTGTGCATGGCCGGAGGTTGTCTGTGCACTAGGGGTTTGTACACCGGCCGGAGATGAACCAAGTTGTGATCCGATCTCCCGAGTGGGGGGAGTTGTGATGAGGTGTACGCCTCCTTAGTGTTTGCGTAGAATAAATCCAGTGTTTTATTGTCTCTAGTGTGGCATGTGACATACTGGGTGAACGTGGGTAGAATGGGAGACAGTGAAACATGGTTGAAATCGCCTGAGATGAGGAGAAGAGCATCTGGGTGTTCTGTCTGCAGCCTGCTGGTTACTGAATGGATGACGTCACGTGCTGTCCCAGCGTTCGCCGTCGGATTTGCATAAACAACAATGCAGATCACGTGTGAGTGTTCTCTCGGGAGATATGTAGGCCTCATGCTAACAGCTAGCAACTCAATGTCTTTGCTGCAGTGTCGTTGTTTAACAGTGATATGTCCCGGTCTGCACCAGTTGTTGTTAACATACATTATCACTCCACCGCCCCTAGCCTTGCCACTGTCTGGTGTTCGGTCAGCTCGTATCATGTGAAAACCCTCCAGCTCAATGTTAGCATCTGCTGCTAGTCCACCAGTTTTTGATTTCTGTTTATTTTTTTTTTCTTGTTTCAACACAGCGGCAGCACCGGATCCAGGCCCCTCTGCGCCTATATATAGACAGTTAAGTCTGTCTATATATATTTTCTCCCGACGACCCCCCAAGTCTAACAAAAAATGTTTGTCCCCTGGTTCTAGCACTCTGAACGGGCCATCGTAGGGTGGGCGCAATGGGGGCCAGTGGCCATTGTGCCTGACAAACATGAACTCCGCGTTCTTCAAAGTTTTTGGCACAAAAGTGCGTGGAAAACAGTGGTGGGCCGGGCCCAGCAGCGTGCTTGTATCTGCGCTATGCTGCAAATGCTGAGACGGACAGTTGTCCGGCACAGGATTATCTGGCAAAAATTCCCCGGGGAGCCGCAGTGGCTGAGAAAAAACAAGCTCCGCCGGGGAAGCCTCCAAATCCTCTTTTGGTGCGGAACGCAACCCCAATAAAACCCACGGCAACCAGTCTACCCAATTTGCATCCGTCAGCTCTGAAAGCAGCTGAGCGCTGCTTTCAGTGACCTATGGAAACGCTTGCATAACCCATTGGCCTGTGGGTTGTATGCGGTTGTGCGATGAATTGCAACACCCAGGCTACGGGCCATCGCGGACCAGAGGTTGGAAATAAACTGAGGGCCCCTATCAGACGTGATGTCCGACGGGATGCCAAAACGTGCCACCCATGTTGTCAAAAAAGCGCGCGCCACGTCCGCGGACGCGGTTGCCGCCAGCGGGACTGCTTCTGGCCAGCGTGTGGTGCGGTCCACCACTGTCAGAAGGTGCGTGCACCCCTGCGATGGCGGGAGGGGGCCCACAAGGTCCACGTGAACATGGTCGAACCTCTTAGCTGGTATACGAAACGGCTCCAAAGGAGCCTTCGTGTGTCTGTGTGCTTTGGCTTGTTGGCACGCTACGCAGGCTGCCGCCCACTCTTTCACTTGTTTGCGCAGGCCTGGCCATACGAACTTTGCTCCCACTATTTTGACTGACGTGCGCACTCCTGGGTGCGCCAGAGCGTGAACTGACTCAAACACTCGGCTGTGCCAAGCAACTGGGACCACCGGGCGCGGGCGTCCCGTGGAGACGTCACAGATTAGGGAAGGGCTGCCGTCTTGCAGTACTCTGCTCTCCAGCTTTAACCCTGTTGGTCCAGACTGGAGTGCGCACACGTCCGCATCGCCGGTCTGCTCTGCGGTCATGGCTGTATAATCTATCCCCACGCAGACCGGGGCCACTACTGCGCGCGAAAGGCAGTCCGCCACCACATTCAGTTTACCCGACACATACTGAATATCGGTCGTAAACTCCGAGATCGCGGACAGCTGTCTCTGCTGCCGGCCCGACCATGGTTCCAAAACCTTGGCCATCGCGAACATTAGCGGCTTGTGGTCCACGAATGCGGTGAAGCTGCGCCCTTCCAGCCAGAACTGGAAGTGGCATATGGCCAGGTGGAGAGCCAGCAACTCTCTGTCAAACGCGCTGTATTTACGCTCACTGTCGCGCAAAGCCCTGCTGAAAAAAGTGAGTGACTGCCAAGAACCGGCAACGCGTTGCTCCACGACGGCCCCTATGGCCACGTCTGAGCCGTCGGTAGTGAGCGCTATCCGGGCCGCCGGGTCTGGGTGCACCAATAGTGCGACGTTTGCCAGGGCTGTTTTAACCTCAGAGAACGCCTGCTCCCGCTCCGGAGTCCATTCGACTCTGTCCGCCGGTTTCCATCTCTTGAGCGCGGCGTACAATGACTGCATGAGCTGGCGCGGGGGAGGAACCGGTTATAAAAGTTAACCATCCCCAAAAACTCTTGCAACGCCCTGACCGTCTGAGACCGGGGAAATTTCGCCACGGTGCGCACCTTGTCGGGCAAGGGTATCGCTCCCTCCGGTGAGACGCGGTGCCCCAAAAAGTCAATCCCCGTCACGCCGAACTGGCATTTCGCTGGGTTGGTTATTAACCCGTGCCCCTCCAATCTCCGGAAAACCGTCCTGAGGTGGGTTACGTGTTCGTCTTCGAACGCGCTGGCCACCAGGATGTTATCCAGGTAGACAAACACAAACGGCATATTGCGCAACACCGCATCCATCATGCGTTGGAATGTCTGTGCCGCGCCTTTTAATCCGAAGGGCATGCGTAAAAACTCAAACAATCCAAATGGAGTTATTACCACTGTTTTGGTTATGTCCTCCTCACGCACTGGGACCTGGTGGTAACCACGGACCAGGTCTATTTTAGAAAAAATGCGTGCCCCAGCGAGGTGAACGGAAAAATCCTAAATATGGGGAATCGGGTAGTGGTTGAGCACCGTGGCGTTATTCAACTTGCGGAAATCTCTGCACGGTCGCCACGATCCCTCGGCCTTAGGGATCATGTGTAGCGAGGATGCCCATGGGCTGTTTGAGCACCTGATAATGCCCAACCTTTCCAAGTTGGCAAACTCCTCGTGCGCTATGGCCAGTTTAGCTGCGTCTAGGCGCCGAGGTCGTGCGAAAACGGGCAGCCCGGTGGTGGTGATAAAGTGTTCCATTCCGTGTTTAGTACTGGCCGCCGAAAACATTGGGACCATGAGTGCTGGGAACTGAGTGAGCAGTGTGTGGAACTTACTGCCTTGAGCTGTGATGTTGGCTTGTGTTATTGGCCCGGCCCCTTGAGCTGTACAGGGGAGAGAATCAAAAGACATTGCATTAACCAGGCGCCTGTTAGCAACATCGACTAGCAACCCGTGTGCACACAGAAAATCAGCTCCCAGGATTGGGAAACTCAATGCCGCTATGACAAAAGTCCACTCGTACATACGGCCATGTAGGGATAAAGTCAGTGTTCTCTCACCAAAAGTCTTAATGTCCGAGCCGTTTACGGCTACCAGCTGGGGGCCGCTAGCTCCCGCTAGCCGGTCGGCGTAGGACGGCAGGATGAGGCTCCTTTGGGAGCCGGTGTCTATGAAGAACCGTCTCCCCGAGCGCGAGTCCGTCACGTAGAGCACCTTGTTCTCTTCACCGGCGGTCGCAGCTGCTACTGACTGCCGGCCTTGGCATTTCCCGAACGCTTGAATTGGCATGGTGGCACACATCTGTGTGCGTTCTCTTCAAAGCGGCGGTGGTAGAAGCAGAGCGTGTCTCTCTGGCGCTTCCTGGCCCCTGCTACCGCTACCGTCGCCGGCTCCTCGCCTCCGCTGGTCGTCTTGCTGGGTTCCGACTCCGCCGTGTTCACTGTGATGGCTCTGGTGGTGAGGATGATCTGATCTGCCTCCTGGGCTAGCGCCCGGTAGTCACGCGCGGCCAGCAACGGCGAATTAGCAAGAACCGCTCTTGCCTCTGTTGAGAGGTTCCGGAGGAAAAGGTGGGCAAACAGAAAATGCCCGTCGTCCATGCCCATCAACGCCAACATCTTCTCCATCAGTTCGACCGCCGACCCATCTCCTAACTCAGAGCGCCTCAGGAGCCTCTCTGCTCTCTCCACAGTCCGAGAGCGTGTAGCACCGGGTCAGCGCGGCCTTGAGAGTCCCGTATTTGTCGTGGGCTGGAGGCCGTTGGAGCAGGCTTGCTACTTGCTGAGATGTGCGAGTGTCCAGCGCTGTATAGTAATATCTGGTGTCGTCTGCCGTTATTCCCCGGAGGGCGAACTGAGCCTCGCTGTGGTGGAACCAAGACCGCGGGTCGTGCAGCCAAAAGTCCGGTAGTTTGACCGAAACAGCACACGCATTGCTGGGGGTTCCCGTCCGGGCCATCTCTGGGATGCTTGCGGCATTGCTGGGGCTTCCCGTCCAGGCCAACTCCAGGGTTTTTGCCTCGTGTTCCATAATTCGTCAAGGGGTCACCAGTGTGGAGAGTGCAAATAACGGAGGCACCATCTCTATTGTCTTGCTGACATTCAGCCTCAGGTGATTCTGCTCAGTCCACTCCACAAATCTGTTTTCCAGTGCCCTATACTCTCCCCCCTCTCCCCCTCTTATACACCCAACAATATGATGAAGAGAAGAAAGGTAGATATACTGTATGTTCAAGAAACCAGATGGAAGGGAAGCAAGGCTAGGAACATTGGATGTGGATTTAAACTGTTGTACCATGGTGTAGATATGAAGCTAGGAGTCATAGATGTGATGTTGAATGTTGTTAGTGCGTATGCCCCACAAGTTGGATGTCAGGTAGAAGAGAAAGAGGAATTCTGGAGTAGGTTGGGTGAAGTGGTAGAGAGTGTTCTGGGGGCTGGGGGGGGTGATTGGAGCAGACTTTAATGGACATGTACATAGGTCAAGGGAACAGAGGTGATGAGGAAGTTCTGGGGAGGTATGATCTTAAGGAGAGAAATGTTGAAGGACAGATGGCTGTAGATTTTATTAAAAGGATGGAAATGGCTGTGGTGAACACATACTTCAAGAAGAGAGAGGATTATCGGATGACTTACAGGAATGGAGGGAGGTTCACACAGGTGGACTACATCTTATGCTGAAGGAGAAATCTGAAAGAGATAGGAGACTGCAAGGTGGTGGCAGGGGAGAATGTAGCTAAACAGCATCAGATGATAGTCTGTAGGATGACTTTGGAAAGCAAGAAGAGGAAGAGAGTGAAGGCTGAGCTGAAGATTAAGTGGGATAACTTACAGAAGGAAGAAGGTTATGCAGAGTTCAGGAAGGAGTTGATACAGGCTCTGGGTGGTAGGGAAGAATTACCAGATGACTGGGAAAGTACAGCAAAAGTATTGAGAGAACTGGATAGAACAAGGTGTGGTGTATCCAGTGGACAGAAGAAGGAAGACAAGGAGACTTGGTGGTGGAATGAGGAGGGACAGGAAAGTATCCAAAGGAACAGGTTAGCAAAGAAAAAGTGGGATAGTCAGGGAAATGAAGAAAGTAGACAGGAATATTTGGAATCTATACATATGGCAAAGAGAGAGGTGGCAAAGGCAAAGTAATTTTTGCTGGAGTTATAGCCCCTGACTTTTGATGTTATTATAGTTTTACCTCAGTCAATAAATTTGCCCCATAACTTGATATATTTATTTCACTTTGTTAGGCACAAACTACTTGTATGAACTACTGAAAGTTTCCTGTTGAATTCCAGATAATGCAAAAATATTTTAGTTGTATATTCATGGATGATAGGCTTATCATAATATGGTTCTGGCCCAGTAGTTACTGCATATGGAAAACTGCCCTCCTTCAGTAAGATATTGGGATCTTCAAAGAAAACAAAGGAGAGGGATATTGCACTCACCTCAGAGTGCTCTTGTTTAATACTGACATATACAGTACGTAAGTACATATGACTAACCTTAATTTTAAGGCACAAGACACAATTTTAGGGCTATCTTTTAGCTTCTAGATAAAAGTCTATGCATTTTTTCATGGATAGATACTGAGTTTTCTGATTTGGGCAGCATAGTGGAGCAGTGGTTATAGCACTGTTACCTCACAGCTTGAAGGTTTCAGGTTTGAATCCCCAGGCTGGCAGGAGTGGGAACCTGGAGTTTGCATGTTCTCCCTGTGTTGTGTGGGTTTACTCTGGGAGCTCTGATTTCGTCCCACTATCCAAAGACATGCATGTTAGGTTAAATGGTGATTCTAAAGTGTCCCTATCTGTCTCTAATAGGCCCTTGGAATATAGGGTTAGTGTAGTTACTAGTGAAGTGCTTTGGGTGGTCTTTGTGACTAGAAAAAGCACTGCACATGTCCTTATCCCCTTATTTGAGACAAATACAATAAGATCTTTTGTTTTGAATCTTTTGGAGACCATTGTTTCTATCTATCTATCCATCTATCTATCTATCTATCTATCTATCTATCTATCTATCTATCTATGGAAGTAAAAGTGGAGGATGTTCCTTTTGAGGAGCTTAAGTGATGTATTTAAATCTCCTTAAAACAATGATTTGCTATATGGCATGTGCAAAGTACTTTTTTTCATTATTATTGTTATCTTGACTTTGTGTTCCGGGTAATGCATTTATTCACTGAGTCTATGCTACTATGCAAACTTTTGTTTATTTATTTTGTATGACAACCAATAGATGGCAGTGTAGTTCTGTCGTCATATTCCAAATTTCTCTCTCACTTCCATTACAGTCTGTGCTCACTACCCAGCACAGAAGAGTCCTTCAGAACCTAAACCACAAATCTACTGAAACAGACCCATCTTTACTCCCCCGACACCCCTAACAATGAAGCTCTTGTGTTTTAGGGAAGTAAATACATTAAACACTGTTCTCTCGCTCTCTCTCTCTTTCTAAGATAGCAGGGTGCTATATCCTAAAACTTTTACTGAAAAAAGAAAATGCACATAGAAGCAGATTCCATTAAAGTTTTCTTAAACTATTATTCTGAGCCTGGAGGGGGTGTGTGTTCTTGGATAAATATTAACACATGACAAACTACAGGGAGAGCTTCCTCTATAAAAAACATTATGAAGCAGGGTGGAAAATCCACATATGTTATATTGTCTCCAATAATAAAGCAAGACTGTGGTTCTTGTGAACATCTCACTGAGATTATAACAGCCCTCAGCACTTTTTTGTTCATTGTCTTTTTTTCCCTTGCAGGTTAAATAGCATCAACTCTTTTTCAAATCAACTGTAAAATTATGTAGTTGCCAATGGGGGATATGTTTTAGAGATATGGAAAAGACAGCGTTGTCATTTGACAGCAGCAGTTCCTCATACTTGTGTCATAAGGCTGAGCGCGATGTTTCACCGGGCTCATGCTCTCACTTTATTTCTGGTTGTTTCTTGTATTTTCTCAGTCTTGTATGATTATTTTACTGTGTATTGCTGCTGGATGGATAATGCGTTTTTGAGTTGGCTGTTTATGTAACTCTAGGTCTTAGTGATTTTCTGTTAGTTTCTTTAGGCACCTTTGTTCATCTAGGTCTTGCTTTATTATTATGTTTATATTTTCTCTTTGTGACATGAGCTCTCCACCCCTTTTTCCAGACACTCCTACCTTGCATGTGTTGCTCAGCTTTTCCTGTCTGTAATTAGGTCAACCTGCTCACTCATGTGATCCACACCTGATGGCACTTGTTATGATTAATTGCTTGCCTTACTTAAGACTGCCTGTTTCATCCACTCCTTGTCGGAGTCTCAATCATGAATCCATGTCTGTTAGAACCCTGTCCCTGTTCCAACGCCAACCTCGCCTACTCCTTGTCTCGTCTATTTGTAAGTTTATTTTGTGCACTGTTTGAACTTGTGTTTCTTTATTAAATATCACATACAGCATTTCAGCACTTGGGTCCCCTTTCTGCCCCAAAGGGGCAATTCATGACAACTTGCTGCTCTTTAGCCTTTAGTTTTGGCTCCTAGTTAAAACCCCTAAGGTTTGTGCATGCTCCAGGATCACCACAAACACCAGCTCATGCTGTCTGCAGTTTCTTTTACTGTCCTCACACAGATCTCAAAAATGAGAGGATCTGAAAGTTGACCTCCTGAGCTCCCATATTCTGGAATTTAAATGTCAGACTAGAAGTTTCTGGGGAATAATTTGTCGTTGGTAAAAATTAGATTTTGACTAAATGAGATTCAGTTTTCTTGAATCAGAATGTCTATTTAAAAATTAAAAAGGAAAGGCTCTTTGCATATCAGTCCATTTTGGTGCATATGAAATTATGCATTTACTCAACTAAATGCATTAAACTAACTTAACACAGGGTGTAAACTGTTCTGTCCTGTGTTTGTTTCGGTGTGACTGTGAAGCTATTGTTACATAAAACAAATTCAGCTGCACAAGCAAGCTGTTACTGAAGTATGAGCAATAGGGGTGCATTAGTGAGAGAGATCTAGTATATCTGGAGCAGATCTACTAAATTAGTGCAACCATGCAGTTCCCTGTCAGCTGGCTTTAAAGGAGCAATGCAACATGATGGAGCCTTGCGCAGGTGTCTTACTGTAACAGCAGTAGAGTGTGTGCTTTCTCGATCTCCAGACCTCAGGTTGGATCACAGCAAAGACTGGGGGGATATGGGAGCAAAGCTGTGCACTATAAAACTGATGTGTTGCTGAGATACGTTGAGATTACTCAGTGAGACAGCAGACAGGAGCCTCATCCATAAAAATGACAGCAGAGCAGTGAACAGAGGCGACACAATGGTAGGATGTGACTAAGCTGAATAGCTAGGAGCAGATTGTTTCTCTTAAAAATGTACACAGAGTTTAGAGTGTGGACAAACTTATTGATAAAAGACTGCACATTTTTCCTTTCTTTTTTTATATTCTAGCCTTATTTTCTTATTGACTGAACTTGCCCATAAGAGTATTTTATATAACTATACAATAGGATGAAATAACACTTTATTGATCCCACTGGGAGAAAGGAAAATATCTGGGATTGGAAATATATAACCAGTTCATCAGTGATGGAGTAGCTCATTTCAGCCTGATGAAACCATGGGGAGAGCACCCAGCTCTCCTTTGGTTGAGCTTATTTGAACTGAGTTTAAAAGTACTTTGTTCCTCACTTAAATTGCCTGGGTAAAAACCAGCATTAGTGAAGCAAAGCTCATCAGAAGCATTTCACCAAAAATCTTAGCTTGTCAAAAAGGCTTTTATTCTACATCCAGTTAAACAATGAATTCGCAGAGCTCTCAATTGGTGGAAAATGTCTTCTTGATCGCTGATTTTAACAATCTTCACATCAGAAATGTGATCACTGATGATCATAGCTGTTTCCCAAACTCTGTTTTGTTATGGAAGATATCTTTTCCTAATACAATGTCTTGAACAGACCCATATGCATAAATTCTTTGAATCACTAATAAATAATAATTGGGGCAGCTCGGTGGTGCAGTGGTTAGCACTGTGGCGGCACAGGAAGCAGGTCACGGGATCGATTCCACCCCTGACCATTGTGGGTTCAATCCCACCCCTTTACCATCACTGACCCTTCTGTGTGGAGTTTGCATGTTCTCCCCGTGTTTGAGTGGGTTTACCCCAGGTACACCAGTTTCCTCCCACATGCCAAAAACATGCAAGTTAGGTTAACTGGAGACTCTAAAGTGGCCCTAGGTGTGAATGTGCGTGTGAAGGGGATGGCGTTGTACCGTGGCTGCTTCATCCATCCAGGTGGATGCCCTGTAATTTCCCTCTGGGATTAATAAAGTATACAAAATGAATGATACTCCACAGATTTCACCCCATAATGAAATATTACGTAAATTTACAGAAAACCTCTTTGCTCTTTCTGAAGTTTCAAAACAAATAAATTTCAGTCAGATTAACTTATTTTATAATTGGCAGTTTTCACAGGAATTTTGGATCGCTTCCCTAATTTTTCAGTTTTAATAAACTGATATCATTTTCAGTAGACATAGTCTTGTTTTTTTAACTGTAAGATGAAGGTTTCCTTTCTCAGTGACTGAAGCTAGACTTCCTTAACCCTCATTCTACCAACATATTTTACATACAAATAGTACCAACTGGGGTCCGTTTGGACCCCACACAAAATTTAACTGTTAATTGGATTATTAAGCAATACCAAAGTATTTTTTTCACTTAAAATGTTTTATTTGGTTAAAACAAAGAGTTGTGCTTGAAACATGATCCAAAAATCCCGGAATGGGGCTAGTTTGTCGGTTGCCTGCCTTTCAGCACGAGTAGCCCGGTTGTAATGTGTTTTTCAACCAGTGTGCCCTGGTGCGTTCAGGTTTTTGTGGGAAATTATCTAATTTCACTTCTTAATTGGTACAAGAAATGCAAATACTTTGTCATTGTTGTGCATGTGTTCTGTAGGGCCTACAGAATACAATGCTACATGCGACATGTAGCATGCTACATGCTAGCATGTACTACATGTATGTAGCATGTAGTACATAATAGCATGCTACATGCGACATGTAGCATGCTACATGCTAGCATGTACTACATGTATGTAGCATGTAGTACATAATAGCATGCTACATGCGACATGTAGCATGCTACATGCTAGTATACAATGCTACTTTGCTACAATGGCAAAGTATTTGCATATTTGCATGGCAAAGTCTACCTCATTGAGCCATCATTCACTGAATTATAACACAAAATTCATACATTTAATATCATTAACATCATATTTTTCCCTGGGGTCCGATCGGACCCCAATGAAAAATCTGAACTGACAGTACAGAAGAAAACTGTATTTTAAATCAGATTTATTTTTTGTGATTCACAGATGATGACAAACAAAGTCAGAAAGCATGATAGCTGTGATCGATAATATGTCCGTGTTGTGCATAAGAACATATGTGTGGGGTCAATTGGGACCCTACTCGGTAGGATCAGGGTTAATGCTGAATGATTGTGCACCATGTAGATATAATTGGAATATTTTTATGTGGTTGTTTCTGCTGGTTTGGTAGCCATGCTATGTATGGTTCAGTTGATTGTTGAGGCAGCATGTAGCCATACTATTAAGCTTTAAACTAAATTTATATTATTTGTATATTTAGATGTCATGATCTGGGTACCATGCCCACGCTTTAAGTTCATTTGGATGTCGTTGTGTTTTCCCTTATTATTTGCATTATTTGTCTTCTGTGTTTCCCCTGGTCTGCTGTGCTCATCCCGTCTGTCCTTAGTGTCATTATTGTCATCTTTGCATTTCCCCTGTCCTTGTTTTTGTCCTTTATCCATCCCTTGTCTGGTCCTGGGTTGAGTGTGTGTGTTCTTGTCTATCTATTGTTCCCAGCCCCTCGTGTTCTCCAAACCCATAGCCAGTTTCTATCATGTGTGTTATCATTCAGCCCTGAGTGTCTTCCCAGCTGTTTTGCATTTTGGTGATTGTTCTGTCCCTTATATATGTCAGTCTGTGGTTCTGTTCTTAGTGGGTTCATTGTCGTTTATTCCCCCGTTCCTCCCCGTGGTTTCCCTGATATTCCCTGTGAGTTTGTTTTGTTTCTGTGGTTTAATTTTGTTTTCAGCCCTCGTGCTACTGTTTGTTTTCCTTGAGTTTCAGTTAATAAATCATCATTGCATCTACATCCAGCCTGCGTTTTGAGTTCTCTCTTTAACCTTTACCTGTCAAAGACAGATTTTATGACATTAGATTGATATGGTTTACATATTTTGAATTACATCTTTTTTCTCTTTTTGTTTCACTGTTTCCTTTTGTCAGCAAACCTGATGGTAACTTCATGAAGGTCTTCCGAGTCTTGATGAAAGTTGCATAGCTGTGTGTCAAAACATACATGCAGTGTGTAATATGGATTTACACACACACACACACACACACACACACACACAGTATAGTATGCCAACTCTATAAATTCTTACATGTCCTCTAGTAGAAATGTCCTCCATACTGATAACATAAGCCAAGTACTTGAACTTTTTATGTGACATATACAGTGATGACATTCACTCAGTGTAAACTAGACAGAAATCAGGTATTTTATCCCTTCTGGTGTTTGATCTGCTATAGTAGTGTCCCACTCTAAACAGGATGATTAAAGCACGGCCAGTGGAGAAAGAACATGGCAGTGTCTGTGTTTTTTCTACGTTTTTGATTTCGACACTGCTAAATTAAAAAAAAAACAAACATCCATTCATTCCTGACCCCCTATTCACTCTATGGAGAACTCAAATGTAGTGGACTGTATAGTAAATTCATTAAACCACTAAAATGTGAAATTTCAGGCAGACCTCAGCTTATTTTTTCATCACAGTTATTTACATCATCAAGATGACACAGTAAAAAATAACAGATTAATGTTGTTTCAAAAGGAAATATCAACCCATACCAAATAATAGCTAGACTAAAAGTAGAACAAATAAGTAGAATTTCTTTGAGGCTGTTTATTGTGATATGAGGCTGTCCTTTCTCTTGTCTGTTTGCAGCATTATAGGATACATTGGCTAATGTAGTGACCATCAGTTAGACACTGTTTTTCAAGATGCAATGTGAGGTATTCTCAGTGCTGGCTGGTGGTAGATAACACGATTTTGCTGCTACTTTCTAACAGTAACATGGAAAGTTGAAGTGATGTTAAGTAGTGATGGCAATCAAGTAAGTGTGCTTAACCACTTTGCATTACTGCATTATTGTGAACTTTTTCATGTCATTGAGAAAAGCTTTAATAACACAGACTATATTAAACTGACTTAAAACCCATAACTGAATAAGCCACCCACATTTCATTTCACAAAAGCTATTCAATTAAGAGGTATACTGTATGTGCTACCACAGCAGCCCTTGGAGAGTATGGTAGCCCATTAACGTTATCTAGCTGAGTAGAGTTAAAAACATTACTGTTGCACGGTGAGCTAGGCAGCTGTATGCTAATCATTTTGCTGTTGTTCCTGGGAACAAAATCCTTCCTAGACCCACTTCTGTCAAGCGTCTCTGTCCACTGCACACTCAGGGAATAAATGTGCCATCGTAGACAGGGACACACTGTGCAGTAAAAGCTTGTGTATTTCATACTCTCTCTTTTTTCATAGTTTAAGTTTGCTTCTGCAACCCAGAATTGCATTCCTGCTTTCCTTGATATTTTTGTCAAAAGTGATATTAAATACGAAGCAATGTAAGAAATTTTACAGTTGTAAGGACAGCATGCTTGCAAATGGATGCATATGGATTGATCTATGGGGGTTGATTTATGATCAGCAGACACTCGGACACCCCTAGAAATGGCAAACAGCCTAAGTATTGTAATAAGTATTGAGTGTTTTCAGACAAACACAGCAAAGGTATATTTGGTGTTACCATCTGTGGACCTTTAGTATTTTATTAGTGCATAAGCATAAAGAGATTAGCATATTGGAAAAAAGTATGAATGCCTTGATTAAAATGACATGTGCCTTCACTTCAGATCACAATATAATGACTATAAATCAGGTTGTAAACAATAAACCAGTGTCATCATTCTCATTGGGTGGGTGGCCTTCCCCACGTTTGACCTACATATGGCACTAACAGAACGTGGTGCTGTAGTAAAATATAGTGTAATGTCTATGAATAAAACTTAACAAAGCATAACGATGGCAAGTTAGAAGCAATGTGATCTCAGCCTATAGTATTTAAACATGGATTCCTTTGACAGTTCAAATATTTCCCAACAGCTCTTGGTACATTTATATCCAGCTGCCAAAACAACAATGTTTCCTTATAGTTCTGTGTTGTGTTATAAATAATAGATGTACCTGAATCTGGTTCATAGCCTATAAGTCAGATAATATTTCCCTTGTTGTTTAAATGCTGTTACATCTGGCAAAAACAAATATAGCACCTAACTCTGTTATGTATTGTCTGCTGAGAAAGATAGACTCAAATTATTTCTTTGCTATTTCCAGCATTTTGCACAGGCAGTGTTGAGCCATATGAATTTGACTGTCTATATTACATTTCTCTTCTTGAATATAAAAGACCTGTCTATGGTAAGAATGTGTGCTATTCACTGACAGATAAGGAATAAATACATTGTGGACCATCAATTTTAAGTGACAATGAGTCAGTAAAATGTGTTGGTTTTTTTTTTTTTTTAAATCTTTTTCAATTCAAAAATTGTTTCACTAAGACATGTAAACTTCCTTTACCAAATACATCACAGTCACTTCATGTACAGAGCAGCATGTCTTGAAAACAATAGTCAAAACAAATGTAAAAAGAAGTGAATTCAGTCCATTTAAGAAGTCTATCACTTCTATGAAACCACTGAAATGAATAAAGCACTTGGCACAAGAAGGAAAAGGTTTACCAGTGAGACATTTCCTGTACTTCTCTCAAAGAATTTAATAAAAAAATCTATTTTTTCTCTTCAAAATGCCATGAACGTCACAAGCTCAGACAGTTTACAACCTGTCAAAGGTCCCATTATTACCATGATTAACTGTTTTTCCCCCATTCGCCAAATGAAAAGAACCAAGCAGTGCTGCACAATTTCAAGGTGCTTTGATAATTCTTTGAGAAAGCAAAGCTTTCAGACTGGTTTGTTGATCATGGAAAACTTGTGCAGCAGTATAAAGTATTTAAACAACGTGCTTGTGTTCATTGAGAGAAGAGAGACTGCAACAAAAAATACAGTCGTGGACAAAATTATTAGTCGGCCTATTTAAAGGGTGACAAGCAGTCGCTGTGCTGTTTGGTGACATGGTGTGTACCTCACTAAACATGGACCAGAGGAAGCAAAGGAGAGAGTTGTCTCAGGAGATTGGAAAGAAAATTATAGACAAGTATGTTAAAGGTAAAGGCTATAAGACCATCTCCAAACAGCTTGATGTTCCTGTGACTACAGTTGCACATATTATTCAGAAATGTAAGATCCACGGGACTGTAGCCAACCTCCCTGGACGTGGCTGCAGGAGGAGACGGATAATACGAATGGTAACAAAAGAGCCCAGAACAACCTCTAAACACATTCATGGTGAACTCCAAGGTCAAGGTACATCAGTGTCAGATCACACCATTCGTCGTTGTTTGAGCCAAAGTGGACTTCATGGGAGACAACCAAGGAGGACACCACTGTTGAAAACAAATGATAAAAAAGCCAGACTGGAATTTGCCAAACTGCATGTTGACAAGCCACAAAGCTTCTGGGAGAATGTCCTATGGACAGACGAGACAAAACTGGAACTCTTTGGCAAGGCACATCAGCTCTATGTTCACAGATGCAAAAATGAAGCATACCAAGAAAAGAACACTGTCCCTACTGTGAAACATGGAGGAGGTTCTGTTATGTTCTGGGGCTGCTTTGCTGCATCTGGCACAGGGTGTCTTTAATCTGTGTAGGGTACAATGAAATCTCAAGACTATCAAGGTATTCTAGAGCGAAATGTGCTGCCCAGTGTCAGACAGCTTGGTCTCAGTCGCAGGTCATGGGTCTTGCAACAGGATAATGACCCAAAACACACAGCTAAAAACACCCAAGAATGGCTAAGAGCCAAACATTGGACTATTCTAAAGTGGCCTTCTATGAGCCCTGATCTAAATCCTTTTGAACATCTATGGAAGGAGCTGAAACATATCGATCATGCCATTCTGGAGAAGGCACCCTTCAAACCTGAGACAACTGGAGCAGTTTGCTCATGAGGAGTGGGCCAAAATACCTGCTGAGAGGTGCAGAAGTCTCATTGACAGTTACAGAAATCACTTGATTGCAGTGACTGCCTGAAAAGGTTGTGCAACAAAATATTAAGTCAAGGGTACCATCATTTTTGTCCAGGCCTGTTTCATGAGTTTGTTTTTTAAAATAATTCTGTTCATGTTCCCCTGGACGTTGAGCCCCGCTCACCTCCAGCATTTTCCATGTTAATGTTCTTGCTTAGCTGTGCCATTGACTTTATGATTTAGTTTGCTATGTCCACATTTCTGTCTGTGTTTATGTTAATAAACATGCAAACTCACAGAGAGCATTTGAGGTCCTAATTCTGAGCGCTTCACGACACATACAATATGTGTCCTGTAATGGTAAGCTACTGTGGGTGTATTCATATTATTGTAATCTTTCATATATACTGAAGCATAAAAAGTTTTTTTGGAAAATAGAAATATATCCTCAAATGTGTGCATAGACTTAACTGTGAGTGCACTTACCTGCAAGCATGTATGCCATCAATTTGAAATGTCTTTCCCTCCTGGGGAATATGGGCATTCCTGAGTTATGGAACTAGAGGACCTTAAAGTCATTTGGATTATGGCCCCCTGCTAAATGACCTGTGTATTGCTCAAATGGACACTGATTTCTGAACGCCAGTGAACTCCTTTCATTGAAGGAGTTTAAAACAGCTGATTCAGCATCATGCGCTTGCCTTGAAAAATCCATATTTGAATTTAAATACAGGCCTAAAAGCATGTTAGAATCTCAAAAAAGGGGAAAAAAATGTTTACAGGTGTTGTTTAAGTAGATTATTTTATATATAAGTGGTTCTGGTACCCCTCTAATGAAAGAAAAACCCACAATGGTCACAGAAATAACTTGAATCTGACAAAAGTGGTAATAAATAAAAATTCTATGAAAATTAACCAGTGAAAATCAGACAATGTTTTTGAATTGTGGTTCAACTAACTAACTAACTAACTAACCTGCACTTATATAGCAACAGAATTATTATTTTTTTTTTTATTTAAGTTTTTGTAAAGGGTATACAGGTCGTTACAGCAGTGCATTGTTTACATTTTCATCACATGTTCCCTTATATTCTGATATCTGACAACATTGGAAGATTAATTCTTACAACACCCCCTTTTTTTTTTTTAAAGTGAAAGAAAAAGTGAAATTAAAGAGAAAAAAAAACAAAAAAACAAAAAACAAAAACAAACAAACCAGCAAAAAACAAACAAAAAGAAAAAGTAAGTAAATAAAGGTAAAAGAGCATCTGAGTAGCGTTGGAACAAAGAGCGGTGTGGGGAGACTTGAATAACGAAACCGAATTGCCTTTAATTCCAGTTTATTTCAAGTAACCATTCCACAGTCTGCTCTCATCTTGAGCAGCGAACAAAGAGGGTGAACACACCAAAGTTCTCCCTTTTAAACATTCTCACATCAAACCATTTCTCTCGCAGGGGAAATCACACATCTATATCAAAATCTCTTTATTCACATTCATTAACCTTTTATTTACATAACTCCCCCTTCTCTCCTCTCGAGCCTCAGCGGTCAGGAAGTCTTCTGTCCCCTGTCCTCCGCAGGGGGTCCAGGCTCTGTGGCTCCGCACCGCAGGGGGCTGGCTCTCCTTCATCGTGAGGTTAAATCACATATGCAGTGTCCCACATATACATGTCTAACAACACAGCCATATAACCCCCCCCAAACGATGAAGAACAGACTAATTCCTAAAATTTAATAGCACCTTACTCACTACTGAATAATCAACACCAACATTCAGTCTGTGCGCCGCTTGGGCTTCAGCCGTCTGCCGAATCTGCTGTGAGTTGGCCCCGCCTTGCCTGCGGCGCTTTTCTGCTTCGGCTCTGTTGACTGAGGAAGAGAGTGATTAATTGCCCTTCGCGGGGGCCTGCCTCGTCGAGGCGCCACTGCGACCGGTACAGACACGTCCTTCATGACAAAAGCAGGTTTTAGTCTGTCAATACTGACTGTCTCTTTTCTGTCTCCAAAATCTAGCACAAATTGCTTATCACCTGCCTCCAGCACTCGAAATGGCCCTTCGTAAGGTGGTTTGAGCGTTGCTTTTAGGGCTTCGCGCCTGACAAAAACGAAGTCGGCATTTTTCAAAGCCTTGGGGACGAAAACTCGTGGAAAAGCGTGATGAACTGGACCCGGGAGCGTGCCTGCTCCTGTGCCGACTAACGGTCCCAGAGCAGAGAGAGGTGGGGGCTCTGGGTGCTCTGGTAAAAACTCGCCCGGCAGCCTCAGAGTTTGTGCGAATACCAGCTCCGCTGGGGAGGCGTCTAAGTCCTCTTTAGGCGCAGAACGCAACCCTAATAAAACCCATGGCAGTTTATTTACCCAATCTGCATCCGTGAGCGACGCTCTGAGTGCTGCCTTCAAAGATCTATGAAAACGCTCGCATAAACCATTGGCCTGAGGGTGGTAAGCCGTAGTGCGGTGAATTTTGGCTCCTAAGCCGTTGGCCATCGCTGACCACAGCTCAGAGATGAATTGCGGTCCTCTATCGGACGTAATGTCCGACGGAACCCCGAAGCGCGCCACCCAAGCCGTTAAAAAAAACGCGAGCCACCTCCGCGGCCGTGGTCGTCGCAAGTGGGACCACTTCCGGCCAACGTGTGGTGCGGTCCACCATTGTCAAAAGATACGTGAACCCCTGTGATGCCGGTAGGGGGCCCACAAGGTCGACGTGCACATGGTCGAACCTTCTGGCCGGAATGTGGAACGGTTCTAACGGGGCTCTTGTGTGCTTGTGAATTTTGGCCCGTTGACAGGAAATGCAGGTTTTTGCCCATTCCTTCACGTGCTTGCGCAGGCACGGCCAAACAAACTTTTCCGCCACTAGTTTCACTGACGCGCGCACCCCCAGGTGCGCCAGTGAGTGGACCGAGTCAAAAACACGGCGGCGCCACGTGGCCGGAACCACCGGACGCGGGCGCCCCGTCGACATGTCGCAGATCAGGGGGGGCATACCGGTTTGTAAACACTTGCTCTCCAGCCTCAACCCTGTTGGTCCAGACTGGAGCGCGCGCACGTCTGCGTCCGCCCCCTGGTCCGCTGCCATGGCTGCGTAATCTATACCCACGTGCACCGGGGCTGCGCGCGCCACCGTGCCGCTCTCCTGCGGCGTGGTCACGGTGGCCCGTTCTGCCTCTGCGTGTGTTGGAGTCGTGAACGCGCGCGAGAGACAGTCTGCTACAACATTGAATTTGCCCGCGACGTGCCTAATGTCAGTGGTAAATTCCGAGATTGCGGCCAGCTGCCTCTGCTGCCTGCCGGACCACGGATCTGAAATTTTGGCCATGGCGTATGTGAGCGGCTTGTGGTCCACATAAGCGGTGAAGCACCGTCCTTCCAGCCAGAACTGGAAATGACGAATAGCCAAATGCAGCGCCAACAGTTCTCTGTCGAACGCGCTGTATTTTCGTTCAGCCGCGCTTAAAGATTTGCTAAAGAAAACCAAAGGCTGCCAAACTCCGGCTACCTGTTGCTCAATAACGGCCCCTATGGCTAAATCTGAAGCGTCTGTCGTCAGCGCGATACGTGCTGCAGGGTCTGGGTGGGCCAGGAACGCAGCGTCAGCCAAGGCTTTTTTAACCTCTGTGAACGCGCGCTCCCGCTCCGGGGACCATTCGACCGCCTGGGTCGGTTTTTGTTTTTTGAGCGCAGCATATAACGGTTGCATGATTTGAGCTGCGTGGGGCAGGAATCGGTTATAAAAATTCACCATCCCCAAGAATTCCTGTAGTGATTTGACCGTTTGTGGACGGGAAAAATCCGCTACCGCGCGTACTTTATCTGGTAACGGAACCGCTCCCTCCGGGGAGACGCGGTGACCCAAAAAATCGATCCGCTCGACGCCGAACTGGCACTTGGCTGGGTTAACTATTAAGCCGTGCTCTCCCAGCCTCCTAAAAACTGCTGTGAGGTGCGTTTCGTGTTCGTCCTCTGAAGTACTCGCGACCAAAATGTCGTCGAGGTACACAAACACGAAAGGGAGATCGCGTAACACGGCATCCATCATCCGCTGAAATGTTTGCGCCGCCCCTTTGAGACCAAACGGCATGCGTAAAAATTCGAAAAGTCCGAACGGGGTTATTACCGCTGTTTTAGGAATGTCCTCCGGTTGGACTGGGACTTGGTGATAGCCACGAACTAGGTCAATCTTTGAAAAAATGCGCGCCCCCGCCAGGTGCACCGAAAAATCCTGAATGTGCGGGATGGGATAACGATCGTGCGCCGTAGCGTTGTTTAGCCTGCGGTAATCCCCGCACGGTCTCCAGGAGCCATCGGCTTTCGGTACCATGTGCAGCGGCGAAGCCCACGGGCTCTTCGACCTACGAACGATGCCCAGCCTCTCCAGGCTGGCGAACTCCTCGCGCGCAATGGCGAGCTTAACTGCATCCAAGCGCCGAGCTTTTGCAAACACGGGAGGACCAGACGTGGGGATAAAGTGTTTCACCCCGTGCTTCGCGACGGTCGCCGAAAAAGTGGGCACAGTGAGCGCTGGAAATTGGGTGAGGAGTGTGTGAAACTTACCACCTGCTGTAGCGACGTGGGTCTGTACTGGTGGCGGGGACACTCGAGCTGAACAGGGGAGAGAGTAAAAAGAGAGTGCATTTACCAGCCGTCTATTAGCAAGATCAACTAACAGATTGTGTGAACACAAAAAATCCGCGCCCAACATGTTGAAACTCACCGCCGCTATTACAAAAGTCTATTCATATGTGCGGCCATGTAAGCACAAAGGCAAGGTCCTTCTCCCGTAGGTGTTGATGTTCGAGCCATTTGCCGCTGTAGCTCCGCTACCGTGGGGTCCAGCCACCCGGTCCGCGTATGTTGGGGTGATGAAGCTCACTTGTGCTCCGGTGTCGATGAGGAACTCTCGTCCGGAGCGTGCATCCGTGATGTAGAGCAGCTTGCTGCGTTCTCCGAGGGTCGAAGCTGCTAGCGACCCCCGGTCTTGCCGTTTCCCGAACTCCTGAAGTTGCAGGGCGGCACACACCTGCGTGCCTTCTCTGCGAACCTCCGATGGTAAAAGCAGAGATCTTCTCCTCCGCTGTGTCGTGTCCGCGCCTCTGCTGCCGGGCTATTGGCTCCACCTCGTTGCGGCCGTGCTGCCGCCGTCGTCGGCCAGTCTGGGTCTGCCGCCTCTGGCTCCCCGCTGTCTCGGGTCACCGCTGTGGTTGCTTGCCCGCCGCAGGCGTCCAGGATCCCATCTGCTTCCTGGGCCAGCTCCCGGAACTCCTCCAGGGTGACACTTTTTGCCGGCCAGCGTGCTTCTCGCATGCGCCGGGAGGTTGGAGAGGAAGATGAACTGAAAAATGAAATCATCGTTGTCCAACCCTCTCAGCTGTATCATCTCCTCCATCAGGGCGCTCGGCCTGTGTCCTCTTTGGTCTAGCAAAGACAGGATCCTCCTCGCCCTCACTTCAGCCGAGGGGGTGAAAAACTTGATGAGGGTGGATTTCAGCTTGCCGTACCTGTCGGTCGCGGGTGGCTGCTCCACCAAGCTCTGCACGCACCGAGCTGTGCTGTTGTCCAGTTTAGCGATGACATGGTGGAACTTAGTGTCATCCACCGTTACTCCTGCGAGCGCGAACTGCGACTCTGCTTGCAGAAACCACGACCGTGGGTTATCCTGCCAGAAATCAGGCAGCTTAACGGCCACTGCGCTCGCCAGCTCTGAGCGCTGTGAGTCCGGGACCCTGAGAACTTCTTCGTTCATTCTCAACGTCGTCAGTCACCAATGTGGGGAGACTTGAATAACGAAACCGAATTGCCTTTAATTCCAGTTTATTTCAAGTAACCATTCCACAGTCTGCTCTCATCTTGAGCAGCGAACAAAGAGGGTGAACACACCAGAGTTCTCCCTTTTAAACATTCTCACATCAAACCATTTCTCTCGCAGGGGAAATCACACATCTATATCAAAATCTCTTTATTCACATTCATTAACCTTTTATTTACATAACTCCCCCTTCTCTCCTCTCGAGCCTCAGCGGTCAGGAAGTCTTCTGTCCCCTGTCCTCCGCAGGGGGTCCAGGCTCTGTGGCTCCGCACCGCAGGGGGCTGGCTCTCCTTCATCGTGAGGTTAAATCACATATGCAGTGTCCCACATATACATGTCTAACAACACAGCCATAAGCGGAACCATTATTGAAATGGTATTTGTCAAAGATTAGATCTAATGGAAGACACATATGCGATCCAGGGTTGCCAAAAGTTCATGAACCCATCCATGTCCTGTCTCAGTGCGAATGTCAACTTTTCCATCGAGTAAATGTCTTGGATCACGTTAATCCAATCTTCAGGTGTAGGACAGTCCTTCAACATCCATTTTTTAGTTAGAGCTTTTTTGCTTGCCAATATTAAAACATTGAATAAGTATTTTTCTCCTCGTCTTTCCAGTGAGTCCGGTAGTAAACCCAAATACAAAGTTACAAAAGAAAAGGGAACTGTTATTTTGAATATTTTCCCCAATATTGTCTGTACATTGGTCCAATATTGGTGGATAACTGGGCATGACCAAAACACATGAAAATGATTTAGAAATGTATCTGATCCCTGGGATCCCTTTATATGCCATTAAGAAGACCTTCAGAACACCTGACTGGGCCCTTTCCAAATCCTCCTTTTTAAGTATATTGTTTATGTGGTGTCTAAGCTGGAAGAACCTGTAAAGGTCTTGATTTATTAGGCCTTGTTTTTTCAAATCTTCAAAACTTCTTAAGATTTGCCCTTTAAAAAAATCGTAATATTTTATCAGCCCTTTCTCCTTCCACTTTTTAAATCTGGTGTCTGTTTTATTAGGAGTAAAGTCTTGATCATAGGCAATCCATTGCAGAAGTCGATAGGGCTCTTTAGTTTGATTCTCTCTGACTATCTTAAACCAAATTTTTAGCGGGGTCTCTATCCACGGGTTAGTGTTATTCAAAAGCTTAGGTAAGGCATTGTTCCCTATTATCGCCTGTAGGGGGATGTCACTTGTTATTTGGCATTCGATCTCCTTCCATTGTGCAGTGTAGACTGGGTTACATATCTCTACTAAAGTTTTAATTTGTGCGGCTTTAAAGTAGTCCCTGATATTTGGCAGCGCGAGCCCACCTTTGTCTTTGTTTAGCTGTAGGGTTCTATATCTGATTCTAGGTCTCTTGCCCTGCCATATGAATCTTGAGATCCTTCTGTCCAGTTCCTGCCATGTTTTTTTGGGAGGTTCTACCGGTATTGTTTGGAAAAGGTATAGAAGACGTGGAAGTATATTCATTTTGACTGCTTCAATTCTTTGTGCAGTACCCAAGAATGGTATCATATTCCATCTTGTTAGGTCAGATTTTATTTTTGTCACCAGTGGATCATAGTTTAGTGATATAATTTTGTTGAGTTGTTTTGGGATATTGACCCCCAGATATTTCATAGATTCCGACTCCCAGTTAGTTTTGAGTTTGCTTAGTGAATAATGATTTGGGTCATAGTTGAATGTTAAAATTTGGGTTTTATGCATGTTTAATTTGTACCCCGATAAATCTCCATACTTTGAAAAAATTGAGGTTAGTTCTGGTAAAGAAGTGTCCGGCTGCCCTAGGTATATTAAAATGTCATCAGCAAAGAGTGCTATTTTATGTTTCTTCTGACCAAGTGTAATACCTTGAATTTTTTGATTTTGTCTTATCCATTGGCTCAGAGGTTCTATGAAGATTGCAAAGAGCAGTGGAGACAGGGGGCAGCCCTGACAACATCCTCTTTCCAGTTCAAAAGATGATGATAAATTACCGTTAATCCTTATTTTAGCTGTTGGTTTTTTATATAATGCCTGTATAGTTCTAATGAAGTTGTTATGAAAATTGAAACTGGATAAGATTCTATATAGAAAAGACCAGTCAACCGAATCGAATGCTTTTTCAGCATCTAATCCCAATATGACTGCATTTAAGTTATATTTTTTTATATGATGAATTATGTGTAAAGTGCGTCGAATGTTGTCTTGTGTCTGTCTTTGTCTTATAAAACCTCTTTGGTCTAAATGAATTAGGTCTGTCAGTATATTTTCTAACCTTTTGGCAAGGATAATGGTAAAAAGCTTATAGTCCTGATTTAGTACACTGATTGGTCTGTAGTTGGAGCACTCTAGTTTATCCTTTTCAGGTTTAGGTATAACTGCAATGACCCCTTCTCTCCAGGAGGGGGGGGGATTTCCCCTGTGTGGAGGACATAATTAAATGTTTTCAGGAGGAGAGGAGATAGTTGCTGTTTAAAGGTTTTGTACCACTCTGCTGTATAGCCATCAGCTCCTGGGGATTTGTTAGCTTTAAGTTTCATAATTGCTTTTTCCAATTCTTTAGGATGTATTTCTGACAGTAGTGTTTTATTTTGTGACTCCGTAAGTTGGGGAAGGTTTAATGTGTTTAGGAATGCCTCGGATGCGTTTTTATGTTTTTTGTGGGAGTATAAGTTCTTATAGTAATTCTCGAAGCTTTTAAGAATATCCTGAATTCTGAATTTTATTTCCTTTGATACTGGGTCTCTAATTTTGTAGATTGCTCTTTCTGTTTGATGTTTCCTCAATTTATAGGCTAGCAATTTTGCCGATTTACTGCCTGCTTCATAGTATTTTTGTTTCAAAAATGTAAGTTTCTTCTGGATTTCTATTGTGTAGATCTCATTTATTTGGTTTTTAATTTCCTTAATCTTGAGCGAGTCAGTAGAATGAGTGTTGCCTTTGTGTTCTTTTTCTAGGTTCCTAAGTTCTGACTCTAATGTGGATAGTTTTTCTTGTCTTAGTTTCTTTTGGGTTGCCAGTTTTGCAATAATCTTTCCTCTTATTACAGCTTTGCATGCATCCCACAGTATTAAAGGGGATACTTCTCCATTATCGTTTTCTTCCAAATATCTGAGAATATCTGATTCCAATTCATCTTTCAATGGTCCTTTCAGGACATTTGAATTTAACCTCCAAGAAAATGTATTATTTGTGTATCAACAGAATTATTTTAAAAAACAAACTCATGAAACAGGCCTGGACAAAAATGATGGTACCCCTAGAAAATAATGTGACCATAGGGACATGTTCAACCAAGATGTGTCTCCTAATTAACATCACAGGTGTCTACAAACTTGTAATCAGTCAGTCAGCCTATTTAAAGGGTGACAAGTAGTCACTGTGCTGTTTGGTGACATGGTGTGTACCACACTAAACATGGACCAGAGGAAGCAAAGGAGAGAGACAGGGTCAAGAGGAAGGCAAGGGTCAAATCATGGCAGAATAAATCACAAGGTGGAATCAGGATAGCCACAAGGCAGGATACAGGCAGGGTGAGGATCAGACACGACCAGGAAGAGTAATGAGAGAGCATCCTATTTATAAAGTCCCACTGATTGGCAACAGGTGGTGCTTGCAGCTGCAGGGAGTAGAGCACAGTCAGCTGGGAGAGAGGGAGAGGTAGGCAGTCAGTCAGACAGGACCCTTACAGCACCCCCTCTCAAGGGACGCCTCCTGGTGAAACCCTGGGTTTGTCTTGGTGACGGCGATAGAAATCCTCAATCAAGGTGTTATCCATTATGAATGATCTGGGGATCCAAGACAGTTCTTCAGGACCATAACCCTTCCAGTCCACCAGGAACTGGACTCCCCGCCCTCCCCACTCTCTGTAACTGAGTGCTGGACTTTCTCACAGGGGACTTTCTCACAGGGAGGCCACAGGACGTGCGGGTTGGCAGCAACACCTCCAGGACCATCACACTGAGCACAGGGGCCCCACAAGGGTCCGTGCTCAGCCCACTGCTCTTCACCCTGATGACCCATGACTGTGTACCAGCCTACAGCACCAACCACATCAAGTTTGCAGATGACACAATAGTGGCTGGCATCTTCACCAACAATGAGGAGGGCAACTACAGAAATGAGGTGAGCCAACTGGTCCAGTGGTGTAAAGACAACAATCTCTTCCTGAACGTGTGAAAAACCAAGGAGATTGTGGTCGACTTCAGGAGGGGAAACACACAGGAACCCCCTCTGATCATCGATGGAGCAGCTGTGGAGAGGATGAGCAGTACCAAGTTCCTGGGGGCACACATCTCTGAGGACCTCACCTGGTCCAACAACACCACATCACTGGCCAAAAAGGCTCAAACTCACCTCTATTTCCTCTGCAAACTGAGGAGAGCATGAGTCCTACCACCTATCATGTGCTCATTCTACTATGGCACCATTAAGAGCATCCTCACCAGCTGCATCACAGTGTGGTACAGAAGCTGCATGGCCTCATGCCAGAAGACACTAGAACGCACAGTGAAAGCAGGCAGCAAGATCATTGGTGCCACCCCCCCCCCCCCCCCGGACATCTACCACACCCACCTGATCCTCAGAGCCATCAATATCACAGGCGACACCTCCCACCCCTCACACTCCCTCTTCAGCCCCCTGCCCTCGGGGAAAAGGTACCGGAGCCTCCGGGCCCACTCCACAAGACTACTAAACAGCTTGTTCACAAGGCCATCAGGACCCTGAACTCTGTCCACTGCCCCCCCACTCCCCCCAAACATAATGCACTCACCCGCACAATAACTACCTCAAGCTGTTGGCACAGAAAGACTGGCCCACCAACAGTAATGCATCTGTTGCTGTATGTCTCTGCATCTTACTGCAACCATATGCACAAATGTCATACCTGCTGCTGTCTGTTATTGCAATATTGATCATGTGCAGCCCTATCTGTCACTGTCTGCACCTACACTACTGCATCAAACTCACAACAAGTATTGCTGCATTACCTCTTCTGTATATAGGATTGCTGGGTTTTATCATTTATCTTTATTTGCACTATGGGATGTCTGGGTTTTACCTTTGTCGCTATTTGCACTTTGGGTAGTGTTACTGTACATAGACTGCTGTTGTTGTTTTTTTCATCCTTATTCCTTTTTTTATATTACGCACACCACTGAAGAGAGAGAGAGAAACATGGCATTTCAATTCTCCTATATGTCCTTTACGTATAGTAGTATTGACGAATAAAATCTTTCAATCTTGAATCTGCGGCAGGCATCCAGGATCCCTGTAACCACATACACCAATCCTCCTTCGACCATTTTCAGGGGGAGTGGATGGGGAGCATACATAGGGAGCTGGTGAAGATGGGTTTTATGTGGGAGATGTAGAAGGACGGATGGACCTGGAATGAGGCAGGAAGATCGAGCTGTACTGACATGGGGTTGATGAGCTCCTTGATTGTGAAAGGGCCCACGAACTGGGGGGTGAGCTCCTTGGAGTCGGTTTTGACGGGGAAGTTTTTAGTTGAGGAACACACCCTCTGACCAACCTCACAGGCCAAAGCTGGACACCTTTTCCTACTGGCCCACCTGGCATTCTCCTGGACCAAAATGAGCACGGCAGCCTTGGTGTCCCTTCAGTAGTGCCTGCAGGTGGACATGTGGGCCACGATGGAGGGGATGCAACTTATTCCTCTGAGGTGGGGAGTGGAGGGGGTTATACCCCAGCGAGGCCTCAAAGGGGGACAAGCTGGTGGCTGCGGACGTGGATGAGTTATGGGCATATCCTACCCATGGCAGGAATGTGCTCCATGATGATGGATCTTCAGCCATCATGCAGCAGAGCATGGCCTCCAGCTCCTGGTTCACCTGCTTGCTCTGGCCATTGCTCAGCGGGCAGTAGCCAGAGGAGAGGCTAACTGTGGCCCCAATGGCCTTAAAAATGCTCACCAGACCTGCAAGATAAACTGGGAGTCACGGTCGGACACAATGTCCACTGGGATGCCATGCAATCTGACCATGTGGTTGGACAGAAGCTGTGCTGTCTCCAAGGTAGAGGGTAGCCTTTTGAGTGGGCCAAAGTGTGCTGCCTTGGAGAACCTGTCCACCACGGTCAGAATCACGATGTGCCCATTGGAGGGGGGCAAGCCAGTGACGAAATCTGAGGCGATGTTGGCCCAAGGCCGACCGGGGACAGGGAGGGGCTGAAGAAGGCTGGCCGGAGGAGTGGTGGGGGACTTTCCAATCAAGCACTGAGGGCAGGCTTTGATATACTCCCATATATCTTTTTCCATCATGGGCCACTAGAACATGTGCTGGAGCAAAGAGAGTCCTAGCCACCCCTTGATGGCAGGAAAACTGAGCTGTGTGGAGCCAGTGAATAACTTCTCCTCTGAAAGCCACAGGGATGACTAAATGGCTTGGTGGACCCCCTCGTGGGTCCGGGTCCGTGACCAGAGCCTCCTTGATCTGCCGCTCAATCTTCTATGTCAGGGCCCCCACGAGGATGGCTTTCAGGATGATGGTCTCCTCAGTGGAGGCTGATGGTTCGGTGGCAAATTGTTGGGAGAGAGCATCTGGCTTGATGTTTTTAGACCCTGGCCTGTACGTAATGGTGAAGTGGAACCTAGCAAAGAACAGGGCCTATCTGGCTTGGCAGGGGTTAAGTCTCTTGGAGGACCTGGACCTCTCAGCTGGGGACAGTCACTGAGAGAAATATGTGCAGGGGTGTATCTTCTCGTCAGTAACAGAGCGCTGAGATAACACCGCCCCTACTCCAATGTCAGAAGCATCCACCTCAACTATGAACTGGTGTTCTGGGTTGGCTTGGATCAAAATGGGGGTTTGTGTGAAGCGGGACTTCAAGTGGGTGAATGCCTCATTGACCTCCCGTGTCCAGCGAAAGGGGCTTTTAGTGGATGTCAAGATGGTGAGTGGGTGGGTGATAAAGCTGTAATTCCTAATAAAGTGACGGTAGAAATTAGTGAATTCTAGGAATTGTTGCCACTGTTTTCTCAAGGAAGGGATGGGCCAGTCAGTGACAGCTTTAACCTCGAAAGGGTCTGGTTTGATGGATTTGGGAGAAATGAACCCCAAAAAGGTGGTGGAGGTGGTGTGGAACTCACACTTCTCTGCCTTCATGTACAGCTGGTTCTCAAAGAGGTGGTGGAGAACCATGCAGACGTGGGTTTGGTGTTCTTGGAGGGAGTGAGAGAAGATGAGCATGCTGTTCAGGTAAACAAATATGAATGGATTCAGGAAGTCCCGTAATACATTAAGCGGTGGAATACTGTGGGGGCATTGGTGAGACCAAACAGTATTACTCAGTACTCAAACTGGCCCAAGTGCATTTTAAAAGCAGTCTTCCATTTGTCATCCTCCTTTATTCTAATGAGGTGCGAGGCATTTCTAACGCTGAGTTTAGAATAAATGGTTGAACCCTGGAGCAGGTCAAATGCAGAGTTCATGAGGTGAAGGGGGTATTTGTCCTTGGTGATATTATTGAGTTTGCAAAAGTTGATGCAGGGATGCAGAGAGCTGCCTTTCTTCCCCACTAAGAAAAACCCTGTCCCCAATGCAGAAGAGGAGTGATGAATGGGGCTGGCACTAAGTGACTCCTTCATATACTGTATTTCCCCATGGCTTCTCTCTCAGGGGCAGAGACTGTGTAACCAACTGGTGGGTAATGGCGCTCCCTGCTGGAGCTTGATGGCACAGTCATATGGTCAATGAGGGGGAAGAGGCAGGGCCTTAGCTTTGCTAAAAACTGGTGCCAAATCATGATAAACAGGCAGAACTTTGGACAGATCAGGCGGCTCTGGGTCTGGAGGCTGGAGTGGAATGGAGGGTGAACAGGCTGCTGACTGGAGGCAGACGGATATGCAAATGGTGCTCCATGAGCGGATGGCACCTGGCTCCAGTCAATGACGGGATTGTGAGTAAACAACCAAGGGTATCCTAAAACTACAGGGGAAATGGAGGCTGGGAGGACAAAAAAGGATAGCCTCTCCCAGTGGTTGCTCGAGGTTAAAACAGTTACTGGGACCTTGCATTTAATGACCTGAGTGAAAGACTGGCCAGACAGAGCTATGAGCTTCTGGGGCTGAGGTAACTGGGTGCAGGAAATTTTGAACTCGGTTGCCAGACTGTCAGAAATAAAATTTTGTTTGGCCCCTGAATCAGTGAATGCTGAGCCAACAAACTCTGTGGACTGAAGCATTATATGCACGAGAATAACAAAGTGTTTTACAGGGGAATTATTGACTCCGCTTGTCAGTCTCTCTATTTTGACTGATGGGCTGAGCCGTTTAACTTCTCTGGGCACTGATTCACAACATGATTAGGTTGGCCACAGTACAGACATAGCCCCTCATTGTGCCACAGCTGTTCTTTGGCTGGAGTTAACTTGGACTGCCCGATCAACATGGATTTCGAGGATTTGTGATTGGCGGTGGCTAGCAGCAAAGTGGAGAGCTGTGAACACGGTGGGCTAATGTGTGACATAGTATTGGACACGCATCGCTGCTCTGAGCATTGGTGAAGTCTGTTGTCCAGCTTTCTGACTAATGAAATGAGAGCATCTAATGACTCTGGTTCATCCCGAAGGCGGGCGAGCTCATCACAAAGGCGAGAGCTAAGAATAAAGGTGAATACGTGCAGAGTTTAGAACCGCCCCGCTCAAGCGAGTTTTCCAGTCAGTCAGTGTTTCGCTAAGCGCAACTGTCCAACAGAGACATAAGTTTGTTAAAGTACTTTAAACGCGGAAAAAAAAAAATCATAAGAGGTATGTAAGCACTGGCGTTTATCATGGTTTTAACCCGCTGGAAACGGGAGCAATAATGGAAGCATCGCTTAGCTAAGAGATGTGTTTAGAATTTATATGCAGCCGGCTTCATATGAAGGGAAAGGCAAGGGGAACTACTGAATTGCTGAGGATATATTTCACCAGTCACTACAATATTAAGTTATGTTCTGTAGGAATTGCAGGAATGAAGAGACTGGCAATTTTTCTCTTTTCTTGCATGAGCAGGTGTGCCGTTTTTATTCTCCAGCGGCAGTGACAAAAAGGAACAGCTAAAAACATTAGCTCTCTTCACTCTAAACTGAGGTCTTTCAGTGGCTGCCTAGAGAGGTGCCTGATGAAAGCCTAAGAGCACAACTATAACTGCCTAAGCAGATCATTCTGTAGTGTACATGAACACATACTGTGGTGAATTATGTCTTTAGAGTCTGCTACAGTTCCCCATTATGTACCTGGCAGGTTAAAATGACCGAAATTCACGAAGTCAATGACTTTAATCTGTCAGCAGCCTTCAGACAAACTAAACGTGCCAACATTTGATTTCAAAATAAGGGAGGTTTTTCCTGCTGTCTGGGTGGTGAGGAGATTTCTTAAAAAAAAAACCCAACAAAACAAACTATAAATATAAAGAAATATTATAACAGAAATAACGGCATCCTTGGTCATTTAAGTTAATTTATTTCATTAAATACAGTTTTATTAATATTTTTTCTTTGTAATCAGAGTTAAATTATTGTTCTGTTCTGACTGCAAAATTATGGTCAAAAATGTAAATTGTTTAGGAAAAAGTAAAAAAATTACCAGTCTGTTTCAAATTTATTAAAAAAAAAACAAACTAATTTTATTTAAAAAACAGACAAAAAATAGTCATAAAATAATCCACAAATTTATAATAAAGTTTCAAATGTACAAGAAAAGTCAATTTTACAAGAGGAAATTACAAATTTGAGGAACATGGTTTCAACTTTAGATTTACAGAGAAAAGTAGAAAACTATAAGAAAATTATTATAAATTTTTGAGAAAAACCTCAAACCTTCAAGACTGGAGTCATTACTCAAGTTTTTAAGTGGGTAGTCTTTGTACCCTTAACTCAACTAGAAATTTTTGGTTGTCTACTTTTACTTATTAATTTCAAAGCACTCCTTTTACATGAGTAGAATTTCTGGTTACTTTACCCACCTGATCATATAATTTAAACATCATTCTCATCGTTCTTAATTAAATTTAAGTATGCATGAGCACATTACTATTATGAATGTTTATTTCCCTTCCCTACTCTCTCAATGGAAAATAAAAGAAACACTAGAATAAAAATACAAAAAATACACATATTTTTGTCATTTACGTAAACCATGACAAAAAAATCCTAGAGGACAAAACATGACACTTGATATTTTCTAACCTGTTTGTATACCACCATAGACAGAGAGAGAACCTGAATTAGACAGAGCTCAAAGAGGGCAAGATGAGACAGAAGAGAGGAGCCAAGGAGAGGAAAGTGTTCAGGCAGAGGAAGGAGAGAAGGCTAACACCACTAAAAAGTCTAAACACAGGATGTCTGGGTGGAACCCCAACTGGCCCAATATTCAAGCCTCGGTTGTACAATACTTCAAATGGTAAGTTCCATATGCAACGTTACTGTGTAAAATTTTAAAAAGAAATAAATAGTATAAAATTAACATATTACAGTATGTTTACTGCCGCCCCGGGAAAAATATGTTGCTACCACACCAAGGTCTCTAAGCCAGAAGAAACACTGCATGCAGACGTCAATCACCACATGGTTGTACTGTCTTTTGAGGGAAAGCTACACTGTCACCATTCCCCTCAGTGTAGCTGCTGTTTGTGTATGTTCGCCGGTTACCTGGACTTTTTGGACTGCTCCTGTGTCGTGAGTACTAACTGTCTCTTGCAGCGGTGCTGCTACGCTTAGGCCCTAGCCCAGTTTCCTCCTCCTACTACAGTTGAGCGTCCTGGAGTACTCTAGTCTACCCTGAACTATTTATGTATGTTGCATTGTCTGCCGTGTTGTCAGTCAGCAAGTATTGTCAGCACTATCATGACATGTTAGCCACTCCACATAGCCATGGTTCTGATGCGCCCTTGAAGCTCTGGGGCACAACTGTGGTTAACACGTTTCTCTTCCATATGTTCGTGGGGCGATGCCGGCCTCCAAACGCCAACTGTAGGTGTGTTTTGTGTTTTTGTAAGTCTTCACCTTTTTTGGGAACTGTTGTCATCAGTTTTTACGTTCAATAAATGTGTTGTGGTGAATTCCTGCGAGTAAATCCATTCTTCCTTCCCCTCCTCCGTGCGCTGCGTAAAAGCGTGCGAGGAGGCTTGTGACAGAATGGTCCAGCCAGGATTTAGTGGATTCACCCTCACGTCTGTTTTTTTCTTTTTTGAACTGTTTTTTTCTTTTTTCTACCGATCTGTACTGGGGGTGGTCATGGAGGCCGTGAGCCGAAGTTATCCTTTGAGTTTGGGGTGGGTATGCTGTCGAGCCCTGATGAACATTGATGGGCTCATCTCTTCGGCCAGCGAATCTACCCCGGAGGATATTCTGTGGTACGTGGGTCTGGCGGAGGCAGAGGTCCGGCAATGCCTTTAGCTTTCTGAACACACTGAGGGAATTGAGAGGATGAATCTGTTGGCAGGGTTACGGCATGAGAACAGCGGGAGGGAGAGGAACTCCCCAAGTAAGACCGAACTCGCGCCGAAAGGGAAGCACTCCTGGGCCCCCGGCATTCCTGCTTCACATCAGAGTACTGCGCTCACTCCCACTCCAGCCAAGTCAGCTCCAGCACCCAGCAGACAGCGTCATCCTGCGGGCAGACGCTAGGAGAAGCCCCCCTCGTCCTCGGCAGCCATTTCTCCTCCAGCTGCTGTGAGATCTGCCAGGGGTATCCCGCCCACACCCACCTCCATGTCATCAGGGCCGGCTCCTCCATCATCCTCTGAAGGGGCCGGGAGCACAGTAGACATGGAGAGGGATGACTGACAGCCTTCTGCAGCTGTCACCAATGAGAACCAGGATGACAGGCAAGTGTTTTTTCATTCTAATCAATTAAATTGTGATAAACCTTGTCTGTCTCCCGAGGGAGAGGCCCAGTCTTTGCAGTCCGCTGGGTCCTCTCCTCCAGCTGCAATCAGTAACTCTTTTTCTATTCTCTCTGTGTCTCCTTCAGTTTTTCCTGAGTGTCTGCCAGCCTTGGAACTTAGCCGGTGGACGATGGAGGAGCCTGAGGTCCTGGAGGATCCTGCTCCAGAGCCTGCATGGAGCCAGCCCTCAGTCCCCTCGCTGGATCCATCTCCAGTGGGGGTTACTTTACCTGAGGACATGAGGACTGTTATGACCATCTTGCCTGCTGTGGAGGCTTCTGCAGTGGTGTGGGAGCCCAAGATGGACCTCCTCGAGGCCAGACCTGGGATGTCATCGTCAAGTTCCACAAAGTCCTGGACGGCGGTGAGCTCCAGCTCAGGCAAGTTTTTTCTCTTATTTTTCTCATGTCAGTATTGGAAAGATCTTGCCGGGCTCTAGGTGATGGGAGTCAGGTGCAGCCCTCGGCTGCATCTGAGCTCACTTTGCTGGGCTCCACCGCTGCCGGCGACCTTAACCCCCTTTCCTCTCCTGCTATCTCTGAGCCTTCGTCTAGGGTCGCCAGAGAGGGTGCACCATCGCCAGAGGTCGTTGTGGGTCCGGTCTGAACAGCGGAGGACGCCGCTGTTCCAGCTCCTCCTACCAGGGTTGTCAGGGCTCCCCCCATCGATCACCTCCTCAGCTTGGTGCTTTGGCGGGTTGGCCCGCTCACTGTGGGTGCAGCATTGGTCCGGTCGGGGCCAACCGCGAGTGCAGCTGTGTCTCAAGTCGGGACCACCGAGGATGCTGCAGGTCAGCCTAAGGATGCCATAGCTTTCTTCTCCTCCCTGTCCGACGCCGTGGGGGTTCCCTCCCTTCAGTCCGGTCACCCACCTGGGAACCTCCCGGTGTGCAGGCCGCCTCCTGCATCATCCCGCCGGCCCTGGTGGCTGAACAGTGCTGGCCGACCACCGGAGGGACTGAGTCTCTGGGCTAGATGGCCCGTGTTTTCCGGCAGGCCACCGGACTTTATTCATCGGACTTCCTGCTGGGCCCGGGGGGGGGGGGGGGTAGGGTAATTGTGGACCCTGGGCAGGGTATTGTGTTCCCTCCTTTCCTGTTCACCCTACCTCCCACCCGGGTTTGTGTTATTGTTCCTCTTGGAGTGGGTGGGGGGCAAGGTTTTTTTTTTTTTCCTTGTGATGTTACCGTGGGTGTCTAGAATCCACCCCTAGAAGGGGGGCTTTGTCATGAACCGAGCCGGTGTTTCTCTGTAGGCTCGGTTCTGACCGTTCTCTGTGGCTCAGGCATTGGTGTTATTATGTATTGTTACCTTTTGAGTTCTTGTTGTTTTTATGTCTGTTATTTTTTTTTTTTCCATGCCTGTAGCCGCCGCTCTGGCCAGCAGATGTCAGGCAGCCTCCTTGACACACTTTCTGGTGGGCGCTGTCTAAGATAAGATAAGATAAGATAAGCCTTTATTAGTCCCACAACGGGGAAATTCCAGGATTGCAACAGCACAGGGATAGCAACACTCAGAGCAACAATCAGAAGGCAAGAAAAAAACAAGCAAGCAAGAGCAGCTAATATACATATGTACGTATTACTATAAAATATATATATATACACACACACACAGACACACAGTGCAGAGCATTGTAGCTGGATGGAATAAATATATGAATATATGAACACACAGTGCAGAGCATTGTAGCTAGATGGAATAAATATGCAAGTATATAAACACACACAGTGCGGAGCAATGTAGCTAGATGGAATAATATGTAGATATATAAATATATAAACACACACAGTGCAGAGCATTGTTGCTAGATGGAATGAAACAGCATAACCGTCTACTTAGTTATCCTACATGGTATGATTATGTGCCCATACATATTCTCACCCTCCATAGCGACCGGTATGTTCCTAGTTGTATGCCGGAGGGGACCATTGTGTAAGTCTATTGCATCTTTTGCATTCAAAAAACTATTAGTTTGTTACGTCTTTTTGCTATCTCTGCGAGCAGCCCTGCTTAGGTTGTACAGTCTGACAGCCGTTGGTAGGAAGGACCTACGAAACCTCTCGGTTGTGCACCTGGGATGATGTAGTCTGCTGCTAAATGAGCTCCTCAGTGCATTCAGTATGTCCTGCATAGGGTGGAACTCGGACTCCAGCAGAGATGACAGTTTAGCCACCGTCCTTCTCTCTCCTATCTCCTCCATCGGATCAAGGCGCTGCCCCAGGACAGAGCTAGCTTTCTTAATCAGTTTGTTCAGTCTCTTCCTATCGGCTGCAGTAATGCCACTGCCCCAGCAGACCACTCCAAAAGTGATGGCTGATGCCACCACCGTGTCATAGAATGACTTCAGCAGCGCCCCTTGTACACCAAAAGACCTGAGTCTCCTCAGCAGGAACAGCCTGCGCTGTCCCTTCTTGTAGAGTGCATCAGTATTGTGTGACCAGTCTAGTTTATTGTTCAGATGAATACCCAGGTACTTATAGGATGTCACCATCTCGATGTCTGTTCCCTGTATATTTACTGGTACTGTGAGGGGCTGCCCATGCCTGCGGCAGTCCACCACCAGCTCCTTAGTTTTCCTCGCGTTGATCTGGAGGCAGTTCCGATGGCACCAGTCCACGAAGTCCTGGATAAGCCCTCTGTACTCAGCTTCATCTCCATTGGAGATGAGGCCAACGATCGCAGAGTCATCAGAGAACTTCTGTAGATGGCAGTGTGTTGTGTTGTGTGAGAAGTCCGCAGTATAAAGGGTGAACAGGAAGGGAGCCAGCACCGTTCCCTGGGGGGCCCCCGTGCTACTGATGATCGTGTCGGACACACAGTCCCGGGTTCTCACAAACTGAGGCCGGTTCGTGAGGTAGTCCAGGATCCATGATGACAGGTGCTGGTCCACCCCTGCGCGCAGCAGCTTGTCCTTCAGGATCATCGGTTGGATGGTGTTGAAAGCACTGGAGAAGTCAAAGAACATGATCCTCACCACATTCCCGGGCTTCTCCAGGTGGGACAGAGAACGGTGAAGGAGGAAGATCACCGCATCCTCCACCCCAATGCCATGCTGGTAGGCGAACTGGAGTGGATCCATCGCTGGTTCCACCAGGGGGCGGAGGTGAGCAAGGAGCAGTCTCTCCAGGGTCTTCATCAAGTGGGACGTCAAGGCCACCGGTCTGTAGCTGTTCAGGTCTTTGGGGTGGGAAGTTTTTGGTACAGGTACCACACAAGATGTTTTCCACAGCTGTGGTACCCTCCCCAGTTTCAGGCTCATGTTGAAGATATACGTCACAATCCCACACAGCTGGTCTGCACAGGACTTGAGGAGCTTTGCGCTGATGCCGTCCGGTCCCGGCGCCTTCCTCGCCTTGATCTTCCTCAGCTCCGTCCTCACCTGGGTCCTGGTCAGGGTCAGGATGGGGGGCTGTGTGTTGGGAGTGGGGGGGTGTTGGTGGAGTGGGGAGTGGGCAGCAGGACTTGATTTCTTTAGAGGCAGCAGTGGTTGTTGTGCAGTCAGGGGGGAGGGCGGTTGGTCAAATCTATTGAAAAACAGATTCAGGTTGTTCGCCCACTCCCTGCCCCCTGTGGCCTGGGGGGAGGTATTCTGGAGCCCCGAGATGGTTTTGAGGTTTCTCCAGACCCCGCTGATGTCGCTCTGTTGCAGCTTGTCCTCCATCTTCTTCCTGAAGCTGTCCTTGCCTTCTCTGATCTTTCTCCTCAGCTCCCTCTGTACGGACTTCAGCATCTCCCTGTTCCCTGACCTGAAGATCCTCTTCTTCTCTCTCAGAAGTGTTTTTATCTCAGGGTTGATCCAGGGTTTGTTGTTTGAGTGACGCCGTATGGTCTTGGTGGGAACGGATTTGTCCACACAGAAGCTGAGGTAGCCCGTGAAGGTGTGAATGAGGCCATCGATGTCCTCACCATGTGGATCGCAGAGCTGCTTCCAGGCGGTGGCTTCAAAACAGCCCTTTAGGGTGTCCATTGTCTCCTCAGACCATAACTCCACAGTGTGCATGGCCGGAGGTTGTCTGTGCACTAGGGGTTTGTACACCGGCCGGAGATGAACCAAGTTGTGATCCGATCTCCCGAGTGGGGGGAGTTGTGATGAGGTGTACGCCTCCTTAGTGTTTGCGTAGAATAAATCCAGTGTTTTATTGTCTCTAGTGTGGCATGTGACATACTGGGTGAACGTGGGTAGAATGGGAGACAGTGAAACATGGTTGAAATCGCCTGAGATGAGGAGAAGAGCATCTGGGTGTTCTGTCTGCAGCCTGCTGGTTACTGAATGGATGACGTCACGTGCTGTCCCAGCGTTCGCCGTCGGATTTGCATAAACAACAATGCAGATCACGTGTGAGTGTTCTCTCGGGAGATATGTAGGCCTCATGCTAACAGCTAGCAACTCAATGTCTTTGCTGCAGTGTCGTTGTTTAACAGTGATATGTCCCGGTCTGCACCAGTTGTTGTTAACATACATTATCACTCCACCGCCCCTAGCCTTGCCACTGTCTGGTGTTCGGTCAGCTCGTATCATATGAAAACCCTCCAGCTCAATGTTAGCATCTGCTGCTAGTTCAGTTAGCCACGTCTCAGTAAACAAAAGGAGAGAGCACTCCCGGTATGTGCTATCATAACGGGAGATAGCCGCTAGCTCATCTAACTTTCCCAGTATCGACCGTACATTTCCCATGACAACATTCACCGGTCCAACCATGCCCCCACTCTCTTTGACAGCCAGCTGATTCGCCCCAGAAATTATGTTTCCCGCACCTCGCCCAGGTATGTCCAATTTGTGATGCCAGCAGTCTTTGTACTTAGGCAGCTCTTGTCAGTCAAACACTGCTGGACCATTGTGCATTGCCATGCGAACGTTAATCCCCACATGGTTGTACTGTCTTTTGAGGGAAAGCTACACTGTCGCCATTCCCCTCAGTGTAGCTGTTGTTTGTGTATGTTCGCCGGTTGCCTGGACTTTTTGGACTGCTCCTGTGCCGTGAGTACTAAGTGTTTAGCATTTCCTCTTGCAGCAGTGCTGCTACGCTTAGGCCCTAGCCCAGTTTCCTTCTCCTGCTACAGTTGAGTGTCCTGGAGTACTCTAGTCTACCCCGAACTATTTATGTATGTTGCATTGTCTGCCTTGTTGTCAGTCAGCAAGTATTGTCAGCACTATCACGACGTGTTAGCCACTCCACATAGCCGTGGTTCTGATGCGTCCTTGAAGCAATGTCGGCTCTGGGGCGCAAAATGGTTAACACGTTTCTCCTCCATATGTTCATGGGGTGATGCCGGCCTCCAAACGCCAACTGTAAGCGTGTTTTGTGTTTTTGTAAGTCTTCACGTTTTTTAGGAACTGTTGTCATCAGTCTTTACGTTCAATAAATGTGTTGTGGTGAACTCCTGCGAGTAAATCCATTCTTCCTTCCCCTCCTCCGTGCGCTGCGTAAAAGTGCATGAGGAGGCTTGTGACAAGGATAGCTGAACAGATGGTTATCCCACCCCTGGATTAGCGCCTGAGCCCAAGTGAGTGCGCACCCGTCAAGGAGACTCACCACGAAGCTAATGAGGCTCTGGTCAGTAGGAAAATCCTCCGGTGCTTGGTTAAACATTTGCTGACACTGGAAAAGAAAAACGCTTGCCTTCTGCAGGGTCCTGGAATAACAGAAAGGCAAGGACACCGAAGTAGAGTGTCCCCGGTGGACAGACATTTGCAACATTCTCATGGTTTGGGGTATGACTGTAGGGTCAGACCCACTCTGAGTTTATTTCTGTGTTTCTTTGCGTTTATTGTTATTTGTATCTTGGGTTTATTATTCCTGTCATCATTGGTTTGGGATTTAATTTGACAGTGTTTTCTGTTCATGTTCTGGTTCCAGTTGTGGGTTTATTTTGTATTTATCCCCGCCCCCGTCTTGTCATCTCTGTTTTCCTCATGTGTCAACCGTTGTTATGATTACTCCCCACCTGTGCTGTATTGCCATGATTATCCCTTCTGTCTATATATGTGTGCGTTTCTGTCTGTCCTGCGTGGTGTCCTTGGTGTATGTTGGTGTGATTACATGCTTCAGTCCAGTCACTTCCTGCCAAGTCTTGTATCATCCTGCCAGTCTGTAGTCTGCCTGTTTTTTGCCTTTTAATTTCCGCCCATGCGCAGCTTTATTTTCTGTTTTATAATAAATCATGGTTCACCAACCTTGTCTTGCAATTGGGTCCTCTTCTTTGCCCCGGAGAGGCTTTTGTGGCAAAGGACACCGCCAGTCCAGGACCCAGCAGACGAAAAAAGGAGGAGAAGCGAGAAGAGGTGGAGAGCGGAGCAGCTTCGTGTGGTAATCCAGGTACTGGATTGTGAGGCTGTTGCGCAACACTGCTCTAATCCTGAAGATGCTGTGAAGCATTGGGAGGCAACCGAATCGTTGATGGAAGTGAATCCGGGCATCCGTTCCCATCCCTGGGTTCGGGAGCTTCCTATTCCTCTACTCCCACCATTTCCTCCGCCCCGGAGCCAGAAGAGCTCCTGCCACTGTTATCCCCTGCGGAATCAGCCGCCGAGGAAGAGGTTTATGACGGTTGGCGTTTGGCGGGTCTGGGTGGAAGAAAGGCGCTGAGAGACGCCACTCCTCTCAACATCACATATCACCGACTCCGGCTCTTTGTCATACGAGCTCCAGCTTTTCCCAGGAACACTCGTCCGACTTCCTCGCAGCAGCAGAACAGGAACAGAGGCAAGTACCTTTCCGTTGTTTAACATCTGCTACAGAAAGGTCTTGTTCTGTTCCCGGTAAGGGGGCTCAGCAGTGGTTATGTGCCACCACTGCTGAGCTCCCTCCACTGTTATCTGCTGCAATTTCTGCTGTCACTGTTTCCATCCCTCCATCCTCACCTGCATTTCTTGTGTCCACTTGTGCGTTTTCTGAGTGTCTGCTGATCCTGGGTGACATCCGGATCATCTGGGAAGAGTCTGCAGTTCCTGAGAACCCAGTGGTCTGCCGGATTGGGTTGGTGACGTTGGAGCCTCAATGTCCAGTTGATGAGGAAGAGCAGGAGGAGCGCTGATTAACTGTGCTTACCCAGAAGGAGTTCATGCTGGACTACAAACCATGGCTTCTTCTAGACCACGTGTCCCAGCTGGGTTGGAACCAGCTGGCAACAGACGTACCAACTCCACAGCATGACCCAGCTCCAATTCCAGTTCCTTGTCACTCCCCAGTTCCTGTACCAGCTCCTCATCACTCCCCAGTTCCAGTTTCAGTTACTCATTGCTCCCCAGCTCCAGAACCTGCTCCACGGTGCCTCCCTGTTCCTGAAAATGCTCCATGTTGCCTTCCAGCCCCAGAGCCCACTATTTCAGCTCCACTTCATTGGACAGAGATCCTCAGTCAGATGAGTTCCAGCAGCTTCTGGGAGGATTTGCCTGACACTTCAACAGCAGCAGAGCAGGAACAAGGGCAAGTATGTTATCATTATTTTACACCTATTAATGAAGGATCTTGCCCTGTTCCTGAGAAGGGGGCTCAGTGGCAGCCACCCATCACCACTAAGCCCTCTCTCCCTGTCTCTGCTGTATACTCTGCTGCTGCTCCCATACTCTCACCTGCCTCTCCCCTTTCTCTTCCGAGCTCCATGCCTGAGGACTTGCTCACCTGCGAGGATCCATGGACAGTCATCAACGAGGTGGCTGAGTGCTTCAAGCTCTGCCATCAGAGGAATGGATGGCAGGATATGGCGTGGAGAAGGGATTGTAGAATTGCGGCATCCAAGCCCTATTTGTGGGAGGACATTCCAGCCTTCCTTCAGGCCTTCCTGCTCTCCAATGAGTTTTCCTCCATGACCGAGGTGGATGAGCCATTTGCTTTTGGCTCACTGGAGACAGGAGTCTCCTCTTCAGTTATGATTCTCCACCTCAATCCCACGCTGCAGGCATCCATTCACGAGACAGGTGAGCCTACATCAGCTGTTCCGGAAGTCAACGCACCCCAATCATTGTCAGCCCCAGTGGTTGAGCCTGCCGCCCCTGTAGCTGATTCTGAGTTTGTCGCCCTAGCAACAGGAGACCAGGAGCTAAGGCAAGTACGTGTTTTTTTTTTAATCTTCTACTACTACTTTTGAAAATGCTTGCCTTACTTCTGGTGGGGGGACCCAAGCGCAGAACCCACCATCTCTTGGGCCATTCCCACCACTCTCTGCTGCTAATGGCTGTGGTGTCACCTCACTGACCGCCTGTTCTCCTCCCTCCAGCCGATGTCCCTGAGGTCAAGAGACCTCCAGCTGATGTCCAAGAGGTCAAGAGACCTCCACCCGCCGCAGTTCCTGAGGGCGAGCAGTCTGCTCCACCCGTCACAGTTCCTGGGGTTGGTGGATCTCCTCCCCTCATGTCAGAGGTCGGGGGGTCTCAATCTGCTGTCCTTGAGGTCGGTGTTCTGCTGTTGTCTGCTTCTGGACTAAAGGCTCCTATATTGGTAACTCCAGAGCTGGAAACTTCTGTTATTTGTGCCTGGACAAGAGACTCCAATGTTATTTTCTGAGTTTGAAACCCCCTTGTTGTTTTCGGCTAAGCAAAGACCCTCGGGGTTGCTTTCTCCAGAATTTGGAACCTCTGTCATTGTCTTCAGAGCAAAGGGCCCTGATTCTGTTTTCTTCTGAGCAAGAGGCTCTTATTTTGTTTTCTTCAGGACAAAGAGTTCCCATGTTTCTTTTCCTGAGGTAAAGGTTCCTATGTTGTCACTATCCTCTGAGTTTGAAGTTTCTGTGTTATTTTCAGTGAACAAAATTCCTATGTTATTGTTCCATGAGCAGGAAGCTCCCTTGTGGTCTCCAGAGCAAAGAGCCCCAATACAATTTTATGAATTTAAAATCTCCAAGTTGTTTTCTTTTGAGCAAAGGGTTCCAATGTTATCTCTTAAGTTTAAGGGGGCTATATTTTCACTTCCAGAGTTTAGAAGTTGGATGTTGCCGCCTCCTGAGTTTAAGACATTTTCTTCTGAGCAAGAAACTCCGGTGTTGTTTTCCCAGGAGTCTAAGGTTCCTACGATGTTTTTCCCAGATCACAGAGCTCCTATATTTTCCCTGGAGCAAAGAGCTCCTGCATTGCTTCCCCCAGAGCAAAGGGCCCCTATATTGTTTTCTCTAGAACAAAGAGCTCCTGGGTCATTTCCTGAGTTTGGAGCTGCTATGTTATCTCCAGAGCAAAGGGCTCCTTGGGGATGTTCAGAGCAAAAACCTCCCATGTTATTTCCTGAGGGAAAGGGGTCTATATTGTCACCCCCTGAGGTTATCTTTACAGTCTTTTTCTTTCAATGTTAAGGTTCTTTCTAAAACAGCCTTTGGGGGGCCCAAGATGACAGAGTCCCCATAAAAGGACAACCTGCTCTTTAAAGAGTTTAGAGCCCTTTGAGATGGCTGCATATTAGTTATAGTCAATACTGATATACATTTTGTGTCCCAACAGTGTTAAGTAGTTAAACTTAAAGATGCAGGAGTAACTGATTATCAAATTAAGAGCAAATTAACAGCAGCTTAATGTGTCTTAATAGTTTTAGTATGTCTTTAAATGTTCCAGACTTAACTGCATTAGTGTCTCACAGGTGGGCTCCCTCTCATCAGTCATTCATCTGCAACTGGTGTCCTCCTATATTTCTGCAGTTTTTCTTTGTATTGTTATTGGGGGGGGGGGCTTTCTTTGCTGTTGATATTTCACCTCTGTTCGGGGCTTCAGTTCATCTGTTCCCAACCAAGTGCCATGTTGATAATAGTTCTATCTCCTGTTGATCCAGGTTTACGGAGGGAGGGATGACGGTAACCTGGATTCCACACGAAACCATGTCTGCTGTCGCCTTCGTGGCGCTCTGGTACAAGCAGGTGCCGTCACTGTCAAAGGCCCATAGTCTCAATGGGTACGGTGTCTGGAACGTCACCTTCTGTTCCTTTAATACCTTTTTGGCTTTGATATATTCCGCTCATTTCTTCAGAATTGTAGGAGGGTAGTCATGTTCCACATAGAAGCGGGTGCTATTGTAGAAAATTTCCTTTTTCTGCCAGGCTTTACAAATCACTACTTTTACTTTGTAGTTTGTGAATTTTGCAATGATAGAGCAGGGCTTTACCTGTGGGTTGGAAGGTTTGGGAGCCAAGGCTCTATGTGCTCTTTCAATTTTCACCTCCATCTCTTGTGGAAGATCAAGAGATGGAGATTAGGTTTTCCAGGAAGCTGGAGATGTTGTTGCCCTCTGCCTCTTCAGGTATGCCGTAAATACGAATATTATCCCTGTGAGCTCGTCCTTCTTGTTCAATCAATTTAGCCTCCATGCTAGCTTGGTGCTAAGTGAGCCATTTCAGTAACGTTGCTGTAGCTTGTAAAGCTAATTCTGCTTCTTCAATTTGCCCCTCAGCCTTGTCAAGTCTGTTGTTTGTCCGGTGGAGTTCTTGTTTAATTTCTGTGAAATGCTGCTTATTATCCCGCCTGAAGTCTCAGTTCAGTTAGAATGGCCCTTAAGCTCGCATTGCCTCCTCCGTCCTCGTGGACTGGGGAGCTGCTTCGGCTTCTTTGCCATGTCTCTTCGTCTCTATTTTCAGCCGTACCCTTAGTTTTCCTACTTCTTGTCGCTACCCTGGCATCCATTATGCACTTAAATTCACAATTTTGTAAACTGCCATCTCGACCATGACCGGAACCGGAAGCCGCAGTGAAGGAATTTCATGTTGCCGAAGGAAGTTCACAAAAGCATTTGCATTCACCCTGTCATGTAACTGTACAAGAGGCCCAATTCCTGTTGCAGAAAACATCCCCCAAACTATGACACTTCCTCCTCCATATTTAATTGACTTCTTTACACACTGAGTTCAGTGTTTCCCCAGTTTGATGCCGAAGTTTCTCATCAAACCCAAATAAACTGAACTCATCACTAAAGAGATATTGCCCTCAAAAAATTCCTTAAGTCAGGGCTAACCCCTGATCATTACACTTATAGAAGCTTAAGAAATAAAGTCACTATACAACTTCGAAAAGCAAAGGCTATTTTTTTTCTCAGTATAATAAAGGATGCAAAAGGAAACAAACTTATTTGGAGAAGCATGGATAAACTATTGGGGAAAAGAAAAACCAAGATGTGATGACTTAAAGCTAAAAATAAATTCTGTTATCCAAAACAACAACACTGAGCTGGCAAAACATTTTAATGATTATTTTATAAACTCTGTGTCACAATTGGCAAAGAGTTCTTCTAAGCCAAACTGCACTCATGAATTCCATTGTGATGCTCATTCTTTTAAACTGAGTAATGTAGATGAAGGGAATATCTCTAAAATCATATCCAATCTTAACAATAGTAAAGCTAAAGACATATTTGGAATGGATACAGCTTTTCTGAAAGAACACAAAGAAATTTTAACACCAGTATTAACAAAAATTATAAATCAATCCATAAATGAGAGTACCTTTCCCACAATTTTGAAAACAGCCATTGTATGGCCAGTGTACAAATCAGGTGATAAGCTCCAGGTCGCAAATTACAGACCCATCAGCGTACTCCCAACCATTTCCAAAGGCTTGGAGAAAGCTGGAGGACAACAGCTGGTGGACCACCTTGACTCCATGGCAGCACTTAACCCCTTTCAGTTTGGTTTTAGGAAAGGATATTCCACTGAAACAGCATGCTGCTATCTATTAGAAAACATCAAATCCAGCCTGGATGGGGGAGGGGTAGTGGGGGCTGTTTTTCTTGACTTGCGAAAGGCTTTTGATACCGTTAACCATGAGTTACTTTTAAACAAATTATCACAATTTTCCCTTCATAAAAATACACAAAATTGGATAAGGTCATACCTCAGTGACAGACAGCAGTGCGTAATTGTAAATAATGTTACATCTCCCTTAAAAGCATGCAGTATGGGTGTACCGCAGGGCTCTATTTTAGGGCCTTTGCTGTTTACATTATATATTAATGATCTCCCGTCTGTGTGTAATGCAAATATAATTATGTATGCTCACGACACTGTGGTATATACTCATGGTAAAACGACTGAAGAGGTGACTGAAAAATTAACACAGGAAATGGAGAAAGTCTCACATTGGTTGAGGAATTCTTGTTTAACCTTAAACGTCGATAAAACTGTGTCAATGTTTTTTACAAATCGCTACAAATCCAAGAATTCTTGTCATGTCTTGATAGAAGGACAAAAAATTAAGAATGTGACTGAATTTAAATATTTAGGTGTTACACTTGACTCAAATTTAACCTTTAAAAAACACATTAAAAAGATGACAAACACAGTCAAATTTAATTGTGCTAATTTCAAACATATCAGAAGTTCACTGTCTACTGAAGCATCAAGTATGTATCTAAATGCTATGATAATTCCACATTTTCTTTACTGTATGACAAGTTGGTCACAGGCGTGTAAATCTGCCCCGAGGGCTCTGGAATCATTATACAAGTTTTCTATCAAGATTCATGACAAGAAAAGACGAACGTTCCATCACTGCCCAATCCTGTCCAAATATAACCTGTTGAGGTTTGACAATCTAATCATGTATACAAATGTGTGTCTTTTGTTTAAGATAATCCATAACTCTGCTGCTCCTCCCTTAAAAAGGTTTGTTTCATTAAGTTCTGTAAATACGTCTGGGACAACTTGATCAACAGCACGCGGCGAGTGCAGGATTCCTAAGCACAAGACAACATTAGCAAATTCAACATTTTCATGTGTGGCTATGCGACAGTGGAACATGTTACCAACGGAGTTACTTGCAGTAACAGACTATCACACATTTTCGCGCTTGGTGAAAAAACAGTTAATCTCTAAGCAAACCTGTGTCCATAATGTACTGTGATGTAAAGATGTTAGAGTGTGTGATGTTGACAGTGAGACCAATAAGAGTCAGTGGTTGGATGTGGAAAAATTGTTTATATGGATGGTGTTATAAAAATGTATTATTGTATGTTTTAGTTCTTATCAATGTTTTGGGTTCTTATCAATGATATTAATGTTTGTTTTAGTTTTTAGCAGTGCTTGGTTTTAGTTTTTTAATCAATGTTTGGTTTTAGTTTTTTATCAATGCTTAATTGTAGTTTTAGCAAATGTCTGCTTTTTAATGCTAACACCAGCCTGCCCAGGGACTACAGGTGGAAATTAGCACTTGTGCTAAAACCTGGTACAATGCATCTTTCCTCTTTAAGGTCAATGTATGTTGTGCATGTCCCTGCATAAATAAATAAATTAAAAAAAGTACACTGTGGACCAGTTCACCTCTGTCCACATAACATGCTCCTCACCAAAGGCAAGTCTAGCCTTTTTATTCTTTGTGCTGATGAGAGGTTTGGTCACTGCAGAGTGAACTTTGAGTGCAAATTGTCTTAAACGGTGGACACTGTGTGCTGAGACAGATCCTTGCCCTGTTCAGCAGTAAACTGGTGAGTAATTCCAGCTGCATTGTTGAACTGATTGCCCATTGAGAGTCTTTGCAATAATCCTGTCCCACAAACCACAGCAATATGAGAAACTAGTGATGTCCTGTGGGCACAGATGTGCTGAAGTCATTCAAAGCAAAGGCCTCTAACTTCCTATTAAAGAATAGATATCAGTATGTATGTGTTAGCAACAAAAACTCAGAGTTGCTGAAGGTCACCTGTGGAGTCCCACAGGGTTCAGTTTTGGGACCATTATTATTCAATATGTATATAAACGATATATGTAAAGTGTCAGAAAAAATGGACTTAATATTGTTTGCCGATGACACTAATCTGCTATGCAGTGGAAACAATTTGGAACAACTTCTGGATACACTCGGGAAGGAATTAGGAAAGCTTAAACTGTGGTTTGATTCAAACAAATTAACGCTCAATTTAAGTAAGACAAAATTTATAGTCTTTAACAACCATCACAACAATCCAGTACCCAAACTCAGTGTAAATGGTGTAGAGATTGAAAGGGTATCTGAAACCAAATTCCTTGGAGTAATAATTGATAACAAACTGTGTTGGAAGTCACATATTAATTATATTAAAGGTAAAGTCTCCAAATCAATTGCAATATTACACAGAGTGAAATATTTGCTGAATCAACCCACACTATACACCTTGTATCATTCATTAATACTCCCATACATGACATATTGTAATGAAGTATGGGGAAATACATATAAAACAAACATATATCCACTCTTTATGCTTCAAAAGAGAGCTATTAGAATAATCAACAAAGCAGCTTACAGGGAACCAACAAACCCACTTTTTCTTAAACAAAAAACTCTCAAGTTGAAAGATCTGGTTGACTTTAAAACCGCAATAATAATGTTCAAAGTGAAGAATTTATCACTGCCTGCAAATATCCAAAAGTTGTTCCAAACAAGGGAGAAACGATATCACTTCAGAGGAACATGTATATTTCAAAAGCCTACAGTGAGAACAACCACCAAGCAACACTGTATTTCAGTGCAAGGAGTCAGATTATGGAACGATTATGGACCTGAATTAAAATCATGTACAACGCTTGGACAATTTAAACAAAAACTAAAGGAAGAAATACTCCAAACATATTTACAAGACGACATGTAAACTCACATAAGGATTGACATATCCAGCCTGTGTTGTAGCTTAGTTTTTTTTTTTTTCTCTCTGTGACCTTCTGTCTTAGATTTGTCTCGAATAGTAACTGCTTAACTTAGCTTAGCTTAGTTTTCTTTTTTTTTTTTTTTTTTTTTTTTCTCTCAGTCACACTTTGTCTTAGCTTTGTTCTAAATTGTAATCACTCTTGTCTTTACTCTTTTTTCTTTGAATTCTTGGATGGAATATGGGTGGGCAATATAAGCTGCGGCTTCAGCCATCACCCATTTCGGATAACTCACGTGGAATTGTTTAGTAGAAGGAGTCTGTCTAATTTGACCTTGTTGTTATATTATACAGTTTCTTTAACCTGTACTGTATTATCCGAAATAAATAAATTCATTCATTCATTCATTAATTTTTGAATCCTATAGCCAGGGCCTTGCAGAGACCATTTGAGGAGCAGGGATTCAACTTTCAAGAAAGGGGCACATGGAACAAGATTTGTTAACAATATACAGGTACATCTCAATAAATTAGAATATCATCGAAAAATAAATTCATCTCAGTAATTCAATTCAGAAAGTGAAACTCATATTATATAGATTCATATAGAGTGATATATCTTATAAAATGATATATTTCAAGCATTTATTTCTTTTGATAATTGTCTTACAGTTAATGAAAATCCAAAATTCAGTTTCTCAAAAAATTAGAATATTGCATAAGATCAGTTTTTAAAAAAAGATTTTCAATAGAAATTGTGGCCAACTGAAAAGTATGGTCATGTACACTCTCAGTACTTGGTTATTCTACCCTGTGGTGCTCCTTGTGACCCAGCTGGTCAAACATCCACTGCCTTTAGCTGCCTCTTGCAGCTACCTTCACTTTCTGTTTTTGTCTCCTATCTTTACAGGGCATCTTTGCACTGCAGAATTCAATATAATTTATGAGAAGATAATACAGGCAAAACAAGATCCACATAACTGATGCCTAACTGCAACCTGAGATGAGTAGGCTACCTTTAAATCCGATTTCTGTATCTGTGGGCTGTTGCTTTCAGAAATAGATTTGCAAAAAATAATGTACAAACTGCTGTTAATACTTAAAATTTTGCTTGATAATGTGTTTACCTTATGTGTGTACCTTATATTCATCCATCCATCTTCTACCGCTCTTCCGGAGGTCCGGGTCGCGGAGGCAGCAGTTCAAGCAGAGAAGCTCACACTTCCCTCTCCCCAGCCACCTGCTCCAGCTCTTCAGAGGGGATACCAAGGCGTTCCCAGACTAGCTGGGAGACATACTGTAGTCTCTCCACCGAGTCCTGGGTCTGCCCCGGGGTCTCCTCCCAGTGGGACGTGCCTGAAACACCTCAAGTGGGAGGCGTCCAGGAGGCATCCTAATCAGATGCCCATACCACCTCAACTGACTCCTTTCAATGTGGAGGAGCAGCGATTCTACTCTGAGCCTCTCCCGGATGACTGAGCTCCTCACCCTATCTCTGAGGGTGAGTCCAGCAATCCTATGGAGAAAGCTCATTTCAGCCGCTTGTATCCGCGATCTCGTTCTTTCGGTCATTACCCAAAGCTCGTGACCATAGGTGAGAGTAGGAACGTAGATTGACTGGTAAATTGACAGCCTTGCCCCAGAACTAAGCTCCCTCTTCACCACAACAGACCGGTACAACGTCCGCATCACTGCAGATGCTGCTCCAATCCGTCTGTCGATCTCTCGCTCCATTTTCCCCTCACTCGTGAACAAGACCCCAAGATACTTAAACTCCTCCACTTGGGGCAGGAGCCTGTCCCCAACCCGAAGAGGACAAGCCACCTTTTTCCGGCTGAGGACCATGGACTCGGACTTGGAGGTGCTGATTCTCATCCCAGCCGCTTCACACTCAGCGGCAAACCGTCCCAGCAAGAGCTGTAGGTCATTGCTGGATGAAGCCAACAGGACAACATCATCTGCAAACAACAGAGATGAGATCCTGTGGTCACCAAGCATGACACCCTCCATTCCCTGGCTGCGCCTAGAAATCCTGTTCATAAAAATTATGAACAGGATCGGTGACAAAGGGCAGCCCTGGCGGAGTCCAACTCTCACTGGGAATGACTCCGACCGAGTGTTGGCAATACGAACCAAACTCTCACAACGGTCGTACAGAGACCGAATAGCTCGTAACAACAAGCCCGATACCCCATACTCCCGAAGCACCCCCCACAAAAATCCACGAGGGACGCGGTCAGATGCCTTCTCCAAGTCCACAAAACACATGTAAACTGGTTGGGCAAACTCCCACGAACCCTCAAGAATTCTCGAGAGGGTAAAGAGCTGGTCCGATGTGCCACGGCCAGGACGAAAACCACATTGCTCCTCCTGAATCCGAGGTTCGACCAACGGCTGGACTCTCCTCTCCAGTACCTTGGCATAGACCTTCCCAGGGAGGCTGAGGAGTGTGATCCCTCTAAAGTTGGAGCACACCCTCTGGTCCCCTTTTTTGAAGAGAGGAACCACCACCCTGGTTTGCCATGCCAAAGGCACTGCCCCCGACCTCCACGTAATGTTGCAGAGGCGTGTCAACAATGACAACCCAACAACATCCAGGGCCTTGAGGTACTCGGGGCGAATCTCGTCCACCCCCAGGGCCCGGCCACCAAGGAGATTTTTAACCACCTTGGCGACCTCAGCCCCTGTGATAGGCGAATCATCCCCCTCGTCCCCAAACCCTGCTTCCTCTGTGGAAGGCGTATCAGTGGGATTGAGGAGGTCCTCGAAGTATTCCTTCCACCGCCCGACGATATCCCCAGTTGAAGTCAACAGTGTCCCATCCGCACCATACACAGTGTGGACGGGGAGCTGCTTTCCCCTCCTGAGCCGCCGAACAGTTTGCCAGAATCTCTTTGAAGCCGACCGAAAGTCTTGTTCCATGGCCTCACCGAACTCCTCCCATATCCGGGTTTTTGCTTCAGCAACCACCTGAGCTGCACTCCGCTTGGCCTGCCGGTACACCTCAGCTGCTTCGGGAGTCCCACAAGCCAACCAAGCTTGATAGGACTCCTTCTTCAGCTTAATGGCCTCCCTCACCACTGGTGTCCACCACTTGGTTCGGGGGTTGCCACCACGAGATGCACCGACCACCTTGCGGCCGCAGCTCTGGGCCGCCGCTTCAACAACAGAGGTGGAGAACATGGCCCATTCAGCCTCCATGTCTCCAGACTCCCTTGGAATGTGGTTGAAGTTCTTCCGGAGGTGGGAGTTGAAGACCTCCCGGACAGGGGCCTCAGCCAGACACTCCCAGCACACCCTCACTATACGTTTGGGTCTACCAGGTCTGAATGGCTTCCTCCCCTGCCATCGGATCCAACTCACCACCAGGTGGTGATCAGTTGACAGCTCTGCACCTCTCTTTACTCGGGTGTCCAAGACATACGGTCGAAGGTCTGATGATACGATAACAAAATCGATCATCGACCTGCGACCTAGGGTGTCCTGGTGCCAGGTGCACATATGGACACCCTTATGCTTGAACATGGTGTTCGTTATGGACAGACTGTGGTTAGCACAGAAGTCCAATAACTGAACACCACTCGGGTTCAGATCGGGCAGGCCGTTCCTCCCAATCACCCCCCTCCAGGTTTCACTGTCGTTGCTCACGTGCGCATTGAAGTCCCCCAGTAGGACAATGGAGTTTCCAGGAGGAGCACCCTCCAGCACCCCAGTCACAGACTCCAAAAAGGGTGGGCACTCTGAAACATCATTTGGTGCATAGGCACAAATGATGGTCAGGACCCGTTTCCCAAACGGGAAGCAACCCTTTCGTCCACTGGGGAAAACTCCAATATAGAGGCAGCAAGGTGGGGCGATACAAGAATACCCACCCCTGCTCGTCGCCTCTCGCCCGGGGCAACTCCAGAAAAGGCCAAGCTCCAGCCCCTCTCCAGGAGACTGGTTCCGGAACCGGAGCTGTGTGTTGAGGTGAGGCCGACTACATCTAGCCGGTATCACTCAACCTCGTACACCAGCTCAGGCTCCTTCCCCACCAGAGAGGTGACATTCCACGTACCAAAAGCCAGTTTAGAAAGCTTGGGATCAGTCCGCCAAGGTCTCCGCCTTTGACCACCACCTAATCCACATAGCACCGGACCCCCATGATCCCTTCTGCAGGTGGTGAACCCACTGGAGGGCGGACCCATGTAACTCCTTCGGGCTGAGCCCGGCCGGGTCCCATGGGTGGAAACCCGGCCACCAGATGCTAGCCTTCAAGCCCCTCCCCCAGGCCTGGCTCCAGGGTGGGGCCCCGGTAACCCCATACCGGGCGGGGTACACTGAATCCTTGATGTACAATTTATCATGAGAGTCTGTTGGATCGTTCTTAGTCTGGCCCTTCACCCAGGTCAGAGCAAGTTGCCCCCGGACAACATAGCTCCTGGGATCACTGGGGCACGCAAACCCCCCCCCACGATAAGGTGACGATCCATGAGGAGGGTGTACCTTATATTAATTATACTAATATTATTATTAATTAAATTTGTGAGGTTTTCTCAAAATTTTCTTTTTTTTGTAGATTTATTACTTTTCTCATCAATTTGTGTGTTTTTTTTTTTAAATCCTAAATTCAGCTCTGTTTTATAAGAACAAATTTATTATGTTTTTACTTGAAAAGTTTGTGGTAAAATTGTGACCTTTTCACACATATCTGAACATTAATTTGCAGAGCCATAACAAAACAATGAGTTTACCTCTGTTTCTGAAGAAATAAAATGTAATTTTGAATAAAATTCTATTTAATTCAATAAAATTCATTAGCTTGACCAAAGATGCAGTCGCTTCTGTTTTAATATTAGCCTCTGTTTTATGCCCCCACCCCTGTAAAAACCACCTAAATGTTGGTTGTTATGTATCTTGTCTCTTACAAAATAAATTCCATCCATCTTCTTCCGCTTAATCCTTTTCGGGTCGCAGGGGGCTGGAGCCAATCTCAGCATCTTTGGGCGAGAGGCAGGGTACACCCTGGACAGATCGCCAATCCATCGCAGGGCCAACACAGAGAGACAGACAACCATTCACTCTCACATTTGTACCTAAGGACAATTCCGACAGACCCAAAAATGGTCAACATTTTGCACAGTAATCATAAAAGCCGAGGCTGGCGTCATAAATCTAACATGTTATTACCTGGCTGCTGCAGGCGGAGTTGTCTGGCCCCTCACAAGAAGGGAGGGGTAATATGCCGAGAACTACTCGCTTGCCGAGAACTGGATCCCATAGTTGCAGACATGTGGAAATGCGCGGGACTGTGTGCTGGAACGCACGCGACCGTGTGCAACAGTGCGCATCATCAATCATTTTATTCTGTTATGATGTAGACTTGGAGTTTGATCACTGTGATTTCTAACCCCCTTTGAAACACTAAAATGTCTGGTGAATAAACATAATTTTAAGCCCATTTACCAGAGGTAATAATTTTTACTTCTAAAAATGTACAAATTGTTACAAGTCTGGCTGTAGGGTTATACGTCAGAGTTTGTGGTATTACAGCATCTCCCCCTTAGATGCACGTTGTCGCACACAGTCACGCGCATTCCCAGGCGTTCTAGCACACAGTCCCGCGCATTCCCGCGTGTCCGCGATGATGGGATGCAATTCTCGGCGAGCGAGTAGTTCTCGGCCTAACAAGTGGTCACCAGCTGTGGTGTTGCTTTCAGGTACACTCAGAAATGGAATGTTTCATATATATACATTATTAAGTAATAAAACAAAGTTTCATGCCAAAGGCTGAGTCTGGGGCTTTTGGAGGTGGGGTGGAGAGGTGGGATGGAGGGTACCGAATTCAGAATAATTAGATCTCTGCATAATTATATTGATTGTTGAAAATTTAAATGTCCAGTCAAAAGGGCACTTTGGACATGAAAGGGGCAGGGGCTCAAGACCCTAAAGCTCCCCCCTGTGTACGCCTATAGCCCTAAAAACATTGTTTAAATCTTCTCATCTGACAGTGGTTACTGTTCTCTAATTTTGCTCATTGTTTTTTTTTACAGAATAAATTATCTGTCCAGGGTGTACCCTGCCTCTCGCCCAAAGATGCTGGGATAGGCTCCAGCAACCCCCCCCCCCCCGACCCGAAAAGGATTAAGCGGAAGAAAATGGATGGATGGAAATGTTTGTGTTGAGTGCTTTGGGCACTTAAAAAAACCCATACTCCTACAACAGTGGTATAGAGGGGTTGGACTGATGTCACACGGGTCATGTGTCTTTTGTTTACTGCGCCATTTTGGACGGCAACGAAGAGTCAAATCACCAACAGCAAGTGTGAGTGTAATCAACCAGATAAATGGCTACACACAAATCAACACCGTGGTCCGACGAGGTGCAGACTTTTCTGTGCTTGGTAGCTGATTAAAGAAATCCAGAGGGAGCTGGACGGAGCGACGTGAAACGAATTCACGGCCACGGCGGAGGCAGATGGGAGGCAGAGTGGTGTCGACCCAACCATGACATCATTGTTGAAAACAGTGATCGAGGATGGTGAGTGATGTGATATTATGCATCTTTGCCGTTATTTATCGCAGTGGTGGAAAGATCACTTTGAACAAACAACACCGCTGTCTCCTGTATGCAGACAATGAGCTAACTAATACATATTTTAGTACCTAATAATGATAAGCTGCTGTGATTACAATGTAATACGGGGGACTACATACTAGTTAGATTGCTAATCTAACTAGCATTAGCAATCATTAGCTTACCTTCATATGTGATCTAGTTCGTTTACTCACGTCTTCCACTGCTCCATGGCTTCCTGAACTCTCCAGTACTTTTCCAATGTTTCGTCTTGCCGCCAGTAGCCTTTTCTGGCTCTCCTTTTTTGCCTTTACTCTGACAAAAAGCCAGCAAGCAGCAGGTTTGCCTCGATATCCATCTTATGTTTTTCTTCATCCATCCATCCATCCTCTTCCTCTTAATCCTTTTCGGGTCGTGGGGGGGCTGGAGCCTATCCCAGCATCTTTGTTCTTGTCACATACAAACAGTGTCATGGGAGTGTCGGGCTGCCTTGCTGTAAAGATCTCACTCACTTAAGGTGGTATTCAGTCGTAATGGAAAACGAACAACACAGTGGCAAGTCGGACTGAGTACGTGCTAGTGGAATTATTATTATTCTCAACACATGGTCCACGCTATTTGCCGTCCAAAATGGCAGAAAAACAATGTGGCATGTGACCACTGACGTCACATGCAACCCCCCTATAGCCACAGTTGATATTCTGTCAAATTCTGAACAATGAAGAATAACATATTTAAAATAAATCAAGTATTAATACATTGTTCTCTAATTTTGATCTCCACTGTATATCCTGGAGAAGTCCTGTAGGGCTGGACAACTTTCACAAGAGTCGGTCCAGGACACAGAGGGGACAATTGCTGGTCACATAAAATTTATTCCTTCAGAAGTTTAAGGTGTAAACAAAGGAGGGACTAAAAGACCTGTTCTCTCCACAAAAACTGTGAAATTTGTGTTCATCATACAGTGCATCCAGAAAGTATTCACATCACTTCACTTTTTCCACATTTTATGTTACAGCCTTATTCCAAAATGGATTAAATTCATTTTTCCCCCTCAAAATTCTACACACAATACCCCATAAAAACAATGTGAAAAAAGTTATTTTGAGATTTTTGCAAATTTATTAAAAATAAAAACTAAGAAATCACATGTACATAAATATTCACAGCCTTTGCCATGAAGCTCAAAATTGAGCTCAGGTGCATCCTGTTTCCACTGATCATCCTTGAGATGTTTCTACAGCTTAATTGGAGTCCACCTGTGGTAAATTCAGTTGATTGGACATGATTTGGAAAGGCACACACTTGTCTATATAAGGTCCCACAGTTGACAGTGTATGTCAGAGCACAAACCAATTTCTGGAATTTCTCGATTTGGAATCAATACGAGCAGCAATGAGCAGCAACCGGACAATTTCACAGAAAATTTTTTTAAATTGCTAAATTATAGTTGTATATATAAATATATATATATAAATTATAGTGCTAAATTATAGCCAATGTATGTTTTCCTAATCACACAAGCAGTCATTCACTAAATAAAATGGCATTAATTATAACCATCCATCATAAGCCAAGCATGAAGTCAAAGGAATTGTCTCTAGATCTCTGAGACAGGATTTTCTCGAGGCACAAATCTGGGGAAGGGTACAGAAAAATTTCTGTTGCTTTGAAGATCCCAAAGAGCACAATGGCCTCCATCGTCTGTAAATGGAAGAAGTTCAGAACCACCAGGACTCTTCCTAGAGCTGGCTGGCCATCTAAACTGAGCGATCCGGGAAGAAGGGCCTTAGTCAGGAAGGTGACAAAGAACCCGATGGTCACTCTGTCAGAGCTCCAGCATTCTTTTATGGAGAGAGGAGAACCTTCCAGAAGGACAACCATCTCTGCAGCAACCCTCCAATCAGGCCTGTATGGTACAGTGGCCAGATGGAAGCCACTGCTTAGTAAAAGGCGCATCGCAGTCCGCCTGGAGTTTTCCAAAAGGCACCTGAAGGACTCTCAGACAATGAGAAACAAAATTCTCTGGTCTGATGAGACAAAGATTGAACTCTTTGGCGTGAATGCCAGGTGTCACGTTTAGAGGAAACCAGGCACCGCTCATCACTAGGGCTGTTTTTTTAATGGGTTCAACTCACCATTTGTCACCGCTACAACACAGCCAGACCTCTACACACCCCTCCCCCCCACCATCCTGTGTAGTACCTCTCTCCATCTCCACCCCCACCCCCTCACCTTTCTCGGGGAACCCCCCCCCCCCCACACACACACACACACATCACTGTGACTATAGACCAGGTTAAGAAACAGCTGGAGAGACTCCGTCAGCATAAGGCTGCGGGCCCTGATGGCATCTCTGCCAGGATCCTGAGGACCTGTGCCAACCAGCTAGCTTCGGTACTGAAACACCTGTACAACCTGAGCCTGAGTCTGGAGAGAGTACTGCTACTGTGGAAGACGTCCTGCCTGGTTCCTGTCTCCAAGAAGTTATCTCCATCTGACCTGAATGACTATCGACCAGTTGCCCTCACATCTCATGTGATGAAGGTCCTGGAGAGACTGGTCTCAACCCACCTGAGGCTGCAGGTGAAGACATTGCTAGACCCTCTGCAGTTTGCATATCAGCCCCATTTAGGAGTTGAAGATGCTGTCATCTACCTGTTGCAATGAGCCCATCTGCACCTGGATGGTGGAGGAGACACTGTGAGAATCACATTCTTTGATTTCTCCAGTGCCTTTAACACCATCCAGCCACTGCTGTTGGGTGAGAAGCTGCGGGTGATGGGGGTCGACAGCTCTGTGAGCTCCTGGATTACTGACTACCTGACAGGCAGGCCACAGTTTGTCCGGCTGGGCAGTGTCTTGTCTGATGTCGTGGTTAGTGATACGGGAGCTCCACAGGGGACTGTGCTCTCTCCTTTTCTCTTCACCTTAAACACCACTGATTTTCTGTACAACACAGAGTCATGCCACCTGCAGAAATTCTCTGATGACTCAGCTGTTGATGGGTGTATAAGAGGGGGAAGAGGAGGGGGAGTACTGGTAGACAGATTTGTGGAGTGGACACAGCAGAATGACCTGAGGCTGAACGTCAGCAAGACCAGAGAGATGTGATTGACTTCAGGAAGAAGAAGATGCCTTCTCAGCCATTGCAGATTAGGGGGGAGGATGTGGAGGTGGTTGAGGACTACAAATGCCAGGGTATCATGATCAGCAATGAGATCCAACACCGATGCTGCACACAAGAAGGGGATGAGCAGACTCTACTTCCTGAGGAAGCTGAGATCCTTCAAAGTGTGCCGCAGAATGCTGGAGCTTTTCTACCAGACCACTGTCGCCAGTGCCATCTTCTTTGCTGCTCTCTGTTGAGGTAGCAGTATCAGAGCCAGCGACACCAATAGACTTGACAAGATTATCAGGAGGGCTGGCTCCGTAATTGGTCTCAGGCCGGAGACCTTTGAGACTGTGGTGGAGAGGAGGACATTAAATAAACTGCGATCCATCATGGACAATCCAGATCACCCCCTCCACCACACACTGGACAGACAGCGGAGCACTTCCTCCAGCAGACTGCTACAGCTTCGCTGCCGAACAGTTAGGTACAGGAAATCTTTTCTGCCACATGCCATTTCACTGTACAATAACTCACGCTGATGTGTATTCTGGTCAACAATGCTGCCATACTGCACCTTAGAGTCTAACTGGTACCTCACATCTCACTCTGCTCCTGATAGTCCTGCATTGTACAATGGGTATGATTCATGTATCTATACGGGTCACCATCTATTCATCTATGATGTAGATAAGTTTTTTTAGTAGTTTTACTTTCCATGGGTAATCCCTTTGTCTGTTATGCTGTGTGTGTTTCTGTTGTTTGGTTGTCTACTGTCATGCTGCTGCTACACTGTAATTTCCCAGTTTGGGATCAATAAAGTACATCTGTCTGTCTGTCTATCTATCTATACCATCCCTGCAGTGAAGCATGGTGGTGGCAGCATCATGCTGTGGGGATGTTTTTCAGCAGCAGGAACTGGAAGACTAGTCAGGTAGAAGGAAAGATGAATGCAGCAATGTACAGAGACATCCTGGATGAAAACCTGCTCCACAGTGCTCTTGACCTCAGACTGGGGTGATGGTTCATCTTTCAGCAGGACAACGACCCTAAGCACACAGCCAAGATATCAAAGGAGAGGCTTCAGGACAACTCTGTGGATGTTCTTGAGTGGCCCAGCCAGAGCCCAGACTTGAACCCAATTGAACATCTCTGGAGAGATCTGAAAATGACTGTGCACCGACGCTTCCCATCCAACCTGATGGTGCTTGAGAGGTGCTGCAAAGAGGAATGGGCGAAACTACCCAAAGACAGGTGTGCCAAGCTTGTGGCATCAAATTCAAAAAGACTTGAAAGTGTAATTGCTGTCAACAAAGTATTGAGTAAAGGCTGTGAATACTTATGTACATGTGATTTCTTAGTTTTTTATTTTTAATAAATTTGCAAAAATCTAAAAAAAAAAAACTTTTTCACATTGTAATTATGGGCTATTGTGTGTAGAATTTTGAGGAAAAAAAAAGAATTTATTCCATTTTGGAATAAGGCTGTAACATAAACTAGAAAAGCACTCTGAGAGCGCAGACCTCCGCCAAGCGCCACAGTTCCCCCCATACAGTATTTGTGTGTACGTTTTCAGATTCCTTGACCATGAAAACATATGACTAGCAATTGGATTCACAATGATAGGATTAGTGGTTCAGTAGTTATTCACGAAAATCGCATTTTCCGTAATGGCGGTTTTCTTCTGGACGGTGATCCGGATCACCATCAAAGTCTAATCATCTGTAGGATACCCCATTTCTGACGATCTCTGAAAATTTCATGAAAATCCATCCATAACTTTTTGAGTTATCTTGCTAACAAACAAACAAACAGACAGACAGACAAACCAACGCCGATGAAAACATAATCTCCTTGGCGGAGGTAAATATGGAAAAAGTGAAGCGCTGTGAATACTTTCCGGATGCACTGTATATCCTACTCACTGATGCCTATCTGGCAGTGTTGTACAAGTTACTAAAAATAGTAATTAATTACAGTTACTAGTTACTTCTTTTCAAAAATAACTGAGTTATTTTACCAATTATTGCATGATTAAAGTAACTAGTTACTCGGAAACGTAATTTTCACGTTACTTTTAAGTGCATACTTAAATCATCTTGCACACATAGCAAGACAATTTAATTAATGGATTACATTATGGGCTTATTAATGTCAGGCTGAAAACAGACTGTTTCAGACAGAGCTTTTAGAACATGTTCAGTCTGCTTTATCCTGCCTTGAGAGCTCATATGGTGGGAAAAATCTGAAGAAAATCAACACGAAATTGCCAGTAATTTTCTCATTTTGGAATGAAGTGTAGCATCATCGTCTCATCAAAACCAAGACAGAAGATCACTTCTCTCCAGTTTACAGGAATTTCATTTTATTCATTACACAGGAATATCACTTTTCTGCCTTTTCAGGAATATCACTGGCTTTTATGTCGACTCATGCAGGCTTCTTCCAGGCCTGACCAAAGATGCTTGCTTTCCCAGGACCCCAATGTAAACAGTTGCCTCTTGCAGAGATTGTAAGGATCAGAATTTGCTTTTAAAGGCTCAAAGGAACATAAAACTCAGGAGACCAGACCTCTCAACATGAACACTGCATTTGATAACGTACCTTTTCACAGGAAACCAATGTTCTTAAAAGAGTCATAAACCACTTAATCTGACGGGTTTATAGCCAATGCTGTCCAGGTACCTTCGCCCAGATACTAAAGGAAATCATCTACAGCTCAACAGTACCTCCTAGCGGATACCTACGGAATGTGTTTTCAGTATGTAGGATGACTTTTAATTTGTTCTAAATATTAAGTTTCTTTCAGCTTATCCTCTGGATCCTAAGGACACTGAAAATCATCCCTCTTTTATCACCAACCATGGTTTGCTGCATGTTTTGCTGCATTTTGGATCTAAATGTGAATGCATGTATTATAATTATGTATAAAAAATGTTATATTCATGAGTGTTATTCAAACACATATTGGAGTAATGGTATAAATGCATGATCACCATATATTAGCCAAGTCATTTAATTTAGTTAGATTTTATATTGAGCATTTATTTCATAAGAACTGACTGAGTGTTGATTTTCCCTCTGAAATTTCATGGGATGGTGTCTTCATTTGATTGGCTGCTCTCAAACAAAGAAGTGTTCTCACATTGGATAGCAGCCATTTCAAACTGCTTCTGAAAAAGCCGATTGGTCAGTCTTGCGACTACATCATCAGTTTTACGACCCGGCGAGGTAACTTTAAAAGAGAAGTTAGATTTGAGTTTAGTGAGAGATCAAAAAAGAGTTAAGAAAAAGGGTAGACAAAGAACAGGCAGGAAGATTAGCTAGAAATAGAATTAAGAATTAGAAACACAGAAAGAAGAGAGAAAGAGATTTTGAGAAAGATTAGGAACTAAATTAAGATTAAGGAAGCAGAATAGTAATCTAGATCTCAGAAGATTTTATTCCACCGTTTCAAGGCCCTGTGAAGTTTTATTTTATTCTCTGTGTGTTTGTCAAGTCTTTCCTTATATTCTGGTCACTGAGGAGAAACCATTTTTCTTTAGAGCTTGTCCCTTTTAGAGAATCAAATTCTCAAACTTTTTCCTTCACCTCAGAAGCCATTCTTATCCTAGTAAATGTTTTTCTAACATTTTTTTTTTCATGACTTTTCACGCCATTAAAGTGGACCTTTAATTTGCCTAGTTTAAAGTGAACAGAGACTGAGAAGATTTTCCTTCAGTTTTTGGGTCGATCCCGCTACAAGAGACCCCAAATTTGGACTCTTTTTCAAAGGACTTGTCACGCCGCTCTGTGACAGACCACCCACTGCTGCCATTGTCTGGAGAGCCCCCAGCTGAGTTTACACTCCAACGGCTGTGAGGAGGCATCGCAGCAGCCGCTTCCTCCGACGTCCTAACTCCCAACTCAGCGGTACCGACCCGCGGAAACTTGGACCTACGGCTGTGTGTGAGTGAAACTTTTATTTCTCCTATCTACTGGGTTGAAACGTGATGTCCTAACAATTAAATTACAGTTGAATATGGCCCGTATTTCAGGGCTCTCTCAGCCGCAGGATGGAACTGTAAACTGAAGGAAAACTTTTAGTCATTTTTAAGTAACTGCCCTTAAAATTTTTGTAGATTAATTCAGGAGTCATTTTTAGATAATTAGCTTATGAATTTTCCCCATAAAATTGCGTTGTTTTGTTAAAACATTCCAGCCTCATTTACCGTTGAAACATAAGTCTAGTTCTCCTTGGTTCTGCAGAGGTGTAAAGCTGGATTTTATGTTCAGGAACCCAATATCAGTTGATGTGATATATTACGCTGTTATCATCTGAATCTGTTTATTCATCATTTGAACGCCATGACATGTAACCTGAATGATTTTAATAAAAGAGTGAATGAGAGCAGTTGAAAGTGTTTTCCTTTCGCATATACAGGTTTCCTAATCACGGCAGGACAAAAACTCACTGAAACTTTGAGACTGATTCATTAAGTAATTTAAGGTACAAAATTAATTAAAATTAAAGTTAATACTATTGTCCGTTAGGACTGGTGCCCCTTTTACGAGTGCTTTTATTTAATTTAGCGGGTGTAGAAGTGAAGGTTCAACTCCGCCCCCTTTCACACCCACTATTAAATAAAATAAATAATTCCTGTACCTTATGACAAATATTTTTATAGGCAATTCATCCTACAGCTTAATGGTGCCCCTTTTGTGAGGCCTCTGTAATTGGGAAACATATATGCAAAAAGAAAAATCATTGAAATCATATTTTTTTTTTTCCTGCAGATATTGATCCACTTTATTCAGGAGCCTGTGTGTTTGTTGGGGAGAGGCCTGCATCTCTCCTCCTGCCTGTGTGTCTGCTGTGTTTGTTTACCTAGCCTCCCGCTGAGGAGGCTGATAGCTGATAGCTGAAAAGGGGGGTGAGTGATTCACCCACTAAAGTCAACAGTTTTTGATGCATGCAAAGTTTAAGCAGTATTATTATATGCTGGATTAAGAAACATAGAGGCCCAGAGTGACAGAAACGCGAAGAAAACCGTCCTGTCTCTCGCCAGTTTAACCTTCCGGCGATTATCCCGAAAGGAGTAATTAAACTGGCCAGTTCTGTAATTTAATTACCCAAGCGTGGTGACGTCAGATTAAGCTGGACGCGGTTTGATCTGGTCACTGAATAAACCACTGGGGAAAGTAGCGCTAAACGATACCCGGAATTAAAGGGGTAACATTATTTGTGAAAGTTGGAGATTAAACTCTCATTTTGAAAAGCAAGGCGTGGCGTTGTCGCTGAGACTCGCGCCCACATCACGTGTCATGTGAACACGCACAGTCGCGCGCGTGACCGAAAGGCGTGCACGAAAACTGCGCATGAGCAGAGTAAGTGTGCAGACGCCATTTTGAAGGCGCAAAGAGGGAGTCACCCTAGCCGCCATTTTGAGTGAGACCGGTAGACCCGCCCAGAGCGACGTCACCAGTGTCTCCTCCTCCTGGGAGGGCAGAGACAACTGCCTCCATCGTGTGGTCAACTATAGGAGTTGCATTTCTTGCATGAATGCACACTCGGATTAAAGCAGAGCAAATCTATTAAGCTGATTTATAGTCAAACAGAGCTTCCAAATTGACTTTAAATCAATCCGAATTATTCGGAACAATCTAAATTTAAACCCAATTCAAAGTTTTATCCCAAGAACCAAAAGGAAAAGGAAACTTGTGGGTTTGAAGTTTGTTCTCATTGGTGGAAGAGCTTTTGACTGCATACATACACACTGAAAGAACATAGAAGCATAGACTTTGTATTTACTCACATATGTTAACCACATATTTTAATCTTTTTAGTTAAAAGCATATATTCACACATCTTACGCTAAAAGTCTGCAAACTTTTTAAGCTATATATATGTGTTTTGTTTTAAAGATCACTTTGTGCAATTTCTTTCACAGGAAGCCATTCAACTTAGGGACTCAAATAAATGACAATGTTCATTTAAACTCAAGTTAATGTTACTCCTGTGCATGTTGGTAAAGGATTTAGTGATTTACTAAATATTTAACCAAAATTCTCCAAAATTAGGAAACCACATCCAGCAATTAACACTTGAAAGCTTTAGCTTATTTACAGTCAGTGTTGCTTTTGATTCATATTTCCTCCCCAGGAGGAGGAAAACATTTAACCAACTCACTATTTCTCACCAGGATTTGAAATAAGTCAAAAGGTGAAAACTTTGACTAGTCTGTAAAACATTTTAATTTTTTTTCCTCCTCTTTTTTTTTTTTTTTGTAACTTAGATTTTTATTCATTTTTCATCATATATAATGCATTCAGAAAAAACAAAGGGGTTAGGGTAGGGAAAAATAAAAAAAAAATAAACAAAATAAAAATAAAAAATAAAAAAAAATAAAAAATAAAAGGGGGGGGGGACAAATGTTGGAGCATCAAGTTTTTAGTTTCCATCTCTTAATTCTTCTGGTTTTTTCAGTGTCTTTGGTTATTCTTTCAATTTCTGCCTCGTTGTTGCACTTTGTAGTGTGTCCATTTCCGCCATTTTTTCTCCCATATTCCTTCTTGCATTCTTCGTCGATATGTTAGTTTTTCCATCATACGTATGTCCTCAACAATGTCAGTCCATTGTTCTTGGTCAGGAAGAACTTCTGATCGCCATTTTTTTGTGATAGTTTTTTTACATGCAATCAACAAGATTTTAACTAGATATCTGTCCTCAGCCTGTATAACACTGTCTTTTTTAAGATCACATAAGTACATCAGGTTACAGTTCATTGGTATATTATATCCTAATATCCTCTGTATTGTCACATGCATAGATTTCCAAAATGATGATATTTTGTAGCATTTCCAAAACATATGTGAGTGGTCTGCATTTTGAGCCCCACATCCCCTCCAGCATAGAGATTGGGTATTTGTATATTTTCCTTGAATCTGTGGTGTAATGAAAAAGCGAATCAGGTTTTTCCATCCAAATTCCCTCCATGCCCTTGAATTTGTTGATGTGTGTTGTGTTTTCCATATTTCCTGCCAGCTTTCTTCTGTTATGTTTAAATTGAGCTCTTTCTCCCATTTCTCCTTTATATAGTTACTTGTATGATTGTTTGTCATAAGTTTCTGATATAGTTTTGAAATAATTCTTATTTTATTTCCTGCATATGAGCTTAAAATAAGTTGTATAATCTCGTTCACATCTGTTTGGAGGTTATGCCTAATCTTCTTCATATAGTAATCTCTCATCTGCAGATATCTGAAAAATTCCGATCTTTCTAATTTAAATTTTCTCCTGATATTTACAAAGCTCCCGAGATCTTTTTTTCCGATATTGCCCCATGCTGTGATTCCCTTGTTCACCAGATTTTTGTATCCCCTATCTTGTTTTGCCGGTTCAAACTGACTGTCAAATGCTACCCATTTCAATAGTTTTATGTCTTCCCTTATATTATATTTTTGTACTATTTTATACCACAGTTCTAAAGTAAATTTAGTGATTGGGTCTATTTGTTTGATTTGCTTATATGCATCTTTATCCCCTATTATGCTTTGTACTGGGAGTCCCTCAATTTCCTTTTCCATTTCTTTCCATTTTGCCTCATATCCCTCGTCGCACCAACATATGATATATCTTATTTGTGCTGAGTAGTAATATTCCTTTAGACTCGGTAGGCCCATGCCTCCTTTCTCTTTTGGTAATTGGAGGGTTTTATATTTCACTCTTGGTTTTTTACCTCCCCAAACAAATCTCGATATCATCCTGTCCCACTTTGAGAATTGGGCATCTGGAATCTCTGTTGGTATAGCCTGGAAGAGGTAAAGTAATCTAGGTTGTATGCTGATTTTGACTGTCTCAATTTTTGAATTCAGATCCATATTTAAGATTGACCATCTATCAATATCTTTTTTTATTTCTTGTTCCAACCTATCATAGTTTGCTTTATATATTTTGCTTAGGTCTTTAGGTATGTTCACTCCAAGGTATTTTATTTCTTTTTGCTTCCAGTTTAGTTTGATCTTATCAGTTATCTGGTTTAGAGGGTTATAGTGGAATGTCAGTATTTGTGTTTTTGTTATGTTTATCTTGTATCTTGATAATTTTCCAAAATTTTCTATCAAGTTCATCATTTCCATTATTGATTTATCTGGTTGTTCAAGGTAAACTATAATATCGTCTGCAAATAGCCCAATCTTGTGTTCCGCCCCCTTTATTGTTACACCTTTTAATTTCTTATTTTGTCGTATCGCTTGAGCCAATGGTTCTATGAACAGAGCAAACAAGGTGGGCGATAAGCAGCATCCCTGCCTAGTTGATCTTTGTATATTTACTTTGTCTGTTAAGCTACCGTTTATCTTGATTCTTGCCACAGGTTCTTGATATAGCGTCCTTATGCATTGTACTGATTTTTCGTTAAATCCAAAGCGCTCCAGTACACTATATAGGAATTTCCAGTTAACCCTGTCAAATGCTTTTTCTGCGTCTAAACTCATTATTACTGCGCTTTTCTTTTCTTTATGTATTTGGTTAATTATATGTATTGTTCTCCTGATATTGTCATGTGTTTGGCGTCCCTCTATGAATCCAGTTTGATCATCTTCTATCAATTCCGTCAAGAATGTCTTTATTCGTTTACATATAATTGTTGTGTATATTTTATAATCTACATTTAATAAAGAGATTGGTCTATAGTTTCCGCATTGTTCTTTATCTTTCCCTGGTTTTAAAATAACTGAAATGATTGCTTCGTTCCATGTTGGAGGTATTTTGTTGTTGTTCAGCGTCCAATTAAATGACTTTAGGAGTTGTGGCATGAGTTCTTCTATAAACAGTTTATAAAACTCAGATGGGTATCCATCACTACCTGGTGATTTACCATTTTTAAGTGACTTAATCACATCTCTGATCTCTTGTGTTGTTATTTCTGCTGTTAGTTTTTCATTTTGTTGATTTCCTATTGATGGCAAGTCCAATGTGTCTAGAAATTTTTTGATATCTTTAGTATTTGTTTCTTCAGGTTGCGAGTATAGTTCTTGGTAGAAATTATGGAAAATTTCTTCGATGTTTTCTGGGTTAACTGTGGTTTTATTTGTGGTGGGGTCTTTAATCTTGTATACATTATTCATTGTTTGTTGTTTTCTTAACCGTTTTGCCAGCAGTTTTGTGGCTTTTGGCCCTGTTTCATAATATTTTTGCTTTAGATATCTATTTTTCCTTTCAATTTCATCCATTTGTGTTTCTTTTATCTTTGTTTTTTCTTCTTTAATTTCTTGATATATTTTTGGATCATTTGTGCTTTGATGTTTACGTTCTAATTCCCTTAGTCTCTCACATCTTTGTTCATACGCTTCCAGTTTAGTCTTATTTGCTTTTCCTGTTTCAACAATTAATTTACCCCTTAACACGGCTTTTAGTGCGTCCCATAGTATTGTTGGGTCCACTTCTTCATTGTCATTCTCTTGGATATATTCGTTTATGTTTATTTTTATTCTTTCTTTCATTTTCTCATCATTTAACAGTCCTACGTTAAGTTTCCATGTTGTTTGTCGTTTTCTATTGTTTAAATATATTTCCATGTATATAGGATTATGATCTGATATTTCTGCCCCTCCAATCCAACAATTTCTCACCCTGTGTCTGTCACCTTCATTCATAAGGAAGTAATCTATTCTAGAGTGTACTTTATGGGCTGCTGAATAATGTGTATAGTCTTTTTCGAGTGGGTGTAGGTCCCTCCATATGTCTACCATACCCATTTCTGCCAGTGAGGTTCTTATGAACTTTGTTACATGTTTTTTTGTCTTCTTAACACTTGTTGTGTCAACTTCATGATCCATGACAGCATTTAAGTCTCCTCCACAAATTAGGACTCCTTCACTGTGTGTTGCTATGAGATCAAACAGATGTTGAAAAAAACCCTTGTCACTTTCTGGTGGGGCATAGATGTTCACTAATGTGATCTGCATACCATCTATTCTTCCCTTTATTATTACATACCTGCCTTCTTTATCCTGGATTTCCTGTTCACTTTCAAATTGTATTTTGTTTGAGATTAGTATCATAACCCCCCTTTTTGCTCCTCCCTTAAATGAACTGTAGTAGGAGTTCTTATAGCCAAATCTCTTTAGTTTCACATGTTCTGCCTTGCTCAAATGTGTCTCTTGCATAAATATAATTTCAGCTTTTTCCTTCTTGAATTTTCTTATTATTCTTTCCCTTTTAACAGGTGAGTTCAGACCATTCACGTTTAGTGTCATTATCTTAAGATTTTTACCCATATTCATGTTTTTCCATTTTTTTAACTTGTGCTCCTAGCCCCTTTAACAACAAAAATAACACATATTTATATAAAAACACATTAAAAAAACTCGACCTCCGTACTTTGGGCCTTTCTTCTGCCCACTGGTCACTGTTGGTGGGTGGGGGGTTTGTCTTCACAGAGTGAAGGGCCCTCCCTAGACTTCTAATTACTATCAAAGTAATAGTCATAAGTCTAGAAATGTCCAACAAATATCACTTAAACCTCTCCTAGCCGTCTGTTTCTCTTTTACCTTGTCTTCTTGGCCTTCATTTCTTCTGTGCCTTTCTTAATCTTTGTTATGATCTAGGCTTTCAGTTGAAAGCCTTGTAGCTTGTCCTGGGCCCGCTGCTCTACGTCTCTCCCCCTTCTTCCGCCGTTCACTCGTCTCCACTCCGTCTGTCGTGGTGCGTTCAGGGCCGCCGCTGCTCCAGCCGTCTCCTTCGGCACGCTCACCTCAAGGCCCCGCTCCATCATATCCCGCGCTGCCTCTTCAGCCGTGTTGTAGGTTCTTGTGCCTTCCTCCCAATGAATCCTCATTTTCGTTAGCGGCGTTTGGAATCTAATTTTTTTCTCTTTCAGCGTTTTTTTAATATTGGCATATTTCTTCCGCTGCTGCACGATTTCTGTCGGGTAGTCATGGTCAAAAAATACCTGTTTGTCGCCGATTCGTATTTCCTCCTCTTTTTAAATAATCATTAACTTTAATCCTAAGGAAGCCTTAGTGACAATACGCAAAGACAACTAATTTGTTTCCTAACTTGTAAATATTAAAACATTGAAAGGCTTTAAATGAAGATAAGCTCTAACAAATAGAACAAAGCCAGTTCTAACTTTAAAACAAAGTGAAGACTTATACTGTAACCCTAAAGCCTTAAAGCATTTAACCTTTTCTATTTTTGTTGCTTTCTTTTTCTTTTGTAAATAAAATCATTACTTTCAAGTGAGATTCAACAAAAAAATTCACAACCTAATTGAGGACTATTCCAAAACTACACTTTAATAACTGAACTGAAAGAAGTCAATCGACACAAATTTTTTTTTTGCTTTTGTCTTGTGAAATACAAATCAAAATACAGTGTCAACAAATAAACTAACACGTATTCCACATTTCTAAATAATTCCAAAATATTTGCTTTCCTTCTTACAAGCCTGGAAATTTAAACAAACTCCAAAAAAGAAGCTTGTAATTACCCTCACTGTAAAACGACACTCAAGGTTAACTCTTGACGCACAACTTTAGTTATAATCAACGAATTGATTTCAAGCTAAGCGTTACACAAACGGTCAAACATGTCGAGTCCACTTGACGAATTAAATGACCTTCAAGTAATATTGGAAGAGTTGGCTTCCGACCTTATACCCGGTTTCTCCAAACAAGTTCGGGATACTCCACCAAAAGATTTGAAGCAAATCACGAAAAAACTTTCGGATGAATGTGAAGCTAACCACCGAAAGCAAAGGAAATCCCCGATGTGTTAGGAAAGTTTGCACTAGCATTAGTTGCAAGGCTAAAACGAGCTGAAACCCAAGTACTCTACGCCGTAAAGGAACTGGTGAAACGACAAACAACCATCCTTTCTCTTCAGGAAGAGAACAAATCCCTTGTGAAAAAGCAGGAACAAGCTCGCATAGAGAAAGAAGACACCCAAGCTACGCTCGATCAGACGTTGCTAAATCTGGAACAAGCAGAGGAAGAAAAGCAACAACTAGAAGACAACAATACCTCACTTCAGCAAGAAAACGAGGAATTGAAAACCACCCTGCTTCACAAAGAGAATCAACTCAAGGAAGTTGAAGGTCAATTGGACGAAACAAGCTCCGATTATGGGAAATGCAAACTGCTCCTACGAGAAGCACAACAAGGTCTTCAAGACGTCCAAGAAGAGCTGGAAGACCACCGCAAACAAAGGGATCTGAGATCAGAATCCATGAACAGGCCAGTTCCCTCGACAAAGGAGGGCATCCCCTCATGGGATGGGGACTCCCCCGGCTCACACTCACCTGACCCGTTCAGACCCAAATGGCAACGTGAAAGACGTGTGCAAATTCCATCCGATGGAGATCTCAATAAGATCGCTCGC